>JAQFVV010000019.1:4982926-6232926 GCA_028023455.1 Epiperipatus broadwayi
GATGTGACCAAACCTACTATTGCTGAAACATATGCCCATCATACCTTCAAGAAGGTTTCTGGACAGTTAGATAAAGAAAATACATGCTGTCTTTGAAAAAAAAAAAACTGCAAGTCCCTACGCAAGAATGCTCTTCATGAGCTCATACCTTATTAGTGAAGTTATTAAAAACCTTTTAGAGACTCTAAGCATTGTCAGAAAGAAAAAAAAGGAAAGAATGAAAAGGGAGTGGTTATCTCAGGAAAAGCCTTAACCAAAATCTAGGTCAAATGTAAGCCAAATTGAATCAAAGTCTAGACTTCAAACTGAAATATAATGGATAAGATTTATATTTTCTTTCAGAAACTTTATTAAAATCAAGAATTTAGTAGTTCATTATTTAAGACTAAATTATAAATTAGTTCTGTTTGAAACAACTTTGTAAATAATTTAAGTTTTGTTATGTTTTTTTTTTAATTTGATAAGGTATTATATGTAATAAATATGTTGTTTTAATTGTTAATTTGGCCTCATTTCTTTTTTCTATGAATCTCTCACCATTTGAAATTTGGTAATTATAAAGTCTTATTTTAAATATCTAATATCTGATTGCTAATGAGGTGAGTTTCTTATGTTTAATTGAACTAGCTGAGGAAACAAACACTAAAAGTGCTTTAAATCTTCTCTTGAGAATGTTCCAGTAAATTCTCTGGATGGCACCCAAGTGCAAACCCAGTATAAGTTAAAAGTATTCATGGGAGAGATATTTTGCTATTAGTAGGAAGAGTGGATTTAACATTCTTGAATGGTACCATGGTCTATGTATTTAAACACAATACCTGGTCTGATCATTAGTACATTTAATATGTAAAGTATTGACTCTACTTTCTCCTCTGCTTAAATAATGTCATATAAATAATCTAAATGATATAAATAAAAAAATATTAAAAAGAATAGTCCATTGTAATATGGGTATATAGTAATGTGCAATATACTTTATATAGGCAGTTTTGTTTATATTTATACTTATTTTAAAGTTATGCATGTTAATGATATAAGGTCTCATTAAAATTTATGGAGTAGCTTTAAAATTAAAGTGCTAAAAACAAATTTTGTTAAGAGGGTGACAAGAAATGGCTGTTAATTAAGTGTTATCAATCATGTTATTATCTGGCGTAGTACGCCATTGCCTAGTTACTCTACTTGTATTCAGACAGAAAACTTAACTTTCATATTTTTAAAAAATATCTATACTCTTAATTTAAATAATCATTCTCATATATATTATTTATTTTATTTGTTTTTAATAAAATGGTGAAATAATGAAAATTAAAACTTAAAAAAAAGGAGTAGAAATATAATACTATTTATTTTTGTTGAAAAAAAAAAAAATTCAAGATATTCGAAAGGTTTTCCATGTATTTTTTTTTTACCTTTTGTAATTTTAGATATCATCAAGGTTTACAAGAAATAAAATATTCTCTTGATGTCAATTAAGTTCTGTTAGCAGATCAAATGATTTTTTTCGCTTATAAAATTATAAATCTTTTAGCTAATCAGAAAGAGTGGAAGTAATTTTTTTTTTATTTGGATTCATACAGTTTTAAATATCGATTTACTCATTTTTTATTATAAATTTTATTCAAAATATTTATATATACCTTTTCATTTCATAATAATGAAAAATATTTTATTATAGTTTATAATGTGAACAAAATTTTATTAAATTTTCAAATTAATAACCATGTATTTAAATTGTTACCATATACTATTAAATCAATATATTTACATTAAAAGCAAGTGGAGTACTTTTAATTTGGCTGCCGTGATTTTTAGATCTTTCTGAATTACTGATTTTTCAGCACAGAATAATTCAGTAATACGTTTGTTATTCATTTTTTGTCCTCCTTCATTATAAATCGTATATATCTTTAGTGTGCATATGTATGTACAATAATATAATTATTTTCATTATTTTTTTAAAGTAACAATATTGTTAATAAGTATAATTGCAATGTTGTTATTTTTTACGTAATTAAATAATAGTGTTTGATTTTAAGAACATTAAATATTTAAAAAGTAGACATACCTAAATATACTTATGTATTTTTTTAAAAATGATATTGAAGTTTTATTGAGCATGTAAAAAACTACTTCAATGGAAATATGAATTTCTTGAATTTTCCATATCACTTCATTTTATGGCCAATTGTTTAAGGCTTAATAGATTCGAAAATATTGTAACAATAGTTACATTGAATATTGGAATTATAAAGAAGATATAGCAGGTGATAAATTTATTTGCAAAATATAATTTATAATATTTAAATACTAGTATATTGTAAATACTGAACTTTAGATGTAATTAGAGGGGATGTATTGTGTAAATAAAAGCAGGCATAATGATATAGAAATTCTTTTAAGTTCAAATATATATAAAAAAAGAGTTTTATAAATAACATTCTGTTAAATGACTGCAAATATTTGGAAGAGAATGGGTTAGACATCAATTAATAATTATGGTAATAATGAAGTAAAAAAACACATATGGAGAAACTGAATGTTATTGAAAGAAAATAGAAATATAGTTGTGAAATAATGAAGAGAAATTAGAATGCTATGGGCAAATGCAAAAAAAGTTTGTAAAATTATATGATATTTTGAATTGATTTACAAATAAAAATGAAAAAGCTTGATAATTTTCTATAGAGAAAATAATATAATAGTAAAGAACAAATGATTTAAAAATCAGAAAAAATGAATTTACTATGATAAACTACAGTTGATAAGAATAAATTTTATTTAGATTATGTTTTGATTTAAAATAGATTTGAAAATCTGGGAGACAAAATAGATTTCAATCGTAATTTAGTATTTGTAGAATTAACATTATCTTAAAAAAAAATTAAACTAAAAAATGGGAAATTAATAAATTAAAAGAGGAAATTAGAGAAAAGTTTTCAGAAATGCTAGATAAAAATATGAGCTTAATATAATGGGTTACTTGATAAATAAAAAATAACTTATCACAACACAAATTAAACATAAATACCAGCTCCAACCATTAAACACAATAAATTTTTTGATATAACTGCCATATTACATAAAAAATGATAAGTTGCTTTTTAGCTTACATGCATTGTGGGAATAATTTCCTTTATCAACTGTCTTGGAGCATTGTAACAATCAATGCAAATGTTTCAATTATATATCTTATATTAATATTATAAGTGTAATCAAATTGGTGTCAAACCATAAATATTTAGCACTATAAATAGATTACTGTAAGTTATCCTATTTCAACATGATTATATATATCAATCAAGGCAAAATTAGCCATTTATATTATTAAAAACCTTAAGAAAGAAATGCACCATCAAAATATATAATAAATATGTTAATGTGCCTTCATTAGATATAAATAAATTTAAAGAAATGTCAGTACCACATTGTCTGTCATTACTATAGTTATTAGTATAAGTTGTATCCTTGTTATTTACCGATGAAGAAAGTTATTCCTGAATGCTGTGAAATGTTTTCTCTATTTTCCTCATAGTGTAACAGTCATTGTAAAAAAAGAAAACCATTACATATGATGATTAGAGCTGACATTTCTTCAGACTTATTTACATCTAACTGATAAAGTAAATTCTAATAATATAAAAAATATTCAAGGAGAATTTAAAAGTTGTTGTAATAAGAGAATAAAAAAGCCTTGGTTAAAAAAAAGCTTTACAAATGTAAATTTTATAGAATATAGAAATATATAGAGAGAATCTTAGTAATAAATTGATAGTTGAAAGAAAAAACACTAAAAAAGTAGCTGCAAAAAAAATAGATAAACTACAGTGAAAGGATATGTTTGTTTAAAAAACAGTTTAATAGATATTTAAGAATTGCATAAGTGATTGTAAATAGAAATGGTAATTATTAGAAAAGAAAATAGATGCATTAAAAACAATAAATTTTGCTCTATTCTAATTAAACAAAAAGGTATATAGAGATTGAAAAGATGAGAGTGGTG
Source organism: Epiperipatus broadwayi (assembly GCA_028023455.1). NCBI lineage: Eukaryota > Metazoa > Onychophora > Udeonychophora > Euonychophora > Peripatidae > Epiperipatus > Epiperipatus broadwayi. Next base: position 4,986,930 of record JAQFVV010000019.1, read on the forward strand.
CATGTATGATTGTATATCAGAGACATGAATAAAATAAATTGTACAATAATGAAGTACTATATACCTATAATAATATACATAAAAGCTTTTAAATATAAAATTTACTCAATGTGTAGGAAATTGTTATGGGAGAAGAAATTGACATCAGTATCCCTAAATAAGACTACACACTCTATCTCAAAATGTATTAGAATTATATTATATAAAAATGCTTCATATTAAAAGAAAAATCTTATACCATCATGTATAGGTTATTTTCATATTTAGAAATAGTTTTTACCTTATACCTTCAGATAGGCTACCACCCATATGCAAATACTGGAATAATTTAATTTCTTTTTTATTATGTATTTCCGATTTATTATATTGCTCTGCTAAAAATAAAATGAAATATTGTGATGTGTATTCAATATATGCTTCCCCATCCAATGATAATAACAAACCCGTTTTAAATATAACCAATAAACAGTTGACTAAAAAAAATCAAATACTAGTCATTAGAGCAAAGTACTATGATTTTCTTCTAAAACTAAATTTTGAAGCACTTCCACCCTTTATTTCTACAAATATAAAAGGAATTGCACTAACATTGAAGACATATGCAAAACTATGTCAGAAAGAATCAGAAACACAATCACATTTTCTAATCATGTGCTCCATGTTTAATAATATCCAGCGCAATATTTCAAAAATATTTAAAAATAAATATTACAACATATATACACTTTTCAATCCATAAAAAAAGTTATTTATGCACACATTCAGGCCAGCATATTTATACTATTCTCATTATGGTGTACCAGGTGTACATTTATGTACAGTTCAAACACAAGAAGACATCTGAATACATTTAGGAATAAATTGGATATTATACATGTAAGGAATGAAAAAATTCCATTAACTAACATTTATTAGTCACATGATCACTAATGAAACTTTGCTTAAAGTTATTGCATGACTTACTATTATAAAATGATAACGAGACAATTAAAAGCAAAAAAGGTATTAATGCAATGATGTACATAGAAAGATGTAAATCCTATGCAGCAGTTAGAAAATGTTAAGCTGCTTTCAAAATTGTAGATTTATAATCCTCCCCCCCCCTCTTGTATGAGATAAAGATACAGAGTATATAATGTAAACCGCATATCTTCCTTTGTTTAAAATCTCATAGTCTTTTTTTATTCTATCCTATGTATGTGGTACTAAGTATTGTTTTGTAAACTTATAGTTCAATAAAGCCTTTTAAAATCAAAATAAAATCAAAACAAAAAATGGTAGATAATAGAATGCACAAGATGATCCATCAAACATGATAGTCAACAAGAGTTTTATGTGAAGTAAGTTTTTCAGTAAAGAAATGTGCATGCCTGCATGACTTTTTTTACATAAATTTTGATTTGAATATTTTTTTGTATCCATTAACATTTGATTGTTTAGCCTATTATCTTGTTTAATGTCTGTAAATAGTCTTTTAACAAGAGCCACTGATTATTCAATAATCAATCACTGTTAAAAATAAGGTTTAGAAATTTTATTTTTTTGGTAGCCAATGTATAGTCAACTTAGATAAGAGACTGATATTAAATAATAAATAATATATTGTTATTTTTAACAAAGTAAAACAAAAAAAAAGAAAACTATCCAAACTCTTATTATCCATAATTAATAAAGGTTGAAAATAATGTTTCGTGCTCTACTGTTTGTGTGTGCTTGTGTGAAAGATGGATGTCACTTGTAAAGCTCTGAATCTGCAGTTAGATATTTAAAATGTGTTAATATTTTTTTTTGCCATATGTGTGTTTGCAATTATATTTAACATTCTGATATGCCGATGAAAACATTGCATTTGTAAGTAAATATTTATATTAAATTAATTCATAAAAAATAATTTTGATTTACAAAGGTGATAGTATGATTGATAATTTGATTTGCAAATTTGATTTAGAAAATCTTTTATATCAGGATTTATTTATTATTTCATTCTGTTAATTTTTTTCATCTTTTGCTTCTTTTATTTTATAAATGAAACATGAGAATAAACTTCACTCTTGTAATATGATATATTTTTATAAGTATCTGTTCATATGTCACATTTATCTTTGTAATCTTTTCCTTATATTCTCAACTTTTATCTTTTTGAGCCGTTATTCATTTTTCATTGAATTTAAAAGAAAATATTTACAAAGCCATTGATGTTTGAGGTAGGAATAGTCCTACAAAGTAAACTGCTACATTTAAATAGCTGTTTATTATATATATCTTTGCCTTAGATTTATAAAAGAAAATATTATTTATTGAACAACAAAAGTATAGCTTAGTTTTCTAGATGTTTATTTAAAATGTATCATATTTCAGCGTAGTAATATATATATATATTTTCTTCAGGTGATTTAAAACTATATATAAAAATATCAAGTTTTTTTTCCTCAGGAAGCTTGGATAATATTGAATATATATATATATTTTCATTTTTGTGTCTATGATTTCTTTCAAAAATTATATTTACATGAAGAAATAGATATAAAATTTTATTATAGCAATAAATATATAGTTATTTCGTATTTACTCTGAATAATTAATTGCAATCAATATTATATAGATCGCGGCCGCCTTGCAAGCAAGAAGTTGGTTGCAGACGGTTGTGGGTTCGCGTCCCGGCCGGTGCTATGACACATGGGAAAAAAAAAACTATATCTAAAATAATTTATAATAGTAATGCACACGTGGTGAGAGACGGGGAATAATAACTTGGGCTAATGAAAAGAAGTTAAGACGTTTAATTAGCTGATAAAAAAAAATCGAATCGATTTTAAAGTATTAAATGCAGAATAATTATACATTTTAAAAATAATATAAAGATTTAAATGACACTGGGATAGAAATATTGTTAGAAAGATGAAAATAGATGGACAGTTGAAGTCTTAAACTGAATTCCAAGAGATTATAAGAGATTTAGAAAAAGGTTATATATAAAATGAATGAAAATAAAAAAGTTTATTGGAATTATGTAGAAAACAGAAATTATAATCAGATAATCTATATTAAACAAGGAATGACCTTCATTCTATAATACATCAACAGTGATTGAAAATGATGGCATTAAAAATTTTCTATTGAAATGATATTATAAAATAAAAACAGAGATAAACCAAGAATACAATGATAGTGTGATACACCTTTTTCTACTGATGAAGATTGCAGTAATATTTTAATTATTATTTGTTTATATCAATATGCATCTTCACTCATATAATCATCCCAGATTAACTTGAACATTTTACTCTTTAGCTAATAATAGCTAAATACTCATTTTCGAATTAATACTAGATAGCTACTCAAATTAGAATCTTTTAAATAATGAGAATGATGTTTAAAATAAAATTTAATTTTCTACTTAGATGACTTAAAATTAGTTAAAAGTTTTGTACAAAACAGTGTTCTGTGTGATTTGGTCAGTGGTGAAATAACAGTCTGGAGCTCAGAAACCATAAATTATGGCCCCTGATTTTTCAATTCTAATACTTGAACTTCTTGTAGACTTTTGAGCAATAGACCATTTTTTTATTTATTTAAAGAGGACACTTTAATGTTAATAATATTCACAAATTGAAATATAATAAAAACATTGTTTTAATTAAAAAAAAACTATTCCTGAAATAATAAAAGAAATAAAACTTAAAACTCACTAATGATGCTTTGATATTTATCTCAGGAAAAAAAGAAAAAGAATACATTTTTTTGGCTAATTTATAATATTGTCACTTCAAGATTTTGATTGCAGTGAATAGTAACATTACCAATTATATTATATTTTGTAATGGCAATATGCCAAATTTATTAAGCCTGGTTCTATATTAAATCAATAACATTCATTGTAATTTGAAATATTGTATACTACAAATAAAAATTTGTTTTTATATTAAATGCTTTTATTTGTGGTGAACTAAAAAGTAAAAAAAAAAATATTTCTTCAACCAAAATTGGGATTTTTAGACTTAACATAAAATAAAAGCATGAGAGGGTAGTGGTCCAAAAATTAATTAAGACAATCACTTGTTACAAAAAAATAGGGATTGGAATAATTAACATCTTGACCCTCCCCCCTTCATGCTTTTAGTTCAAATTAAATCTAAAAACCTCAATTGTTGTTCTAAAAAACTTTTTTTTTATTAAGTGTACAGTCTATTAAAGCATTTAATATTAAAAAATGTTTATCTCTATTATTTTTAAATTTTTAGTATTGGCACAGTAAATGAAAATGTAAAATTACATTGTATTTTAAGTTGACTGGACAGTTGTAGTTGATATATATATCATTAGATATTTCTATATAAGTTAAAATGTATAGCCCTTATCTATATATTCTATTTACTATGTGTATATAAGTGATTAAATATATAAAATATTCTTTTAAGTGTACTGTGTTTGACATTTTTACTTTGAATAAAAAAATTTAAATTTTTAAAAGAAAAATGGTTACTAAAACTATATTGTAAATGAACATCACTTAATACATATAATTTTACTTTAAATCAATTTCACATATATAGTGTATATATAGCACTAGATATTTCTGCAGTAAGTTAATATATATAATGTTTCTGTATATATTCTATATAGAGCTCGCAAATAAGCTCTTAACAAGCTTTGCAGAATATCCCCAAGCCCAGACTGTTTTCTACTACTGACATTCTCAGTAAGGTGCTAGGATATTCAAGCATTAGATTAAAAATACCAGGACAAGCCCATCACTTTATCTAATGGATAATTATTAAGTAGAAAATCTGAAATTTTCAGACATCAATGTCTTCAAATCCAGCTATCTAACTTAAATAGCCATATAGGACTGAATTAAGTTCAGATACACCTTATATTAATAGCTGTAGCAATATAAAATCACCAAAGCCTTAATAGCAAAAAATAAAATTACAAAACAAGTTAGATGTCACTTGACCTAATTTAATAAGCTTGTCTTACAAATGTTATATATATATATTATAATACTACCCGTTATTTTTTTATATCGCCATTGTACGCTTCTACCCGTAGCTTCGAGTGAGGATATTTGTGAGCATGGTCTGATTCCATCTCACGCGCCAATCTTACACATGGATAAGAATTATCCCATCGAAAACGTAAATAAGGGTTCGGGTATATATATATACCTCTGTTTATGGTAGCGCATCTGTACCAGCTCAATCTCAGGGTTTGGGGACTATAGTCTAACTAGAGAACAAAGCTAAACACTACCCAACTAAGTCTTATGTGTCTATCTATTCTGTCCGATAATTTATCCGTTATAAATCTAATAACCCAACCCGAATGTTATCATACAATTTACTCTATTTATTACCATACTTAATACCGATAAAATCTCATTTATACACGCATATAAATATATCAATATTCAAGCGCACAGCCCATTTACCCTGATACACACATATAATTCATATACGCATCAAAATAGTGCAATTATACATCAGAGCTGTTTATTTAAAGTTGTTATTTTATTTAATTTAAAAGAGATTTATTATAGCAATTAATATTGAGGTAACACTAGTTTCTTTACCAAGACACATTCATTGAACATATATTTAGCGTAAACGTCAATTACCTTAAGTACCGTCGACCGTTCACACGGTCAAAGACAAGTCCGCATTTATAATTCTCCACGAATACTGGTCTGGTTGATATAACGGATGACAAGGATTTCCAATATGGTATATCGAATAGCTTATTCTGGAGGTGGAGTAGATGATTCACTCACTTTATGACAGGGTCCCATTTCATAGATCTTTCGTCGCCATTACACTTGATGAACAAGAACTCTTTTGTATAGCGAAGTTCGTAGGTCCACTTCAGATGGGTTCCACGACAACTGTCCACTGGATCGGTTAATGAAACTAGCGCTATGGAATTACCCCGACATTTTGGGTGAGAAATATTAATAAACTTCTTAAGAAAATTTTATACGTCCACACACTCCGTAGTCCAAGCCACGTTTTTTTGTTTCCTTCTTTTTTCTTTTTTCCGCTCTCAAGCCCACAAAAAAGTTCTTTTGTTTTCACTCTTTAACTTTGTAAAATTTTCTTCCAATATCCCTACGCCACTGTCCCGTTCTTCTATTGTTTTCCAAAGATACCCACCTGACCCGTTTTCGGACTTCTTGACGCCAGTTATTACTAAACCGCCTACAGCAACTGATTTATTTCTATTTCTATCTTCATATGTTCAAAAGATTAATTAGCAAAAGAAAACACGTGTTACCGACAATACTATCAACCAGACTTAAAGAAAAATTTTAACGGATAAAATATATACGAATAATCAATTACAACTTATACAGCTCTGTATATAATTGCTTGTAACCATCACCGTTAATACATACACACATTTTATACTCACATATACAAATATATTTATATAAGCATACCCGCCTAACATTCACACTCTTTGTAACAGGGTTCGAATGACTATTTACATATATATCTTTTCGTATATAGTCGCTCAACATTAACACTCGCAATTAGTAATGTATTACATACGCTTGTATTCGAACCCCGTGTGTTACAATATATATATATATATATATATCTCACAAATAAACTCTTAACAAGCTTTGCAGAATATCTGCAACCCCAGACCAGTTTTTGCTACTGGCATCCTCAGTGAGGTGCTTGATTTTTTTATATTATCATATATAATATGTATACATAATTATATATATAAATAAATGAGTATGTAACTTTTCCATATATTTTCTATATTATAAACAACTTTCTTATTAGTTTAATTGTAATAAATAAAATTGATAGCTAGCAATATTTAAAAAATTCTTCTCACTCTTCCTGACTAAATCAATTTCACACATAATATATATATATCACTACATATTTCTGCAGTAAGTTAATATATATATACTCTTTATGTATATTATATTTAGTATATGTAAATAATTATATATGTATAAGAAATCAATAAGCAACTTTTCTGTATCATATTTTCTATATATATAATTATATTATAAACAACTCTCTTATTAATTAAATCATAATAAATAAAATCAAAAGTAAGCATTATTAAAAAATTTCCCCCATTCTTTCTTTTTAAAAAACTAATTTACCTATTTAAAAAAGTAATGTGTCCTATCACTTTTATGACATTTTAAATTAATATACAAAATTTCAGTAAGTTATATTGAACTTAAGTCTGTAAAATATTGATTTTAAATTATTAAACAAATATTATTAAATTAAAAGATACTGCCCTCTCATCAACTTTATTTAAAACAAATCAAAGGTCTAAAAAAATTTTAACCATGATTTGTGAAATTATTGATTTTAAAAATTTCTGACCCTCTGTTCCATATATAAGAAATTGTGTGACCTACTGAAAAGATGAGTATCTTAAATAGATTACTCTAGTAATACTTAGTTATACACCATATTTTAAGAAATTCTATTGAATTTAAATATATTTAACCTCAATTTTAAAATTTCATTCTAACCTGAAAAAAAATTATAACATTAATAAACAAACATACAAACTATTTCTTAACATCAATAAAAGCCATTTAATAATAAAATTATATAAACCTTCAAACTTTTAAGCTATTTATTTATAATCAAATGGTTAGTTACTTGGATAATCATGTGGTATTCAAGCAGCAGAACTAATAGATTGAACTTTGAATTAAAAAGTTTTAGCTTTCAATGATGTGTTTTATTTATTATGCAAAATTACACAGATCAGTCTTGTCCTAAAAATACAAAACAAGTGGAAAAATAAAAAGGATGAAAATATATTTTTTGAAATTTAATATTCTGCAAAATACATTTTTAACACTTAAGACTAGGAACATACTTTTATGTTTTTTCTATGTGTAAATATGTTTTTTTATTTTTTAATGCATCAGCAATGAATAATTTCTAATGAAATAAAATGTTCTAAATATTATAGTTTAAACCTTTATAGAGTTATGGATTTTATCTAATAAAGAAATATAATAATAACTTAAAATACTAAGCTCCATTAAAAACATAAAATAAATAAGATGATAGTAATTTTATTATATAAATGATAAACCAAATAAACATATGTTGAGTTATTGAGAGCTATGTGGCAATAGAACATGCAAGTGGTAGTTTGAATACAATAGTTTGATTCATTTAATCAAACTGAATTTTTTTATTCATTAAGTCTTTGAGATTATCACTCTCCCTGTGACAGTTTAGAGCATTTTATTAAATAAAAAAATCATATCATAGTGGGCTTAGTAATGCAGTATCTTGTTGGTAAGCAAAATATTTAGACTTATTTCAGATGATAAGGAATAAAAGAATTGTCTAAATATTTGAGATAAAACATCATATTAAATAACCACAAAGCTCTAGTATCAATAGTCTTTTTAAGTGACACATTTTATATATAATATATTTTATATAAATGATGTGCTTCTGATGTTTTTTTAAAAAATCACAGTCAAATGACTTCTACAACTAAATTAGTTATATATGGAATTATTATTTACCTAATTTATTGTATGGAAGTGAGACTTGGGCACTCTATCAATATAAAATAAAAATATTAAAAAAATTAAATTTAAAGGTGCTATATAAAATTTTAAAAGAACATTGTTAAGATCATAAAAGCAATCAATATATTCTTCAACTTGCTGAATGTGATATAGTGTCCATTATTGAACAATTACATCTTTATTGAATTGGATATACACCTGGGTCTCATTTTACACAATAGATAGGTTCCTCAGAAAACATGCGCAAATGAAATCATGCAAAAATAGACATAACTTACCTTGAAAAAGGGGGGATACAGATTGTAATTTTTCAAAAATCGTGTAAAAGCAAAGCACCAACATAAAATTACTTTAAAATTCGCGCAAAAAAAAAATAAGCAAATAAAATATGACTAATAAAACATTTCAAATTTGAAAAAAATTGATACAAGACAAACTTTTTTTAACTATAATATTTAATTTTATTCAAAACAATATATTTTTATGCATAATTTACAGTAATTTACATTTTTTTATCCACGTTTTAATTATTATGGCTATTTGCCGATAACAGGTTCGTTTGCAAACTGGTAAAAAATCAGATTCTTCACAAGAGGAAATACAACTAGTCCCAATGTCACTCTCATGTTGCGTTAATGGTTTTCTGGTGATAACGTAATTAGTAATTAATCTAACAACTAAAAACTAAATTCTTATTTTTGTCTTTAATTTTTTAATTTTCAATTTTAATTATGCCCACTGCTATTACTCACCTTTTAAAAATAAACTTGCAGACACTAAATGATTAATAATTGATTACATTCTTTTTTAAAAAGCAAAAACAGAATGTGATTTAAAATGCAAAATTAACACGCACAATGTTTGAACAAATTCACATTATAATCTTGTAAAATTTAATGTGTGTATACATAAAATGTGGATATCATGATTTTAATTTCACTATTGCATAAAATCTTACTATTATACAGCACTGAAAATATTGAAATTACTAAGATGAAAGTCAAATTCCAATAATGTGCTATTACTTTCAATATGATGTAAGTGCACAAAATTTATTATTTAAAGTAATAGCGCATTATCGGAGTTCGACTTTCGGAGAAACGTGAATCGCGTAACTTCAAAATCACATTAAATAAATCCACGTAAAAAAATACCCAGATGTATAAGATGAATAAACAATACAAAATTTTCTAAATGAGTATTTTTATGGGGCATTTGAGCATAGTTTATTTGGTGGTTTATTATTTATGTTAGGAATGTTATCTCAGAGATAATCTAAAGAATTGCAAGATATGGATTGAAGATATAATATGTTGGAGAAATACAATTAGGCATGATCTTGATATATTTTAGAAATAAAGGTTTGCTGCAGAAGTTAAATGACAGCATCGTATAATTCAAAGTAAATAGAATAATGAACTAGTATGTTATACATGTAGACATGTTTAAGGTTCATAGTTTGTATTTGCATAACCACTGCAAAATTCATCTCTAGTATAATATTTTATCATTGTTTTGTAGTTATAATAATCATACTCATTTGTAAGTGGATGATGCTCATGCATTAAATAAAAAATTCCTTAAAATTCATCATATTAGTTATTGTTATGAAAGTATTCCATCATATTAATGCAGCAGCAAATATTCCAAGTATCTACAAACTAACCATTGCAAACCTTCACTTTTATTATCCATTTTGTGGAATTCTTTTTTTTATGCTATGAAACTTAAGTAACTAGAAATCTTTCTAGAAAATTAACAATGGTAAATTAATTAAATAACTAGCTGCTCGGATGGTCATGTGATATTTGAGCACTAAAGAACATATTGAGCTTTGATTGAAAAATCTTTTAGCTTACAGTTTGCCATACTTTTCTTAAACTAAACTGTATATGCAATAATGAGAAAGCCAACAACCAAAAATCATTTATTTATTAATTCATTTATGTTTTTAATATTTTTCTTTTAATAATAGTATATTTTATCAAATATTATTTCTACTAATGGATGATACAATATTTTTAGATATCAATAAAATTATTTTGGTATCAGTATTTTTAAACTTCTATGCAACAGAACAATCTTCTTATGTAATTATTTTTTTCACTGTTTATGCAAAATAGTACTTCTACTATAGCTTAATTGGCTTTCCTAAAATCAAAAAAGATTTGAGCCATATTTTTAATAATGAGTGATAGAGTAAGCTTTCTTTCATTTTTCTATAAATTTCATTATATGCAATTAAACATTCTTATCATTAACTTCACTGCATAGTTTAATGCAGTATTAAAGTGGATATTCTGGAATTCAAGAATCATAAATCATGGCCTAGATTTGCCTCTTCCAGTGTTCAAACTTTTATGAACTCCTAAGCAATAATTTCATTTTAACATATTGCTATCTAAATTTTTTTTATCAGATTTCATATATGACAAAACTGAATTAGATACTGATTAATTCTAATTATGCATATTTTTATTTGTAAATGATTATTTAGCAGGTATCTAAATACATTTTCTTTAAACTTTAATGTTCTACTTAAGTTTAATATAATCTGAAGCACTTCTGATCCATACAGAATGTAAAATATTAAATTTATAATTGTTAAATAAAAACTTAATTAATAAATAATCACTTTGTGTCAGTGGAAATATATATCACATATATATTACTCATTAAAAATTTAATAAGTAAAGCACAATTTGTGAAAAAAATACATGCAAAAACAATTATTTAAAAAAAATGTTATATAACAATAGTTACTTTAAGTCCAAAAGTTCTAAAAACAAGAAAAACAAAGTAGATTACACTACAAATAGAAAAAAAAAATGTAATTTTACAAATCAGAAAAGTGCAGTTCTACAATCCAATTTGGATTTTGACCTAGGGATAAAGCAACTGATAAAATACAAAACTATGATAATATTATGAATGGTTATGTGTTATTATGAAAGCACGATTTTATAGTCGCTCTAAGGAGACACTGCATTACAGTACCCTAATATCTTTTTGTTTTGTTTTTTTCTGGTAGAAGTTAAAGTTTCATAATTGATTATGAATAAAACTTAGCCCATATTAATATTATTCTTAATATTTTCTTCAGATCCATATTAAAATTGAAATCACTTATAAGTTGAATAAAATTCTCTAATGATTATATAAAATTTTAAAATTGGTTGCATTAATTTGGAGAGACCAATATTTGAGTAAATCTGTAGACAACTTCAGTCATCAAATTAACTGTTAATATGAAGTGCAACACAGATCAAAGAATTTTTAACAATTAGCTAATCACATGAAATATTGTTTAATAGATCTAAATGCATTTAATTATGTTGTAATTTTGCTTTTTAAAACATTACAGCTGCACACATGCACACCCATTATATATATGCAATTTGATATAATTTGATTAATTTGTTTGACATAATTTGCATATAAAACATCTATATAATTTGAAATTTAAATAGTTAAAAGATAAAACAAATAAACACCTGCAGAATTTTTGATGTATATGAATATTTTTGCCAGAATATTTATTACAGTGAAACTCAAAATATCTTGAGACAATATGATAATTTGACATTATTGCTTTGGTCAAGTTTTTTTTCCTAATAACCTTATTCTGCTTTTGGAAGCAAACATTTTGCTTGTCATATCCCTTGAGTAAGATGTTCAGTAATTTATCACTTCTTTAACACAATTTATTTTAGCATCACACTTTAATAAATATCTCATGTTAACAGTTATTTAAATAAAATAATGAAACTTCTTTAAAAGCATATTACAATATTGTTTTCTTTGATAAGAATGTTAAAGTATAAGGAATTAAGATCCTGACCTAATTCTGATCATAACCCTATCACAGTGAATGTTTTCAAGATTATTACTCCAACTCATTAAGTGGTAATGTTTAGTGAAAAACTCTTAGTATTCAGATTCCTGGGGAAATATAGCTGCAAATTAATAATAAAGGAATTGACAGAAAGGCAACAACAAGAATGAAGTCTACACTTTTGCTTGACTGATCGCAGAGAACATCACTTGATTTGGATTCCCATGAAAATGGATAGATCTTTTGTTTGATTCAATAAAAGATGGAATATGGGCACTTTAAATTAATTGGAATAATTTGGTTATTTTTTATGACAATGAACAAGATGATAACAGTTAAACAACATGAGCAATGTTGCCTTTTACAAAAAAGTATCTGGAATATCATCTTTTTTTTTTTTTAATTTTCACCATACATCTGCTCATTTTGGCTTTAACATTGTTAAACATATAGTGATATGATTAAAATCGATTTCCGATATTTTTTAAAAATTGTTTTACTGCTTTAATCTATATCTTGAAAATTAAATATATATTTATTTATTTTAATTCAAATAATATTGTTTATATAATATTATATAAATTTGTTCATATAGCGTGATATTATCACATGGAATCAAATTAGCCAATTAAAAGTTAAAAAATAATTTTACTTGTAAAAAGTTCTTTTTTCTGTTTTTATTTTTTGAAATTTAATTTAAATCAATAATTCATTTTTTACGGTGACAAATCTTTTTTTTTTTCCAATAATTGTGTAAATTTTATTCTTTATTCTTTTTCCATTTCTTTTTCCATTTATATTTATTTTTCAGAATTTGAATTTTTTTCTTCTTGTAAGATTATGGGATATATTAGGTGATAGATTGTTCCGGAATTTGTATTTTCTGGTTCTTGATGACACATTAATGTATTGAGCGGTTGTGACGGATCTTGTTTTTATGAAGTGTTAGTATAGTTTTTATGTCTGAAATCTGATTAATTTTTAAAGAGAAATTTTTACAGTGCTGGCAAATACTCCTTCAGAATATAAATGTTGCGGGCAGTTTGCACTGGATTAGGAAGAAAAATTTGTGAGCACTTTCTAAAACCATCAGAGATGAAGGAAACATTTTGTCATTCTTTTAGCAGATGGTTAGTGTGCAAAACTAAATCACATCAAATAACTTTGATAAAAAAAAAAGTCATTAAATATTATACACAGCATTTAGAATCAAGTAATTAAATTATTATAAAATATATACGAATAACTGAGCTTATATAACGCACTGTGACATTTTTCCAAATTCAAGGTCATTAGTTCAAACTTACTACAAAAAAAGGCATAAACTTATCTATTTATTAAAATATTTTCTTTTTTACCTATAAAAGTTTCAGCATATAATTAACATATTTGAACATAAATTTAAATTATAAAATGTACTTACATTTTATATGTATGCCTTTGTGTGTATGAAAAGATTAATCTATTTTACAGATTATAGTTCTATTGGCTAAGCCAATTGACTTGGGGGGGAAAGCAAGCAATTAAACCTAAATAACCAAACATGTATATTGTTGTAAAAATTGAAAATCAAACTTTTACATTTCTATTACCATCAAAAGCATACATTTAGTATATTTAATATATTTTTATTTTATGAATATATAGAAATGATGAAACAATTTTAAATCGCTCAATTTATGCCCAAAACTTCTGAAATGTATCTAATAAAGCAACAATACTATGATTTCCAAAATAAAGGTGGTAAGGGTTTGAATCATTTATCTTTTATTGTTAAGATAAAAATAGCTAGATACTTATTTATTGAGCAGCCTTGGATAATAACTTAGATTGATTATGGTTTAGGTATCTAAAATAAAATCCTGAATTGGACTGGAATTTGAAAACAAGTTAAAGTTTTATTTATTCCCAATTTATTGCACTTAATATATATGACCATGTATGTATGTATAAATGCAGTTACTTAGAATTTAAGTTTGTGTTATTAATATTTTCATAATTAAACTTGATGAATATTTGACACAAAATCATCTCCAAGTGTATATGAAAGGAAAATAAATTATAGTACTATTGAAAAACTTTTCTAATTAATTTATTCCAAATAAATTCTCTCTCTCTATGTAATGTCCATGATGCATTAAGATAATGCATAAGAAGTGACTACATCTTGCTTTTACTACTACATGTGTCAATGTGTAGTAAGCATAGTAATACTAAGGAAAGCATACACTGTTTCATTTAGAGGTGAGTGCATGACCATCATCAAACATTGGGTGCCAACTAATAAATATCAAGAAATATTTCAGAAGTATACTCTATGTCTGTAGTAAGAGTATTTAAAAAGTTTTCTTTATAAAATTTAATTGTTAAAGTGATCTTTCCCATCTGTCTATAACACCTGGCCAAATCAAAAATCACATGAATTACTTCCAGATAAAATGGATCATGGATATAATAGTCAAGCCTGACAATTTTATTTTAAAATAAGTGAAATCCTAGAATATTTAAATAAATAACAATAAGCAATTTATTTACATATTTATAATAACATAATTTTTAATATTACCCCTTATCTCTATTCTGAAGCAAATATATATTCATTAGCAAATATTTACAAATTATATATCCAATAAAGCTATTATTAATACTCATTAAACTATATTTTTGAATTTAAATTGAGTTCCTTTTTATCTGTAATTGATACCTTATGTCTTCTTAAAATATATTTTAATTGATTTTTCATAAGAACATGTAGAAAGCTAAGTACTTGACAAAAAATAGCATCAGGTATTCTCAAATAATGTCCAAGGTTTATTCCTTATTTTAAAATGTTAATTTATAAATCATAGTATATAATATAATGTTATAATATAATATATTTAAAAATAAATTAATCTTCACACATGTACTGTTTTTATATAATTAACACACACTCATCCATAAGCAAAGATTTTAAAGATCAAGTGAATCAGCTGTTTATTATTTACATATAAGCCAACCTTTGCCTACCATGAATTATTTAGGGCTTAAGTCTGATATATGCATGATTTTTTAAAACAATGTTCAAATTGTACAAATGTAATTCAAATATTACAAGAGAGAATTTATCTTTTTTTTTAACCGCTTGTAATTAACGAATGATAATTTAGAATCTAAATACATTGATAAATATTTATTTTTTATATAGTATTGTATTTATTGCAATATATTCAGAAGTAAACTAATCTTCACACATGTGCTGCTTTAATATAATTCACATGCACTCATTAATAAGAAAAGATTTTAAAGAACAAGTAAATCACCTGTCCTTTAAGCTTCTCTTTATAGAAGCCAACCATTGCTTATCCTGCATAATTCAGAACTTGAGTCTGTGTCTAATTTTTTAAAACAATGTTCAAATTGTGTAAACATATTTTAAATATTACAGGAGTGAATTTATCTCATTTTTAATCACCACAATGTATTTACATTCTAAATGCAGGTGGTTAAAAATGAGATAAATTTTCCTGTAACCTTTAAATTACATTTGTTATATAATAAGTGTCCCAGTAGCTCTTAACAAGCTTTTCAGAACATTTGTACAATTTGAACATGGTTTTAAAAATTTATGCATATAATAGACTCAAGCCTTAATAATGCACAGTAGCTTATATATAGATAAATTTGAAGGGCAAAATGATTCACTTATTTTTTCAAATCGTTGCTTATGGGTCAAATGCATGTCAATTATATTAAAGCAGTGCATGTGTGAAGATTAGCTGTAAAAAATAAATATTTATTAATATAATGTTATAAGTATATGATCAAGGATTGCTTGCAGACATTTAATACATTATGCCTTTTATGCATCGTACATGTTGATGACTCTTAGAAATATAACTCATTTAATCACCCTTCAGATTCATGGTTGTCACAAACATATATCTAAAATAAGCTTAGTCTACAGAATACTTCCATGATAATCTTGATAAATATGTTCATAACTACATTCACATTTCTTTAAACTAATAATAATTCAAAGAGGTGTCCATTGTTGAGATTTTATCATTTGCAAAACTGTAATCATAAATTTGATTCACTGACATGGTCATCTATTGGATAAATCCCCATCTCACAATAATAATATTCTTAATACTAAATACTTTCATAGAGTGGGCTACTTCATATCCTTTTCATGATAAACAAAATTCTTCAAATTAATCATTTCTCACAATATTATAAATATAGAATATACTTAACTATAAACAAAGGATCTAAATAATTTTATTTATATAATAAGCTTGCATATATAAAATTATATTTTAATGTAAACTAATATCAATAATTATGAGCTTATAATGCTCATTAAAGAAGTTATATATATTATTAAATTTATTTAAAGCTTAGCGCTTTCAAAGCTCTATGGCTTCATAATCATAATTTATGAGAAGTTTATAAACAAATGTAAACTAATGTAAGGGCAAATCTCAAGACAATAATGATCATATTTTAGAATAATAATTTATTTAATTTAAAATTATAGTGATTATAATGTCCTTCTTTTTCACAGTCTTTTATTTTAGTTCTTGGATATTTCATGTATATCAGAATATATTTTTATACATGAGCACACACAATGTCTTATTGCTAAGACTATTCTCCTCTATGTCAATGTATCTAAACTTCTGTATTTTATATTACAATTTAAATTATTATTATTATGAAACCTTTTTGTTTAAAAATAGGTCTTTTTAGGGTTTTTTTTAATATTACCTATCTATATTTGTAAAGAAATGTCTTTTAAATAAAATATATATTTTGGACAATATTTCTAAAATAAATTTTATACAAAGAAATGAATCTTTTTGCATACATTCTCTTAAAAAATATGAAAATTAAATGGTAAGACAAATTAAACCAGCATGGAAGTTGTTTCTTAAATCAGTTTAAAAGAAGAAAACAAAGCAAACTATTCCCTTTTCATAGTGTATATCAATTGACTATTTATATTAATTTGAAAATTAAATGTACATGTAACAAATTAATAATATTAACTATGCAAGTATATATCATCCATTTTTTTGGAGGTCAGAACAAAAACAAGATTCTTAACCCTTAAACCGCTAATTATATTATTGGTTGTATGAGGTAAAAATCAAATCTTTTAATTGGCCAACTCACAAACTGAAGACAAAGCCTATTGTTAAAACATATTCACCTATAATATTAAATTCAACTCAGATACGTTTATAAAAAGTATATTACTAATTTTTCAGGTTATGAAGAGAACGAAAGTTCTTTCAAAAATAAATTGCTATTTATTTATTCTAAAATATTCAATTTCGGCAACATAAAAGCTATAATATAAACAAAAAGGTCGACTTTTACGTTATAGAAAAGTAAATATTTCTTTTTACTAAATCTTAAATATTTTTACTAAAATCTTCAATATTTTTCGAAAATAATTTTGTTTTTTTAGTATTCTCTCTGAAAATAATTTGTAATTTCTCAAAATATTCTTTTATAATAATTTAAATCATATTCGAAATGAAAATCTCAGTGTTTTTTTTTATTTTCTTTGATCAGGCAGTTTCTTTATTCTTTCCAGCCAATCAGAATGTCTTTTTCAGCTGAGAGCATGCTAAGAACCAATCACAAGTAATGTTCTTTCTTTGTTTAGGTTTAAATGCATTTTTTTTTATTTTTTACTTGTAAAATAATTCGGAAGAGGGCACCATCTTACAGAACTTTTAAAAACCTATTCAATACCTGTCTAATGAATATTTTAGCATAAGAACTGGCAGAGTTAGAGTGACGTCAGATGTCAATGAGGAGCTTTGTAAGAGGTGGGAAAAGGGTTAAATAAGTATAAATTATAAATAGTTTTTTATTGAATAGTTCATATGACTTATGTACTCAAATATAACCATAAATAAACATTTATTTGCAAGAATTGCTTCAGATGTTATTCAAAATATATAAAATGCACTAACATGCACAAGCACACAAAGCTAAAAACAAATAAAGAAAATATATATTATTATTTTTATTTTAATATCTATTCCATTAAATGGCTAAGCACTTTCAAGGGTCAAATCCCTCATAATCATAGCCGCATTACAAACTATAATAAATTGACTCAGAGTGATGCAAATTTATGCAAATGAAATGATTACACATTCCATTTCTTGGATATTTTGTAGCAAGAGTCTTTTCTATTGATGGTGTCACCATCTCTAGATATAAAAAAAGCTTCTTTTATCTTTCTTTTAATGGAATGCATAATCATTTCATTTGCATAAATTTGCATCACTCCAAGTCAATTTATTATAGTTTGTAATGTGGCTATGATTATGAGGGATTTGACCCTTGAAAGTGCTTAGCCATTTAATGGAATAGATATTAAAATAAAAATAATAATATATATTTTCTTTATTTGTTTTTAGCTTTGTGTGCTTGTGCTTGTTAGCACATTTTATATATTTTGATTCGTAATTAGCCACAAAGTATAAACTGTTTGCTTATTTCAGATGTTATTGTGAAGCTTCATAATCCATGCTATATATTTTACTTGATGAAATGTACAAATATTTTTTAGACAAATTTAAAATGTCACATATAGGCTTCCTTGACACAGTTGACATTTTCTCTAGCTTACAACTGTGTTTATTGAAAATTGCTGCATAAATGCTCAGTATTCATTGTTATAATTTGAGTTGCATTGTAAATTACAACTTTTTTACAATAACATAAGCAGCTGGTTGCTTTTCTACTTTTAGCCACTAAATATAAAGTTAAGTTGGTTAGTGTCCTGCTTAAAAGAGCAGTAGTAGGGAGAGAGCTTCCAAAGAAATGCACACATTATATATGTTCTATGTGTCTCATTTGTTATTAAATCATAGATACCTTAATTACATTTTATTTAATATATATGTACTGTAATTTATATAAATAGTGTTGTAACTTAATAAAAATTAGTGTTACCAAATGAACTCCAAAATTGCTTGAGGAAAAAGGATGGCAAAATAATAAACTAGTCATTTCAAGTATCTGGCATAGGCTCTAGTTAGGCAGCCAGTGTAACCTAATTAAAATAAAAAGTATCAAGTAGTGGATGAGAGCCATTTGTAATCTAATAAAAATATTTCAAAATAAATCCAATAGTATTTTACCCACTTTTATCTAGTTTTATAGGTTTTATACTAAGTGAATATTAAGTGAATGCTATGTGAATATGGTCTATCAGGGTGCCACTAGGTTAGCTAAACCTAGATAAAGTTATATTCTATACCTACTTACAAATGTACTGGGTTTGAACCTCTTTTGGTACCTTATTTATAACCAGATGTAGGATTTTGTATTTTAGGACCATATCAAATTTGCACTAACATGAAATACAAAAACATCCTTATGCTTTGGTTGTGCATATAAAAGTCATCAGACAAAATTATCACTTAGATTTTAATATTATAAATGCATTTCAACATTCTCATAATTCTTGCTAGCTCATATCAAACACTAGATTTATGGTGGAAATTCACTCATTCTTGAATGATGTAGGATTATCAGAATGGTGGTTATTATCTTATAATGACTCACAAATGATAAACAAATACAGTGAAAAATCATTTATCTATGGCCATTAACCACATTTATATAGATCAGTCATTTAAAACATGATGATGATGACAATGGTACTTCCAATCATAGCTTTAAAACTAATGCCTAACATAAAATTTAGCTTTTCCAAATTTATAATTATCTGCCTAACATTATAGTTAAATTAGGCCTTAACCCTTAATATTCAACAGTGATGACGAATGGTCATAATTAATAAAGCAACGAATACTCTTAATAAAATATATGCCTTTTTTAATAAAACAAATCAACATTTATTACTGGGCTACTAAAATATACATACTATTTAAAGATATATATATATATGAAACTTTATATGAATAACAATGATGAGTTATTTATATTTAAATCACAATATTAATAATATTAAACTCTTCCCCCTATCCCTTTAATGACAGTATCCAATGTTTATCATAGTATAATGTGCATCAGTTTGGATAGGGAATAACTAAAAATTTATATCCAAATGAAAAATATTTCAGTAAAAAAACATTCTTTGCATGCACATACTTTTGTAATCTTATAAATTTAAACTTAACATATAAAGTAAAATGATTATTTTAAAAAAAAAGTTAGTCAGATTCTAGAGAAGTAAAAGCATTTACAGAAATTAGCTTTAAATTATCTGTCTCCTCCTCTAAGTGATTGAGGTCACTAATCATTATTTTAACAAGTCTAGCTAGCATTTCTATCACTCTTAACATCCAGGCTACATAACTATACCTGTGGCAAGTATTACTACATGTGTGTATGTGTGGATCCCCATTATGAATAAAATATTATTAAACAAACAAAAAAAACCTTTTAACATATAAACATATTAAATAATTTTAAATTGACCCACAATAATACATTTCACAAAATAAAATGCATCACTAGGTAAATACATATAATAATTTTAGAATATGTAAAATCAATACAGCACTAATTATTATGGAAACTCTTTTACTAGATTTTGATTTTAAAGTTCAGAGATAAAAAAAATGTTATTAAAAATTTTGTTAATAGTCACTGATAGAATCAAAAATATATATAATTAAAATTCATATTACCAGTCATTATTTTACTTTCTTGAAGCATGAACTTTCCAAGATTTTAAATTCAGCTTGTTGAATGTTTATAAATTTAGCAGCAACCACATACCAATCTGTAACATGTATATTTACCAATTTCAGCACTTTACTGGAACAGACCTATTATTTCTTGGCTTGGGCTTGCAATTCTGTTACTGTGATGATGATGGTGATATCACTTGCTTCCATAGGAACCATTTGGCACTAGAACTGTTTCATCCTTTCTTTTCAGCATACTTATTGTAATAGACTAAGGATATTTGCAGTTTTTTACCTATTTTATCTGGGTTTGAACTCAGTCAATGGCATAACTGAACTAGCATGGTTTAACACTTTTCAGCATTCTACCTATTTTCATTTTATATTTAAAAATGCAGGTGAGCAATCAGTTTCTTTTATTTAAAACACAGGTAAGCAATCCAATTCTTCTATCTTATTTTTCACAATCAATCACAAGGTATGTAATACTTTTGGCTCAGACTCTTCAGATGTGCATTGGTTAGCAGATGGCTGGACCAGCACAGACAAACATATAGCCTGCCATTAGGCTATAGCAAACTTTCCAAACAAATATATATATATATATAAATGATAGCAATTTAGTCTGATTTCTTTCCACAATTTAAGATGCTCTCAACAATTTTAATATTTCTCTTTTTTCTAAGTGATTGCTAGCTTTTTATACCATTTAGTCTTCTTTCAGGCACATGGATAAAAACACCTGATTTTTATTAGTTAAACCATATAATTTAAAACTGATCATCTGTTTTAAATTTACTGTTAGTAAAAAACCCAGACTAATATGATTTCTTGATAATTAACGTCTTAACTGGTTTGTAATCCATGACCTTAATGGCCTCACACCTTCTCAAATCTAGCTTCATAAACTTAAATATTTCCTTTTTCTTTTTTTTTCTGACTAGCTCTGATTTAAAGAATGTCAGCTAGACTACTGAAATTCTAACCTTGTGAGTTTAATTAGCATATAATATAATTCTTTACACAATATAGCTTTTCACAAGAAATCACACAATGATATATGTGTAACTGTGAGTTTATTTATGTAAAATACAGGCACACACTCAGATATTTAGACATTCATAAAAACCTGCCTATTCAAAATAATCTGAATGATTTTTGCAAACTATAACTTAATATTCAAAACTAAATTATTAAAACTATTAGACTTAAATAATTGTTATAGAAAGAATAGCAGTATTTAGTAAGTATAGATCAATTTTGGAAAAAAGTTAATAGTCAAAATATGAAAAAGGATTAACTGAATAATTTGTGTCCACAGACAACTGTTTATATGTGTTCTAATCCTAACTTTTAAAGACAACTATTAAATAATTCAAGGCACATACTAGTCTTGGTTTTTTATCAATACAAAGCAAACAAAGAACAAATATTTTCCCAACTCTCTTTCTGTCCTAGGCTTTTGTAAACTTGATCATGTAAAGTTTAAACTTAGGTGCCCTAAAGCTTTCCTTCCTATACAAGTAAATGTGATGATGATTTTTTTCTGTATTTCATGTCATGCACATTATGACAATTTATCCACAGACTAAATTAGAATGAACACAATGTATATACTATAATTATTTAGATAATTACATTTTTATCTTGGAGTAAAAGCTATACCAGATTTACCTTATTATAACTTATTATCTTACTCTATTATCTCCAACAACAAAAAAACCCTCACAAAAATGCAACATAAGTTAAATTCAAATAATTTAAAACCATTTTGACAAAATAACTTCAATTCATGTGAAAAACATCATTTATTTAAATATATTAAATGTTCAATACCTTTAAATATTTATAAATATAACATTGTTTACAAATACAACATGACCATATTTACTTATGCTAAATTTAAATGATTTTTAGTTGAAGAAAATTAAAAAATTAACAAAGCATTTCTGTGATTTATTATAGTTATTTATAAAATATATTTATTTCAAATGTTATAATTTATTATTTTTATTATAATAATTATTCTATAATGGATATTTTATTTTATTTAAATATGAGTATGTGCTTGTGGTTGATTGATTTAATAATTAGTTTGATTTTTTTATTATAAAACCTGGTATATTGAATGTTAAATATATACAAATATCTTTATACCTATCTATACAAACTATAATATATATAATATTTAAATACAAGTATATTGTCTCCACTGAACTTAATTTGATTTATAAAAAATTTGAACTTAGACTTTCAAGCTCTCTACAACTGTCCACCTCATCTCATAAACTGCTACACATGACCACATACATGTGAAAAAGATAAATTATCACCAATATATGTACTTCATGCTGAACCAGCGCTCATCAATTGGTCCAGATCATCATCTACCACACATATAATAATCAATGCTCAGTTTATATTAAGATAACAAACCTTGATACTTTAATGTACAGACTTCAATATTCTCCACTCTTCAAGTCTTCTGCCATTTGTATCATTGAAAATATGACAATAGAATGTTCAAAACCCTTGATGATGCCAATATTGTTAAAAGCTTTGAGCATTCCATCATTAGATTTTCAATAATATAGATGGTGGAAAGGTTGGAGGGTGGAGAGAATTAAAGGATGTCCATAAAGTATGATGATTTACTAACTTAACATACACTGAGCACTGATTATATCTAGATATGGGAGATGAACTGGACCAACTGATAAGTGCTGGTTCAGCATGAAATACATCCATTGGAGATCATTTATATTTGGCACATTTACATGGCCATGTAATATAAGATGGAGTGTATAGATGTAGGAAGCTTGAAAGTCAGAGTTGAAATTCCTTCTAACTATATATATATATATATACACAGTGAAATTGTGAACTACACTATATTTTATTCCAAGAACATCTTACATTCAAATGTATGGATGATAGCTGAAGGGAGACTGAAGTATGTGTTCAAATCTCTTATTAAATGTACCAATTCTAAAATAGCTCATAATTTGAAGATAAACATTGAACAGAATTTCTATTAAACTGCAAGTGTGCAGTAATTTTCAACACATCCATCCACATATATAATACAGATGTTATTACATGTATACTATGCCTATATAAACAAAATTTAAAAAATAATGATATAGATGAATAATAAATTGAGAAAACACATTTATATATTTTTATAGTTATATAAGGAGCTTGCAAATAGCTCTTAGCAAGGTTTTCAGAATATCCCCCATCTCACTAAGGAAGCCAATAGAAGAAACTGGTCTGAGGTTGGGGATATTCTGAAAAGCTTGTTAAGAGTTATTTGCAAGCACATTATATAATATTTGTAATACAAGCTTGTAAAATTAGATCATGTGATATATGACTTCATTTCTTTATAATATTTTATAGTGTATATTCACTCATATATTGACTGAAGTAACAAGAATAAGAAAAAAAACCTAACTACTGTATTTTTATTTTTAAAATAAATCAAATAGCAAAACATCTCACTTTCATCATTATTAAATACCCTTCTGAGTAATATTCTTTTTTTAATAACTTGATTTTCTCTAATTATTTTAATGTTTTTAAATCAGTATAAACTTTAAGTATTTTCCAAAATTTTATAGAGCATTGATGAATTACTCTCAGAAAATATTTTATTATGCACATCAATTCGGAAATTATGGCAAAGGGAAAATAAAATATATTCTTTCAATATAAATCAAAGAAAATATATTAATGTAAATATATAATCATATATAGCATTCTGAGGCTGAAAAATTGTTACTAGTATATTATTTATTTACATTTTCCTTTGGATAGCTAATACTTGAATTCATGTAATTAATTATAGTGCAATTCACAGTGACCCTATGCTATGTGTATATATACACACATTAAAGAAAGTTTTACAGCATAGAAAATAAAAAGTCAAGTTAAGGTACCCATAATCTGATGAAGATGAACTACAGAAGTCTGAAAAAGTTTTCCAGTTCACTTTATTTAAATATTTTTTAGCTCTTTCTTTTATTTAGATACAATGAAAACAATGCAAAAACTTATTATTACTATGATAAGAAACAGACTATGGGGGGGGGGGGTCTATTATACTTCTGTGGGCATTGAGCTCATAGTTTACTTTATATTAATTACACTTGTTAATATCATTTTTACTTTGTTTACATGCATTCAGCTGATAATTTAATACATGCATATAAACCTCTTTTTTTTTATTATAGTGAAATTACATTTTTAAATACGCCAGGAGTTGACATTGATTTGTCAGCACGTAATAATAGTAATATTAATATATTAACTTATAAAAAAAATCATTAAATAAAAAAGATTGGTAGTTAGTCAATTAAAGAAAGTGATATAACAGTTATCGTAGAGCAAATAAATTGATAAGAACCATATTATATTTATATATTACAAGTACCATATGTAGAAATGACTATATGTTTATTTTTAAATAGTTTCGTATGTAATCTTTTTCTTTTCTTTTTTAAGAAAAAAAAATCTTTTTTTTTCTTTTTTTTTTTCTGCGTAACAGTTTGACATATTTATTTAGCTAGTTTACAAAACACCTGGGGAGATAATAAAACAAAATGTTTTTTATCCATCTGATCTGGTTCTCTTTTTTTTTAATGTTATCATGTGACTGAGATCTTTATCAATTATTAAAGGAAGATGGGAAAACATTTTAAATGAAAAGAATGACAAATTCTCTTATGATTTAAAACGTGCTGACTTATCTAGTCATCTCCTTTACTACTACTGACTTCTGTTTCTAGAAAAATAACATTTTACATATTGCATGTATGAATTACAATGTTGTGCATATATAAACGAATGACTTAATAGTACAACGGAGAGTGCATCCCTGCTAATAAAGCATGTATTTTCCATACTTGTGAGTTGGGTTGGAACCTGGAGCCAGTAAAATCAGAAAATTTTTAAAATAAATTAATGGTGGTTTTTGAGTAGTCAGCCCATAGTCAAACCTGGTAACAATTAAATCTGGCTAATAAGTAAGTATCCAACTTATTTAGTTAGAAAATAAAACAAAGATGAAAAACCTAAACCCTCACCATCCAACAATTAAAAGTCAGAAATATAATATTTTCTTTTTCATTGTTCTTCCATACCTGGCTGTTGGGGATAACTTTAATTGTTTTACTATATGCATAGAAGAACTTTTGTGGTATAGTGATTGGCATATCATATTGTCACTTCCAATACACACGATTTTTGTATCAGATGATACTTAGAAAAAAAATTAAAGAAGATTTTTTTTAAGGTATGATTTGTTATATAGCTATTCTTTGCTGAAGATAAAACCAAAATACTAAAATTCACCACTCTGATATTTACAGACTTAATGATTAATACCTTCTTCACTGTTTTTCTTTGAAGACTATTAAACAAATTGTAATGACTAATACCTTTTTCTTTGTCTGCCTTTGAATGACTATGAAATAAATTATACCATACATAGTTCTTTTAAATGCTGTTGTCTTGCATTGTTAGCCGAGAGGTATCGCAGCCGCCATGCAAGCAAGTAGTTGGTTGCAGACGGGTGTGGGTTCGCGTCCTGGCAGATGCTATGACATATGAAAAAAAAAATGCTGTTTTTATCCTTACATGCATGTAAACAAAATTATCCTATCTTCTTATCCATGTGAAGTTTAGCTTAGTCTCTCTTTTTTCTTTTATTTATTCCAATGAAAATGTTTATGATGTTTTTAATCTATATCTTGCCTAAAAATTATGTAATAATCATAACAAAGATCTTCAACAATATTTCTTATAATCAAATACTAATTCTGGCCATCAAAAATTATGTATTTAATCATCTCATAATCAATCTTTAGAACATCCTAATAATGATTAAAATAAGATCAAAGTATTAAACAATACCCATTTATTATAAAAACAAGTAGAATGATTTTCTAATTAAAAGCATAATTATGCAGTATTGATGTCAAGTATTTGCTCAAAAATAATTTCACGTAATATAAGAATCATCACATATCATTTTGAAACATCATTTATTCACTGCAGGATGAAAGTCTGTTCAAATATAATCCAGTTTCTCTGACCTTTAGATTTTCTTCACATTAACAACTTTCTTTCTTATTCTATTCATTCACTTCACATGTGATTACTTTTTTGGCTTCCATTCTCTTGAAATTCAAGTTTAAGATTGCAACTTTCATGTATTATCATCTCTTCTGGTAATACATCAAGCCCATCTTTATTTCAGATGATATCAGTAATAATTGTTTTTTTTTTCATTTATGTATTTCATTCTCGATTTCCTATCATTTTTAACATAGATATCTCCAAACTTCATTGAGTGGTATGAAGTTTTTTTATTGCTCCATAAATAATAATTGGTAAAACACATTTATTAAGAAAAAAACCTTCATTTTCACACAAATAGGTGAATAAATTCTTTCACACTTTACATCTGTATTAATATTCCGACCAAGATATTTACAGTTGTTAATTTCTTCTAACTTATCAATCTATATTTGCTGCTTTCAAGAAAATTCTTTGAACATATATGTATGGAGAAAAGCTTTGACAATAAGTACAATTTTAAACAACTAGGCTTAGCTAGCTTTTGATTCATACAAGTCATAAATGTAGTGACAACTGTAAAGGGAGAGTAAGTGTATGTATAGATAAAATATGGTCATTTACATACATTTACATATGAATGCTATGTGTTGTGAATAGGCCACATTTTATTATACATACATCCACTCTCACTTTAGAGATGTCACTACATTTTGACTTATATGAGTTGAAAGCTAGCTAAGCCTAGTTGTTAAAATTAATTATTATTAAAGTTTTTTGCCCATAAGTATGTGTATAGGCATTTATATTAATCAAGATAAAGCTCTCTACTATATTAGAACATTACTTTAGTCTTTTTAATATTTCTCTTTAGTTCTATTTTTTTAATTTCACTTGATAAGTCTTGTAACAATTTCTGAAGCTCTGAAGCATTAATTTCAAAAACAACCACTTCATTTCCAAAATATAAATGGCTTAAATAATATTTATTTACTTTTACTCCCTTAATTTTCCATTTTAATAGAAAACCAAAACTGCTGTAAAAATTTTGGAGACATGGAGTTACCTATTGTGCATCCTTCTCTGTGCTAATCTTTTTAATATCATTATATCATCTAATCATTGCTGTGTTGCATTTTGAGAAATATTTTTCAGAATATGATAATATCTTGGGTCTATAACTTGATAATCCAATGCTTCAACACTGTAGAAATGTTTCTATAATTAAATGTATTTTCATAATTTAAAAATTCGAAGGGTAATGGCAACTCATATTCTTTGGTCTTTTCAATAACTTCTCATAGTACTTGAGTGTGGCCCATTGTTTTAAAACCACTTTTACATTCAGCTTGTTCTTTTGATTGGTTAAAATTTAAATTATACTGTAGATGTGTTGTAATTATCTTTGTAAAAATCTTGTATAGAACTGGTAAAAGTCTGAAAAGTCTTTAATTTTTTATATCTTCTTTGCCATCTTTTTTAATATCAATATTAATACTGCTCTCCATCAATCATCTGGTACATCATTATTATTTAGACATTTAGTATATAACATTACCAAAAAATTTCCTATTTTTTCATATGCTTGCTTTAAAATATTGATTATAATTTCATCATTATCTGAAGGTTTCCCCTTCTTTATAGATTTGATAAGTCTTACTTTTTAATTTGAAATGTGTGGTAATTTAGAAGATATAGCAATTGTAGGAGATATTTTTTTTAATTCTTAATTGCTATATATATATTTAGCAAAATCTCCTACTCATTTTATAATGTCATCTTTCACTTTAATAATAGTTTTATCTTTTCATTTTATTGCTAAAAAAAATTTCTTACCAATACCAAGATATTAATTTACACTTTTGAAACTTTTGTTCTCTTCTATAGCTTTTTTTGCTAATTCACAATTATATTTTTTTATATCCATTATTAACCCTTTTATACATTTTACAAAACTCTAGATATTCCATTATACTTGCCTCAGTAAAATTTTTACTGGTTATTTACTACTTTTTTGTATCAACTAGCATTGTTTCAGATTTTAATAGTGTACTATTTATCTTCTTAATGATTTTATTCAAATCTGAATCATTTTCAAAATCTGTTAATATTATAAATGGATTTGTAAATTGGAATTAAAATTTATTGGAATATTTGTGAAGGTTAGAAATATCAACACTGAATACTGTTTTTTTCCTCTAGTTTTGTATTATCATATATCTTATATCTCACTTATTGATGATCACTTCCTGTGTTGAATTTATTAAAAACATTATAATTCTGAAATACATATTTTCTCTTAATTAAAATATAATCCAATTCTGTTGTACCTTCATTTGGATGCTTTCATGTTTATTTCCATTTAGCATTTTTTTCAAAGAAAGAATTTATTATATAATATTTTTCCTTCTCTGCAAACTTTATAAATTTGCAGCTTCTCTCATTTCTATCACCATAACAAAATTTACCTAAGCACATTTTTCTTTGAATTATTCTAGTATTAAAGACTACTATAACAATTTTAAATGTTATTTAGTCTGAACAGCAGAGCATTGTACACCCATATAAAAATTCCCTACTTCTTCATGAGAACTTGTTGGTGCATAAATCTGATTTATCTGCAAGTAATATCTTTTATTAAGTTAAATAGCTAATCTTGGCACTCTGTTTAATGTCCCATCAATTTCCATGATGTTTTCTTTTTCTTTTTATTTATAATTAATCCTATTCAACATTTTTTCCCAATATTTGAGCATGTGTAATGCAGTACATGTCTACTTTTAAAGTCAATTGTCTTTTCATCTAACTTTCAGAAAATCTAATAATTTTTCCTTTTAATATTAAAAATATTATCAATTTCAATTTTTTTCCTCACTTGAAAGTGGTCTGCAGTTGTATAAACACAAATAATATATCATCAAATGGTAGCCTGGATCTGCAAGCTGTAGATTTTTAGCATCAACTGCCTTTGTCTGCCAACCATTGTCTTGGCTCATATCTTTCCAACCTCTTTGGAAATATGGTACATAATTTCATGTCATGCTTGTAAATATATATTTAAAACAAAAATCTTTCATGTAACCCTCATTCTGTCTTTAAGAAAATCCACCTGACATTATCAGAAAACTGTGAAGAAACATCGTGGTGTTTTTGATATAAAATTCAGAAGTAAACAGCCGATAAACTCATCATTCTAGGTGGTCCATGTTGCAAGCAGTTTTATTTAAATATCTATATAGAAATAACAATTCCAATGACAAGAGCATTTGTAGTGATTAGGAATTTACACTTCTCAGTTTCCTTAAAGCTTCAAAGAGGAACCAAGTGGTTCCCTGTCAGTTAACAGCAAACTTTTTTCTGCAGACCAGTACAAAAAAAATACAAATGGCTATATTTGGTAAAATTATTTTTTTAATATTAATATCTTATTGTGAAACTATCAAAACATTATTTATTCTATGGATTTTATTGCATTCTATTTTTCTGGACTATAAATATAATCTACAATCAATTTGCCTTTTTTGTTTTTATTCTGGAAGACTTTAATGAAGAATAAATAGCAGGATACATAAATTGATTCTATAATTTATATAAAGTAACATTCTTGTAGCAGCATATTTTTGTCAATGGGCTGCTATTTATTTATTTGAGCTATAGTGAAAAATATCAACTCTCATATCTTTATAAATATTCTTTAATTTCTTATAAAAGAGAAAAATAAATGTTTTACTTATTATTTTATTAAATATAAAAATTCAATGAGATTAATTATATCAAAATAGAATATTAGACCATTTCTTTTTTTATTAATCTCAAATATAAACAAATTATTTTTTCTTTGAACTATTTGTTGCATATAAGTATGTACATATATTAAACATAAAAAAAAGCAATGATTTTTTTAAGAATTTACTTACATTATTTAAATTTAGTCAATATCAGTTGTCAGTGATTTTATTTATCATTTTAATTGATTGTTTTCTATTTAATCTTCCAAAGTAGAAAACTGAATAACATTTGAGTTTCATTTTACAGCATATTGTTCCTGATTGAAAATGTTAAAATAATTTATTTAAATGATATAATACTAGCGATTAAGCCAATGCACATGGAAAAATTGAGTATTCATTTATATAATCTCTTTAAAGCGCATGTGCATTGGCTTAATCGCTAGTATTACTATTACATAAATAAACATAGTGCTATATAAAATAATATCTCATTAAATGATATAACTTTTTGTTCATATATATTTTTTATTTTTAAATTGGCATACAATATAAACTATTTATGAATATAAGAAGTGGTGGTTATGTGATGTTTATATCTTTCTCATTTTCAGTTACCATCAATCCACTATACAATGAAGTTCTCTTGAATTTTAAATCAAATTCTCTGATACACATAGCTTTTCTCATTCACCTCGCACAAAAAAACTTCATTACTTCCTCTATCCATTTCACATGTTGTATCTTTCTAAGTATTTTAAAAATTCTTGGTATCCAGTTTAAGATTTCTACCAGCCATTTATTATCATCTCTTTTAAAAATGCGTCCAGCCAGTTCGATTTCAGTCTTTTAATTTTTTCAAAGATATCAATATAAATTGTTCATTATCTTACTCAAATAGATTTCTTTTGATCCCTTTTTGTTACTTCCCACATATATTTTTCATACTCATTCAGTGATCTGATTTTTTTTTTATTAGATCTTCTGTTAAGTGTCCAAGTCTCAGATTAAATATAAGAATGGATAAAATACATCATAGACTTATTATTATTAATATTAAATTATTTCTACTAAAAGCATTCTATGTTTAATTCTATCATTATTTTTATTCATTATATTTCCATCTGTATTAATAAATTAACCAAAACATATTTCTCAATTTTTATTTTCCTTTTCTGAAAAATCCATTTAATATTACTATTGTTTTTTAGCACTAATTTTTAGATTCTTATTTTTATCTGAAAACTCTTGCACTATTTTTATTTTCCTGAAGCATTATTTGAAAAAAAAACAATCTCCACCAACTGCAAAACTGTAGTGATTAAATCACAATGGTTACAATCAGTATCTTGAAATAGCTATTACCATAAAAATGTCTTCATTTTATATAATTTTTTTAACTAAATAGTAGTCCATCTCACTACTTTTTAAATATATCGTTATTATGCAAAAATCAAATTAGTTTGAATGTAATTTGATCAGTTTAAATTTATATCCCCCCTTTCTGTTTTAGTGATATTTTCTGACTGGTTGGGGTGTAGATAGTTGTAAAATTAAATCATCTTCTGCAAAAAAAATGTTATTTCTTTTCTATTTTTTAAGATAAATATAATAAAATATATTGTAACAAATAGAATTAATAGTAATAAGCAAATTGATTTCATTAAATGATTATAAGAAAATAAGTGATTATAAAAAAACTATCAACTGAATCTTGTTAAATAAAAGTAATTTTATTTTTTTAATGCGCATGATTTTATGACGATATGTCTTTACTTCATTGTAAATAATGCTTATAAAAATTAAATTTAAAATGATAATTATATAATTATATCTTAGGAGTTGTATGACATACTGTTTAAGAATCTGATTCTTACTTTACCATATTAATTGTAGCCATTGTGAGATTATCTCCATATATTTTTATTCAATTAATTTTGTATTTTAATCCAAAATGTATTTTTTTATAAGATTGTTGTAAAATATTTTGGAGATTCCCTAGTATCACTATTTATTCAAATTATAACTGACAATATTCCAACTTTATATCTTAATAATGCAAAATTTGAATCTTTGTGAAAATACTTATAAAATCAAATTCCTTTTCATAATCTATAAATTCAAAGGACAACAACTACTCATATTCAGTTCTCCTTTCATATTTCCAAACAATTGAGTATGATTAACTGCAATAAAACCAGTTTTATGTCTAGTTTTACCTTTGGTTTGGTTTGGATCCAAATTTTGCTGTAGATGAATTGCAATTATTTTACATTGAATTGATAAAGGATTGATAGATATATGAGTTTTAATATCACTTAGTCATTTGCTACAAATCTTTACCAATAATTTTTGTATTTTTTAATCTGATTTTTTTAAAGATCAGTAATAATTGATCATCTCCTGAACTTTTTCCTTGAATTGCATGTCTCACTTTTTCATTTAAAATGTTTGGCAATACAGAAGATTTAATAGTTGTAAAATTTTATTTTTTGAATAATTATTCCACACAAGATATCACTTCTTTTATTAATAGTTCCAACTTTTTTTTCTTATTATTGAAACAACTTTCCATTCAATATAAAGTCGTCATTTTACATTTTTATTCTTTTCTTATAGCTTTCCCCTGCCAATTCATAATTACAGTTTCCTATATCATTTATAGTATAATTTTACAAAACTCTAGATATTATATCATTTAAAAAAATTTCATATACCTTTTCTTATTCATTCATTATTTTGTCTCAATTAGAAATCTAGTGATAAATTGCTTCTGTCACAGTTTTGGGTTGAGTATGAATTATCTTCTTATTGAATTCAATTGTTTGGACCATCTTACAATTCTGTTAATAATTCAAAATGATTAGCAAGTTCTAATTTACATTTATTGGGTTGTTTTTGGAGATTAGAAATATCATTTATTAATATTATGTTTTTTTAAAATTTTTATATCTGGTTTTGCAACACATATTTTACATCATATCTCATTAAGTAATGATCACTTTCTGTGTTCAATACATTTGTAATACAATTCAATGTTGTACCTTCATTCATACATTTCCATGCCCATTTTCATTTATCAACTTTTTCAAAGAATTTCTAATATACAATTTTTCTTTTTCCGCATTGCCAAAATCTGTATCCTCCCTTATTTTTGTTCCTATAACTAAATTTACCCACAGCAACTCTCATCTTTCAATTATTTACCTATTTTGCATTAATATCCTACATGATAACTTTAAAATGATGTTTATTTGATCCAAAGCATTTTGTTTATTTGTATAAAAACCCACCACTTTTTCATCTCAATGAGAACTTCTTGAGATATAAACCTGAATTTTCTGCATTTTATATCTTCCATTTTATTGAATACTTAAACAACCACTCTCTCTAATATATTGTGAATCTTCCTAAAGTTTTTTTTTCCATTTTTTATTTTATTACATTTTATTCCATATATTCTTTCAACTTATCCATCAATGTCTTAGTTAATAATAAACCCTTTTTTTAATTCATGCAATGAAAGTGATTTGCAATTGTATGTCCTTAAAATAAAATGCCATTGTCAAATGACAGATTGGATTCACAATTACAAAATTCTTAGCATCTTTTCTCTTTCATCCATTAATAACTGATTTAATTAATAATTTTACTTTATCCTTGTAATAAGAGCCATTAGTTTTGTTTGTCACAAAAAAGATTATTAATGCACATTCATATTGAAATTAAAAACAATCAGAAAACTGAGAAGACTATGGTGATTGGTGATCTTTAAGTCAGAGGTAAAAAGCCAATAAACTTACTATATTAACTAATACTTGTGCTGAGTAAACTATTAATATTAATTTATGCATGAATTTTCACATAGAAATTGCAACTACAATGACAAGAACATATGGATTGGTCACTAGAAATTTGACCAAAAACTTTCTTCTGCAGTAATTCATGAGTGCACAACATAATAAATTTGAAATATATAATTTATTATATTTATTCTTAAGACTATTTGGATGATCAAAATTGATTTTAGTACCTTATGTTTATCTGCATATTATAGCAATGGTCTTTGTTTTTACATTACAGCAGATTTGACTTGTATCTGTATTTTGCAATTAATCATAGGTGAGGTCTTTATTTTATAAGAGCATTTTTATTTGCTTTATGTTAAAAACATTAGTGAATAATAAAAATTGTCAATGTTTTAATCTCTACATTGCATATTTCAATTTATAGCTTATTAAGAAACAATTGAATGATCCATTATTCAAAGATTTATATGATGTTTTAGCATCAAAAGTATTGAGTTAGAACCATCATTCATAGACTTTTAAATTTAGAGACTGCAGTCTGTCACTGCACTAAACCAATCATGTGTGATTAGTGTGGTGGTAGAACTCAAAGTTCATGAATCATTATTTCACATTTTCCCCTTTTGCAGCTTGAACTTCATATGAGCTACTGATCAATAAACCATTTGAATATTTCATTTTATAGTTCAAAATAAATCGTCTAATTAGACAATCTTGTTATTTAGTACTTTGAATAATATTAAAAATAGAACCTAATTCAAACCATATGTAATATGTATTAAGGATCAAAGTAAATATTTTACACATGTTTAATTTATTTTCTTATAATTATTTATGAATGTGAAAGTTGGACACTGATACAAAAGGTAAGAAAAAGTAGTGATTATTATTCATTAATGTGATAACAAAGACTTTTGATAATTCCATTGTTAGCAGAGAAAAACAAAGTTATACTTGATTAGATCTGAAATCATGTTTTAAAATACAAATGATAAAAATCAAGTTTCTCTACTTTACCAAAACTCTGATATGATTTAATTTCTTAAAAAAGTAATAGTGAAGACACTATTAACTAGTGATATTTTATTCTTCAGAAACACCACATTTAATGTAAATTAGAATGTGATAATCATTTTCAATTATTAACAGACTTTGAAGATAATACATGTTTGACTAAAATCAATAAGAAGATAATTGATACCATACTAAAACTTGTCATAAAAATAGCTGGTACAAAAAACACCAATTTACCAATAAATTTTCACCTGAAATATGACATTGTGTGAATAAAAGAATAAATATTAAAAAAAATTAAAAATGATTAAATACCTAGAATTTTGCAGAATTGTATAATAAAGATATAAAAAGATATAACTGTAAATTGGCAAAGACAGTTATAGAAGATATTAACAGTCTTAAAAATCTAAAACAATATTTTAATATTGGAAGGAAAAATTTTTCAGTACTAAAAATAAAAGATGGATACTAAAAAGAATGATAATATCATAAACTATACATGGAAGAATTCTACAAAAAATTATAAAGAGTATTAAAATATAGAAGCCACTACAATTACTATTACCTTCTAAATTGTCAAGTACAGTATACATAAAAAATGATTATCATGCAATTAATATTTATGAATAATAGAAGCTTTAGGAAATGATAGAATTATAGTTAATAGTTTTTTAAAAAAACAGCTGAAAAAATCGAATAATTGTTGGAAACTACATATTAAATGTCTATATTTGGTCGAATGTAATAATAGTGATATTAAGAAAAGGGATAAAGAATATGTTAAAAATTACAGACTTATCACTATTGTACCAGTTCTATAGAATATCTTTACTAAGATAGTTACAGCTCAAATTAGAATATCCACTTTTATAATATTTGCATTATGGTGTCTAAGATGTCACATATGTTTTAAATAAAATGTGGCAAACTCAACAATTTTTTTATTGAACAAAATTAAAGAAATTAAAAATAGAGACAGTATTAACTTACACAAGGAAATCTTCAAAGCCACATGGGGTTTAATCAAAATATAAGACTAGAAATATTGTCACTTGTATTTTTTATAAGTTCTCTAATTTTTTTCACATGTAAATTTCTTAGAATTAATTTATAAATAAAATTATCTTATTATTAAAAAAAAGAGTAAACTTTAAACTAGAATTAATCAAAAGAAGAAGATTTAAAAGTGGTTTTAACACAGTTGATTTCATTCAAATATTAAAAGATGTTGACAATGAATTTGAGTTGCCATTATTATGTTTTGAATTTGTAGATTATGAAATAAAAAGTATTCAATTATATAAACTTATTAAAGCTTTGAATAATATTGATCAAAATGCAACATAGTAATTAGATTATATAATGAAACTAAAATGGTGAACATTAATATGGATGTCTGACAATAAATCCAAAACTTTTTGCAGTAGTTTTATAAGTGGTATTTTGTTAATTAAAATGGGAAGCTAAGGAAATAAAAAATACATGGTCACTATTTAAATTTCTATATTGGTAGTTGATGTGATTGTTTTTGCAAATAATGTTTCAGAATTTCAAAAAATGTTGAGTTATCAGATGAAAGTAAAAAAGTGGAACTAAAGATATATATTAAAAAGACTAAAGTAATGTTTATTGAATCTTTTTTTTTTAAAAAAGCAAATAAAATATTAATTGTCACGAATTAATAAAATTTAATAACTATAAATATCTGGGCATATTATTCATACAGATGAAAACAAATGGATAACAGTTATAATAGAATTAAACTTGAATGGATTATTTTTATTGGAAATAATTAAATACTAAAAGAAAGTATGCCCATGACTTTGAAAAGGAAGGTTTTTAATAGATATGTTTTTCCAGTTTGTATATATGTATCACCAATATCCTTTGAATTATAAAGAGATATTAATTGGGATACAATATGAAATACAAGAAATATATATTTTAAAAGAGTTGGTAATAGGTGAACAGAGGATGACAAACTGGATTTAAAAATACTGTAATAAATCTAAAAAAGATGTCAGTTGGAAGGTGGCTGTATGAATTAATGAAGTTTGTTTTGGGTAATATAAAGAAGAATTTATGGCTTAGAAAAACTGTTTTAAACTTGGAGAGACCATCATTATGCAGTGGAATCATAATGAGTGAAAGCTATGATGATAAATTAAGTACATTATTGAAATGGTTATAATTCTGTGACCTGAAAAAGAAATTTGCAGGCTTATTTGGAATCCAAGTTTTATTCAAATTTTAGTCCAGTGTTAAGAACATAGCGGTTATGTGTTATGATAATTTGTAACCACTTTAGAGAAATAATAAATTATAATAAGAAATTCTTGATAGCAACTTTGTTTTTTAATTTTATCTTAAGGAATATCATGATCAAATATTTTATAGATATTACAAAGAAAAAACTTCTGCATATTTACATATATTTTTAAAAAACTTATTTTAGAATAAAAAACATTTTAACCCAAATAATTGTAATGGAACTAATTGCTATCATAAAGAACGAATAGTCTTTGATTCAAATGACAATTTTCTACATTGCTATTTTGCATTCATATGTCTAAATGTGAGGGAACAAGGTTAATGGGTGATGCTAAGTTATGACTTGTAACATTAAGTGGCTGAGCACTTTAAAGAAGTTTATAGTTTTCAGAAAAAATAAGTCTTGTTATATTATAATAATGAGAATAGGCTGAAGAAAATTAAATGAAGTAGTTTTTTCTGTTAATTTATCTCAAATTATTTATTAGATTTCCTAATAAAATGGCAAATTCAGATTGTTTTTCAGTTTTCTAGATGTAATAATATTTCATCTACTATTGTAAGGACATATTTTTATTGAATGAACATGTGAAGTAAATAAAGCATGCAGATTTTCTTTAATAAACTTGAGCATAGTTTTTTAATTTTGAACTTACTGTAAAAAAGTGGAATACTGATTGATTTCATTGGGAGGGAAGAGAAGATAATGCTGAAGATAAAATACAATTGAGATCTATAACTATATAAGGTGTAGAATTCTTTCAGAAAAAATGACTAAATGATTAGTGTATATAATCACAAAATTCATTTGTAACTTTATAAATCTTTTATCTTCTTTTCTTATTAAATTAGAATACCATAATTTTTTTAAATACAGCAGATGACCATATGATATTCATCATCTACATTTCATATTTAAAAGCAAACTGTTTATTTTACTTCAGCTCTATCACCTAGCTCGAATAATCAATAGAGTGTAGATCTAGTGCTTACTAAATCCTATCAACATTGCCTCATTGTGAGGAGATTTGAACCTAGATCTACTGCACCTGAATTTTTGGAAACAATTCATTTTCATTTAGAAGCTACTGTTTATTATGTTTTATACTATTAAGAGAAAGACCTGAAATTTAAACACATCTTAATGCTTTGAATTCAAGCTAATTTACTTCTTTATTAATGAAATCTATAAAATAAAAACTAGTAGGGATATGGATAGGGCAGGTCTGGATAAGCTTTACATCTAGCATCTATTGATTACTTAATCTTACAATAGGTGGTAAAGCAACTCTGAAATGAATAGTTTGCTATTGAAAACACTATAAGTTGATTCATGTATATATTTGTAGTTTTATGATACACATTTTATATGGATAACAAAATGTTCAATTTGTCCAGTTATATTTACTGTAATTCTAATATGGTCATCTTTATTAATTCAATTTATGAACTGATGAATCAGAAGATTACTTGCTTACTACCTTTGACATAATTCCAAATAATTCAAAAGTTGTTTACAAATTATTGGCTCTTGGGCTTTTACCAATATTTTTGTTGAATATCAAATGGCTACCATACTGATTTCAATTAAAAAAAGAATTCAGAAGATTATTAAGCTAGTTCATATAATAGTTTATATTTTAAAAAGAAAAAAAGAAATTAATCCAAATTTTCATTTGTAAATATGTTTATTGCTTGTACAACTTCTCATAAGTATCACTTATCAACAATAATCATCAAAAAATTATTTTATCCACAAATACTTTCTCTGATCTCTATTCATTTTTTGAATACAAGATATTTCAGAGAAATTGTATATACTGTTTATATACATATTCTCTCCACATATTCTTTCTTTTTATTTATATCAATTAGCTTTTTTAATATAGGATTTATTGATTACATTTTTTTTGTACTTTAATAATACCCAAATCAACATAGAATAATTATTTATTTAATTTTTGAAATACTATATAATTTTTGTGATGCAACAAATAAATCATTTTCTTATTATTTTGTAACATTTCTTTGACTTTTCTCAGTTATCCATAATAGCCTGGCAATAATGTTTCTTTTTTTGTAACATTTCTAGGACTATTATGTCTATCTAATTTACAGTAAATAATAATCTGTTGCGAACAATTCTCTGTAAAATCTTACTTTCAACTGACATAAAACCAGTAGTGAAGTGATTATGATGTCTATTTATTTAATATTCAAATAGAAGTTGTTGTTTTTTTTTAAAAAAAAATTTAGTTTATTAGATTGATTTAAAGATTTGGTGATAAAATTTGGTCAATGTTTTTCTTGTGGTCTTTCTTTATTTAATCTGACTATGTTTTTAAATTAGGATTAACAAAATAATCCTTGTTTATTTTATTTTTTTATAATTTATGAAAAAATATGTTTGATCATTTTCTTCCATGTTGGATCTTTGATATTCTTATTTTTTAGATCTTTTAACATATCTTTGTTTACTTATATATATATATTTAGTATTTTAAGCAAGTCCACTAAGGGTGTCACTTTCTCGTAGGATTAGCATCTTTTTATTTCAATCTCTATTTCATATAGTGCACTAGATTAAAAATTTAAATAAATTTCCTGGTAACTCTTTCATAACTTGATAGACAACTAATTCATTATAAATGAAGTATCCTGAATAATTTAGAATGGGGTAGGGGGTGATATTAAGAAGTCTCAAAAACTATGTAATTCTGATTTGATTACCAATTGATGAAGATTTTTAAATATTAGTTTACTCAAGAGAATAGAATTGTAGTAGCTTTTACTTTCTATTTGAATAGTTTTAGACCTCCTTAAAAACTGTCTATATGATAAATAAATAAATACATGCATTTTTTTTTTTTTTTGCACTTTGCATAATAATTATTAAAATCTATCAGGCTGGATTCTTAACTAAGATTTTTGACATATCTCTCAACATTTTTTAAATATTCAAATCATTTCATTACTAGATACTATCCTGTGAAAAGATTATCGCCTATCATCTTAATTTCTAATGTAGAAAATAATAATATGTTAGATTTCTGGAGATCATTTTTCTTTACTCAGCTGACAATCAATGCAAGAATTTTTAGCTTTTAATTATATGATCTATCACAGTGTTAATACAGATAGTGTTTACATACTTTACATGTACACATCTATATGCGTTATATAGATATAAACCTACACATACCCCAAAAGATTTCACTATTACAATTTTATTTAATTTATTTTTTAAAAAAAAGTCTTTTTTAAAAAAAAAAAATGCAGATTATTACGTAAATTGTTAAAAATATACTTGATTTTTTTAAAATTATTTCTATCTTCTCAAATGTACATTTAATTTAAATTTTAATATGAAGTATTTATTTCTTTGCAATCGTCTTTCTTTTTTTTCTTTTTTTTGCGTTTTTTTATCTATTGTTGTCTATTTTTATTTTAGTCAATCTAAATTATTAATGGAACTTCAGTTTTAATTTCTAAATAAAAGAAGAATTAAAAAAATATATATGTATTTTAAATAATTATGATTAAACTTGTCTGAAGTTTGATTTATAAAAAATTTATTTAATAACTTTTTTGAAACTAATTCTTATAAGAATACCATTTAAAAAATTAATATTTTTTAAAAAATAACAATAGTATTAATTTTTATAATGGCATGTTTTTTTTTTATTAATGTAAATATATTTTATGTGAATATATATAACAATGTGTATTTCTATCTATTTATATAATTAACTGTCATAAAGTTATTTTAAAACATGTAGTCTCAATAAGTCACAGTAGGGGTCGAGTGTCCCAAGCTATTCTTTTAGTACTAGAATCAATCTTGTTTACCAGAGAGAACAAATTTACAGATTATGTTGCTTGCTAAGTCGACCTTAAGACAGTTTTTTTTATCTAAATTGGAAATATTTAATCACTGCACTAAACAAACATATTTTTAAATACAGTAATTTGATGATTGCTATCCAGAAATACCTCACTGATAGATCAATTAAATCGAAGAATTATATGCAACTATTGACATCTTTCAAATTTAGTCTTAGCATTTTACAGGGTTCATCACTATAGTCAGCCTGCTCAAAGCATTGTTAGTTAATTTATTTTGCACTATGATTTGGCAAGAAGTCCCTGAAAGTTAACTCTGTGCTATTAAGTTAGAATATACATATTTGTTTTAAAAATGTCTTTTCGTAGTGACTTGACTCAGCTCAAGTTTTTGGAATATCCATTAATATTTGAAATTTCATAGACACCTTGATTAAAGAAATAAAATAGTCTGCTGAAGGTCAGTTCCTTTCTCATCTTGGAATTATTGTTCAAATCATGTCCTTCATTGATAGGGTTGCAATAATCTTCAGAAACTCCAAAACATTTCCATCATTGTGAATATTTTCAATAAATTCCAAACACTAACTGGTTCCACAGTATAAGTTTTAAAATCATCTTTGTGGCAACTGTCTACAGCATGCAAATTACAGTTTTTTTCAGTGATAACCACTCATATTTTCTTGGCATTCCAATTAGTCTGTCCAAAAATGCAATTAAATCAACATTTAAATAAACTCATTATGAACACATTCAGTATAAAAAAAAATGCATTTTTTTCCAAAAAATGTTGCATCCTATTGTAAAAGTTGATATAATGAATGCTATTCTTAGTGAAATACTTGCCTACTATAACCCATAAATGTGGTTTTTTAACCAAGACCTATAATAAAATTATGTTTGTAATAAAAACATACATCTGGATCCTCATTTTTACTTCTTCTATTTATCAAATCAACATGGTTTCCAACATGCGCTCAATTTGATATGTTCCAAATGTTTTATAATTTATATTAAGGCCAACATCTGTAATGTAACACTTACTCATTCATTAGTTAGTGTCATCCCTTCTTCAATACCATTTCTTGTTTCAATTTTATACATCAGACATTCCTTTCCCACAGATTATGACTTTGAACATACTGATCTATTAGACTATCATAACTCACATCTCTCATTGGCAAATCATTTAAAGATTTAAATAAGTTAACATATCAATCCAGACATGTATGGACAACCCTGCCATTTGCTAAGACTCTAACCATATTCCAAAATCTTTTTACTATCAACCATTGTTGAAATTTATTTTTAATTTATTACATGGTACAATTCCAACCAAAATGTTTCTTAATGATCAATTCAAGCTAAATCTTGAACTACATATGTTTTGTGCAATAATTACCCAGAATAAGTGCTACAACTTTTTCAACCCTGCTTCATACTTCTCATCTCAAAATTATTTGTATTTGATAAATGTTCACTCACCCACAAACAATTACTTAAAAATATATGTAAAATAATTTCATCCCTATAGTGCATCTGTAATTATTTACACAGTAAACACCATGCTGTTCCATAATATTTGTCAATAAAAAATACAATATACTAAAAAAAATAAAGAATGATTCAACTCATAACTATACTCTCTCAAATTTTTACCAAGGAACAGCATGACCAAAACTTGGCAATCAACAGTCTACCTGAGTTGTGCTTTTACCTAGTTTAAACCTCAATTTGCTTTAACACTGGCCAGCAGATATCACTCTTAAAAATAAATATCTTGACTCTTCTTCAGTTTACTCATCATTGTTATGCAATATTAAAATATGTCACTCTTCAAATTTCTTTATCAGAATTAAACAACATATTATCTGTATCATTATGGTTGCAGTTTCATCATGCTTATGCCTATGTAACATAAATTTATTCTACTGTAAATATATTAGTATTTATGTATAGTTTGTTATAAGTTTTTTTAATAAAAAAGTTACAGTTTAAAAACAATATTATTTATTTATTTTTTAAAAAAATAGAAATTCATAAATTTCATATGTATATTTTTTCTGTGCAGCTATCCTGTTCTCATTAATGTAGTAGATATTATAATTCCTGTTTGCCTTCATAATAATTTATAAATGCTATAAATTTGAAATTAAAATTTCATTTTAAATGATCCCAGAATGCAAAGTTAATGTAGCAACTTTCCAAATTCTTAAAAAAAAACACACAAATTGGTTTATTTATGTGATATAATGAAAAATTAGTTTAAAATTATCATGAAATAATAATAATAAAAGAGAACTTTGTGCTAAGATTATTTGTATTCCTAAAACAATTCACTAAGTATTTAGAAAAAAATGGAAAAATAACATTTAATTGATATGGTGAAATATGAACACAAAACTGTTTTATCTGATTGTAATATATTGCTTCAGAAGTATTGAATCTACAGAACGATTTTAATAAAGAATCTATTTAAAAGAGTGATCACGAACATTTTTTGCAAATAAATGAAAGTTCTATATATTCAGATATTGATATGAACTTAAAATCAAAGTATTTTTTTAGACTTTTCAGAATTGTTATCATCAATAATATTATAATTTGAACATGTTTTAAGTGAAATTTTAATCTTATAATTTATAGGGCAAATAGTATCATTGTAAAGGCAAAATGTCATTAAAAACATATCTGTTGCTATCTCTGCAAGCAATGTGTGTCTGAAATTTACACATTTTAACATCAAAATGCA
This sequence comes from Epiperipatus broadwayi, assembly GCA_028023455.1. Classification (NCBI taxonomy): domain Eukaryota; kingdom Metazoa; phylum Onychophora; class Udeonychophora; order Euonychophora; family Peripatidae; genus Epiperipatus; species Epiperipatus broadwayi. The sequence goes on from JAQFVV010000019.1 coordinate 5,031,474, forward strand.
ATGTATTTTTCACATATCTTCATGATCAATTTTTACCATTAGAAAAATGGAAAAAAATTATGTTTTAATTTTTTTTAAGAAATAATAATATAGAGAACATATTCATTTGTGCACACATCTAGATTTTAATACATGTATATTTAATTACAGAATATATGAACACAGACTTTCAAGTGCCCTTCAGTTATTTGCTCTATCTAATATAACCAATATACATGATCACATAAATGTGAATTAGATAAATGATTTCCAATATATGTATTTTATGCTGAACCAGCACTCATCAATTAGTCCAGATCACAATCTCCCATATGTGTATATAATCAGTGCTCAGTTTTATATTAAGATAGTAAATCTACAAACTTTACTAAACAGGCTTTAATCCTCTCCACTTTTCTACACTTCACCCATCCATACCCTTGAAAATCAGATGATGGAATGCTCAAAACCCATGGGCAGAAAACAAGCTGAATATGTAATATTTAAATATCAGTATAGTATATATACTTAATCTAGATATTAATAAAAGGAATTTGAACCCAGACCTTCAAGCTCTTTTCAATAATCCACTCTATCTAATATAACTGATACACATGACGACCCATAAGTGTTAATAAGATAAATGATCTATAATATACATATTTCATGCTGAACCAGCACTGATAAGTTGGTCCGGATCATCAGATAGTGTGAATGTTCAAAATGAACTTGAAAGTCTAGGTTCAAATTCTTTTTAATTACATCTAGATTAAGTATATATATTATACTGGTATTTAAATATTACATATTCAGTCTGTATTTTGCCCATCCCTTTTCTGGGTATTTCAATGGACATATCAAGGCCATACATACAAGGGATTAGGATGACATAAGCTCAACATGGCATCAACAAGATCTTTGAGTGTTCCATAATCAAATTATCAATGATATAGATGGCTGAAGAGTTGGAAGTGGAGATGATTGAATCCTGTTTGTTAAAGTTTGTAGCTTTGCTATCTTAATATAAAACCCAACACTGATTACATATGTGTGTGTGAATATGATGATTTGGACCAGTTGATGAGAACCAGTTCAGCATAAAATATATATATATTGGAGAACATTTATGTTTTTCACATGGATGTGGTTATGTGCATCAGTTATATTGGATAGAGTGAATGACTGAAGAGAGCTTGAAAGTCTGGGTTCAAATCTCCTTTGATTACATCTGGATTAAGTATGTATATTATACTGGTATTCAAAGGTTACATATTTAGCCTGTATTCTGCCCATCCCTCTTTTATGTATTTAAATGGACATATTAAAGTTCTACATATGAGGGGTCAGAATGATTTAAGGTCAACATGGGTATAATAATAATGATGTCAACAATGGCTTTGAATACTCTGTCACATTTTCAATGATAAGGATGGCTGACAAGTAGGAGAGTGCAGAGGATTGAAACCTGTCTATTAAAGTTTGTAGATTTTCTAACATAATATAAGACTGAGCACATTCTATACATGTGTGGGAGATATTGTGGACCAACTGATGAGTGCTGGTTTAGCACAAATTACATATAGTGGAGATCATTGATCTTTTACACATATATGTAGTTATATGTATCAGTTATATTAGATATTGTGAATGACTGAAAGGAGCTTGGGTTTAAATCCCCTTTAATTACATCTAGATTAAGTATATATACTACACTGGTATTTAAATATGTATATTTGTAAATATTCTCTTTCTCTATTGTTTATCATAATTGCTTTATTTAATTTATTTTTTTATTATTATTTATGTTAATATCTTAGTATGTACAATTTTTAATGCCATGGTAAACAGATATGAGTATACATGTTAAAATATATATGTTGCCATTATTTATGTATGTTAGACACATATACACCTTTACCTCAGATAGTAATGGGCCTATCATGTAGGGATTTGTGATATTGATTTTCAATTGATTATACACTGCAATGATTGTTAAAGAAACTTTCAAAAAAATTTTTCTTAAAAACAACTATCCTTTTTTCAAAATGATAGTCATTTTATAAGATTGATAACATCAGAGATAGTGATTTTATTAAAGCTACAACCAAAAATAAAATAACAACATTGTTACTAAAAATATACAGGACAGGCTTTATTTGTTATGCAGTACACAATATTAAGATTTGATTACAATTAATGTTTTTTTTATCTTATTTCAATCCAATGTTTTTGTAAGATAATCGGTGCTTTCATTTATAACATATTCAAAGTAAAGAAGATTTTCATTGTAAAAGCAAAAAATAAAAATGCCAATTTCATTCAATATGGTAAATAATCATACAATAACAAAGACTATTAATGTTAAATTTAAATATATATATTTACACAATCAATTTTATGGATTAAATTTTTTATAAACATTATTTATTTCAGCAACAAATTCATTAATTATAATTGTAAATTATTTTGAGAGGAGAAAAGTGAAAAAAAAAAAAAAAGCCTTATAAGAAGTTAGTAACAACTTTATATGGTGAACATTAGTTAAATATAAAAGGAAAATATAACTTATTTACTCAAATTTAAATCAATAATCTTGTAATTTGTTTTCTATATTCCATATAATTGTGTCTTTTACCACAAACGTAAAAAATATATACTTTACAATATTGATTAAAAAAAAGATTTTATTATTTACATTTTTAAAACTTCAAAAATCAATTGTACATTACATTTCTTTAGCAATTTTTTTATTTAATTTCTCTCCATTCATATAAAATAAATAAATTCACATTCTATTTTTTTTTAAAAAAAATAACAACACGGCAAAAAAAAAAAAATGTCTACATTTTATTGGCTAGATATTACAAAAATAAAAAACTAATTATAAGACAAAGTTCATCGAAAATCAAATTTCAAATGTATACTATGTTATTTTTTTTTACATTTATATAATAAATATTTCTGAAGTTAACATTTCTTTAATAATAAATTTTTAATTATTATCTTTTTTAATAAAGATTATTTTTTGAACGCTAGTCTGTATATTAATTTTTGTTAAGAATTAAGTAGAGATTAAGGGCAAATTCACAGTAATTATTATTTTTCTGCCCTAGGCATAACTCATGAATTAAAGGTTACTTATTTTTTTCTCACAATGAATAAAATTGAAATTATTGTACATGACTTGATATTAGAATGTTCAAATATCATTCCACTTCCCAAACAATTGGCTACATGTGTTATTGTTCCATGATTATGATGTTATTTTCTATGAGACCCTTAAAGAGCAATAAATCTGAAAATAAAATACATTACATCGTATGTAATTTTAAGACTTCTCAAAATAAAATAAAAACAATTACTTTTTTTTTCTTTAGTATATTATAGATAATTAAATTTAGATTGACTGATTGTTGTTTTTTTTTTAAAAAAAAAGAATATTGATCTAAAACCCTGTTTTTCACCATGTGTGTCACGATGAGAGGTTCTCAGGTGTGGTGGCAAAATATCAAAATTTATACTAAAAATTAATACAATCTTACTAAAAGTAAAAATTTCATCTGAATTTCCAAATATATCAACAAAGGCCTTTAAAACTGTAGTGCATTTCTCAATGACCAAAATTAAAGGCCAAACATGTGAGAGACTACTTTCCATAGAACAAGTCTTAGAATAAAGAAATTATATAAAGAACAACACGCACAAGAATTGCATTAGAATTAACACTTTTTGGCGACCTTTTTAATAAATATAAATACGCGATAAAATTTATTTATTCATAATAATTATAAAATGTGTAAAATTTGTTCTTTTTTTTGTCATAAAATTTTTGATGTGTCACAACAATCTAATTATCTTTAAAAGTGATAAAGAAAGATTGGGCACCACTGATAAAAAATATAATATAACATTTTATTTTAAAAGATTACTATTTGACAAATATTTATTAAAACAAAATTACTTTTTTTAATGTAAGTTGACAAAATTGATAGTCTCAAAGCAACTAATGATTATTCATACATATTAGTAATTATAATCAAAATAGAAAAAATGAATATAAAAAAAATTCTATCATAAGAAAAATGTACATTTTTTTACCATGATTATTGTTTTATCTATTAACAAGTAGATATTCTCAAGGGAAAACTGTAAACAAAACAAACACAAATAAACACAGTGAAACTATACTGTATGATATGTCAGTGTTACTTCAATTACATGCTATCCCAAAAAATATATAAACTAACAAGAAAAATAAAAATACATATATAATACAAATATTAAAATTTATAAATATAATAAATTTTATTTGACAGCTGCCATTTTTCATCTTAGAGCATCATAGGCATATTCCTTAATAATATTTCTTTATGTTACATTAAAAGCAATTACATTTTATGTCCCCCCCCCCTAATTTTGATATAGTATAATATTTATTATAATACAATATTTTCTAAATTTAAAACTAAATATTTCTCAAAATATAAGAAAATTGAAGTATCTTTCTCAAATGATAAAATGAATACTAGTTATTTAGTAGTAGAAGAAAGAGAATTGTAAAACTTTCTTGAATTGTATCAAAAAGTTTAAAGTTTGAAGTGCTTAACCATGAATTTAAATTGGGTAATGGCAAGAAAGATAACTATATAGATTCCAAAATGGATGAGGACATAAAAACATTATTCAACAAAAAGGAATATTGTTTATTGATAATGAGACTGCTAAAGTGTTTTTATAGGGATAAAATTTATTGAAGAAAAAGGATGTCATAGGGAATGTGTTGAGATAAAAATCTAACACTTCTCTTCTTATTTTATTTTTTAAAAAAGATATGATACAATAAAGTGTTTTATTATATTTTGAATTAATGTAAATGAATGAACACACACAGCAAATATATATGTGAATATGCCTCCTCAATTTATTATTAATAACTATATTATTAGTAATATTTTAAGGTACTAATCAGTATGCCAGGCCAGCTGCTCAGTAGCCTTATTTCTCTACTAAAAACCCAGAAATATGCCGTTTACATGGCCCAATATTTTTGTGCTTGTGCTTTTGCAGAGAAACTTACAGTCTATAGAAGAGATCTGTTCATATTAGCCACTGCAGGCATATAGTGGCATTAACACACAAATATTACAGCCCACTAATGTGCTTCACAACACTATGCAAATACGCACACTTAACAGATCACTATCAATAGATGTGAGTGTGTAGGGAATTCAAGTGGCCACAACTGTTGTAATATGCATTCAAATTAAAGATCTTACTTCCTACCCAATGTATTATTTGATACTAATAATTGTAAGACTTGCTGGGCTTCCCTATAAATTTTGGAAGGTGAAAATAATTGCCAAAGGTGATGGCAATCACCTTTTCCCAGAACTCACATGAAAATTTATGTAAATTATGAAACAAATAAAGTGTCTGATGTTGCATGTAGTTTTGGAAATCATAAGCTTGATTTGATCAGAAATGACAAATTATTTGTCACCCCCCCCCCCCATTAAAAGAATATTAAAATAAGATCAAAACTTTTGACTTTTTCAACTTTCGTTTTTTTTTTTTTAAAAAATACAGTGACTTTTTCTGGCTATACGGTGATTTTTGTTTTGCCTTTATTTGTATACCACTGATATACTAAAACTTTTCTTTTTAAAACCAATTTTTATTATCTTTTTTAAAAAATAAAAACAAACCAAAAATAACTTTTGTCTCTATCTTTTGTCTCAGTGATGACAAAGTATTTCTCCCAATCTCCCCCCAAAAAATTAAAATAAGATCAAAACTTTTGACTTTTTCAACTTTAATTTTTTTTTTGTTAAAAAATACAGTGACTTTTTGGGGGGCTATATGGCGATTTTTGTTTTGCTTTTATTTGTATACAGCTGATATACTAAAAGTTTTCTTTTTAAAACCAATTTGTATTACCTTTTTAAAAATAGTCGGCCCTGGATCAATATGATTCTGTGTTTTTAGCAGAGAAACAATGACACCAAGCAACTGGTGTGGCTTACCAATTAGTACCAATTTTAATTTAGTTTACACAATAACTATAATTTATATATTCATACTAAACACACAAAAAAGTTTATATGTGTCTATGTGTTGAAATGTATTGTATATTTGTAGTTAAGTAATATAAAATGCATTCTATTGGAATCAGAACTTATCAATAAATTGTGATATTGTATATGATGTATAATGCATGCAATGATTGATTGGACAAAATATAGTGGAGATTGTGGTTCTTCTATATGATTAATCACAATTCAATGCCAACTATTAATCACTCCTAACACTAAAAAAAACCACTCATAAAAATGATGGCCTCAATTTCAAAATAATTAATTAAAAGAAGAGTCAAAATATTAATTTAATTCACCATTTTATTTCTGAGTCTATCAATCTTATGAGATTTTCTTTAATGCTAGAAGTAATTGATAGTTGTCTTTGTATTGTGAGTAGTTCTGAGTGTGGTTTACATGTTTGTTTTGTTTGTTATCATGTACATTATATTATTAATATAATGATAATATAATTAAGTCCCCATATTTTTGGATTCATAATTCTAATAACAATTAAAGTTACAAAAGAATAGATATTTTGAAACTTTCATATTTTAATTATAACTAAAAAAATTCATGTATTTAATATTATTTATTATTACTTTTTATTCTCTTGGGTTTTTTTTGTCTTCTGAAGAATAACAAATTAAAGAAGCTATGGATTAACAACTAATAATTCTGGCATTTTTTAATGTCATAGTTACATGAATAAAGATGACATTATTTTTATTTCAATGCATAAGATCTCACATCAGAATAGATCTAGTTTTTATCCTGGATGATGTTTATGCAAAAAAATTAGTTTTTAAAAATAATCATTTAGAGTCATAATAGAAGTAAAATCAATATTTCAAAATTTAATAACACCAAAATTTACAACTGCAGTTTTCATTAGTAATTCTTAATCAGAAGGTAGTCAACTTTCGATGTTATAGTGAGTATCCAGGACACTCTCAAACCCAAATGCAAGATAGCGGCTTTGAAGAGATAAGAATGGCCTTTCTATCTTTGTAATTAAATGCAATTATATAGGTCAATCTAAAGCATTTCAGAATGATAGCATGAAGATTTAATATCTTAACTATACATTCATTACATTATTAATTTATAGTTAAATTGAGGAAATTTTTCAAATTTATGGCTGGTTGGTTAATATTAGATGATGTTAGAATCAATTTAATGACAACACAATTTACATCTACAGATTTCATATTTACCAACTGTAAATTAGAAAATTTCACTGAGTTTAACTATAAATTAATAATGTGATGGACATAAAGTTATGAAGATTAAATCTTCATTCTCTTATTCTAAAATGCTTTAGATTGGCCTATATAATTGCATGTAGGTTCAAAGATATGATGGCTATTCTTATCTTTTAAAAATCTATATCTTGTGTTTGATTTTAAAAGTGTTCTGCATATTCACTATGACATCAGTGAGTTAATAACATGACTAAACAATGCATGTCAAAGCAGACTACATTTTGATTAAAAATTGTTTCAAAATCTTTAAAAAAATTCACTTGTGTAGCATTTGAATGCAATATTTTTATAATCTTTATTAAATTATAATTTTTACTGATTTCAGACTTCATCAAAGCTACACATATAATTTTAATATAGTTATTACTTGTCTTTAAAACAATTTGATAGTAATAAGTGTTTAAATAAATTTAATAATTTAAACAATTATATACATTTACCCATTCATATTTTTGTGTAAAGAATATGATAGATCTGCTAAAACTGTAAGTAAATAAATGATTTAAAATGATTCAGTTCAATTGCATAAAGCATGGGTTGTTTTTTTTTAAATTGTTTTTATATTAAAACAATGCAAAAAAATAATTAGAGTATTTTAAAAAGTATAAAATCAATAAACATATTAGAAAACTTGCAGCTGTTCATAACAAGGTAAACAAAGTGTAGAAATGAAAACAATTGATTCTATAAACTAAAATAAAAATATTGCCTAGAATTGATATAAGTTTTTGTATTTATAGTACTGAGTCTTAGAAAGAAGTGAAAAAAGTTGAAAAGAAAATGAAAATATTTAAGTTTGCTAAAAAAATATTTGCTAAAAATAAAGTGTCTATCAGCTATTTTTGATAACATAAAATTTTTTAGATGGACATAATTTGATCATGTGTTATAAATACCAAAGTTTTATTTGCTGTAGTATATATTTGTTATTAGAAAGTAGATGTGACTCTCTAAAAATATTTGGAAAACTAATTGCAAGCATTAGAAAAAAACAGAGAAACTTATTATTCATAAAACTACCACTTTTTACTTTTCTCCTTTGTTCTTTATTTCTTTTATATATGTATGTGTATAAATATTTTAATAACTTTTAGAGAGATTGCTCTTGTCACTTTCATACAGTTTGATTATTTTTTAGCTTTCAGACTCATATATGACTTTTCAGGACTGAAAGCCTGACTCTAACCATTGTTTTGTACAAATGAACTAAAGGATGTCGTTTTCATCCTTAATAAATATGGCTTCAGGAAAGACTTAGCCATGCAATGTGTATTTGAATTTTGGAATATGAAAGAGCCTTATTATTCTTATATCTGTGTATGTCTCTGTACATGTGTGTGCAATTAGAATGGTTCTAAATACATTTACTCTATGATTTTATTAAATTAGGTCATGTGACATCTGACTTAATATTTTTTTGTACCTCTAATTTTATCAAAATATACTGTAACTAGAGATCCCTGTGTAGTATTTTTTACTCAGATTTAAAAATTTTTATTATGTAATATTAATGAGAGTAAGAACTGTTTAAATTTAATTAATCTTATAAAAATTCAACAATGTGAAACTGATTTAAAAACTGTACAATGTACGATATTTTCTATTTTAGTTTTCTTCTTATTAACATTTTCTGTGCAGTAATACTTTTTTGTTCAATTTTAAAAAAATTAATAGCACGAACATCTATATAAAGCAATTTTCTTAAACTTGAATCGAGTATTGACCTAGAATTCACCATAGTTAATAGCATTAGTATCTACATTGTAAATGGTAAATAATGTTAGCATTTATATTCCAAAACCATAGATAATATTAATATCTATATTCCAGTTATTTTTTTATTAATTAAATAATGTTTTAATTAATGGGCAATACAAAACTATTTTTTTACTTCAAATTATCTTCTTGTCCTAGAACTTACAATTTAGGTGCAATAAAAATTCATTAAAGTCAAAGCATGTTACTTCTTGATTTTTTTTTCTGTTTTCAACATTTCCAGACTTATTACAAAATGCATGAATATAAGGTAATAGAGAAACCGTTGTAGAATAGAATAAATATTTTATTTCCCCCCAAAATATAATATTTTTATTGATGACATGAAAAACTTTATTTGAATAATTTTTTGAGGGTAAAAGTGGGCAATATTAATATATTTAGGTCAGAAGAAGCGTACTACTTATGGGTTTAACCTATGTTTTAAAAATATTTTTTGTAACTTTCTAACATTCTTTAAATAGCATATATAATATATTCAAAAAGTGATTAACTACAAAACAATTTTTTCTAGTATCAAATAATCATCGAATAAAAAAACAAAAACACTGCAATTAAACAATGGTAGATTGCTCTTCCCATTTATAAAATGTATCATATAACATTGTATGTTCTTTAATTTACTGAATTCTGTAGAAATATTAAGAAGTGATTATAAGACAGTACGTAAAATTTGTACATCCAAATCCAAAGACCAATAAAATATATATATTTTTCTTTTAATATTAACAAATTAAGATGATTTTTAAATTTTGATTTGATAGTTTAACATTAAGAAACATTTGATGCTTTTTTTCTGAAAAGAGATGCAATGCAATGTAGCTATTTTTTTTAGAAATTACCCATAACAAATTGCAACTATTGTCAGTTTATATATTCTATATATAAAATCATTATTTTCTCTGTTGTCTGATTAGTGAATCTATGTTTGTTTGTAAGGTATTCACATGATTCATGTTAATGTTTATCCCAGGGCCATTACATATCAAATCCCAATCAATTTTAAAAACATTACATTTATGTGAAGGAAATAATTCTGCCAATTAATAAAAAACACTTAAAAAATAATCAGTACATGTTCTTTTAACTACAGATGTATAATATTTGTACATGAATTTATGTTTGAAATGTGATATTTAATGAGGGAGAAAAATATGTCATAGTAATGTATTTACATTTAGTTTTGGTTAGCATATAATTGAAGTCAAAATGGTAGCTCAAAATCTTTTGTTTAATTTACATTAAATCTTAAAACAAATTTGTTAAAGCAACCAATTAAAAAAAACATTTGTCTATTTGATATTCTACATATTTTTAAATATCACGATCATTTTTATCTTTTAATTCATTTTTTGAGAATCTTTTTGATTTTTTCCATTATTTTATTCTTAATTTCTATGTTAATTTTTATTTATCTAAAATAACAACTACTCAACTTTTTTAAAATTGTAATCTTGTCTTTTATTACATATATATACTACAATTTTTTGTCATTCTACTTATACTAGAATTGTCTGTTCTTTATCAATGTTAAAATATTTAATATTTTCTGTCATTTATATATATAAATCACAACTTAAATTTAAGACTTTTATCTATTTCCATTTCTTAATATAATCTTTTGACAACAGATTTTCTCTCTCAACTTAAATAGCAGTTTACTTCTACTGTTATCATAAATATTTTCAACTTCATTATTAACCACATATTTCACATTTCCATAATAATTTATCTTTGATGGAAATGGTTCTAGTGTTCAATTTTTTTTATTTACAACAAAGTACAATACTTATTCCAGAGAATATTGTTTTATATTTTTGTAATTTTTTTTCTTCTAATTGGAAATTATTTTCATTAAATAATATAATTTTATACATAAAGTATTTTTTTATATGAGTATAGTTATGAATATAAAAACATGCTCTTCACAAACAATATATTATTTGGCAAAACAATTCTATTTTAATTCAGATTTGTTTAATATTTACTCATTTAAATAAAGTAATAAAATTATTCTAATATTTTTTAAAGTATTTAAAATAGACACTTGCACAACAAAGTGACCAGTTTAGTTAAGGCAATTATTAATACAACATGTATGCACATATAAGGAGTTTCCTGTTAACTGAGAAGAGACTCTTTTACTTCTCCTTGAGACTTCAAAAAACTGATTAGAACAAATTTCTAATGACACTCTACATGTTCTTGTCACTGAAGCTATTATTATTATGAGATTATATATATAATAAAATATCATGAACATACATTATTCAGCATAATAAATTTATTAGCTTTGTATTTCTGAGTTTAAGATCAAGAGACATGATAAACTTTCTTCTCAGTTTCCTGATAATTCTTAATTGAAATGTCTGATGACTTTTCTTAATTCACAATTTATACTTGTTGTTATTATTATTTTTTATATAAAACTGCTGTGTTTATTTAATCCATATTTATTTGTGTTAGAAAATAAATATATGTATGCTATCGTACAATACTAATACTAATACTTATGTTTATATATCATGAATTCATTCAGCATTTTATTTTTTTAAAAACCAGTCAATAGAAATAATTTAGAACATTTTATATATGATGATCAAATATGTTTTACAGACACTAATATAGAATGTATGAATTTTTAGTTACAACCTTTGTAGAATCTTTCAATAGTGTTCCTTTTTTTCTTTCTAATAATTATTTAAAACTTAAATCTACTGCATTTCTTCTCACTTGCTGTATAGCTTAGATTTTAAGTTGTCTATTGACAAGTGATTTCGAAAATTTTTAATCATTTTAGACAAAAGCAGATAAATCTAAAATTTAATTTTAGTTATATGTATAATTTAATTGGAATTTGCATTGGAGTTATCATTTTATACTTTGAAAAGAAAAGAATGTATTTAAAGATTTTAAATTGCAATGTCGCTGGGTCGAAATAATTTAAAGATATTGAAATAAATGAAATATCTTTCATAAAAATAAAAATGTAAATTTAATTTAATTGGTACATCATTTTTATTTAAAAATTATTGATAAAAATACGTATTTCTATTTTTTTTACTCAAACATGTTTGACTTTGCACATAAGAAAATTGAAATTAAATAAAAAGAATATATATTTTTAAAATTCAAATAAAAACAAAACTTTAGAAAAAAATATCTAAAACTCATAATAATAACACAAGTAATATATTCAATTCATTTAATAATAATAAAATTAATAATCAATTTAAATATGTTTACAGCAAAAAAAAAGATTTTGATATTGAAATGCAACATGGCTTCCAATATGTTGTTACAATTTAACAAATTAAAAAAAAATTAAAAATTAAAATATTTCATCATATTGACAAAACTACTGCACATAAACGAGTAAGTATAGGACTGTCAAATATCTTAATTTATTGTTTTGATCTTTATTGATATAACAAAAAAGAAAACTTTCATTTATTTATGTTCCATTAGATTCTAAATCCCCAATAGCATGATCACAAGATCGATTAATATGCTTTCTAGATTTCTGGTTATGGTGCTATAAAATCTATTGTATATTTGTATCATTGAAATGAAGAATATAGAAGCAAATTAATAGTAACAAAATGTCCAAAAAAATAAATTATGACGAACTTCGACATGTTTTATTGAAATTACGAACTCTACTTTTGTTATGAAGATTTTTTGAGACTTAAAAAAAATGCAAAAATGATTGTTTTGATTGGAAAAATATAAAAAGAAAAAGATAAAACAAATACAATGGAGATTTAAAAAATAGATATTATAATGAAGTCTTTTAAAATGCAATATTTGCTACAGAAGAAGTTAATAAAACAATGTACAACAAATACATAAACTAAAATGGCAGAATGTAATATATATGAGGATATTTATATTTTGCAGGTTGGTTTGCATATTCATCACAATACCCATTTTTTTCTTTTATTTGTTTTGTAATCTTTATTTCTTTTCTGGAATTAAAATAATTATATTTGTTTATGAGTAGCTACTAATACTGGATAAAATTAATAAAAATATAATGGTATTAACAATTATATTTAAAAACAATTAAGTTTTATAGCAAAGTAGAACATAGGCCATTATATATATTTTAAATACACAAATTTATATATTTATATCAATGTATATTTTAGTTTCACATGTAAAAACTGGCAAAACATATCTATTAAAAAATCTTTTTAAATACATAGGAATATTTATTTCTAATATTATGTTATAAAGAAATTTGTTATTATTAGTTAATTTCTGTTTTTAAATTTTTATTTTCTTCTTCTGTAAAAAAAAAAAAAAAACAGCATTGAGTATTAACCTTTTTAACATGTATCTTTAGTCCTACTTTTTTACTTTCATCAGATAATTTTTGAAATATTTCCTGAAGCCTTGAAATATTATTTTCAAAAACAGCCATATCATCTATACAATCTAGATGACTTAAATAAGATAGCAGCATCCCAAAATACTTTTTGTAAAACACCTTTAAAAAGGTTCAGAGGTATACACCCATTGTCATATACATTTATCAAATCAATCTTAAGATCCTAAAGTAATCTAAGCACTGCTGTTGCATCTAATAAAGAGTCTTCATAATATAATAATATGTGGTTCATTCAAAATTGTATGGTTGTTTTTGAATATAATGCTTCAGAGTCTTAAGAGTTGTTACAAGAATTATCAAAAGAAAATTTAAAAAAAGATAGGATTAAAGATGAATAAGGAATGATAATAGACTAAAGTAGTATTCAATGGATTTTTATAAAAAAATGAAGATTCATTATTCTGAGTATGATAAGATAAACATATATTATTGACATCAATGAAAAAATTAAAAGACTGAAATAAAATCAAGAGATATAAGATGGTAGTAGGTTGGCATTGGAAGCCTTAAAGTGAATCTCAGAAAAAATGAAAATATAAATTAAAAACATTTGTTGGTGTAATATAAAAAAGAGAGGCTATGGATCACAAAAAGTGGTTTAAATTTTGATATTTTTATTCTGCAATAAATCGATAATGATTACACATTTTGATGGTGATACAAATTCACATATTTTCATATTATTTTCAGAGTTAGCTTGTTTTAATAGTCATTTACACACACACACACATATATATATAATAAATCAAGTTTGATGTCTGTATTTTTTCCAAAATATATGTAATATGCAAATCAATATATATATCAAAATACAGTAAAATTCGCATAAACTATAATTATTTTTTAAAGTACTTTCAACTATACATCTTGTAGTCTTTATCAACTATATAACATTGAATAATCAAAACAAGACATCCTTTCACAATATCCATAGTTCAATTTAGATTTAGTTCTTCCACAATTATGTTATTTTACATTTGGTGATTGCTGATTCATTAACATTTAATGATTTCTTGAAATCAACATAGCCTCTTTTATTTTACATTTATTGTGGTAATGTTCAATTTGCATAATTTTTATACTTTTATAATCAAATATAAATCCATATTGACAAGATTTATTATGATCAAATACAACAGATGATGAATGTTTCTCTTTTTGAATTCTATTATATAAATTTTATGCTCTTTTATTAGATTCACCAATATATTGTAATCCACATTTACATATCAATTTATATATAATAGAATTTTGATTAAATTTTGAATTTTAGAGTTTATAAATAATCTTTTTGTATTATTTGTTGAGAAAAAAGCAATATGACACAAACCATTATAAATTCTCCTAATAAATTTCACCTGCTCATCCGACATAAATAGCATAGAAATCCATTTCATTTTGATATTATTTTTATTTTTATTATATTGTTGATTCCTTTTAAATTTTTTAATAATAATAGTAATAGCATTTTTATTATAACCAATTTTCAACAAATCATTAACAAATAAATTTACTTTTTTTTTTATTTTATCACTAGAATATTTGCTTCTAATATAATTTAAAAGTGTATAAGTTCAATTGTTAAAATACCTTTTTGGTGAGTAGAATATCCACTTTAATTTTCAATTGATGAATAATACTGGGTAATTTTTTAATTCATTAAATCAATAAACTATAATTATTAATGCACTTTGTCTTATTTTTTTAGTGTAGTAAATACCTCTTCAATAATTCTACTAAGTGAAATAGTGAAAAAAAAATATTCATAAGACTTGTCTAGTAGTAAAGATTTGAATTGCTTTTTATTCTAGTTTATTCTTTATATTAAAACAGCCAGATAGTTTTAACCAATATTTGATGGTTATCCAAAAGTGAAGCTACAAAAATTATACCTGAAGCTCAAGATCTCAAAAGGCTCTTCAGAATTTTTTCTTCGATTATATGATTTTTTTTTTAGTTATTTATTATATAAAACATATTAATAATAAAGTTGTCAAGCATTGTTAGCTGAGAGGTCATCACAGCCACCTTGCAAGCAAATAGTTGGTTGCAGACAGTTGTGGGTTTACATCCTGGATGATGCTATGACATATAAAAAAATAATAATAAAGTTGCTCCATTGCTTATATTTGCAAAATTACTAGCTGTTTTTTTATGTCTATTTGATTTTTAAATTTGTTTCAACAATTGTAGATTATATATATATATTATTTTAGTTTTGTAAAGTATCTTTAATTCCAATCACAGTAACAAAAGCATAAAAAATATAAAAAAGGGATATATTTCATTAAGCTCACTTTCCAAACAACCTTACTTCACATTAATTTAGTTCTAAAAATTTCATATTATGTTAGTAATTTTTTTAAAAAATGTACAAAATGTTGTCACTCACACAGAAAGTGGATAGGCAGAGCCACCACATGGGCAAGAGGCATCTTTGTGCAAACTAAATTTCAGCTATCCTAGTTCCAAGAATAGAACTGGTTTGAAGGCAGTACCATTGTATGAAACCTTACATTTATCAAGGTTCTAGGCCTGCATAATTTTTGCAAAAATCAAAGAATAAAACAATTATCATATGCTAAATAAAACTACCCTTTTTTGTCAAAACTCTGTAATTTGTAGGCCCTATAATGAATATCAAATATGAAATAATACATTGTAGAAGTATTGATTATGTGTCAATGCAGATTTTTCAGTTATATTATATATATAAATGTTAAGCAATGTTTTAGTCATGTTAATGTGAAATCAACATAAGTCAATAACAATTCTTATCATTAGCAGTTTTATGTGTTGAATCAGCATTCACAAAAATAAAATAAAATAAAATAAGACAATATTATTAACAGATTCACAATAAAACATTGAAGAAAATGAAATATACTTTTTTGCATTATATGTATTTTTTTTTTTCAATTATTGATTCCAAATCATATTTATAATAAATAGGTAATTTTTATACATTATAAGTACCAATTTGTGCAATTTTAATATATATATATATATATGCAAGTAAGATTTTTTTTTAACAATCTAAATGCTTTATCATGTGAAAAAGGTTCCCCATCTTCCCATCAAATAAAATTAGTAAATTAAAATAAAATGAATTCTATATAATTTTGTTTAACAAAAACACAATAGAATATTATAAAATTGTAATTATTTACATTCATCTTTTTATTTACATATTAACTCTACAGATTTTGGAGACAATGTGATATGTAATAATCAGCTTTAACTAGGTTGACTAGAACCATCATATTAATTAGTAAAATTAACTCTTTTTTTACTTTGTTTTATTCAGAATATCTCAGGCATAACTTTTGTTTTCTATTAACAAAATTGGCTTCTCAAATATTCAGTCAACAATAGAATATTTATACTACTTCATGATTTAATTTATTGTTTTCTTGTTATTTCAGTATACAAACATAGTAATTTATATAGTCAGGTATCTAGGGATTTTAAGGATTTACATCACATTTACTTAAGAGAATAAATTTTTATGCTTACATTGTTTATTTGATAAATTTTTAAAAGCTATTATACCATCCCTTACACTTTTTTTTGTTTCATGATAACTTTAAAAAAAGTTATAAGTAAATAAAAAATAAACAATTATTATTTTTTCCACTAGAATAGATAAATAATTTTATAGGCACTTTTTCAATAGAGCAATTATAATGATATTGTTTAATTATTACAATCAACAGAGGAACATTAAATGGTAAAAGGTTTAATGAAATGCACATAATAATGACTTTTTAAAAATTGTTTTTTTACTAATTTTATTTTTCTTGGATTTAAACCTTCATGTATTTGGATAATTTTATTGATCAATTATGAATTTTAGCTAAATAAAAATTTTTGTGACAGTTCAAATGCTATGAAAAGCAGATTAGTAAAATATGTAAAATTATATAGTATTTTTAAAAAAGATAATATTAGTATTAAAAAGAGAAAAAAGATAATATCAGTATTAAAAAGTGCAAGAGTGCACAGGAATCAACCCTCAAATTTCATCATTCAGATTCTGATATTATAATTCTATACCCATATCAAACACATGATAGAAAAGATTATAAAATATACTGATATATCAAATTACCTACTATGCACAATTATTCCAAGGTAGTGTTTTTAAGAAGTTTACTTTAAAATAAATTATTAATAACAGTTTACTATTTTTATATAAATTGGAATGCTAAATAAAGGTAATTCAAAAATCTAAATATTTTTATTTCCATAAAAACTGTGTTAATTATTACATCAAAATAGTGAAGTTAGTTTAGTTTAGCACAATAATAGATTATATAATATTTAATATATTTTGAATAATTGTCACAAGTCTGCATAAAAAAGTAATTCTCTTACATTTAAATAAAAATTATTTGCAATCAAAATGTATTTCAAACAATGGAGTGATTCAGAAATCTAAAAATTTTCATTTTCTTATAAATTTTATTATTTATTATGACAAAAAGTAACTCATCTATTTTATGTAGCTCAAGAATAGAATATATAATAATTTGAACAATTTAAATAAAAAACTAATTCTCTTATATTTAAAAAAAAAATTTCCAATCAGAACATGTTTTTAATGATGAAATGATTTATAAATATAAGCATTTTCATTTACATATAAATTTTATTAATTATAGCCATGATTTTGCACCTCTATTGATAAAGTGCTTTTATGCATCACACAATTTGCACACCTACACATGGTAGCCTTGTGAATATGTACTATAAGAATCTTTAAATCAAGTATAAAAATTCTGAAAAATAACTTATTTACAGTTCTGTATCTAAATATGTGAACTAAGCATATTTCTACTTCCTTTAGTATAGTGCGTAAGTGGATACTGGTCTCTGTTAAATATATTAAAAAACACTTTTTATTTAGATTTATTTAGAATATTCTTTACCATTGTTATCATTGCTTTGTAATTTTTAAACATAAAAATGGTTTATTTTAACATAGTAATAATTTGGAAATATATCACTGAAAAACCTAAGATACATAAAAAATAAATATATGAAACTTCCACGCATGTGCAGTCATAAATATTGCCTTTCCTTATGTTTTAATAGTTATACCATGGGATTAACTAAGCTAATTACGTGCAAGGTACTTGGAAAAAAATCCAAAGTTTGATTGGAACGTACAACAACAAGCAAATGCATTTCTATATATTGTAAAATTTTCAATTATAAATAAGAATTCCGATATAGTTTTCTGTTAAAAAGGATTGCTATAAACTATCTTATTAGTCAATATGTTTCTTGTTAATTTTATTTCATTTTCATTTTCGACAAAATTATGAACATATGATGTATATTGTATATATATCTAAAAGTAGAAAAAAACTACTAAAAAACAATTCTTTTTAAAAACGTAAATTTTAGAGATAATTATATTTCATGTGTAATAATAATTCTATTTTTGTACATCTATTAACAGTTATAATATTGTTTTTATAATGTATACAAAATAGTACATCTAATTAATGTTTTATATAAGAAAATTACTTTTGTTAAAAAAAAAAAAAATTCTTTCTAATAAAAAGGTATTGTCTTTAGTCAATTTTAGTATTGATTTAATTAGAAAGTAATTGATTCTTTTTATTATTTTTGAAATGTAAATATCAGCTTTTTTTATCTAGTTTCCAATCTCATTCAAGTTTATTAAACATAATCTAATCATATGGATGCTTTATTAGGTCTGTATACATAATAAATAAAATAATTATAATTTCAAAATGACTTTTATCAAAGTTAAATTAAATTAGTAGACGCAAGGGAAAATCGTATTTTAAAATAATAAAAGTAATAGCAGTAATAATAATAGTAAATAGTAACAATAATTAATTTTGTTAAATATTTGTAAAAGTCGTAAACTGAATTAACTTTAATTACAAGTTTTAAATGTGCGTGTGGTCAAATGGGCATAATATCAGAAGCACATTTAACGTATTTCCGAGGTTCTTTTTTAAATTAATTTAAAATTACTTTTAAAATGTATAACTAAAATGCTATATAGCAATAAACATATTCATTATTTTATAATTTTTAAAAAAATAATATATGCATGTAAAGAGTCACCTATTTACGCACTGTAACATATTGCGTCTAAGAGTCAATATTTAGCAGATAGATACAACAATCATTTTTCAAAACAGAATATCAAAGAAATCATTACTCATCAGATTTAACAATTTCTGATAGTAATGCTTAACTAATTTTCTTCTTTGTTTTGCCGTGTAACTAAGATTAAGTATATACTAACCAACTTTAGATACATGTATATTTTTTGTACCAAAATTAATATAAGTGTAAGAGACTTGAATTCAGATTTTCAAACTCCCCACTACTATCCAATCCATCTTATACAACTGATACATATGGCCACATATAGTATAGAAAATATACATGTATTTAAATATTACACATTCAGCCGTGTTCTGGCCATCCCTCTTCTCTATAATTAAATGGACATATTATGGCCCTATGTGTGAGTGGTCAGATTGACTTAATATCAATATGGGTATGACAATAGTATTGGCATCATCAAGGGATTTGAGCATTTTATTCTCACATTTTCAATGATATGGATGATTGAAAAGTTGGAGAGTGGAGAAGATTGAAGCTTGTCCATTAAAGTTTGAAGCTTTGCTATCTCAATATAAATTGATCAGTGATTATATATGTGTGTGTGTTGGAGATGGTGATCTGGACCAACTGAAGAGTACTGGTTCAGCATGAAATATGAATATTGGAGATCATTTATCTTTCTCACATGTATGTGGTCATATGTATCAGTTATATAAGATGGCTTGGATAAGTGGGGAATTTGAAAATTTGAGTTCAAGTTCCTTATAAACAACTCTAGATAAGTAATCATTTTCTATGGATGACTTGAAGTAAAAAGTCTGTTCTTATTTGGAAATTGGAAAAAAATACTTGCCTAATATTTAGTACAGTGATAAAGTGATGAATTTTAGAGCTCAAGGTGCATGGATCATATCTCAAGTCTATCATTTTTGGTGCTCAAGCATTAATATCTTACTAACGAAAAAATGTAATTTCTAACCTAATAAAGTATGACTGATAATTATTCATCTATGAACTGGAAAGATATATATATATATATTATGGCTCATGAGCTCTGTAAAATATACAATAAATTCATTAACAAGAAGTTGTCAGCAGTTGTTAATTTGTAAGATTAAGTTTACATTTTATGATTAGATCATTTTCATGGAACAAGCCCAATTCATCAACTGTAATCCACAAGAAAAATAGTGCTAACTGAAAACTACATCTCTCTGACTTTTTTAAAATTCTTTACAAATAAGCATTAATTAAATCCCAAACAAAAAAACGAATAACTAGCTGGTCATTATATGTATTTCATTCTGATATAGCGTTTATTTGAGAGACATTGGAGATAAAAAGTTTTGCATTTTCATGAATTTTGATTTGTAATCTTGAATAAATAATATCAAAATTTAAACAAATAATCATTATAGCATTTCTGTATTTAAAGGAGTTGATGTTATATGAGTAACTAATGATAGTTTTATATTCAATTAAAATGAAAGAATATAGTTTTATTTATTTTATATCTAATCTAACTTTTAATCGTTCATTTCAAAAATCTAACTTATTACTGACTAATGTGAAAAACAATGTATTCCCTTATATAATTTGTAGATCATTTACAAATTATTTTAATAACTAATCCTAGATATCACAGAATACATTTTGTATTTAAAGTTTTTAATCGCTGTGATTCTATTTTATGACACAATAAAGTCATTAGGTATTGTATTCTATATTGAATTTGTTTTACTTTTCTATAAATTTAACCATTAATATTTACAATATTTTAACTAGCCTAAAGCACAATATCAAGTCAAGGCTTTACAGATATTAGAAAGTTTAATAAAAATAATTTTACCAATAAAGGATAAAACAACATGATAAATTGATTACAATATTTTTATACAAATATAAGACTTAAGTGTTTTCCATTTTCAAATAATAAAGTCCAATTAGCATCAAAGAACAGAAAGTATCTGGATTTTTTTTACATTATAACTTATATTTTTCTGAAGTGTATATTTAATTAAGTATTTTAACTTTTATTATTTATACATGAAGACTTTTTAGCATTGAATCAAGTGATCTCATATAATGGCGGATTTGTAAACTCAGTGGAAATTTAGATATTCATTATTTTATCATGTATTTAATTACCTTGTTTAAAGGCATAAAGTTTACTTAATAAATATTTAATAGTAAATATATATTTTATATATTTACTGTTTACTCTTATTTTATTGCAAACAAATGACCAAGGCCTCAAAGTCAGCAATCCCCATCAAATGCACTTCTGCTAAACTAGTTTTATCAGATCTTCAAATATTTAAAAAAAAATTATCCATCATTGTTATTCATCCATCATATTTTATTAAGACTTACCTTACAAAGTATACAACTTGGGTACAACTTTTGACTTGTAGATTAAGTCATAATAAAATATAATGAATAAATAAAGAATAATAAATAAAAACATCTGAAAGAATTTGGTGATCCTAGCCAACTGACGAAACTAGTTCAACAGAAAGGTAGCTTGGGAATTAATTGTCTTTCCTGATGTCTTTGGTCATTTTCCTGAAAAAAGTAAAATTTGTCATTAGGCTTATAAATATATATATTTATTAATATAAACTTCAAGTCTACATTATATATATATATTGAAACGGAAATCTCCAATCCCTTTCCGTTTCACCATCAACCTAATGACCTGCTCGTCTGAACTAGTTTCGAACCTATCTTATATGTAAAAATGTTATATATAAGTCGAGCGGGAAAACTTTGCTATAATGGCCGCTTGAATGGCATCATCCATTTACATACGAAAACACGCTATAATTAGACAGGTTTGATACAATTATAGCGGAGAAATGCTCATAATTTATTATAAAATGTTTTATTAATTTTCAGTCAATTTTTAATTATATTCGCTATAATATTCGTATGTGGATGGATAATTTAAACCTTGGAATAACGGCAAAATGATTCATATATATTTAAGTTTAAATAAAGATCCTGTAAAACATTTTCTTTAAATTATATTTAACGGTTTTCTGATTTAATGTTTTACATATATAATTGAAACTAAAGTATTTTCTTTAAATTTGCCTTTTTTTTTAATAAACAAATAATATTGTAAGAACAAATATGTTAAAAGTTATTTAGTTTTATAAAATAAGAATTATCTGTTCGCAATTAAAAATGAGAATTTTTGTAAACAAGATATCAATTAGTGACACACCCGGGTAAAAAAGTAAAATCTGTTTTCTGATTGATTTTTGTTTGCAACAAAAGACTTTTTCATTAAATCAGAATACCGTTCCTTCTGCTAAGTAATAACACCTGAAAAGGAATTTAATTAATGAAAATGAATCAAATTATATAGTTTACATATTTTGATACATTTTTTAAGGAAATTAAATATAACACCTCGGAGATTTTATCAGTTGTTGTAGAAATTGAATTATATTATTTTGCTTTAATTAAAAGTCAATTGGTCCCGAGGCTTACAAAATTCCAGAAAGGTGTTAAAGTTTAGTAGAAGGATATAAATAGGCCTTATTTTAAGCGGGAAGAGAGAATCCATCTTACTTTTGAAGAGAGTTAACATGAGAAGTTTTAAGTTGTTCAACTTTAACATGTCTGGCTAAAGACAGGCAAAATTTTGCTGCTTCCCCGTGATGGAACACCTAGTTCAATCCATCAAATGCCAAAGGAACAACCAAGCTTACACCAACTAAATTTGAAGATGCCATAAGCCGTAAAAATAATTTATTTGCCTTCATTCCGATTTCAATCCAGCTAAACAAACAATATTTTAAAAATCATCTCCCAACTAAATTGAAGATGCCATAAGCCGCCAAAGAAGTCACCTTCGTTTCCAGCTCGAATCTCTCCTTAGCTATAGAACTATTTTAGTATTATTTAAAATCGCAGAGCTCTGTGTGCATTTCAAAAACATTCATTATTTCTTCAAAAACAGGTTAGCTAACCATATTATTGAAATTTCTATCTAAATTGTTTTCGAAATAATATTTAAATGAAATACTTTTTGCTAATACAATAGTGTAAACTGTCTAAATTGTTTCCTAAAATATTTTAATTCTATAAATGAAATACTTTTGCTAAATTTCTGTTAATTAATGTTTTGCTATATAATTTAATCACTGCAATTATATTTTGCTTTTCTTTTGCTTATTTTATTTATTATTAGTTATGCCTATGTTTCGAAACGGCGTGCATTTAATTATAGAATATGTTTTTAAACATATAAATTTAAATTATTTATATAGCGTCATTTCGTGCACTGTTTCGAAACCCAAATTCATATTTTTTCACTTAAGAAATTAATTAATATAAATATAAAATGTGGCTTTTCAACCTTTAATTATTATATTACTAAAGATTAAACTAGCCTGGAGTGCAAGCATAAGTATATATTTTTAATTAAGTATTCGTAAGTCCCCTATTAAATATACTTTCCCCCCTTTTAAAAGTTTGGTAGTTATAGATAACTAAAGAGATTGAACAGGATAAATTAAAGTTTGTATCTATATATTCCTGTCAGTAGCATATCGTATTTCTCATGCTACAGAAGAGTTGGCTGTTTTGATCAAGCTGATGATCTAGTGTTCATTTAATATATGATCTTTAATTTATAATATCCTTCGGCTTGGCGGATGTGGAACTTATTAATATTTTTCTCGTTGTGCTGCTTTATATATAAGATGGAGCCACGGCGTTGCCAGCACATCTTCTCTTATAGGTAGTGCAGTAGCGAAGTCTGAGCTACAGGCCAGATTAGCACGTAAGTCCCTCGCTTCTTATGAACCAAATAAAGGTTCCTTTTGCAGCATGACGACTGGTTCTTGGGTAAACCGTTGTTTGTCACAAAAACCCTAAAACTATTCTTCCATCCGCAGAGCCACTTTATTATTATACTTTACTTGTGCCTAGCGTATTAGTAAAATCGTTATAGCCAACTCTTTCCTCCCTAATATGCAGTCTTCGGCGTTGGTCCGAAGCACTCTTGAAAACCCGTTCGATCTAAAGCTATCTGGGACGCTTTAAAAGCCCATAGTTAAAATAAATTTATTATAATTAAGATGTATTAAGTTTCACTCCAGACTTGGTTTGATTTCACGTACAATAGCCACATGAACTGATGATGAAAGGGCATACCTGGTAAAAGTTAATGTAGTGATTAGTTATATAGTAGGGTATTTGTTTCCATTAAATAATATTGGAGCAATTAAATAATAGCCAACGTATCAATTATTGGCCTAGAGTAATGTTACTTTATAAATAAAATGCCTGCGTGCATTTGCCAACAACAATTGTCAATAAATATATTTTAATTCATCATATATCAGTTTCTGTCTCATTATTAAATCAATCCAATTCACTAATTGCCCATAAGTATTCATTAGTAAAGCCCCTATTATTTAAATATGTTAGATTTTATCTGTGGAATGTCTAGTATTTAAGTTGTTTATATATATGTTTAAGTCCATGAGTCTTATTGTTTTCTCTGATTTGCTAGTGGGCCGGATGAAGAATTAAATCTCGTGTGCTACCATTGTTATATTATCCATTGGGTGTTAGATCTGGGGCTTGGAGAGTGGATTCAAATCCAGGCTGGTCCCTGACCAAAATCTCGGGCTCGACTGGGTTTGAAGTACATTTTGTGAGTTCCAGCTCGTGTTAGATGGATAAGCATGTTTTGACTGGCACAATATATATATATAATGTAATCTGAAAAGGTTAATGTAGAGATAATTATAATTGCAGGAATTTACAGGTTTTTTGTATTTTGTTTTTTCTTTTAGATTTTTAATATTAATTGAGAGCACTTTTAACATTTTCATGTTATTTTCAAAAAAGATAAAAATGTCTAAAAAATTCTTAAAAGAGAAGAAATAACTCTTTTAATAGAGCTTTCTCTATTAAAAAAGTTATTGTTTCTTTTTTGTAATTTTCTTCATAGTTCACTAACTTTTTCAATCTATATTGCATATAAAAGTATGCAAATATATGTAATCTTGTAATTAAATATTAATAAATACAGTAACATAAATATATATGAAGTACAAATTTAAAAACTTTTATCCATCTAGGAGCACTTTTGACTAGCTTCGTAATCTTTGACAACTAACTTTTTCAAACACACTTTCAAAGTCTAACCTTCCCACAATTCATTGATTTTTATGTTTGCTGCCTGTCTGTTTATTAATTTTTTTTTGCATTTGTACATTAACATAGTTATTATTGTTTCTTTCAATTTGTAATATTTTCACATTCATATACTCTAAATTAAATCCATATATATATATACAATCTATTATGAACATTAAAAAATAATGTTGAAACATCTCCTGTATTAAACAAAATAAATAATTCAAAAGCTAAAACTTCATTCTTAAATCAAAATTGCATCATATATAAATGGAGATGTAAATGTGGCAGTGAATATATAGGAGAATCAAAATGTAGACAAGAAAAGAACTAAAGAGCACTTGCAGTTGTTAAAAAGAGTCCAAAAAACTAAACAAAATTTGAATGGAAATGATAACATTTCAGCATCAGTTTTTTACGATCTTAATAGATCATGTATATGGTTTTAATTTGGAGTATAATAATGTAAAAATATTATAAATTGAAAGAAACAATAATAAAATGAAAATAAAGGAAGCTATGCTAATAAATAAATACATGCATGCTGTAATAAATAGACAGACAGCAAATGTAAAAAATCAATGAATTGCAGAAAGATTAAACTTTGAAAGTGTGTGTGAAAGAGTTACTTGATAAAAACTATGAAGCTAGTCAAAAGCACTCCTAGATGGATAAAAGTTTTTAAAGTTGTACTTTCTATATATTTATGTTACTGTATTTATTAATATGTAATTACAAGATTATATATATATATATATATATATATATATATATATATATATATATATATATATATGGGAAAACAGAAAGTAAAATAATCCCAAGTACAATTGATATTTATAATATTAAATATACTTATTTATTTTAAAAAATCTAGTCTAATATTAATATACTAGTCTCTTTCTTAGTAAATAATTATTAATAACATTGAACCAAAAGATGGTAAATTGTTATTAAGATTGTCCAAGAGTTGTACACTTGTAAATTAAATCACAATAGAATAATGAATATTTGTTTGCATATTTATAAATTGCAACTCTATTATTGTAAGGTTGAAATTCAAAATATGTAATTTCAAGAATCCAAAGTACCATAGGTTTTTATTTGTGAGTTTTTTAGCATAACTGAATGACCATTAAATACAATATTGAAGATGAGTATTTTAAAAATATGAGTGTGACCAACATTATCTATTAATAGCATGTAGTATTCTAGATGATTTAATGCAGTGGTAGCACTAAGATTTTTGTGTCAATTATCAGTAAAATAAAAATAATAATTTGGTCAATTGAATTGTGCTATTTTACTTAACCTGTCACCTCAATTCCTAAACATATTGTGGCCTCCTAATGATTGCTTATTATTAATTATTTGTATTATGGATGTATTAATAGCATTTCTACTATACACCATTATAATTTCAAAAGTTTGTCATTTTGAGTGGCATGTCTAAGCCCAATCTATATATTACTGCTAGTCTATTATTTTTATATACTGTAGCATAGTAGTTTTATCTCATATAGATTTTTTTTTCTCAGTGAAATTAAGACATTTGCTCATATAGATCTTTTATTATGTGATAAAAATATATTTTCTATAACTGTAAATAAAAAAAATGAATGTATTTTGCTCATAAAATGGTTTTTTTTTTAAAAAAAAACAAAACTATAAAATAATAAGAATTCAACTTGCTATAAAATAAAATAAAGTTTAAATTTATATTTTGTTTGTAAATATATTTTTAATAAAAGTAATGCAATAATAAAGCAGTCTTATAATTAAAATGACTTGTATTTATTACTTAGCTTAGTCTTAAAACTATTGGTGAATCTGTTCTGAGGCTACTTAGCTTGTCACAATGGATGTGATGTTCAACAGCTAAAATTTCCTGAATTTACTTTTAGCCAATTAAAATAAAAATGAATATTATTTTCTATTGCTTAGGTAGGAAGGATCTGTTGTGCACCTTAAATGTTTGAAGTCACATGATCTTTTAGCCATCTGATCATACTCTTACTTTTATTATAAATAAATGTTTTATGGTAAATTAGGAAATCATTTTCAAATGTCAAAAATGGAAGAAATAAGTACCTATTTTATAAGTGGCTGTTTTGTCAGATTCAGAATTCAAGCATGCTTGTAAATAATGTACATATTTCATTATAATTATTTATGTCATATTACATGGGTAATCATTCAAGCTATATATATTATTATAAATGAAAATACATACATGTGTTCTATTAGCTCATTAACATCTGATTTATAAATTGTAGCATTGTAGATATATTAATCCATATTGAGCACTAAAATTCAAAGAGTTATAATTTATTGTAGTTTTTTTTTTTGTTAAAACATATATATATATATATATTGTAATGGGCACATACACCGTCACATTATTTTTTTTATTATTAAACATAAAAAAATAAAAGTTCGCAAATAAAAACTTATTTTTTTAAGAATTAAAAATTGAAAATTAAAAAATCATCTAATCTCTAATATATATAAAATCGCACAGATGAGAAATTAAAAAAAGAAACTTTATTAAAAAAAAGAAAAAGTTTTAAAACTATATTTTCAAGAAAAAGACTTAAAGATTTAAAGATAAAAAATTAATTAATGTTATTGAAAAATGGAAATGATTATTTTAATTAGTCAAAGTGAACTAGCCCTTGGGCATTTAAATGTATAATCAACAGTCAGATAGGAAAACAATAGAAACTAATAGCAAATAAAAAGAAATCCCTTAAGAATCGGACCTCAATGAAAGGGTCTTCATCATCATGATGTAATGTTGAGTTAATCCACAAAATTAATATAAAAGGAAAGGTTTGGAAATAAAAAAGGAATTATTATTAAGAGAAGACAGATATGTGTTAAGTCATAGAGGGTTGGAGGAGAAGGAATTGAAAGACGCACTTTCAATTCCTTCAGTTGTTCAAAAAAATGAAACATCGTTTTCCAATATTGTGGACCACAGGACATCAAGGCCCGGAAAAATACCATCAACCATAAAGGACCAATGGTTAACTGCACACCGATCTCCTTATGACTTTGTGGGAATTAACATCTTCCATTATAAGAAATTAAAGACTACGGACATTTTTCAAAACAGTAAGAAATATATAATTAATGAACATTTCTAAACAAAAAGAACTCTAAATGCTAAACTTTTCAATATTTTAAATAGAAGAATTTCCTATCTGACTAAATTAGTTATAATTTTATTTGATGTATTTCTTTTGTAAAATCATTTCCATTTTTTTTTTTTGTTCTTTAAGTTTTTATTATGATTTCTGTTTTTTGTTAAACTTAATTATATAAATGTTAAATTTAAGTCGGGCATGAATGGCTGTATAGATTTGTAAAGTTTTATTAGGGGAGGGTAATCTTAGGTTATTCATTTTGTAGTTGAATTAGGTCAATGGATTGGATATATTGGTGTAATTAGTAGATGTAGTACGAGGTTCGCTATGGGCAGAATCACTAGTATATGCCACACACCCCCTTCTGCCTATGGAATGGGATCATAAATCAGCAAAAAGGACTGCAGTCCCTTCCTATGGAGTTTTTTTTATTGCTCTTCTCATCAGATAGATGTAGTATTCCTATCTGGACGAGAGTCGATTTGTTCTCTTAACCTATTTTTGTGCTGCTGTATTCGTATTACATTGAATACATCGATATATCAGATGGATTGATGTTGGTTTAGCTGTGAACTTTTTGGCCTAGGATTAAATAAGGGATAGAATATTTTCTTTTTAAATGCAATCTATGTAGTCTATTCATACTCGACACTCTAAATGCATTAAATTTAAGTTGGGTATAGACGCTTGCATGGATTCGTTATTGGTTAATTATGTTTTTGGTTTTCATATTTGATCAAAATATATAGACATTTGGTAAATAATGATACCTTATGGTGAGTATCTAAAATGTATTTATTCGGATGTCTTTTAAGTTAGTGGTGTCAATGCGGCATCTTATGATGAATGCCATTGGGTTTCTTATAAATTTCCCTCTGCAATTCCATCAATGACTTTATATTTTGATCGTTTATGTTTATTTTGAAATGTTTTTAACCATGTAATCTATGTAACTGATCTATACTCAACATTATAAAACAAACTTTTATAAATCCATCTGTGCGAACTTATAAAAATTAAAATGTAAATTAAAATCTAAAATCAAAGTTATAAATGTAAGTTAAATTTTAAAGTGTAAAACTGATACTAAAATAATTTTAAATCTTATATATGTTTAAATAAATGTTTGTGTGTTATTTCTGGCAGTGGTTTCCTTTATTTTGAAAATGTTTTTAGATAAGAATTATTTTATTATCTCTGCTACTCTGCTGAGCTAGTGACAATGGGCTAATGGTTGGAATCAAAATATATAAAATAAAATAAAAAATATTTTTTATTTCTTTTTAACTTATATATCTGCCTACTATATAAATTTTCTAGGTTCAAATGGCCTAGTGGCGCCCTGTAGTGTAGATGCAGTAAGACTATTCTTCCGGACTGTTATAATATATATGACAACAATAAAAATAATAAATATAGTGGTAATGAACTATTATATACAGTCCTTCAATCCACAGAAGTACTTTCAGTTAATTCCTTAATCCTCCTTAACTACCAAAAAATGTAATACAAATAAAATTTGCATTAATTAAAATCTATTGTAATAACAATAAAATAATAAATATAATAATAATTAAATGTTATATACATAATTTCAATCTGCAGAAGTACAGTTAATTCCTAAACCCTCCTCAACCTCTGCATATTCAAAAACTGTATATAATATTTAATTTCTGATATATTTATTATTTTTATTGTTATTACAATAGTTTTTTAATTAATGGACATTTTATTTGTGTTATATACATATATTAATTTGGTATGTATGTGCATGCAGAGCGCAAACTTCTATTACCATTATCTATATTACTATTTTACATTTGCTAAAAAATATTTGTTAATAAAAATAAAAATATTAATAAAACATTATAACATTTTTTAAAAACTATTTCTGACCCTGAATATTTTCATTTAATTAAAATAAATGTATTCAACAAAGTTTCATTTCATCTGTTATAGAAAAAAATAAAGGCAAATAAATCTCTTTGAATGTTTATTGTTGTAATGTTTATTGCAAAATACAAGCCTTATATTGATTAAGAAATAGTTTTAAAAATCTAATTTTTATTTATTCTTTATGTCAAAGTATTTATTAAGATGACATAAATTATTTATTTATGTAGAGTCGGTTTCTCTATCTATGAAGTTGAACAGATTATAATTGAAAACAGAAAAATCAGCAATTATTTTATTAAAAAATAATTTTTATTTTTAAAGTTAAAAATTATTACATATTTTAAATCAAGATATGTATTTTAATATTATATTAAATATACCTATTAATATTTATAAATACATGGCAACATTTTGATCTTAATTTTATTCCTTTTTTTATTTATGTGTCAATCATCAGTCATTAAGAGTCTCACTGCAAAGTAAAAGTTGTTCATATTTTTTACAAATATGTGTCAAAAGTTTCTGTTTATTATATAAACGATTTTACATGGTTATACATATGTAAATAAGCATTCACCTCATACAGCGTATGTTTACAATTGTATACATTCAAATATCAGCCTTTTAAGTTAATTGTGCATACGTATTTGAGTCATCGGAATGAGAGGATTCCTTTTATTCCTGCATAAATACTATATCTTGTATTGTTGAGAAAGTATTCATTTATTATTAACACTCGCAAAGCGTATGCACAATTAGCTTAAAAGGTTGATATTTGAATGGTTATACATAATTATATATAAATGCTCATATGAAATAAATTTTCTTACCGTATCATGCTCTTGACTAAAAAATCCAGGTCAGGTAAAATTTTGACCTCCAAATATTGCATATATATTTATTCTTACTAGAGAGCAAGAAGAAAACTTTACATCATCACACAGAAGTCAATTACTCTTCATTTTTGTTTTTGGAAGGCTGTTGGAGAAGCCTTTTTCTGAAGTGAATTATTAAAAGCCAATTTTTTGCTAATTAATTACTGTTTTAAAAAAATCTTCTTGATTATTGTCCAGTATTTTGATACTTTAATAAATTGGAAATTGTTTCTTCTATTAGTGTAATATGTATAATATTTATTTTTTAAAGGTATGGAATTATTAATTTTAATGTATTTTTCTTGCATTTGATTTTTTTCTTTGTGTTTATGGTTGCCTATGTAGCAGCTGTTAATAACTGATTAAATGCTAACTATAATTGAAGAGCTCAGAAATGATAAATGTGAAATATTTCTTATAAATGATAAATACTGCATCGTATCACAATCATATTTTTTATTTTATGAACCACTGAATGATTAGTTAACCAAATTTTCTGTGGATTAACTATGTAAACAATTCTAAAGCTTCATTATAAGCTATCATGGCACTGAAAAAATTGCCAAATACATCACTTTCAAATTGCGGATGGCAAACAAATGCCATAATTTCTATTCTCATATTCTAAAAACATCTGCCACTTAAATAAATTTAAAATCTATTTAATTTTAGTACGTTTTTAAAACAAATTTTGCTTTTTTTAGTGATATTACAGTTAATGTAAATGATTTATAATTGGGATTTGTAATTTTTTTTTTTTTTTTAAAGTTAGATCCAGTGTTCTAATTAACAATTGTTTATTCATATATTAGATAGTTTAACTTTGGTCATAGAATTTCTTAAATATTTTTTATGTTTGGTTTAGAAGATGATCTTTGAATATCTATCAAAAATTAGAGGAATAGTCAAAAAAACATTATTAACTTGAAAACTTTCTTTAATGAATTGATCTGCAATCATGTCACATACAGAAATTTCATTTTGAAAAAAAATATTTAATATATATATATAATTGTAAGATATGTTCTTTTAAAAGGATATTTATAGTCTCCAATGGTTTCATCTTCAAAAAGTTCCTAAAAATGTCTATTGCTATAATTTCAGATTTTCAATAAATATTATTTTCTTCAATTATTTTAAGCACTGATCATATATAAAATTCCATATCTCTTAAATATTTTTTTTGAAATGCAAAATATTTTTGTAATGTTTAATTATACCTGTTTCAAACCATAGAAAAAGATTAACTTTCTATTACTTTTTCACATGAACATTATTAACTGATGAAAAATTGTATTTTTTTATTTATGATTTTCATTTAAAATTCAGGTTTATATCATATAGACTTCAATATTTAAATCAATCTAGAAAATACATTTATTTCTCACTCCATCAATAACTTGACAAATTGCTCTTTAAAAATCTGTTTATTTATTTATTTTTTATTAAAGAAATACTATTGCTGACATTCATTTGGTCATATATTCTTCACGTATGATATATATTACCAGCAGTCATTTACTAAACATATTTACTCATATGTCTGCCAAGTGTAAGTGCCAAAAATGACTACATAGATCAATATGTATTTTTGTTTAATGATTTCTTAGTGAATGTATTCTTAGAAATGGAAATTATGATATAAACAGAACATAAAAGGCAAAACAATAATTATTCTTTAGAAAACTGAATATTAATTTATATTAAATCCATAGAATAAGCATTACAATTGATGACTATTCTTTTTATCAGACTATAATACTATATGTTGTTTTTTGATTCCAAATCTCTGACAACCCCTAATTTTTTTTTTATAAATATTTTTCCAATTCCTTTTTGAATCTGCATATTTTCTCTTTCCTGATAGTGTCCATTTTAATATTTGTTTCAGTGATGTTTTCTAAGATATCCTATGTATATGTCTACACCATTCCAATTATCTTATTCCAATTTCATATGCTGTAGTGTGTTCAATATTTATTATTTTTCAAATTATTTTATTGATTATACATTTTTTCTTAAACTTTCTTATATTTTCATTTTTGTATCTGTCAATCACCTTTCTGGTCTTGTTTTCAAATGTCAAATTTCACTTTCATAAGTAATGATATTTTTTAGTAATGTGTTATAACTTGCTTATTAACTTTTCATTGTCAAATAAAATCTGTAGACAGTGATGACTTTACTTGTCAAGATAAAAAATTAACATCTGCTATGCATAAAGGACTAAATATCTATT
Source organism: Epiperipatus broadwayi (assembly GCA_028023455.1). NCBI lineage: Eukaryota > Metazoa > Onychophora > Udeonychophora > Euonychophora > Peripatidae > Epiperipatus > Epiperipatus broadwayi. The sequence continues at coordinate 5,065,399 of JAQFVV010000019.1, forward strand.
TTAATCAATATATAATTTACAACATACAAAACCTTACTAAATACCAGTAATAACAATAACAAAAAAATAAATTAATTAAAAAAGATAATGGCAAATTATTGAATCAACATCCATTGGAGTATAATGATTATCTTTCAGATGTGAAGTTTCATTTATTTACCAATATTAGTGGCATCTGGATTAGGTATTGACAAATTATATAAAAAAAATTTAAACTTATTTATAAGAAGCTCTATGTTTTTCTTTACTGACAATGAAATAAGGCAAAGTAATGGAAAAAAATTAAATTACTCAAACCTACAAAAGCAATCAAATTGATGATGATGATGATGATGACAATGCATAGTAATTAATCTGGGATATTTAATCAAAAGTTGAACTTCAAAAAACTCCTAATCTAAAAGATGTTATTTATATCATTCACTTAATTTAATAGGCAAGTTAAGTATTAGGACAGCTATAAAAAGAAATATGATTATTCTTGTGGGTGAGGTTGGGAATAAAGGTAAGAATAATAATAGCAAAAGTTAAGAAACAAGATATATGATCTCTATCATTTTATAAAGACTTGATGCATTTCATATGAAAAAGAAAAGGTATTAACATTGAGAAATATATTTTAAACAAGTATGGCAGTAAGTGACAAAAAACAGGCTGAAGAAAAACCTGAAACTTCAAAAGAGCAGGCTGGTCAAAGAACACTACTGATAATTTTAATGGCAAAAATAAAAAGACAAATAGAAAAGAATGTTAAGAAAATAGAGATAAACTGAATAAATGATAAACAAATTAGTTTTAATAAAATAATTATAAATATGAATAATGACTGTAAATAATAAAACTTAAAGAAATGATTTGTGCTATTGTAAATTTGCTGTAAATAATAATGCTATATAGGTTTTTTTCTAAGGAATTTAGAAATTAAAAAAATATTTTTTAATTAATAAAAACAACATAATAACTAAATTACCATGATTCTGTTTTTAATTTACATATATGAAAAAGAAAAATAAATTTAAAAATTTCTTAATTCTTTCAGTAAAAACCAGAATATAAAACCAACTCTATAATTAATGTGCATTCCAAAAAATAATAAATGGCTACTTATAATTACTATGTTGCACTACTCAAAAACATTTTCAAAATTCACAACTCTGAGTTTAAACCTGCACATTTATGCCATACAGATCTAGCTATCCCATCATGAGTTTCATTATTATTGGATTAATTATTAAAACCTTTAATGAACAAAGCTTGTCATTCTTTACATTTTACATGACATTAACATGTTTCATGATATTTTATATTTACATATACTTTCTCCATTGAGTATTCTTTTTTAATAATAGGAAAGTACAAATTTAAATATTGAAGTAGTAGCACTTTATTATTGATTAAAGTTTTTCAAAAAAAATTGTATTTTTATTTGTTGAACTGATTATTTGGTGAATGTAAGAATATATGCAATATTTATAATTGTTTTACAAGTAATCCAAGTTTTGTTGATCATTTAATGATCTTTTTTAACATTGATTACAATAGAAAAAAAAAACGTAGGATTGTATGAATCAAATTCAAACGTTCTGAAGAATATATTCTAACATTCATTATTTATTGAAACGTATTCAATTTATCTTTTTGTAAAATTGTTCATATTACAATAAATAATGTGTATTTTTTTATTTATGAAAAAGTTGTATTTATAAATTATTTCATTTGTATACTTTATCTATTGTAAATTTTTTCTTACAAATCACTCTTAATTTAAAAATCAACTTGCTTCTGTTAAGATTTGATATCTTCAAGAAAACACTCATTTAGTTTAATAGTTGAATTCATACTATCATTTTATTTATCATGCTTAATAATAAATATATCCCATTTGCTTTGGTGGTTTGTAAAGTGACAAACTTTGGAGCTCAAAGTCCATTGATTGTTATCCAGTTCTGTTACTTTGAGGGTTAATGAATTCTTGGGCAATAAAACCATTCAATTATTTATTTAATATTAAAAATAAACCATATGTTCAGCACTCATAGGATTTTGAAACCTGTGGCTGACATCAAATTATGTTTATGTTTTTATTTTTTGCAGAAAGCACATTAATTGAATATGACTAACAGAGATTGATTCATCTGATTTTTAAGTCCCTAGTTAAAGTCCATTTAATGATCATTTCTGTTGACTGGGTTATCTATGGCTGTTCCTCAGAAAAAATACATTCTATGCCTGTGAAAAATTGTAAAATCTGGTTCAGATTTCAAAACTCAGATCACATGAAGATACAATATTTAGTTTGTCACTTTTACCATGTTTTGGCAGGTAGCATAGAGAAAAATAAAAAAATATAGTTTAAGATTTAAATTTCAGTACAAATTAATGTTATTTTTATTTACACAAAGATTATTAATCATTTTCATCACATGGTATCCATTTTCATACAAGATCTTAATGATAAAATGCCTACATTAGTTTTTATGCATTGAATAATGAACACAAGGAAGAAAAGTTATAAATAAAATTTAAATATAACAAACCATTTATTTCAGTTTGATAGATGGGACGAGTTAATACTTTTTAACAGAGAACATACTAATTAACAATCAAAATTATTCACAAATTGATCATTATACTTTATTCAAATACCCAAATCACAAAAAATGATGATGTTGAAGAAATAAATATAATTTTAAAACAAATATAACTATTATGCATATAATGTACTTTTCAATCATTAATTGCTAATGCATGGATTTTCTTAGAGAGAAAAGCTAGCAAAAATAAACTCCTTAAGTATCATTAAAACAATAAAAGAACAATCAAGACTATGAGAAATTCAAAACAAAGACAATTGAAAACACTGAAGTTGCAGCATTATTTATAAACTATAGAACAAGGAACAAATTAAAAATTGCCACAAGAAAAAACTTATATTTAAAGAAAAGTAAACCAAAACTGTAAATTTTACTAAATCAAATTGCAAATACAATGTAATAGAAACTATATAAACCAAAGAAAGTAATAAAGTACGTTTTGAAACATAAATATATTGTCCCTCAGGTAGAGAATTCATAGTCAAATTATATATCAATCTAGTTAATTGTTGGTAAATGGATATCTAGCTATTTTTAAAGAGAGAATAAAGCTCATTTAAATGCTGATGTACTGGCTATAGAAATGTAATATGATATAAGGAGTGGATATCCTGCACAATATATAAAGCATAACTTGTGTGCATTCTCTATATTTGTAGGAAAATAATAATTGTTAATCCTAAGAACACATTTATCTTTATAAGTAATAATAATTTGAGATATTATTATCAAATGTGAAGAAATGATAATCATTCCTTACTAATACAGATAAAATATTCATATGCATATATACTAATATATGTAGAAGATATTTCAATAATTGAGATAAATTTTAAGCATCTATACATATAATAATATTACAGAATTATATGACATTTTCTGATATTTATAATATTATTAACGATAATCTTTTTCCAGTGTAATGATTTCAATCATAGTAATATTGATTTGAATGATAAATCTAAAGTTTGCTAATTTTCACATTTATTAGATTTTAGCTCTTACTAACTCGTCTGTCACAGATTTGAAAGCTTTCATATATTACAATGAATTTGTCATATTCTTGAAGTATTTTTCACTGGGAAATAGACAGTTCTTACATTTGACTTAGTACTAGATCAAAAGTTTAATGTCAAAGTGCTTGGATTACCCAGTAAATCATTAAACTCTTACATATAGTTTAAAGCACATATATTGAAAGCCAATTAATCATTACTTTTGAAAATAATATTTGACTAATAGGTAAAGTCTCTCATAATACAGCAAATAATTAAAAAAAGACAAATAAAGAAATATTCAAATGATTATTAGCTTGAGATATCATGACATTTAAGTAACAGGAAGTATCAAATTGAACTTCAATTCAGTATCTATTAGTTGACAAATCTGTCATTCTATTATTACATTAACCTGCACAGGCAATAATAATACTAATATCAAGTCATTTAGCAGCCAACATCCATTTAAAAAGGGGCATATTATTAAATTAATAGAGAAATCCTATTGCTAAAGCATTTTATGAACTCCTGAAAATTAATCAATCACTTTTTCCCTATGTGATTTAGTGCAGGGATAGAGTAGCAGAGAATGTAATTCCAGGTCCATGAATCATAGCTCTAATGCTGTTACTTTCAGTCTTCAAAGTTTTTATAAATCCTTGAGAACTAAATCTCTCAATTATTTATTTTTGTTTGTTCTGTGCAATTTAGTTCGATTATAAAATGGTAGATTGTGGCACAACGTTCATAGGTCATATGTCAGTCATTTCTGGTGCTCAAACTTTTTTTGGAATTCCCAAGAAATAAAATACTTTATTATTTTTTAAATAAATTATTTTCATAAAAAAACTAAAAAAGAATAATTGAGTGATTAAAGATTTTTCTGCTATTAAAAAAGATGAAATTTAATAAAATGAAATGAAATAAAAGATACTAATTTCACAATGTTAGGAATTGATAAATATGATCTAATGTTTTTTTATTATGCAATTCTAAAAAAAAAAAAACATTACTTAATCAAGTAAAAATACTTTCCATATAGTGAAAATGTACTGATTAAAATGAAAGACTGATTCCATGCAAAAATACTTTGATGGAAACAATTACAGAAAATACTCAAAAAGGCTTGGACTTCAAAGTACTTTTGAACATTATATATATAAGACTATTAAATTCTTTTAAAGACATCTGTACTGATGTTATTACATATGGAGACAATTATCTCCTTTAATTTATTGATAATTCTAATCTAGTTAATGCAAACTACCAACTCCAAATAAACAGGATTTATATCTGAAGATTTAAGTGACACTTTATTTGAATTGATATACATGATAAATTTATCTAAAAAAGAACAAATAGATTCAAATTTTTGGCCACCCTTTGTATTAATTATATACAAATTATTTTTGTCAAGTAACTGATTTAGTAAATAAAATTTCTGAATGTTTAAAATATAGTTGTCATCTACAATTGTAGTATAAAATTCTCTCTGCAATGCCAAAGGAAAAAATATACTAAAAGATGGAGCCTATCAATTAGACTTCATAGCTTTGATTTATAAAATATATTCTGATCAAACATTATAAACAATGTTAGAATAATAAAAATAATGTTGTACAGTTTGCTATTTTTGTAAAGAAATGACAAGATCTTTGAAAAATTTATTATGTCAATACTTATTCAGTATTTTGTTTATTATTTTGGTATTTTATATTTTCATCTGTTGTTGTGAATTATGTTTTTTTATTTATAACACTGCACAAACAATCAATTCTTTATTATATAATTGTTTGTTTTTAATTGATGCAATGCAGCCAGAAACCAAATGCCAGTTATGAATTATTTTACCATTAGCAACTACTTACATAAATAAAAGATAAAATGCTTTTAAATATATAACAACTTCGCATAAGACCAGGCAGTTGTTTTAATAATTTTTTTTTGCAAAAATATTTATTTGTTTATTACATAAATAATTTAGCATGCTGAATATCTGTCCTCTAAAGATATGTTTATAATTAGCAATTAAAATAAAAAAATGATAAAGAAATCAAGTTTGTATTTTGAAATAATTTTTTATGTATATTTTGATCATCAGCCAATTTATTAATGTTATTTAAACTGAATTTATATATTAATTAAAGTGAAACATTATACTATAAATGTTTTGTTTTATCATGTTTATTTATTGAAAAGTAATTTAGAATATGTTTTACTATTTTGTTGTTATGTTTTCATAGGTGTGTGAGATATTTTTAAATTGGAATAGGTGTTGTCTTTATAGTTGTAATTCGATTTTTTATCAGTTATAAAAAAATTTATAGTAATAAATATATTATTAGATTTTATTCTTAGATGTTATTTAAGCACTACTAATTTCTGGTTGTTATATGAATAACATTTCTTCAGAATGACCTATTATATGTTTGGTTTCTCAAAAACCCATTTATAACAGTAATGATTATGCTGATTTTTTTTTTCATTGATAGTAAATTTTCTTTTTTTATCATCTTGTCATTTATACTTCGCATAAATATTCAGATTTAATCTGGTCAAGTCTTCATTATTTATTTATTTTGTTTAGAATAATTCAAAAATCTTTGTTAGAACTAAAATTCCAAATCATCACTATTTTTTTCTAGCATCTGACTTGCACATCCGTCCACAGAGAATTTGAAAGAACAATAACTTGTATGTTTATGATCTTCATTTATATCCTGCATTAAAATTAAAGCTTTCTTTATAGCATTTTTGTTCACAATTAAATTAGTTTGTAATGAATTTTTTTATTACTGGAATTTTTATTATGATCATAAATCTAATGAGATTAATACTGGAAATCATTTTCCTACCTTTTTTTATCAATTTTGAACTTAGTTATTGATCTTGTATTATAATCTTGAGTTTTTTTATATTTATTCATATTCCCACCTTTTTTGCTCTTATTTATTTTTTCTAATAAGGATTTAGAAATTTTCTGAATATTCAGTATTTATTTGACTATTGAATTTTTTTATTATAAAATATCCAAGCAGTTCAAACCATCAACCATGAATCTTTTTATTATAATGTTTATCTTGTATATGTAATAGAAAGCCTTGGGAGTTACTGTCTTTTTACATATCTATATAGCCATTGGACATATCTTTCATTAAGTCTACATCTATATTCATATGTCTTCATCCAATATATTTTTCTTTTCGTATATTCAGTATACAAGATGAATTACTTGCTATTATAAAAATATTCTGTTTTATCATAATTTATTCTATGATTAGTTCTTGTAATCAAATAATCAGAAGTAGATTTCTTTCTATTATCAACTTGTTTCTGAAATCAGTTTGTACTTGTGAATTTTTTTTTTTTAATGTAAGCCTTTATCTCTGCTGTATAACTTTTAGAATCATTTTACTCACATGTGCTATAAGAGATATGATGCACTAGTTTTTGTATATTATCAAAACTTTCTTTTTTTAAAATACCGGAATAAAAAATGATTTATTCCTATCTGTAAACAGTTGATGACTTTTCCAAAATAATTTATATAATTGATCATGTAATTTTATGATTCCTTTTCAACTTCCTGCAAAATCTTTTATGTAATATCATTAAAAGTGTTATTCTTTAATGAATGTATGCACACATTTACTTTTTTACTTAACTGAAATACAGGCTTATTATATACCTGTATCAATATATGTAATATATAGAGTATATAAGCACAGATTTTCACATGACCCACCATGCTCCACTCTATCTCATAACACTGATACACTTGAACACATATATGTTGAAAAGATAAATAATCACCAATATAGGTATTTTATGCTAAATCAGCAATCATTAGTTGGTCCAGATTATCATATCCACACCTATATGCAATAAGTGCTCAGATATATATTAAGATAGCCAATCTTCATTCTTTAATGGACAAGCTTCAATCCACTCCATACTCCAACTCTTTAACCATTCATCCAATTGAAAATCTGATGATGGATCACTCAAAGGCCATCCTGAGGCTGAGATTTATGTCCTGTACATGAGGGATCAGATTGACCTTGGGTCAACATGGATGTGATGAGAATATCAACCTCAGGGTAGTCTTTGAGCATTCCATCATCAAATTTTCAGTTGGATGGACAGTTGAAGAGTTGGAGTGTGGAGTGGATTGAACCCTGTCCATTAAAGAATGAAGATTGGCTATCTTAATATATATCTGAGCACTTATTGCATATAGGTGTGGATATGATAATCTGGACCAACTAATAATTGCTGATTTAGCATAAAATACCTATATTGGTGATTATTTATCTTTTCGACATATATGTGTTCAAGTGTATCAGTGTTATGAGATAGAGTGGAGCGTGGTGGGTCATGTGAAAATCTGTGCTCATATACCCTTTATATTACATATATTGATATAGGTATATAATAAACCTGTATTTCAGTTATTTCATAGTAGAGATGTCTGCCCATCCCTCGTATATGTATTAATGGATTATGTCCTGTGCATGATGAGTCAGATTGACTTTAGGTCAACATGGGTGTAATGAGAATCTCGGCCTCAGAGTGGCCTTTCAGCAGTCCATCATCAGATTTTCAATTGGATGGATGGTTGAAGAGTTGGAGTGTGGAGTGGATTGAAGCCTGTCCATTAAAGTATTAAGATTGGCTATCTTAATATATATATATTTCAGAACTTATTGCATATAGGTATGGAGGTGATAATCTGGACCAACTGATGATTTGCTGTTTTAGCATGAAATACGGATGTTGGTGATTATTTATCTTTTTGATGTATATATGTTCAAGTGTATCAGTGTTATGAGAAAGAATGGTGGGTCGTGTCAAAGTCTGTGCTCATATATCCTATTTTTTTTACTTAACATAGAAGTAATTAATGATTAAGAAGCTCTATTCAAGAAGAAATCTTTCAATTATAAAATATGAAGTGTTAAATCATCTTATATATGAGTATTTTTGAACATTTTATAGAAATCGCTTTTGAAGATGGTTTCAAGAAAAATCGGAAAATATATTGTTATGATCAAGTGTTTTTAATTTTATTACGTGGTTACACTATTATCAAAGGACACTTTTGAATCAATAATTATGCTTTATGATAAAATAGCAAACATATAATGCCGTACATATTTATTGTAATAAAGATATCAGAGAATGTTTTCTAAGTCAGGAAACTATACAAATTTATTAATACGAAAATTAGTTTGTAAAGTAAATTTTTTGTACGTTTACTAATTTCATAACTGCTATATTGAACCTTTAAATTAACAAATTTAATTTTCTTCAGAAAGGTTAACATATATATTACTTTTTAGAAAATAAATTCTAGGCCCAAATTATTTTATTTGATCAGTTGTGGAAATAAATGAAATATGCTTTTTTTAATTCTACCCCCCCCCTACTTCTTTCAATCTCACAATCACTAGTAACGCATTCAGTTTTATTCGATAATAACACAAATAACAAAGATAAATAAAGTAATACTGAGAATTTAATAAAGTAAAATAATAAACTCTAAAAATATTAATATTAAAAAATAGTTTATTTTCGAGACAAAAGCAATAATGAGATCATTAAAGATAAAATCAATATCACTCTTTTTTTCATCCTCTCATCCAAAGGAGAAATCCAATATGTACTTTCTTTTTTCTAAATTAAAAGCTCTAAAGATTCTCTTATTAAATTTTCGTTCTTTGTTTTTTTTAATATATATCTGTACACTTTTGAATGGTTGCAGTTTAAGTAAACTCCCCTTTTAATTGTGTCACGAATGTCTATTTTTTCTCTTAGATAAGATTTACTTTCCAAGATCTATTCATCATAAAGACTTTCTAGTTAAGCACAACTTCGAGCAAGTTTAGTTAATTTTTTTTCTTAACCAACTTCATTAATGATTTTTCAAGTTGAAAATTAGTTGTGATTGGTAGTTAAGCAGAAGGATTCATCATGGAGAGTGAAAAGATTTTCTTCTAGACATTTAGAATAGAAATCATTAACAACGTGTTCGGTGTTTTTCCTCCAGTTTAATGAAGTCCACGTTTAACCTTTTGGATTCTTGTGCACAAATTAAAAACATAAAAAGAACTTTTAACATGATCCTCTTTATCTCTTTTTTTAAATATGTTTATATATATAATTATGTAACTACACCATTACAAATTAAATAATCTATAATTAATATTTATATATAGTCACATAACTACGCGGTTATCAACGGGAGTCGTGAAACCCCCTAAGGGAGGGGGGTACAGGAAAATTTGAGAATCCATGAGAAAATATATTCAAAATGGGATCTAGTCTTGCGTTGTTAGCCGAGAGGTATCGCAGCCGCCATGCAAGCAAGTAGTTGGTTGCAGACGGGTGTGGGTTCGCGTCCCGGCAGATGCTATGACATATGAAAAAAAAAAAATGGGATCTATATAACTTTCTAAGGGGGCCATATTAAAATATTAATAAATTTTATCAAAATAAATTATATTTATTAAAATTTCAAATATTTTTATTCATTTTGTAATAACTTCAAGAATAAAATACATGTGAATTTTATCACTTTTCAAACATTATTAATAACAAAAAAAAAAAACAAATTTAAAATTCATATACAACCGCCAAATTAGTGACATCTGTAATTCATCACTTTAATGATTAGTATTCTCGTTAAAATATTTAACGCAATCGGTAATGTAATTAAAAGCTAATACATATAGAAAAATAGAATTTGAAACGTTTTTTAATCTCTCTCACTCTCTTACGATTTGAAAGATTCTTGTTTAAATAAAAATTTTAAAAACTTTATTTTTTGACAGTTATGTGAACATTATCATACATTTGTATTTTATCGCTCAGAACAGAAAATTAACTCATAAGTTAGCTGTAAATAAAATTGTAATATGTAAAAAAAAATTTGTAATTTTTTTCCATAATTAAAATTATATATATATTTCCATATGTCAAAGCATTGGCCAGGAAGCGAACCCGCGACAACTGTCTGCGAGACACTGCTTGCTTGCAAAGCGGCTGCGCTGACCTCTCGGCTACCAATGCTTGACGATAATGATGGCTACTCCAGCAAAAAAAAAAATGCTGATAATATCCCGTGGAATATCTTTCTAATCGTTTTATCCCATTAGTGCAAGTTAACACAATTCCAATGTGTTTAATATGTAAAAATATATTAACTAATGATAGCAAGTTACCATCGAAATTGCTACTTCACCTAGAAACAAAACATCCGGATAAAAAGGAATCCCTACTGGAATACTTTAAATAACTAGTGATGAATTTGAAAATATACCAGTGATAAAACAAAACTTTATTGAAAAGGCAAATAAGTTCAATAAAAATGTAGTTGTGTCATATGAAATATCAAAATTGATTGCAAAAACAAGAAAACCTCACACAATAGGGAAAACATTAATTATTTATGCTGCTTTGGTTGTACTTTCCATTATTATGGGTCAAACTGTACATGAAATTATTTAAAACATCCCATTAAATAATTTATCTGTATCAATATGGACCAATAAAATGGCAATTAATACGGAGGAATAACTAATTGCTGAATTAAAAGTTAAGAAGTTTGCTCTTCAAATAGATTAATCCACTTTAAGGGATAATGAAGCATTTTTCTTGGCTTATGTCGGGCAATAATCACCTTAGTAAAAAAAATGCTTTTTGCTCATTTGTTGAAAACAGATCCTAAAGGTGAATCACTTTTTGCTGAAGTAAATAATTATGTCATGGAAAAGAATATTCCAATTAGGAAATATAATTGCCTTACTACAGATGGTGCTGCTACCATGACAGGCAAATACAAAGGATTTGTTGTTCATTTAAAAAATCTACGCTTACTGTTTTCTATATACATTATGTGTGTAATTCATTGAGAATATCTTATTGGTGAAAAGCTAGGAGTAGATTGCATGATGTGCTGTCCATTGTGATAAAAACTGTTAATTGCATTAAATCAAATGCTCTTCAAGATCATTTGTTCCAACAGTTTTGTGAAGACAATAATGAAGCATTCAAATAATGAAGGGTCTGCACATAGAAGTCATATGATTATTGAAAGGTAATTGTCTCTGGCATTTTGTAATTCTTTGGAACAATATTACTTCATTCACTGAGGATGACCAATTTCAAGAATAAATTATAGTTTTCAAAAATGATATATTTTACCTATCAGATATTTTTGAAAAATTGAATATTCTTAACAAACAATTACAAGGAAAAAACAGTAACCTAATGAAATTTATTCAATCATTTATGAGTTAACTTAAAATGTTTAGGATGAATATTGAACATTGTGAATTTTCTCAATTTCTGTCACTCAAATCTTGAAAAGCAGAAATAAAAGATGATGACATTATTATATATGTGAATCATCTTAAGAATGTATGGAATCTTGAATTTGTGACATTTTGAAAATGAAAGTTCTAGAATAGGTAATACATCCATTTGTTTGTGCTCATTGCAAGGAAAATATTAGTAGTTTATTTTTTCCATGAGCATATTGTATGAAAAAAATAAATGTAATTATAAAATTGCCATCCAACATACATAGTGTGTGTGGCGAGGGAGGGGGGGTAGCATGATGTAAAATGAAATTTTAAAGGAGGCCACAGATTAAAAAAAGGTTGAGAACTACTAATATATACAATACTATCAAATTTATTAAATAATAATAATAATATATATATATAAAGAGAGAGAGAAAAAATAGATAGGTGTATAGTTATGTTAAGTGTTCAATCTTGCTTTTTTATGTATATGGACTGACAAGAGATCATTAATGCAATGAAAAATCAGATAATGGCAATCATAAGAGTTAAAACTGCTTTCCAATGTTTGAATCCAGTCATTTTTCTGGCAACAACACATAAATACATATATATATATGTGTGTAAATTAAATGAAAGTAAAGTGCTTTCGATACTACAAATGAACATTACTCCCATCTTAATAATGTGAAGAATAGATGGATCAAATATCCTATTCTATTTTCATGAACATCAAAAGTCCATCATAGATCTCAGAAGTTTTATTTATTTTCATTTAATTTATTATACACATTAAGCTATATATATATATTTAATATAATAATAAAGTAATCAATGCAGCATAACAAGTTGGAAAACAATATTGAAATGATAAAACCTCCATCCACTTCTAATCATAAAACATCAGTTGTAGAAGATCTGGAGTTAGTATATACAAATGTAAATGGTCATTTATGTGCACTTGTAATTTTATAAAGAAGCAGATACGTTGTGATTGATTACCAATGGGTTGGGGTTTGGACCCTTCATTATATATACATATATGGTACTTATTAAATAACCACTGTACATCACTTGGTGGCACTGTTTCTGTGCAAAAATGTTTTAATATAACATTTCCTGGCTGGGATAAAACAAAACACTTTTCTTTTTATTTAAAAATGTACATTATTCTTCTAATAGTAAATGAAAAAAACTTGATTAATAAACTAATCAGCCTGAATTAAATGAAATTCCATTCAATTAAATTGCAGTGCATAGCACTGGAATGTGTAGTGGGGGGATGGGGATGATGGTTTTGCTGATCTGAAGGATTATCCAAAAGATGCATTACTCTGATCAAACCAAGTTTATGATTTCCAAAACAACATGCAACTTCAGACAAGTTTATGTTATTCTTAGCATTCTACATTAAATGGCAAAAACAAAACAAAACATTTTTTTTTATTTAAAAATGTATGTTATTCTTATAATAGTAAATTAAACATTTAAACAAATTAAAAAAAAAACACTTGATTAACAAACAAATAAGCCCGAATTAAATTAAATTCCATTAAATTAAATTTCAGCACATAGTGCTGGAATGTGCAGGGGGAAGGAATGATCATTTTGCTGATTCAAAGGGTCATCCAAAAGATGCATTACTCTGATTAAACCAAACTTACAATTTGTCTCATAGCTCTTCTCATAAAAATGTGCTTATTCACATGAATTCTGGGAAATGCTGTTTGGCTCTACCCTTTTGCAATTCTTTTCACTTTCCAAGCTGTGTAGAGAAACACGGGGGTGGGTTTACAATTATTAGTATGTAATAGTACATCAGCTAGGATCTAAGATCATTACTTCAAATGTACATTAAAAGAGTTATGGCCAGTTGAATTACATAACCCTCACATCATACGGTAGTGATCTGTAAAGTGTGCACTATTTGCATAGTGTTGTGAAGCACATCAGCAGGTCATGATATTTGTGTGCAATGCCATCTAGGCCTGCTAATGGCTAATATGAGCAGAACTGTTCTGTACCCTGTCAGGTTGGCCATGTATATGGTATATTTCTGTGTTTTTGCACAGAAACAGCACCACCAACCAACATACAGTGGCTCTTTAACAAGTACTACATATATATTATAGGACTTTCCTATTAATAGAGATCAACTTAGTTTGGAAATCACAGTTAAAAGCAAAATGTAAGTTTCATTCAATAGGCCATATTGATGTGTTTTTATTTTCTTCACATTCATCAGCAGAATTTGATCAAAAATTTTTATCTTTCTAACCAGATACTTTTAACATATAGCTACTTGCTCATATATAACAATATCTAAAAAAATATGTACATTGCATATTCATTCTTTGAAGTTGATATTTCAATTATGATTTTAAAGATTATCTTTAATAATAACATATTTAATTTTAAGTAATTAGTCTAATTAGTTTATCAGTTATTTTAATTAAAAATGAAATTGTAAATATGTTTAGAAACTTAAGACATTGTGTTATTATGTCTAAGTTACTCCATTGTAAGTAAGAGCTAGACTTGAAAGCAATCCATCAGTGGAATTAAGTGTCCATTAACATGTGGCCAGAATGTTTTCTTTGTGGGATAAAAAATAGTGTCAAAATCTAATATGAAAAAATTTAAAAATCTCCCAGAATATATAATTTCAAAGATTAAAAATCAGTCCATGGGTTGTTGTGTATCATACAGACCTATATAATTATTTTTGGAAGCCTGCAGACTATTAATTACTTTATACAAATTTATATGATTTATATAATCACTTGTAACTCACATACATTTGGTTTATGACTTTATCTTATCTGTATTATTATTAGGTTGAATATCTCATTTTCTTAATTTTTATATTAAATAAATATACTGAATTGAACAAAGACTTCACTTTATTTTATTTTTCAATACATAGAAATTATTTACTATATCTAATTTTGTAGTCTGTGTTTTTTTTTCTTTATTAAATTCAGAAATCTTGTCAAGCATTGGTGGTTGAGAGGTCAGCAACAGCTGCTTTAAAAGCAGTTGTCCCGGGTTAGCGGGTTCGCTTCCCGGCTGATAATATGACACATAAGAAGAAGAAAAATTCAGAAATCTTTTGATTTTTACTATTTATTTTGTATTTTACTATTTGTTATATATATAAAAAATAATATTTTAACTTTGTACACAGCATTGCTTTATTATTTTTATAACGTCTAAATTAAAACAATTCTTTTTACCTGAGTGACATTGATAAATGATTTGAAAATAAATAAAATTAAACATTCATATGGACAGTTGTTTGAGATGTCAATGGAGCACTGAAGAAATTGTCTGATGACAATAACTTTACTCAAATGAGGTCAAAGTCAATTTTTTATTATTATCTCCCATTTCAAAATAAAGTCAGAATATCTTGAATCAGTCAGTTCTAATTAATGTATGACACTTCTAATAATTATCAACTTTTGCTTTAAAAAAATTGCAGTCAATGGTTTTCAGTATTCGTAATAATTAAAGACTAAATTATTAGTTTAAAAATTAATTGAAGATATATATTTCATTATTTCAGTTGTTTAGATATCGAAGTATCACTGTTAATTTGAAATGGATGAATGTCAAAGTGTAATCTTTATTTAGCTTGCAAATCTATTTTGTCTGACAAAATAATAAATAATTATAATAATTTAATTGCCCACTTTAATACAAAATGGACAGTTTTTGTATCTGATTAGTGAACTGTATTAATATTGATATAAGACAAAACATTGTTTGAATTTTCTTTAAAAGTTGTAAGAAGTCTGACTTGTAAGTTTTCATTATAGTATTTACTTACAAATGCTTGTGAAATAAATAAACCAAGAAAGGATAAAAAAATCTACCGCACTTAAGATTCATTATATATATATAGTAATCTGCAATCGATCTGTACCTTATGGCCAATCAAGAGCTACCACATAGAGCAAGACAAAATCGATGAATGTAATCTTCCAAAGAATGGTAACCGTAAAATAAAATATAAATTTAAACACAGGTCTGTATTAGTATAAGACCTCTAAGGCAGGAAATAAACATATAATCTAATATAAGCCAAGTGAACAATAAGTAAATAAATTATTTTATAGACTAAGTACACATTAAATAATACATTATTTATAAGATGTGGATAGACCAATAGTTGATTGATAAGTGTTAGTTACATTCCATAAACAACAATAATAAATAATAAGATAATCTCAGGGTATTAAATATTCAATAATTTAGTTATAAAGAATACTAGCTTTGCAGTGATAATCTAAGGCAATAAAATAATTTAGGTTCTTTTAATTAATTAACAGCGATAATAGCGGTCTAAATATGAGTTTAAACATAATATTGGCTAGCAAAGATTAAGCTACCAAAGAAAGATTAACTCTTATTTTGGTTCTTATGCCACCAGCTAAATGAAATCAAGTTTTCCTAAAATTTAAAATAACTATCTAATATACAAAATTAAAAAAGGTATACACCTTGAATGGATTAAAAAACACAAAATTTAAAGGCTTGGGCTTTTCCTATTTTAATGTAGGTGGGAAAAAAAAAAAAAAAAAAAGAAAAAAAAAAAAAAAGAGATTTTTTTTTATGTTGTTTTTTTATTTTTAATAAATAATTAAAAAAAAATTTTTAAAATAATAACTATCTAATGAAAGCAAAGCTAAAGTGATGCAATAAGTAAAAGGGGATTTTGTTTTACTAAACATATCACTAAGTATTCTAACAACGACAGCATCAATAAAGTAATTTTATATAAATCTAATTGCATATATAATAGATTGCATGAATTGTATCAATATGACAACTTCAAAATAATATGTACTCTTATATATACTTCAAACATTTTTCTATTTAAATGGATTTTCTGGTATACAGATATGACAAATCGCAACGATCACAGAAATGTAAATAAGGAATAAAATAAATATTTATTACAAAGACTAAATATATTTTTTTTAATTTACAATTTGACAAAAAAAAAAATTTAACTTATTTACTATTATTTACAAAAACAAAACAAAATACGTTAAGAAACCTTTATATCAATTAATGCATAAGTTAAATATAATGCACATTTAATATACTATATCTATGATATGAGATATTTAGATTACACCAATAAATAACTAAAGAAAAACTTCCTACAGTTTGAATTTAATATTCAGTGATACATACCAAGTGCAATCAGCACATCTGGATGGAACAGTAATGTAACTGTGGCTAATAATATAATAAAGTATATCTACTTGAAAATTAGCGCATAATTTCTTAATATATAATTAATAATTTAAATGATATATAATATAAACAAGTACGTTACATTAACAGAGGTGGATTAAGTGGTAAGCAGACTAAGCCTCGTAGGGCTCCAGAATATTAAGGGATCCAAGGAGGTCTTAAAACAATTCAAGGAAAATTATGTTTTTTGTATACAATCAACCCTCCTGTAACACGATTATTTTTTGATTGGAATTTATCAATAGAAAAAAAAAAGAACATGATAAAAAAAGTTTAAGAGTATTTACAAAAATGACATCGACAATGGACGTTGTAATTTTAAAGTGATTTTCACCATTTTTTAATATTTCTAAAAGAAAATGAGGACACCATAAAAACCACACCAGACAACTATTGAGCCACCAAAGAAAGGTCTTGCACATTTCCAAATGTTGAAATATTATTGAAATTTTTTTTAACAATTTCTTTATCTAATGAGTCAAGAGAAAGATCGTTTTCTGTTTTGAAGTATGCAAAACATTATTTAAGGAATATTATGGGAGAAGAAAGATTAAATAATATGGCCATTCTGTATATAGAGCAGGAAATTTTAAGCTGAATTGACATTACAAAAATAATTGATGAATTTGCAAGAAATAAAGCCAAAAAAATGTTAAAAAATGTTTTTTTTAATAAATTCATTTAATGTGTTATGGTATGAAATTTTTGATTACATTTTTTTTTGTTAATAACTTAATGAGAGTTTAAATTTATTTTTGCTAACTTGAATTTGAGAGCCCTAAAATTTTTATTGCTTGGGACCCCCACTTGGCTTGATCCACATCTGTACATTAGTCTTAAATAACAAATGGCTCATGCAATAGAGGAGTACAAACTCAATACTTTATTCAACATGCAATCATTTGGAAATATGTAATAAGAGTAGGGGAATATAATCACACAAATGTCTTTTCTAATACACAAATTGGAATACTTAATTATTTATGGGCAATGATGGTGTGAAAGATAAGCCTACACTAAAGTGAGCATAGAAATACTGACTCCATGCTACATATATCCAAGTGTCCCACTATTATCTGCCACTAACATAAGAAAAGACTTAACAAATAATATCTAAGCAAAATGAGAAACCATTAATATAATTACCCCAATAAATACATTATTAAAAGTAGAAATATCCATAATGAAAAGAAAGACATTGGGATAACAACTAAATATGAGAAACCTCAAACCACATCTACTTATAACATATATAGTAAAGTGACAAACATATGCATAAGATAAATAAACAGCTAATTTTAAAATAATAATAATAATAATAATAATAATAATAATAATAATAATAATAATAATAATAATAATAATAATAATAATAATTTTGAATGATCATCATTGTTTTTACGAACTGTTTTTTTTTTCTTAGATACTTCTAGTTTGATAACGCATACAGTTACTGATCAAATCTTTGTGCATATGCAGTTTTGTGAAACCAATTTATATGTAAGAACTATGTGTCAAATGTAACTTGTATAACCTTTTAGAATACTAATAAAGTTTATCCTTTGAAACATAATAATAATAATAATAATAATAATAATAATAATAATAATAATAATAATAATAATAATAATAATAATAATAATAATAATAATAATAATAATAATAATAATAATAATAATTCAATTCAATTACATTTTTTAAAAAACAGCAAACAAGCCCAAGTTTTCAAAGTATATATATCTGTATTATAAATTACAAAGTGTATATACAGATATGTAAAAATACTATTTACATTATTGTCAATGAAAGATTGCTTTTATTTTGTCCTTAAATTGTTTATAGTTTAAAGAAAAAATATCGATATCTGAAAACTTTTGATTATACTCTAGTTGCAATCTATACAATGGTGAATTAATTGAATGTTTTAATATAGGTAAATAAAACAAATCATGACATCTAGAATTATAAGATGGAATCCTAATTGCAATTCTTGTGATTGCATATTCTAGGATACAGTTCCATGTATTAATTTAAATAAAATGACATGTCCATCAATAGTCTTTTATTTCATATTATTTACTTTCTTAGTATTTTTTATTTTTATAAATATATTTAAAATATTTATCTTGTATTTTTTTGTAATTTACATATATTTGTTTGATTGTATGGGTTCCAAATAATAGAACCATAATGGAACAGATACTTAAAGTATTAAATAGTAATCTATATATTCTATTGTAAATTGAATGTTTGATCTCAAAATCATCCCTAATTTTAAGAGATTTATTAACTACTGTTTGAATATGCTCATTAAATTTATAATAGTTTGAAGACGATACCCAGATTTTCTGTTTAAATGTTTTCTAATTTTGTTCCCATTAACATTATATTGATTATTACTAATTGTTGTTTTTTGTATAAGCTTGATTTTTTTTTGTTTTTTTGCATATTATTGAGCACCAATCACAAAAATTATTAATATAATTTTGCAATATTTTATGATCTTTTTATGTTTATCTCTAAAGATTTTAATATCATCTGCATAACATAATATATTTTTCTCGTTATTACAGAAGACAAATCAGAAGTATAAATCAAAAGAATAGGACTTAAAATATTCCTTGGGGTATTCCACATTCTAGTACCAAAAAGAAGTTCTCCATTAATATAAATATATTTTTCTATTAAAAGAAAGATTTAATAATTTTGTAAGATTAATTGATAATCCAATATTATCTGTTTTGTTAATAAAATATTATGTCTACTTACAAAGTTTAGATAAGTCAAAATAGATAATCAAGTTGACTTTGAGAATCAATAACTTGTGATATAACATCTGATATGTGTAATAAATTTGTTTCAATAGTCTTCCTGGTAGAAAACATGTATAAATGAAGGAATAATATTTTTTAATTGATGTATAATCTATTATAAATTGTTTTTCAAAAATTTTACCACAAATTGGTAACAAAGAGATAGGTCTAAAATTAGATATATCTGATTTTTTTCCAGATTTATAAATTGGATATATTTTTGCAATTTTCCAACAATCAGGAAAATAGATGTTTTTAGAGCCAAATTAAATATATGTACTAAAATAGGAGCTAAAATTCAATACAGCCTTTATAAATAAATATAGGTATATCATCATGTGCAATATTCTTTTATTTTTTAAAGATTTAGATGCCATTATAATCTCATCCTTACTAGATTAGATATACTTATTAAATTATTATTACTTATAAGATCATTATAAAATTATAATATATGAATTTATATTATTATTAATATTTGTGAGAGAAATATTTATAAAATCATCTGGCTTAATATCTGTTGTTTTTTATTTCTAATTTAAGATTTCTTTCATGATATAAAATTGTCTTGGATTGTTACTAATGTTATTTTGTATGTTTCTATATAAAATAAATTTGTTTTTCCAATTTTTTATCAAAAATCTATAATTTTTAAAGTTATTTAAAAACATTCTATTTGATATTTTTTGAATAAATTATAAAAATATCGTTTTCTCTTTATACATTTTATAAGTTTGTTTGAAAACCATTTAGGATATTTAGTAGATTTAATATGTTTCATTGGAATAAATCTATTTACTACATCAAATAATAATTTTTGAAAATTTTCTGCTGCTATTGAAGCATCCGTATTGTTCTAAATTTCTTCCCAGTTTATATCTTTAATTGCTTTATATAAACCAAAATAATCTCCTTTGCGTAGATTTAAATTTAGCTATTTTAATGTTTAATACCAATTCAATAATAATAATAATAATAATAATAATAATAATAATAATAATAATAATAATAGAAATTAACAATGATTCAATGCAAAATATTCAATATATAAAATAGTGTCTTTACCCTGATAGAAATAGTGACTTTACCTTGATAGATGTTTAAAAAATATATAAATTCCTCATTGCAATCTTTCAAAATGACAAACATTAGTTAAATCATTTATCTATATCACTTTCAAATATATGATTATATGCTAAATATATACGAATGAAGAACAAAGTAGAATGAGATTAACAAAATGCTGATACATCGCATTTCAGATAACATAATAATAGTAAAAAAATATATAGGATCTTTAAAACAGTTACCTCTTCTCCAGAGAGAAATGAATTTCCACATTTGCAAATTTGATCATTTTAACAACCGACCACATAACTTATTTTTTTATTTAAAAGTGCATTTCAAGAATGATTCCAAATGATTACACACATATATATATATATACATATATATCTTCTTTAGGAGATAGGAGAAATTTCTACAAAAAAATTATGTTAGATAAATAATACAGTAGGATAGTGATTCCTTTTGAGAGATTTTTAAAATCATGTTGACTTTATAATGGTAGAAACTTTTATTAGTATGGTGTAACTTGGCAAAAATTAAAGTAATTGTTTAAATTAAAAAAACAATTGAATATGCTCTGCAATAAAAATGTATATATTAAAGTTGCATCAAATAAAAAGAATAATAATTATATATAGTCTTTCGATCTACAGAAATATTTTAATAAGTGGGCTAAACATGAAGAGGTGGGATAATATGAAGAAATGGTAAACATCATTTCCATTGAACATAAATATACACAAAATATAGAAAAAATAAGCAAAGGAGCATGAGAAACAGTATGGAACAAAACTATATAAGTAATTATAACAATTACACTTGTAAGCTGCATCATCAATATTAAACAAGAATAATCAAATTATTAATAGTAATTCTTTATGACTGGATCTAAATGAGAGACTCACAAGTCAATGCCAAACTTAGAGCATGATATACAACAATCATTTGGATGCATATACTTAAGTGCTAAACAATTTATCATAAAAATAGTGCTTAGATCCCAAACATGCTGATCATCACCCAGTTCATATGGTCAATCATAAAATATATTTTTTTCTAAAAAAAATAAAATGCAGTGAATGGACTTTAAAGATGACATTGATCTTTGCACTACCCAGAAAATTATCTGGATGTCCAATCACAAATC
This sequence comes from Epiperipatus broadwayi, assembly GCA_028023455.1. Classification (NCBI taxonomy): domain Eukaryota; kingdom Metazoa; phylum Onychophora; class Udeonychophora; order Euonychophora; family Peripatidae; genus Epiperipatus; species Epiperipatus broadwayi. The sequence goes on from JAQFVV010000019.1 coordinate 5,087,593, forward strand.
TAAACCACATATATAAATAATTAACCATTATAATTTTAGAGCTGTCTCAAGATCACAAGAACCCTATAGAGGGTGACTGTGAGCATGAGAAACTATATATGTATAATATTACTTTACTTTATTTTGAATAATTGCACTAGAATAATTTACAAATCTCTAAAGAAATGCTGTAATAAAATTTAGTCACCCACACTGCTAATTCATGGAAAAATAAAAACATTGTTGCTATTTTTAATTTATCAATTAATTAAAAAAATTGAGCAAAGATATAATATGATAATTTCAACTCTCATACATATTATCAAAAAATATAATTTTATACATCAAATATGATTAAGCTGTTGTTAACTTTTACAAATTCCATTAATTAATTTTAACTTTAAACAGAATTATTATTCTTTTCAAGGATTAACCTTATAAAATAACATTTCAACAATAAAAGAAATTAAATTAGCTAAAATTATTTCCCCTTTTATGAAAATGGAAAGGTCTATTACAGTTACATTTTGCAGGAAAAATAAGATAAAGAAAAAACATATTTCAAGAAAAAAGAAGAAAATTAACAAAAGTATTTATTATTATCAATTATTACATGATTTAAGAATTATTTATAAATGTAGATGTTCACATTACAAGAAGTTTTTTTTTTTTTGATAGTTGTAATTTTCAGTTTTCTTTTATGTTGGCTTTCGTTGTTGAATTGAAACAATTCTCTTTTTTAGAAGTACTATCAACTTTTCTTTTTGCAGGTTAACATTTTTATTATGGTAGGTTCTCTATAATCATATATCTACAGGTTAATATAAACAGTTAAATGTATCCATCTTTAGAATAGAATATTTAATGGTCTCCCACAGGCACAATTTATCCACTTTTTTAATCTACTAATTTTCTAATTTTCAGATCAGGCTAACAAACAGAAAGAGGCAGTCATTATTATAAAAATAAGGCTTGCTTCAAAATATTTTCCTTTTTTAAGTTTTCTAGTAAATAGGGTACATGGTGAGGTGTGACCATGCTCAGATTATAGCTAAAACTAAGCATATGGTTTTTCTCAAATTCATTTTTAAAATCATTTTTTAAACTAATAGTAAGATAATTCGTAGTACATATTACAAAACTATTTCTCACTGTTCTCATCACAGCTGAACTGAATCTTCTGTTTTCTCTAATAACTGAATCAAAAATGACTTTTTCTTACAAGACACTGAGATCTGCTGGGTTAACCTGCCCGCTATATTATTTTTGGAACAATTTTGTACTCATGCAATCACATCATATTTCAGATATGATGACATTAAACTCTGACCAATTGAATCTATTTCACCAAAAGATTATGTGATTATTTCTCTCATTTTTTTAATTTTAAAAAATGCAATCAAAAAATCTTCTGTATTTTTTTTTATGCCAAAAAGAAGATAATATTTTAATTACTCCTTGATTTAAATGACACTACTTTTTGTTTTAGAGAGATAAAAAGAAAAAAAAGAAACAACTTTAATTAATTAAAACAAAATTTCTTAACAAAAATATTAAAATTTTTATTTCTTTTAAATATTTGATAAACATAAAATTTTACATATATATCTCTTTTTATGGCTCTTTAAAAATTAAAATTGAAACATATCAATAACTTAATGAAAGAAAAGCATTATTTATCTTAATCCTTTTTTAAAGAATTAAAATTAGTAGATAAAATTACTGAAGAGATATAATTAAAAAAAATATTTTTTATAATTTTTTTTTCTCTTTTATAATACTCTTAATAAATTATAAATATTCACATAATTGTTTTAAAAAATTGTTTGCAATTCTCATATTAGCATTTAATAAATAAAACTTTTAAACAAGCTGTTGCTTGATAATATAAAAAAACATGAGAAAATTAAATCTTAACATTTTTCTATTCTAATTTTATTTTAATTTAAAAAAGTTTGTGATATGTTTCTCTGAAAATACGCTTAGATCTTATATTAATTTTTGCTCTAAACATTACCATTTGAACTATTTTCAGATGATATTTTATTTTTTTATATACAAAAATTTATATTTATTCAATTCCCTGGGAATCCCTCCTTCCAAATTCCTTTTTTTTTGTACTAGCTGAAATAGCTCATTCATTTTCCATTCATCTTATCAGACAATCAGAATATTATTCCATTTAAATTTAGCATTAAATCAAGTGTTAGTTGTAGTCTTGCTGAGACAGGAATGGTAACAAAAATGATTATTGCAGTTAAGAATAGTTTATCTGCACTATATGTCTGGTAATAGGCTGCATGATAATAAAAATAATACAACCTCTCCAATTATGTTGTCTTATAATGAATAGCATGTGTTGTAGAAATATTTATCTAATATACCTATAGCTTTTTTTTTCAAAAAGATAGAAGAGGGTAATAAAACTAGATAATCAGAATTCAAACTTAAATTGAGAATTTTTTTTTTTGTTAATTGACTGAATATTATTTTCTTTCATATTTTATTGTACAATATTTGTTATTTTATAAATACTTATTTAAATAAATATATTTTTCTTATTGTTCAGCAAATGAGATTGTAGATCTTCATCATTTATATCAACAAAAGCTACAAAAAGGTGTAACTTTTATAACTTTTTAAAATGTATAAAAGTTACTAAAACCATAAGCACACATGTTTCAAATAGATTTAGTAGTATTTTAACTTATCAAGGGTATTTATTATCATTTTACCACCACTGCTTAATGGCAATATAGAACATTTATTTGGGTACAAATAAAACACCACTGACATCTAAATCTTTACATTACCAAAAATTAGATATTCAAATCATAATTTGAGTTAGAAAATCATGGAGATTATAGAGAAACCCTGAGACAATTACCATGTGATGAATGATAGAGCATATTTCACTATGTAGATAAGTAGTTTTTTTTTTCACTTAAAGTCAATTGAATAAAATAGATTTATGTATTTTTAAGAAAGAAAGCTAGGTTACAGTATAAAGAATTTTAAGATAAAGAGAATATCACAAACACTCTACAAATTAAATATCATGTGATTTTTTATTAATTTAATAATTATTTTTACAGGTAATTTATTTCAGTTATTTATATAAATATATTAATAATTAAAAATAAGAGCCTTTAAGTGATTGATAATAACTCATTATTTAAAAATATATAACATGTTATATAATACCCAAATAATAATCTATTAATTATGTCTCAACGACCAGTTTCAAATTCAGCTCTTCTGATTTATGGTTAATAATAGTGAGACAGGACAAGCTGATAAGGGGATTTTTTAAAACCAGTCCCATATTATCATAATTCACAGTTTACAATTTGGTTATTATAGAACATATATTTATTTAAATAATGAGACAATAGATTGCAATTATATGCTCTCATTCACAATATTATATGACATATCTCTATATTGTACTAATATATAATTATTATATTTTCTTGTAATAGTTGATAATACCTATAATGTTTTAATTATTTAAAATAAATTTGTTTTTTAAAATAATATTTACTTGGTAATTGAGAATTCTGACTAAACTCTAATGTAATTATCATTGCATACTTATTCATTATTTACCAGAAAGCTAACACAATTTGTTTTTGTATATAAACTTTAATGAGCCCTTTAAATCAATAAAATAATGTTAAATTAATTAATTTTATTCTTCTATTTGAATTTATCTTTATGTTAGTCACAATGCTTCTAATTAAAATGATAAAAGCAAAAATAGACTAAATATTGTTAGTATTTCTTAAAATCTAATTAACTGATTATTATTAATGCAAATCTAATTAACTGATTAATGATAACAAATTATTCAAAAAAGTTCTCAACCCAAATTAACTGAAATATATATTAGAAACAAGAATATGAAAAGAATAATAAAAAATATATAGCCATATTTTAATTGTCCTTCAAGCCAAAATTTTTTTTCAAGTCAATATGAAATATGTGCTTTGATGGAAATGTTTAATGATAGACTATGTGATCACATGATCAACATTTGCTTGGATTTATAAAAGAAAATCGTTTTCAACACTTTGAATTGAAAATCATAGATCTGATATGTTGTTTTAGTTTTGAAAAGAGAAAAAAAATAACTGAGAGTATGAGTTTGTAAAAAAATCAAAAATATAAATAAATATACAAGCATACATAAAAAATATTTTTCATGAAGAAATGTAAAAGTGACAAATTAGGTCTAAATAATTCACTGAAGAGAAAACATTTCAGCAATCTACATAAATTATTTATGAATACTGAAGGAGTAGATTCATAATCGACAATGATAACAGTTACATGTACAAGAAATAAAAATTCTTGAATTCCAGCTTAGAAAAATATACAAGAAATATTCAGTTATGCTCATCTTACCATTTTGGCATTGTAACATTATTTAATATTTCCAGCAAGTATATAATTATTTACTTAGTGAAGATGTTTAGATTTTATTTCTTAGATTATTTCTCAGTGAAAAATATTAAGACTACTGTTGACCAATGGTTAACTGGGTTGACTCTGAATTGATTTCTAAAAATTCTAATTCTCTTTGAAACTTGAACTCTTGGTAGATATGGCAGCTAATGGGTTCACTTTTCTTTCCATTAAGAGATTATGTTAGTACAAATTAAAGGCAAAAGTAATTCTAAATTATACAGAACATAGTGTGAAATAGAACTGTTAGTGCTGGGGTGTATGGGTTCAGCTTTCACATAAGTGATTGATGGTGATGATAATGATGCCCCTTTTGTTATAATTGTTATTGTTACCATAGATAAAATAATTATTGTTTTTATTATAATTATTTTATTATATTTATTTTCCTGTTGAGTTTTTGTCATTTGTAATATTATTGCAAATGGTTTAATATTTATATTTAATTATAATTGTTTACTTTCTTTGCATATTTTATTTTTTCCCCAGAAGTGTTTTTTTTTTTCTTTTTCTTATATTTAAATTATATATATACAACATAAATACTCCCTCCCTGTCAAAATTATTTATTTATGTTACTTTACTTTTGGCATTTATATGGTTTAGTATTTCAATGATTTTGATATTTCAGTATGTGATTAATTGAAGCTATTGAAATTGGCATCAGCATGTGAGTTTCAAAAGTCATAAAGGTCTATTAGATTAGATGAAGCTAAATTAAATATAATTTTTTCTAAGTTATTTCCCAGAATACTGCTGATCATATTATAGTAAAAATAAGATTTTATTTTTCATTCTCTGGATATCAATTAAATGCTATTGTTTTTTTTCTCTTTTTTTTTTTTCATTTAATGTCACTGGAAATTTTTATGAAGAAAGAAATATTTAAAATATTGTATTATTCTATGTGTATAATGTATGTCACATATATAATAATTGGACCAATAAAGTTCCAAGTACCAGTTATATTAATTCAGCGCCACCTGGTATCAGAGAAATCCATGTTGTAGAAAAAATATGAAATCATCATCAACAATTTCATAATTTTACATGAATATTAGATTAGATATTGATATTTACTAGGACAAATATCAAATGAACACAAATATCTATTTAATCTCATTTGAATTAGCTTATAATTTGATTTAAATTTTATATACACTATATATATTTATTGAATTAAATATTTCCATAGATTGTTATTATAATAAAAAATAAAAATGAGGAGATAATATCCATGCAATAAATAGAGATAAACTTTAACCTATGATGTTGACAAAAAATTATCAATTACTAATAACTGAAAATCCCTAAGACTAAACAAGTTTTCTCATTAACCTATAAAAGCTCTTTTGTTTGAGTTTTTTGGGATCCTCTGCTTGTAGCAGTGAAACCATTGGTTGTCTTTTAGAGTTTATTTTCTTTGGCTAATCTAGGTTAGTTGTGAATTTGAGGTAAGTTTGATTATATATATAATAATCTTTCCAAGATATTTGTAGTTGTTTACTTTTAATTCATATCTGTGATGAGTCATTGACCATTAATTTAGTCTTGATAGCATTTATATATATTACGTTCATCTGATGATAATTCCTACATTTCCTAAGATTTTAAAATGTTATTTGCAAAAACAATACGCCATCTTTAATATTTGGATAGTAAATTAGATTCATATATTTTTACTCTCTTAGCTTTCCATTTTAATCCACAGATTACTTTTTGTAAAACTACTGAAACATCTTATGATTATGCAAACAATTAACTGTATAATTATTTTTTATCTAGTAGTGAATTCAGAAGGGGAATAAAAACCTGCTTCTATAATTTTTTTTGCAATACTAGAATGCGGATCAATTATAGTTTCATATTATACTAATGTTATGTAATAATTAAAATCAGTCAACACTTAATATAAAATGTTGCAGTTTTGAAAAAGACTGAAAGATAATTATAATTATCTAATAATTGACTTAGATCATTGTGAAATTGTAAAAAAAAATAATTTAAAAAAAAAATTATTTTATTTTATCTAAAAACCAAATTATAACATTTATTCAAGATACAAACGTTTATATTATAGTGATTAGTGAATTACCTGAATGAAACTGGAATCATTTTTAGACCATAAACCATCCATTTATTATTGATCAGCAAATGAGTATCTAAGTATTATCTTTTAAATGAATAAAAACAAATTAAATATGTTATTTGTATGGAACAACTTTTATTTCTGATGTAATAAACATCATGTTTTTATGGATGCTGAGGCACTGTTTATCTTTATTCTATCCAAATTGATAATATTTTTTTTTGTATTATAAAAAGTATTTGCACTACCTCATCTACACACACATCAACAAAAGATAATACCATTTATGTTCAGATTTATATAGAATGTATTATACAGTGATGCTGTGAACTATTACTATATTTTGTTCTCAGACTCACTTGGGTATAAACATATATAGCATATAATAACTAATGCTTTGTTGATGAAATTGCTTAGAATAGAATATGTATTGTTAATTGAACTGCAAGGATACAGTATTTTTCAACACACATATATAACACAGCCACTTTATATATGTACATATATAAATTGAAATTATGGTATAAACAAACTTTTTAAAAAATAATAGTAATAGAGTTATTAAAACATTTATGTATATTTTACTATGTGTGTGTGTTGACTCATTCATAAAAATATAAAAATAACTTACTATAGTGTATTTTTATTCTTTAAATAAAAATTTTATGAAATGACTGGCATTTATTGAAATTAAATACACTTTGAATGAGTGATATTCTTTTATTTTCAATAACATTTTTCTCTTCATCATCATCATCATCATTATCAACCATTATCAATCCACTGCAGGATGAAGGTCTCTCCAAGTTTAATCCATCTTCTCCGATCTTTAGCTTCTCTTCTCCACATCACCCCTACACATTTTCTTATTTCATCCATCCATCTTACATGTGGTCTCCTTCTAGGTCTTTTACAATCTCTTGGAATCCAGTTTAAAATTTCAATTGTCCATCTATTATCATCTCTTCTAGCAATATGTCTAGCCCAACTCCACTTCAATCTTTTAATTTTTTCAATGAGGTCAGTAACACCTGTTTGTTCTCTTACCCATACATTGCGTTTTCGATCTCTTCTTGTTACTCCTAACATACATCTCTCCATACTTCTTTGAGTGGTCTGAAGTCTCTGTATTGATCTTCTATTAAGTGTCCAAGTCTCAGATCCATAAGTAAGAACTGGTAAAACACATTTGTTAAAAACCTTTCTTTTCAAACACATAGGCATATTTCCTTTTAATATAAAGTTATTTCTACCAAAAGCACTCCAACCAAGTTTAATTCTATGATTAATTTCTTCTATTATGTTTCCATCTGTATTAATAATCTGACCAAGGTATTTGTAACTCTTAACTTCTTCTAATTCATCATAATCAATCTTTATTTTCATATTTTGAGCAAATTGATTAAACATTACTTTAGTCTTTTTAACATTTATCTTTAGTCCTACTTTTCTACTTTCATCTGATAACTCCTGCAACATTTCCTGCAGCTCGGAAGCATTATTTGCAAAAACAACTACATCATCTGCGAAATCTAAATGACTTAAATAATCTCCATTTACTTTCACTCCTTTAGTTTCCCATTTTAATCCACAAAATACTTCTTGCAGCACTGCTGTAAAAAGTTTTGGAGATATGGAGTCACCTTGTCTTACACCTTTCTCAATGTTGACTTTCCCAGTATCATTATGTAATCTAATTGTTGCTGTTGCATTTTTATAAATATTCTTTAAAATATGACAATATCCTGGATCTATACCTTAATGATCCAATGCTTTAATCACTGAAGAAATGTTTATAGAATCAAATGCCTTTTCATAATCTACAAATCCAAAACACAATGACAACTCATATTCATTTGTCCTTTCTATAACTTCTCTCAATACTTGAATATGATCTACTGTACTAAAACCACTTTTAAATCCAGCTTGTTCTCTTGGTTGGTGAAAATCCAAGGTTCTCTGTAGACGAGTTGTAATTATCTTGGTAAAAATTTTATATAAAACTGATAAAAGGCTGATAGGTCTGTAATTTCTAATATCTTCTTTATCACCTTTTTTAAATATTAATATTATTACTGCATTCTTCCAATCATCCGGTACATCTTTATCATTTAGACATTTGGTATATAACTTTGCTAATATTTTTTCTGTTTCTTCACCTGCTTCTTTTAATATATCAATTATAATTCCATCATTACCTGGAGCTTTTCCTTTTTTCATACATTTAATTGCATTTCTCACTTCTTCATTTAAAATTCTGGGCAATTCGGAAGATGTAATAGATATAGGAGGTACTTGTTCTTTATTACTATATAATTCTCGATAAAAATCTTCTACCAATTTCATAATGTCATCCCTCTTTTTTTTTTTTTAAGTGTCATAGCATCGGCCAGGACGCAAACCCACAACCCGGGCAACTGCCTGCAAGTGCAAGGCAGTCGCGCTGACCTCTCGACCACCAATGCAAGACATAATGTCATCCCTCTTTTTAGTAATAATTCCATCTTTTTTCCTTATTGCAGATATAAATTTCCTACCAATACCAAAATGTTGTTTTACATTCTTAAGACTTTTATTTTCTTCTACAGCTTTTCTTGCTAATTTACAGTTATACTTTCTTATATCATTTTCAACTCTTTTCCGCACCATTTTACAAAATTCGAGATATTCAATTCTTTTTAATGCATCATTCTTGCATATCTTCATATTCCTTCTTTTCTTCATAAGTTCTCTAGTCTCAGTAGAAATTTTATTAGTCAATTGCTGCTTTTTTCTACCAGCTATCTTTGTTGCAGTTTTTAAAAGTGTATCAGTTATTTTCATATTAATTTCATTCAAATCTGAATCATGTTCAAAATCTACTAATACTTGAAACCGATTTGTAAGTTCTAATTTAAATTCATTAGAATGTTTCTGAAGATTAGGAATATCAACTGTAAATATAGTTTTTCTTAATAATTTTTGTCTCTCTAGTTTTACATTAACATGTATCTTACCCCTTACTAATCGATGATCACTTCCTGTGTTAAATTTATTAAGAACATTACAATCTTGAAATATGTATTTCCTGTTAGTCAAAATATAATCCAATTCTGCTGTACCTTCATTTGGATGCTTCCATGTCCATTTCCTTCTAACATTTTTCTCAAAAAAGAATTCATAATATAAAGTTTTTCCTTCTCTGCAAACTCCACAAGTCTATGTCCTCTCTCATTTCTATTACCATAACCAAAATTACCTACAACACTTTCATCTTTCATTTGTTTACCAATTCTAGCATTAAAATCTCCCATAACAATTTTAAAATGTTGTTTACTCTGATCAAAAGCCTTTTGTACATCCATATAAAAATATTCTACTACTTCATCACTGTGAAAACTTGTTGGGGCATAAACCTGAATTATCTGCATTTGATATCTGCTATTAAGTTGTATAACTAATCTTGCCACTCTGTCTGATACACCATCAATCTCCACAATATTGTTCTTCCACTTTTTATTTATAATGAATCCTACTCCACTTGTATTTCCAATATTTGTGCCTTTATAATAGAGCATATGTCCACTTTTTAAATCAATTGTCTCTTCACCTTTTCTTCTAACTTCACAAAGTCCAATAATATCCCATTTAATATAAGAAAGTTCTTCTTCTAATTCTTGCAATCTTCCTTCACTTGAAAGTGATCTGCATTTGTAAGTACCTAAATAAAAAGCCGTCATCAAATGGCAGCCTGGGTCCGCCTCCAGGATATTCTTAGCACCCTCCGCCTTCGGCCACCAACCACTGCCTTGGTTGGTGACTTTACAGCCTCCTGGGATTAAGGGCCATGCTTTATTTTTGTCTGTCATAATTGTATAATTGGGAAAAATCTTTATCATTTACCCAAACATTCATTCTGCCTTATCAGACACTGAGAAGAAAGACCATGGTGTTTCTTGATCTTAAACTCAGAGGTAAAAAGCCAATAAACTCACCACGCTGGCTAATGCGTGTTGGTGAGCAGCCCATCCATGTTCGTATACTATATGAATAAACATATAGTAATAACAGCTGCAACGACAAGAACGTATGGAGTGGACATTAGGAATTTGCCCTGCTCGGTTCCTTTAAGGCCTCCTTTCAAGAAATTATTATCTCTTTAATTGTTTTAATGTTTTTAAGTCAATATTAACTTTAAGTATATACTAAAATTTTGTAAAACTTTTGGCATTACTCTTAAAAAATATTTTATTACATGAAATATTGCACATAAAATTCAAGAAAGATAATAAAGGAAGACTAAAACATATGTGCTTTCAATATAAAACAATATATATATATATTAATGAACATGATTATTTATGCTGCTGTAAGATGTGAAAACAGCTGTTGAAGTAATTTAAATTTCTTTGTAAATTTTATTTCTTATTTTTAAACATAATTGAATACTACATTCAGAAACAGAAAATGGCTGCTCTATATTATAAAATGTATTGAATTTGTAAATTTTAATGTTTTTTGTTTGTTTGTTTACATATTTTTAGATAGCATATAATTGAAGTTGTTACAAAAAAATCAAGTCAGATGTCACATGACATAATTTAATAAGCTTGTATTTACAAATGTTATATATAGAGCTTTGGGGTTGGGAATATTCTCAAAGCTTGTTAAGAGCTTATTTTGCAAGCTCTATATATAACAATTGAAATTGTGTACTCTGATATAGTATAGTTCACTGTTTTACTGTATATGTCATTGCACTTAGTAATGGCTATGCTTTTGCTTTATTAATTACTGTCATGCATCATTGCAAACAAAATACTTTTTGAAAAAAACATAACTAATAAAAAAAGCTAATTAAAAGTGAGTCAAGTCAATACTATTAACTCTGAACATAATCTTAAAGTAGCAAAGATATATTTTGAATAATGATAACTGCCCTGAAAACATTTATAAACATATATATATATAAGAAATAAAGTACATCATGCCATAGGTTATCACATCTATTTGTCTTGTCCATAAATTAAGATTTGAATCTAAGTTGATTGAAATCTAAAAAAAAAATTAAAACTGAAAACATCTTAGGATCTCATAACCAATTCACTTTTCATCCAATCATTGGTTAGTAAATAGGTATCTAGCAAGGTCAAGATAGCGAATAAAACAAAAAAGAAAAATCTTAAATTCTGAGTTTCCAGCAGTTGAATTAGATAATAATGCTTTCTGTTTTACCAAATCTATTTAAAAAATCAAATGGTTTATTGCCTGGGAGTTCACAAAAAGTTCAAACACTAAAAATGACAGACCTGACCTTCAGAGTTCACTATACTTTACCACTGCACTAAAACATGCTTTGATGTATTAAAATAATAATTATCTTATTTGCATACATTTTTTTCTTCTACCAATAATACTGCTGACAGGAATAAACTTTGAATATAATGAAATATTATTATGAGTTCGTTTTATAAAAAGTCAAAAATTCATTTGATTTTAACTATTTATTTATGAGTTTAAATAATTTTTATACTTAATCACAAAATAATACTACTTCACTGTGAGTAGAATATTAAAAAAAATTTAGCATTGTTTGTATATCAAAAACTTTATTTTTAAATAATGTAGTCAGAATAAAAAATTCATATTTAAAAAATAAACCAAAAAAATCTCCATTCAATAGCATATTCATACAAGTGAATTTTTTTTAAAAAATCCACTTTTACAATAATGAAATTTAGCTGAATATATTTTTACAAAATTTTGTGGAAATTTTTAAATGAAATGTGTGTATAGGGTGAGCACATTTTTCCAATGACAATCTGAGACAACTTTGATGACTAAAAGAAACACAGGAAATAAAACAACAATATTGGCACAAAATATTTTATTTCATACAATTAACTTAATGGTTCCTATTCAAAATTTGTCTTTAAATTATTGCAATAAAACAATAAATAGAAAAATATAATTGCAATAGTAAACAGAAATTTCTATAAAATCATCATTCTGTTTACTGTATAATTAAAGTAACAATGCATCATAATGGAAAGAATATGAAATTTTAGCAATGTGAGGATATCAAAAACTTCAATTTAAATAGTGCATTTTGAATCAGGAATATATTGTACTGTTTGTTTATATGGTACAAATATATCGGCATCCAGTAAGATATTTAAAAGCTAAAAAAGAAGAAGTAAATTTAGCATTCTTATTAAAAAAGATGAGATTAAATTGTTGGTTTGTATAATCTTTTTTTTTTTAAACATACAATGAAAGTAAAATTTTCGTCCATATTTTTTTTTTGTATCTAATTAAAAACTAAAGTAAAAATTGGAAAAAACAAAAGACACACAAATTACTAATTCAGATAAGCTAAAAGAAAAATATTTTAGCTAATTAAAGATGGCAGAGGGACTTTGTGGAAGGAGAACTTTGTAACTTAAATTTAAGAGAGAGTGTACAAGATTATTATATTATACACTGATAAAAGGACAAAAGGATGCACAGAAGTTTCAAAAACTGGATTGGGGTATAAAAGAGGAGGACAACTTCGATCTGGGTCTTCTCTTTACCTTCTAGTTACATGTCTGAGAGTTGAAGGTTTCTGCGAGCATAATCTGTGGCAGTAAAATACTTCTGCACAGGTATGCCACTTGCTGTACCAAGGTGTCATGCAAGCATGGAAATGGGCCTTGTGAAGATTGCTTTTTGCAATGAAAGGGTCACTACAACCATGCCTTTTCTCCAGCTATAGAATGGAACAATAATGGAAGATGCCAGCAGGAGAGACCAATGGAAATTCTTATGAGCTCAGGATCCCATAAACTTACACCAACTTACCGGTAAGTTAAGAGTAACTTTTCCTGATTGTGACATAAAGTTTGCAAACAATTTAAAAAAATAAACTTAAAAGAATCCCGAGAAAAACTTTAAATTCTTATTTTTCAAGAGATTCTTGTTTACCTAAGAACTATAACTGTTGAACTGTTTTTTTTTTATTAATTGATTCATATCTGGATTAGCATGCATGTCATCTTTCCAATTAATTAATTCATAATGTGTTTTTTTTTATTTTTATATTTTAATTTGTTAGAATAAAAATATTTATTTTTAATACCAACTATTCATTGTATGTTATTAATGATTATTAATAAATTTATTAATGTTAATTATTAAGATTTGAAAATAAAATTTACCTTTGCCAATGCTGTACCGAAACTCAAGCCTCTGGAGTTTCCCGATAATTTCATCATAACTAAATGAAAGAAAAAAAGGGGTTTAGCCAGTGGATTCTGATACAGAATCTTGGTGCCTTTCAAATAAATTAAAAGCTGGCTTACATGATCCCATTATTTTAGTAGTTACATTAGTTAAAAGGGTGTTGTGTGACCAGGAAAAAAATTGCATCCATTAAATCTTACTGAATTGTCTGATGAAACAAATTTAATAGATAGGACATAATTTGGTCACCCAGTATGGGTAGTTAACTCGTAAAAAACCCTAATAGACCAGTGGACATTTCAATATTTTCAAAATAGATGGTATTTTACAAAAAAGAATATATATATATTAGAAGGGAATTGAACTCAAACTTTTAAACTCCCTACTGCTATTCACTCTACCTTATACAACTGGTATACATGACCACATGCATGTGAAAAAGATAAAGGATCTCCAATATACATAATTTATGCTGAACCAACAAACATCTCCCACACACACATATAATCACTGTTCAGTTTATATTAAGAAAGTATGAAAATTTGCTATTTAATATAAACTGAGCATTAATTATATATGTGTGTGTGTTGGAAATGATGACCTGGACCAACAAATGAGTGCTTGTTCAGCACAAAATACATATATTGGAGATCATGTATCTCTTTCATATGTATATATGTGGTCATGTGTATTGGTTGTATAAGGTGGAGTGGATAACAATAGGAATCTTGAAAGTCTGAGTTCAAATCCCTTCTAAAGTACATTATATTCATTATGGACAATATACTTGTATTTAAATAGAACATATATATATATTCCATCGATTAGTGTTATCTAACTGCAATGAAAGAATTAAAGAAGGTCCCTTTTATAATAGTCAAAGATTTTTTAGATTGTTTATTTGATGACTGAGCAATAAATTTCAAAACTTTTATGTACTAATGATGAACTTAAATTTTTAAACATTAAAATAGTTGTGTACATCACAATATATATGCTATATACTTGCAAGATTTTGTAAAAAAAAAAAAAAGTAGATTGCTCAATTAATTGAACTCTGAACATATTTCTATTCTAAACCCACAAAAATATTTTTATGTGGTCCATCACTTAAAACACCCAGAAAATATATTGAAGCAGATTTCTATATTAAAATCTGACTTTGTCCTGCACAATTCAAGATGTTAGGTCACCACATGTGTGCATAATTATATATACTGATTTCAGGTTATATTTATATCTATGGAAACAATGTACTCTCTTCAATATTAAAAGATTATAATGATAATCGTATAATAGGGAAGATATGTGTTAAGTGAAAGCTTGAATACAGTTATTCCATTCAATTTATCAAATGAAAATTTTTTAAATTTTACTAAGCAGAAAACTGATCAAGAAATCTTTAGCTATTAAATCTAACACTATTACTGTGATAAACCACACAAAACTGTTAGGAGATTAAAAGATATTTATAAAATCTTTTTAACACTGATGAAATAACTAATAAAACTTCTTCGAATGTTATACTAACATTGTCACTAGTCGATACTCTTGATTTTAGAGAAAAATCTTATATTTATGTGTGTACGTGTTTGTAAATATATATATATTGATGTAAAACTTTAATTAATCTTTCACTCTCTTAATTGTTACCGAGAAAAACTTTTTTTTTCCATTTCTCTTAAGTAAACTTTTGGTGAACTATTTTGATTATTATCTTTGTGGAAAATGTGACCAGAATTTTATCCTACATCTTGCGATAAAAATAATTATTTTCTAAATTTATTTCAGCACATTTTCTCCTAAAACTGTTTTGGGACTTGTTATTAAATCTTTACTGTGCTTGATTTATATCACTTTGACAAGATTCTTATTATCATTGTAATTGATTTTAAAATATTATTTATATTATAATAATTAAGATGCAGTTGCTATTATTTTTGCATTATTATTATGGCTATAATAGCTTTTATGATTCCAATTATTATTATAGTAATATATTAAATACGCAATTTCTTTCAAAATTTTATCCATATGCTAATTTTGTGAAGTGGTGTAATGGTTGAGTAGCAATCTCTGAAACTCAAAGACCATGGATTACAATTCAATTCTATTATTTTCAATAAACAATCAAACTTTTTATGATCTAAACAAATTATTCCATCATTTTATCTGCCTAATATTGATAAAATTATATATATAAGTATTATAACCCACCATCAATCATTACCTTATAAACGATCAATAACCAACATGTTGGCCAGCCAAAAACTGACCATGTATCAACACCCACAAACTAGAATGCTGCCCTAGCACTAATGCTGGAATCAAAAATTATACAAACAGGGATTATAATAACTATGGATTTTTGAAACACCAGAGTATGAGCCTTTCTAGAGACAATATAATGATTAATTAATTCTAGTTATTAAATACAAGATTCTTATATTAAATTAAATCGTATTTCGGGTTTTATTTTTACTTTGCTTAAAATATAGGTTCTTTTAAAAGTTTTAAAATCTCATCTTATGTTCTCAAATGTCTTTATTTTAGTGTTTACATTCAAAATGCACTTGGAACAAGAAATACCAATGGTAATATATTTAAACATTCTTAAAATATGATAACTATTATTAAAGCAATACATTAAACATTTTATATTCTTTTCTTAATTTTATCTTTGACATTAGTATTTTAAAAAAGCAGAAATGAAACTCCACAATAATATAGTATTCAAATACTTAACTAATATATGGCTAGCAAATTGAAATATTTTAAATACTTTAAAGTTATTCAAGCATAACTATTTTATTTCTACTAACTATAAAACACATAATATCTTCTTATGCAACTTTTAATAAGCAATAACATGGAATAATGTGGATTTCATGCTACCAACTATATAACAAGTCCATTGAAATAAAATAAGTAACAGTTTTTATCTTCTGATAATGTAGGTAAAAATGAACAATAAGTAAAATGAATGTTCAACTTTGAAAATAAATAAATTCTAATATAAATGTAAAAGTAAAGCAGATAAGTAAATTTTAGGTGACCATTGAAGTGTACTCTTATAAAATATTTAATAATGAAAACTTTATTAAAGTAGATTTTCTGAGTAAGAAATGTGATAATGCAATAATGTCATAATGGCAACAAAACAGAAATGTATTTAATTAATCACAAAAAAAAAATTATTTACAACATATAATAATTTCTTTACAATAGAATATTTATTTACAATAAACATTATATTTTTTAATAATTTAATATATTACTCATAAATATTAA
The DNA here is from genome assembly GCA_028023455.1 of Epiperipatus broadwayi. Classification (NCBI taxonomy): domain Eukaryota; kingdom Metazoa; phylum Onychophora; class Udeonychophora; order Euonychophora; family Peripatidae; genus Epiperipatus; species Epiperipatus broadwayi. The sequence goes on from JAQFVV010000019.1 coordinate 5,104,622, forward strand.
TAAACTTTACACATGAATGCACCTTTCATAACACATTCTTAAAAATTTATAACATAAGAAATTACCATTATTCAAAGTTATCCCATTTATCTAATAAGGTATTTATTACAAACATTATACTTATAGAATAATAGCAATACATCTATCTGCCTATATGCAAGCCACCAGTAAGTCATTATATACTTTTCATGACCAAAACAGGATTGAAAAATTAGTGTGGAGTCACTTCATAGATTTAAAGTGATAGCAACAAATATTATGCAAGATAAATAATACACTTATATAACACTCCTAGTACTTATGGTGGGGTAAGAAAGTAAATATGCTGAATACTTATACTATATTTTAAGCTTAAATTTGTAGTGGAGCTAATAATGAACTGTAAGATAAACATGCCTTTAGATATTTACAACATACTAAAATACAATTTAACATTGAAATTCTATGGCAAAGTGGTTAATGAAAATATGGACAAAAATATGAATGAGCACCCAGGAACTATGTGTGGAAAGTGCTGATAAATAAACAAGCCACACTCTTACTCATGGAGAAGTTAAATGCATATAAAAGGCAATATAATATCCACCTAAAATTGCCTAAAGGCATACCACTAATATTATAAGATATGGATCTGATAATAATAATAATAAAATAATTATACTTCTCACATGCACATACAGAGAAAGCATATAATGCATCCATTTGGTATAATATGTGTATACCAACAAAACTGTTACTGCGTTACTATAATAACATGCAATTTATAAGGCTATCTAAAACTCTCTCACACACACTGACATTCATAATTCTTTTGTTTATAAATACTTATATCAAATATATAAAAAGCTGTTATACTTTGGGATACAATCACTTATTTAAGCTTAAACAATAATCCAGAAAACTCCAGAATAATAATAAAAATTAACTCATAGAATAAAGCTTTTACCTTATATCCTAACCAATTTTATTTCTTGTACATTACCATTATAAACATATTTATAACATCATAAATAATAATATTAACAACAACAACAATAATAAGTAAATTATAAGTACAAATAATTTTAAATATACCAAAAATATCTATGATAAATATATTCTTCTTCAGATTAGTGATTAAAAATTCTTTTCCCTTTATAAAGAAAATTCTCTTTTTATTCAAGTCCTTTTTTATCTTCTTAAATTGATATGGGAATATATAGCTTTTCATTAACCTTTTAATCGCTAATTATATTATTGGTTGTATGAGGTAAAAATCAAATCTTTTAATTGGCCAACTCACAAACTGAAGACAAAGCCTATTGTTAAAACATATTTGCCTATAATATTAAATTCAACTCAGATACGTTTATAAAAAGTATATTACTAATTTTTCAGGTTATGAAGATAACGAAAGTTCTTTCAAAAATAAATTGCTATTTATTTATTCTAAAATATTCAATTTCGGCAACATAAAAGCTATAATATAAACAAAAAGGTCGACTTTTACGTTATAGAAAAGTAAATATTTCTTTTTACTAAATCTTAAATATTTTTACTAAAATCTTCAATATTTTTCAAAAATAATTTTGTTTTTTTGGTATTCTATCTGAAAATAATTTGCAATTTCTTAAAATATACTTTTATAATACTTTAAATCATATTTGAAATGAAAATCTCAGCATTTTTCTTTATTTTCTTTGATCAGGTGGTTTCTTTGTTCTTTCCAGCCAATCAGAATGTCTTTTTCGGCTGAGAGCACCATAACAACCAATCACAACTCATGTTCTTTCTTTGTTTAGGTTTAAATGCGTTTTTTTATATTTTTTACTTGTAAAATAAATCGGAAGAGGGCACCATCTTACAGAACTTTTAAAAACCTATTCAACACCTCTCAAACAAATATTTTAGCATAAGAACTGGCAGAGTTAGAGTGACGTCAGATGTCGACGAGGAGTTCGTAAGAGGCGGGAAAAGGGTTAAGGCAGAAAAAGCACATATATAAAGATTTACAACAGAGGGATTTTTGGAGAAAATGTTTGCAACTAAATTTAATAAATTTTAAGACAACAAAGTTGATATTATATATTAAAATAATACATAGTTCCTTTATAACACATTTTAATTGTAATATAAATTTGAGGAGTAATGAGAAGAAAGAGAATATTAATTAACAACTGTTCTTTATAAAATTTTATATGTTGACATTTTAGTAATATTAGGAATGACAATGTAAGCTTAAATCACTTTTTTAGAATGTAAAGCAATATATTCAAAACAAACAAGCAATTTAGAAAACTATTCTAACAAATAGATAAGCTTGGAATAGATAATTATGTTAATTCAATGTTAGCTAATTTTGTCTTAGTGTGATAATATCTGAATATATTCTTTTCTTCAAGATATTTAAAAGATTGATTTTTATGACTTTGTATTTCATTATAATTTTATAATACAAATGGAAATAGTTGCCACTCCTCTTTTTAATAAATTCAATACATTGATAATAGTTCATCATTTTTATATTTTAATCTGGCATAAATATAAAACTTCCTTAACAATTAAAATTAGTGTTACTAACTAATTAAAAGATTAATTACATTGTTGAAGATAATTATTATGACAAAAGTTCAAATTTAGTTAATGCATTACTATAAGGATAAATAACATACTTTTCCTCATGTGTGTTCTGTTGTTCATTGACTTCTTTTAAAAATTATTAGAATTTTTAGCATTTTTAAGGATTCATTGTTTGACAAGCCAGCTGAACATATACTTCAGAAATAATACTGCAATGGATAACTTTTTAACTTTTAGACAAAGAATCAAACTTGATAACTTTAAACTGACTTTAAAATAATAATAGTTAAATTAAATCTAATCAATTTAATTTAAAACTAAAATGAAGTAAATAAAGAATAAGATTAAATTATTTTTATAATAGTGTGTGTTTTTATGCACCCATGCAGATCAAGATTTTCCACTGTATTTCCTGTATTGTGATATAGCTAAACCAATTTTTATTTTAATATTTTATCATAATATGTAAATTACTAGCATATTTTTGTATTTTACAGTTGATTAATTTAACCTTGACATTTATCAATTCAGATGATTCAATCATGTGACATTAGGCTTATAATGTACTTAGTTAATTACAATTTTATTATTAAATAGATGATTTATTTAATACCAATAAATTAGTTACCTTTTTTAAAAATTAAACATTCTTTTTATCTTAAAGTGGCTTTTTTATTTTACTTTATCCTAATTAAAAGCTTTTTTAATATTATAATTATTCGATATACTCACTGTTTTAAAATATTACTTTTATTTAATCTTTTAAACTTCTCAATTGTTTCACATGCCTGCACATATATCCATATATTGACATTTACACTATATATAACCATTACTTTAAAATAAATAAAAATAAATTAATGATTAACATTTAAAACTGATTTAAATTGAAATTTATCTCAGTTAACTATACTTAATATTATTAAATTGTGATTTTAAACCCTCTTACATAAAATAACATTTAATAGGTGATTACTTTAAAACCATTTATTTAAAAAACAACTAACAAACAAATATCTTAACGGAGCCAAATAACCATTTTTGTATAACATAAATAACTTTGTTCACTGCATTTACTTGAAACATAGCAAGTTTTAAATTAACTTATATTTAGATTCAACTATTAATTTTAGTCTTTTAAGTAAATATTAAATAATCTATGTATTTTTAAATAATTAAGAGCTAAATAGGCTAAGAAAATTATTTTATTACATAATATTAAAACTTTTAGTTTAAGACTATTATAATACTACTACTAAGGAAATTTGTTAATTATAATCTATAAAAAAATATTTTAAAGCATTAGAACATATATCTAACCCATATGGTTAAATATATGGTTACTATATATTTATTATAACGATCGAAATAAAAGTGAAGATCGAATCTAACCGCAAACTACAATATCTGCTCTACAAGGCACCATCTAGGCATTTAAACCTAGAAAAAATTATAGAGTAGGCAGATACGTGCTGTTAAGATTCCACTTTATTTAAATAATCAGATCGTTAGCCCAAGTCACTAGCTCAGAGGAGTAGCAGAGATAATAAAATATAAATTTTATATCTTAAATATAAAAGAATAAAAGCCACTGCCAGAAATTAACACATAAAAATATTTATTTATGCACATATAAAATAACATTTAAATTTTGAGGAATAAATTCAACATTTTAGATTTTTCTATTAATCTTTTGGTTTACATTTAAGTAAATTACAACCATGAGTTTAATATTTATTTAGTGAGTCGATTATGAATAGACTACATAGATCTGCATTTGAAAAGAAAATATTCTTCTCTGATTTAACCTTAGGCAACAAATTTTGCAATCAAACCGGCGCCAATCCATCTAATACATTTATGTATTCAATGTAGCATGAAAATACAACAACACAAAATACTATACTATCACGAATGTACATCTGATCAGTAAGTAGAATTAGAGAAGACATTGTCTTTCCACCAACAGGAATGTCACATCTGTTGGCGAGTAGAACAATAAACATAAAACTTCATAGGAATGGACTGCGGTCCTTTGCCATCTTACAAACCCATCCATAGGCAAACAGAAGGTGTGTGGCATATATATATAATCCTGCCCGTAGAGGATCTCATACTACATCTACAATTACACAAATATATCCAATCCATTGAACCAATTCAACTACGAAATGAATAACCTAAGATTACCCTCCCTTAATATAACTTTACAAACTATATAGCCATTCACGCCCGACTTAAATTTAACATTTAAATACGTTCGCACAGATTATTTTTATAAATTTGTTTTTAAAATGTTGAGTATAGATCGGCTGCCCAGATTCCACGGTCAAAAACATCCAAATTAAACACAATCGATCAAAATACAAAATCATCGATAACGTCAATTGCAAAAGGGAATACACAAGGCCCCATGGCATCCATCGTAAGATGCCCGCATTAACATCATTGTCCCAAATATTTTAATCAAATGTAAAAACTTCAACATAATCAACTGCTAACGAATCTATGCAACGTCTATACCCAACCTAAATTTCATCATTTAAAATTTAAACAATAAATAATTTATACAATAAGAAAAAAAAATGGAAATGATTTTTATCAATCGGAAAACATATAAAATTAAACATTATTAATTTGATTTTAAACTTAAAAAAGTCAGATAGAAATTCATAAGCTTGAATGAAAGTTCTTAATTATTTTTAAATTTAGAGTTCATGTCAATATAGCTTATGGTAGAAGAGTCCAGGTTTTTGCTTTTAATTCCCGTGATGCCTCCATTGGAAGATAATGTTCTGGAGATGGCAATAGCTGGTTCAAGGTATCATAGTCTTTTCCTTTTTCTTTTTTAAATAGAGAGTGTGGTATGTGCGTCCAACCACAACTCTCAAACACACAATGCTGGAACTGTCAGAAAAACTGTATTTCCCTTTTTATATTAATCCACATGGATTCAATCAACAAAACGTCACTAATCCATCACTTTCGTTAGGGTCCAAGCCAAGGCTTAGTGCTTCCATTGGTCAAGCTAATTTCTCTTTTCTTCTTATCTATCTTTCATCAGATCATTTTAATTATACAAGAGCCCAAGGCTAGCTTGCTTTTCAAACAATTTATAAACAATCATTTCCATTTACAGATTACAAGAATTAATTAATACCTGTTTTTATTTTTAAATCTTGTACTTTTTTTTATAAAAAAGTACGTTCAAATACTTATTTATTTGTTTTGTAAAAAAAAATATTTTTAAAGTTTGGCATATGTGCGAATGTATATACGTTTAACAAACATTTTAATTTTAGCATTTAGTTTTTTACTTTTATTTGCGAACTTTTAAGTTTTTATTTTAAATTAATGTAACGACATATTTATATATCATTACAATATATATATTGTACTGGAATAGTTTGAAGATGCCAAGGTTTCATTCATTTAAACATAGAGGCTCTTAGTATCTATACACAAATCCCTGGTTCAATACTATCTAGATATAGTTAACTGTTTGGGTTTTATAATTTGGGATGGGATGATTAATATGCAACCCTTGGAACATCATTTGTTTCCACCTTTATAAGATCAGCTTATGGGTCTTATAGTCACTTTACCTATTTATAGGAGATCAACCACTAAACTAGCTCAGAGATAAAACAAAATAAATCATATGCACTGTTATTGTATGCATATTTACCCTTCTATATAAATAATTTCTAGTGATAATATCTTTCTCATTCTCCTACATAGGTACAAAAAAGAAATAGACCCTAAATATATATTGAGCCACTAGGGGATTGTCATATATACTAAAATATATATCTAGGACTAAGATTTTACAAACCATGACTAAAATTACCTTTTTCTTATTTTTTACTGGAGTTCATAATGTATCTTTACCTGATAATGACTTATGAATAACATTTGTAATAAGTCTTGTATTTCATAAATAAACATATAAGCAGTTTAATTTCAACATCTGATTCATGTTCTATTCCAATATTACAAAATAATGGTTACATCCCAAAACAATTAATTAAGATAGAATTAATTATGGAATTACTAAACATTTAATGACTAATAATAATAAGAGAGAAAAAATGGAAAGCATCACACATAATTTAATTATATTTAAATATTATTTCACTTAGCATAAATAATTTGGTTCCTTTGTGACATTCATATAATTAACAAACAAAATAAAAATGCATATGTATCCAATCTGGTCAATAATATTATAATGTATATATCCCATAATTAATTTGTATTCATTTATAGCTCTGCTTAATTTCTGCCTTACTGAATTGACACTAAAACAATCTCTCACTTAGTTACTATTATCATTTCATACTCCCCCTTATCATTTTACTTTCAGCCTGTCCACCACTGACATACATTCATGCATTCACACATCATCTAGAGTTTACCCCTCCCCCCAATGAACATCTATTTTGAAATGACATTAACATATATGTGTACAAATATATATATATAATATTATAAATAAAACAATTGAAAATACCATAAAAATAATAAAAATACCATAATAATAATAAATTTAGTGATAACAAAACTTTTAATTGCTAATACCTTATTTGATATTTGAGAAGAGAGAGAAGATTAAAAATGAAAATGTCTATAGTTATTAATAAAATTTTGTTGCATATTACCAATTGTTTGGGTTCCTGCATTTGAAAGTGCTTGTTAATTAGCTTTTGGACAAGAATATGTATATATGATATACTGATTATAACACATGAACTTCCTTGACAATAATGACAGAAAAAAATAAAGTTTTTTAAAGCACACACTAATTATGACATGCAAATTTTCTTCAATTATCTTGGTTACTAATTCTAAAATTATTGTTAAGATGATAAAAAATTTAGGGTATAGATATAAACTAGTTGCTCTCTGGATTTATTCATAGGCAATCACAAATTTGAATAAAATTAGTCTTTCTTCATGCTTTTTTTATTCCTCTGATGTTTATTTTCTTACAGTGGATTGAGACATGAGGCATTGTAGACATTATAGTCATCACTTCTTATGTGGTCAGCCCTGGGTGTATTTCTCTAGTCTCCCAGTAGTCTCCAGACCTCTGAACAATGTAATCTAGAGTTTCAGCAAGGCATTTCTTTTTAAATTTTCCAAAATAAGATATTTGAGATGAATTGGCAATACCAGTTCAAAAAATGATAATACCAATGTCCTAGCTTCTCTCTAGTATTTATTTTCCTATTACTGACATCACTGATCCCTTAATGACACTAGCCTCCTGATGGTAATATGTGATTGCAGTATTTACTATCCACTTGGGTTGTTTGAAATATTTTTATCTTGGAACTGTCAACCTATGATTAAGCAGCAGTGGAGTTCAAACTAATTGGTGGTCCAATAATAATCATTAGCAGTCTCTTTGATATTACACATTTACTAATGAATTTCTCTCTCTATTCTTTTTAAAATATTAACATACAATAAAATATAAATAATATAAAAACTGTTGTTACATAGAATTAAAACTTGAAATATTAATTAATCGTCTTGACTTGTATGAAGGCATCTAAATTAGACTATCCTCACATGCATATATTTCCACACACTAGCCAGAAGTTGATTCCTAATATATGGATAAAATTAACAGAAATCTTGCATTTTACCCCCCATTTCATTTTCTTTTCTATATTCTGTCAGTGATTTTCAATGAAATATATATATAGCTGAATAAAACAAAAAGAAAAAGAAATTTATTTTTACCCCTTTTTTTCCTGAAATAATTAATACCCTACAATATTTATGAAAACAATCATGCATAGTTGGTGAGTAAAAGTTGGGAGTGCAGAAAATTTGAACCTTGTCAATTAAATTATAGGAATTTGCTATCTATCTATCTATCTATCTATCTATCTATCTATCTATCTATCTATCTATCTATCTATCTATCTATCTATCTATCTATCTATCTATCTATCTATCTATCTATCTATCTATCTATATATATATTGAACAAATGATAAAGATATATGTACAATATTGTAATCTGTGCCAACTATTGAGAACTGTACAGTATGAAAAGTGCATGGGATCATTTATCAGATTCACATGTATTTGGTCATATTTTTTAGAATATTGTGATAAAATAGATATTTGAAATATATAAAATATATACAAAAGTTAAATATATCTAAAAAAAAAATACTGTATATGTACTTAAAAATTACAATATGAGCTGCATATGTCTTGATCACTTGATATAAAAATGAACTTGGTGTTTCAAAAAATGCATCAAGCATATGAGAGAAGTTGATCTGAATTTCTGGTATTATGGATAGTTGTGGTCGTTAGAAATACATACATATATATATATATACTTAGACAATCCCAATATCAATAACAATCAAGAATTTTAAACTGTTGTCAAGGCAACCTCCTTTTATCAATAAAAGTGGAATATATATATATATACATTGTTATCAAGGTAAAATGGATCTCAAGGCATGTAATAAGTCCAGGTTGGTTTAAGTTGTGAAATAGTAAAAAATTAGGAAATTTAAATAGTTTTAAATAAATATATCAATATTTTTTATACAAGCAAAGAACTTAATAAGTAAATAAAAGAGCAAAAATATAAATTGTTTAATTAATATATAAGAACTATATATGACCAAATACATATGTTTTGGGTAAAGTTCAAATAACCATTTTCGCAAAGCATTTTATATTGAAAAATCAATTATTTTGATAGAAGGCAAAAAAGATTTTCGCAAATAAAAACAACTTCTATTTGTAATAATTTATGATAACAATTTTAGAAATTTTGGACAAATCCAATTTAATATAATTTTACAAACATATATATATAATTACTGTATGTGTAATAGTTTAATGTTTAAATTTTACTCTGAAACATTAACTAATCAACTCATTAAAATTGCTTTTAAAATAAACTAGAAGAAATTAAAAATTGTTCTTCAAATAAATAAGAGATAATTAAACTAACAATAGGCTATAAACATTTATTACATTTTGAAAAAAAAACATACTAAATAGATTGTCAGAGTAAGGATAGCATAAAATTATAAAAATAGTTTAGAAATGAAAACAAGTACACATTGCACTTATACAGTAGTAAGCCAATGAAGCAAAAAATATAGTAAACCAAAGTCAAGCCTCAAAATAAAAAGTTAAATAGCAAGTATAATTTTTGTATTACTTACAGGCTGTTGATACAATGAACTTGACTATTTATACCAATTCAGCTAGTTACCAGTTTGTATAGTTCATTTAAATACATTCACATTGAAGCAATGGATATGTCTAGGAAATGCATTCTAAAAGTGCAATTTCCTATTGTTATCCATCAATGTATCACTCAGAAGAAAAGTGTTTTCTGTTCAACCCTAGATGAAGTAAAGTGGAGCTTATTTTCTAATATCAGAAAAAAAAATGTTGGCCCAACTCAGAAATTGTACATGTAGCACAGAAATTTTTTTTAATTCATTGAAAATTAAGTTATTGTAAAATATCTAAACTTATCATCACCATTTAAGAAAACTGAAGAAAATTAACTTCTGACTATGTTTAAAACTATAAATCAAGTAAATCCTGGATTATTTCTTTACAACCTGAAAGAAGATGCCATAATCTTGAAAGATATTTAAATTATTATTTATCTACAAAAAATATCTGAGAAGTTTGAATTATCTTCTTGCATGTATAAAACTATTACTAGTAAGACATTTTTCTTCATTCGTTTGACCAAAAGGCATTAAGAAAATATTTTTTATTATTTATCCCTATACAGATTGAGATTATCTTCTTTTATATAATGTAATGTCTTGAATTTGAAGAGAAAAATCTTGATTTTATTCATTATTTATGATTAATTATGAATTATTTAAAATAAATGTTAAAGCAAATCATTGATTACTCTTCACTTACAAACGGATGTTTATAAAATATTATTTCACACTCAGAATTGGAAATTATAAAATATTTTAATATATTAATATTAAAAACTTATTTACATACTATTTCTACATCCATTTGTCTTGTAATTTTGTACTATTTTTATTGCCATTTATTTTATAATTTTATCTATTGTGGAAGAGTTAATATATTTATTATTGTTAAATGTTAGCTTGTTAAGTTAAAACATACCTTATTTTTAATGAATTCTCAATGTCACAATCCTTAACATTTATTAAGACAGTTACCAAATTGGTTTAATAAGATTGTGTGACATTACATATATATAGTTTTTTTTCTTTCATGAGTTAGAAATCAGTATGAAATAGTGAAAATTTAATGAAACCATGCAGGGTAATTCAATAAACAAAAAAAAAAGGGATTCAAGATCTGAATAATCAAATTTAAATAAACTGTTTTATTAAGTATTTGTCACATTTCCTTATCATCAGCACTTCTCACAAAAATTAAAATCAATATTGTCAGTGGAAGTTTTTAATTAAAAACATATTTCATTGGTATTCTTTGTGCTAGATCATCAGAATGCAACCATATACTTGGTTTTAATTTTCATCATGACATGGAGATAATCTGTAATGTTATAGCAATAATCATTCAAGACATGTATTTCTATATATATATATATATGTATTATCTATATATATTTATGTGTGTACTAATCATTTGAAAGAATGCATAAATGATTTTATGGCTATTAAACATGATGCCTTAAGAATATAAATCTATTTCATGGAACAAATGTTTATATGTATTACTATGATAATTTAGAAGTCAATCACAGAGAATTATTTTTAAATAAATGTGTTAGATAGTGCTCTTTGTTTGATAAAAGATGATATTCTTTTATTTGACAAAATAGATTGGCATTGATATAACAAAAGATGGGCATTTGTGAAACTGATTTGTAAATTATCTTAGTAGCATATTTGGATTTATTTACTCTGTGAAATAGACACACATATATATATATATGTGTGTGTGTGTAATGATTGAATGCATAAAGATTAAAGAGATTTCTTTAAATTAATTACATATACTAATATTATAAACTCTAACCAAGTGATTAGATTATTAATCTACTTATTCAACTACAGTTTATAACATTGATAAGTGTAATGTATATATAATGTGCAAATAATGTAATAATTAGCAGTACAAATTTGAAGTAGAATTAAAATGGCAAAAAAAAAAAGAATGATGACAAAGATTTTGTCAGCTTTAACTTACAGCAATTTTAGTAAGTTCTTGAAGATTGTGTTATGGAGTATGTTTTTTTTTTTACTTTGAAAGAAAAAACAAAAGTAAAAAATTCAATCATAATTTTGATTTGCAAAAAGATTATCCTCTTTATTAAAGTTGTAAGTCAATTAAAGGTAATTAATTAGTTTTTTTTTTTTTAAAAAAAAAGGACAAAAGAATTGAATATGTTCTAATTAAGTTGAAAATCCTTAAAACACTGCCAGGTGTAGTAAAATCAATTGTTTATTAAAAAATAAGGACTTGTTGCTTAATCTTGATTATGTCATAAATTAAAAAGGATATTTAAGTTTGACTTGCAAAAAAAAAAAACAATAGAATTTGGTAGTTTGGAAGAAATCATTAACTTAACAATCTACAGAAGATTATTATTCAACTTATGACAAGTGAAGATGTATTCCACAATGGTGTCACTGGAATTCATAAAGTTAAAAAATTTGTAATAGTTTAATCAGCAGAAGAAACTATCATAGCATTATGGGAAAATTACTCTGTGTTAGCAAAAATTTAAAATTGGAACACTAATTTAAATTATTACACCAGCTGCACCAGTCTGCTATAATGTAAGCTTGCTGTAAAACCGAACTAGATATAAATCTTTTGGAAATCAGCCAAATGATAGGCTACCAGGTCCTGCTTTAACTTTGAAAATATCTTCTCACTTATAGACATATCTGATCAACAGCAAATACTTACTTTCAATATTATGCATGTGACTGAGAATTATAAAAAAATAAAAGAGATAATCAAGATAGTAAAATTCAAAAAGAACTTTAAGAAAAAGGGAAAAGGTATTCAGATAAGTATCAGACATATGATGTACAAGGAGATAAAATTCACTTATGTCTGAGAACAATGAATCAAATACACAAAAAATGAGGAAAGAAATTCACTTAAATGTTTAAGAGAGTGTGCTAAAACTGTATAGTATTTTCTTTTTGAGATCAAAACTAAAAGTCATTGATATTTAGATGAGAATTTTATTTTTTTGTATAATTCTATTCAATAATATATTTTCTTATTAATATTAGTTTTACAAAACATTTTTAAATATAATTAGTTGGTCTTATCCATAATTATAAGGTAAAAAAAGTTATATTAGAAATATTTTTTTTATGTCACTTGTATGCATTTTTTAACGTTTTACCCAAAATAAGGCTGAGTCTTTTATTAATTTTTGCTCTAAAATATGCCTTATGGCAGATTTTCAGGGGATGTCCTATTTTTTGATGGACAAAAATCTACATTTGTCAAGCATTGGTGACCTAGTGTCTAGCATAGCTGCCTTCCAAGCAGTTGGCCTGGGTTTGCTTCCTGCATTTGACATATGAAAAAAAAAATCTACATTTATATTTATTTATATGTTTATTACTTTAAAAGAGTATACCCAAAAATAACCAGAATTGTTCTCTGGTAGTTACATCTGCTGCACTACATTCTTCTGTGTGTAGTTATTTCTTGTGTGGCCATTTTTGCATCAATCTGTCAAATGACATTATTATGTGAATTCATGGTTAATATGTAGCACATTTTTTGTTAATGAGTTTCATGTACTTGTTGATTGTTGTAATGGTAAAAAATTGGAACAAATATGTAATTCTATTTTCTTTTAGGGAAAACAGTTGTACTTCTTGCAACATCTTGCAGGCAAATTTCTCTGGAAAAATGTAGGTTTGTGAATGGTTTAATGAAAGTGTTCAATTCACACACAAAAAAATGACAAGTGAAGACAATAGCAAAATTACACTGATTATTTTTTGGATGCAAACAGCATTGCTGACTTAAAATTTATTTGTAATAATCAGGCATTTAAAATTTACAAGTTCTGAAACATTGTGTGATACAGTAAAATATAAATGTCCCATTTTGTAGCATTATGCTACCATACAAAGCTTAAGTGTGAAATCCATTTTAATTAAGTTTAACATAATCTAGCTTCCATCTATCATATTCACTCCATCACATTCCATGTGCTTTATTTTAATCTCTTGAATGAAAAAATGTCTCAATTTTTTAGTGTTTGACTTAGGAATGGTAAAGAAAAAAATAATGGAGACATTGATAGGCATCACTTTGCAAATGTTTTTAGACTACTGTGAAAAGTGCAAAACCTGTTTAGGTCAGTGCATTGTTTTAAATAGATGATAATTTGAAAGTGATTCAATTTGAAACACCTAAAAATAAATATACAATTTTTTGTTACAAAATTTTAGTAGTTTTTGTGTAACTTCTTATATAATTCAATACATCCATGTGTTTCAATGGACAAATAAAATCCACCAATCTGATTGACAATCTTAAATAGGACTTATATTTGGGATTATATTATATGCATTCTGAAAAGTCATGCTATGGCTGATTTTTAGGTTAGGTCTTATTTTTGGAGAAATACAATATTAGATATTTTACATTTGTATATGTTTTTTGTTGTGTAGTGAAATACTCATTTACACTATTTTCAAACTATTTTTAGTATTTTCTCTTACTTTATTTCATTAAAATAATTTTGTTTTGTTAAAATTGAAAGTGTTTGATCATGTGTCTTCCTTTCTATGTAACAATATTAATACGCCAAATCAAATTTCACTATTTGAAATGCATGATTAATGGATATCAATTTAATAGTTACATATGTCATAACTAAGTACTATATGAGAAAGCCTAACAATATGAGGCATAATGAGTATGTTGTCTTGGTAAGTAGATTGATCATGTGATGCTAGTGCTCATAATAAATCAAATCATCATCAACACTTTACTGTCAAAATTACCAATAGAGATATAATATAAGTAGTTGGGAAGCATTAATTTTCAATAACTGTGATATATGGTAGCAAAATCATAAAAGTCATTTTACATAAATAATTATCAATAAATTAAAGGTAATTGATGTTAATTTTGTGTGTTAGATGCTCTCCTGATTTATCAATTTTGTTTTCTGTAAATCTGTTCTATTTCAGTTTAAATTTGTTATAAATTATACTTTTAGTTAAATCCCTCTTACCATGCAGCATTGCAAATGTCTCCATGTTGACACAATGATTGTAGTAAAAAGTTCTGATGGTCAGTACTGCATTTGTTCCCTAACTTGGGCATGATAGAAAGAAGTCATCTCATAACAAGTAGTATGATAAAGTAGAGATTATATATTTATCATAGTGATATGATGATTTTATAACCATTCTATATAGTTCTAAACTCTATAAAAAATACATTATTATACTCATAATTGTTTAAAGGAAAAATAGAATAAATATTAAAGGATTCACATATATTGGTAGAAAGAGAAGAAAGCATTAAAATAATGCAGACCTGTGAGGGAAAAAGTAAACAAAAAGATTTTGGCAAGATGTTTGAATAGGCAGGCATGTTACATTTGAAGATTGAAGTATTTAATATATTATATGATTGTTGAATTAATAAATAAAGCATAAGAATATTTTATTATTATAAACAAACCAAATGAAAAAAATAAAGAGAAATAAGTCAATAATAACCAGATCTATGTCTAAAAGCATAGATCTGTAAATGAAACAACAGTCAAATATGAATAAATCAGCAGTGAAATTGATAGAAACAACTGATAGATTCAAAACTAAAATGCAGACAGTAGGAAATTCCACAGAAAAATGTTGGTTAGGTTTGATATTGAAATGTTACACACATTGATGGAAAAAATGCAACATATGTGCGTGCTTTACTTATATTGATAATTTTTTCTTCTTGTTTTTTTTAATATGATTCTCTGAAATATAAAAATGAGATGTTATTTTTAAAAATTCTGAAGGTAGAAAACAAAAAAAAAATCATGAAAAAAATTCAAAGCAAAATTCTAGAAGATGGAGACAAAAAATAATGCAGAGAAATAATGATAATCCAAGAAACACTTGAGTGAAATGAACTTACAAAAAAAAGTTTGAGATGATGTAAACAAGTCAAAAGATAATGCAAGTAGCCATGAAAAATATCAAACAAGAAATAGCATTATGACATAAAACCTTGTAAAAAGAATTTAAAAACTGGAAATTAGAGGAAAGTTGAAAAAAGAAAAGTGAAGAACAAGTTCAGAATATAATATCAGAGGATGAAGAAAATCAATATTGAAGAATTGTCCAAGAGATAATGATGGAGAGCCTAAAAGTTGTTACTAACATAACAAATAAGATAGAATCTGATTATACTAAACTGAAAGAAAAGATTATTTAAAAATTGGGTAAAACAAACTAGGTAAGATTATGAGAAAGATGACATAAATGAGACTAAGACAAAAGAATATTTATAGGGGTAATATCACAGAGATAGTAGAAATTAAATATCCTGAAATTTATAGTAGCATAAATCAATTTTAAAAATACAAGTTTTCAGAAGTAATGTAGATGAAGCACCTATAAAGAACTTGGATAACCTAGAGTTATTTCCAGGTAAACCAGCTGAGAAAAACAGCAAATAGTATTGGAATATAATTATGTTGACGATCCCTTTAAAGCATGGTAGAAATCTTTAATTAAAAACCCCACCTCATATATTAAATATAAACTATCATAAGAAATGTTCTAAATAGAAGAGCACCAGAAAAATATTTGGTATCAAGAATAAAAATTGTAATGCCAAAAAAAAAAAAAAAAATTTCTTCATGTTGCTTCTAAAGGAAAGCACAGCAATATTTCAGATTGTGACCAGTTCAGTCACTTAGATTACACATTAACTGAACTGGATTATTACAAATATTATATATTTACAAAAAGATTATCTGTGTATGTTTCATGATAAACTGAGTCTGAAAATAAGACTGCCCATTCATAAACAACAATTCCCAAAAAATGAACAAATATTATAAATTCAAAGTCAAATAATTATATTTTTAAAATATATTTGAAAACAGATTACAAAAATTAATTAAATAGATGTTTGAATTAGCAAATAAAATATAATAAGAGTACACCAGGCTTATTAAACATGTAGGCTGGATCATTCTATTGAAATGGCTATATTATTTGTGGACCAAATGAGGAGGTTTATCTAATTGAATACTCTCAAGTATAAAGAGATTTAAATAGTTGTCATTAAGTAATTAAATAATAAAAAATTGTGATAGATCCTACATCTGACCTTACTCAAATACTGGAATGTAGTCTATGGCTCATTACCACATAAAATTGATAAAAATGTCCACAAGAAAGCTTAACCATGAGTTTGTTCATTATAGCAAAAAAAAGTATAAAATAAAATATATATTATGTTGTATGTGTGATTCAACAATCAAATGGATTCAAACAATAAATGTAGACACAGATAGCCTGCATATAGCAATTATTCAAACAATCAATGGACAATAAGGCACAAAGAACAGTTAAAATATAACTATGAAGAATCAAGAAGCAATAAAGACACCAGCAGATCAGAGATTTATGAACCAAACAACATGAAGTGAAAATCCTTCAGTAGTGATGAACCTAGACAAGAAGAGAAAGCAAAATAACTAACAATCATCAGCTTAACTCAAAGATTATCTATTCAAAATTAACTTTAAACCCAGAGGGGAGATTAGATTGTTGTGGACTCATCTTAAGCTTATCTTCAGTAATAAACTTGTTCAAACTAAAGACCTTTTTATATTGGATTCAATATGAAATATATATATAGTTGATCAATAAAATAGCAATAATGTAAACAAATTGCCAAAGATATGTATAAGCCAATCATATAACTAGGTCAAGAAATCTGATTGTTCAGAAACTGAATATAAAACAGGTTCATTGAGAAAAAAGAGGACAATAACACAAGGTAATTTCTGGACATTAATTCACAGTTTGGAATCATTGACAGTAATGAAGTTGTCCATTATTTTTTAAAATTCAGTCAGACAAACTCACATGCAAAGCAGAAGCTTCTAGTAATATTACTGTATCTTATATAATGTAAGCCAACATATATTGAAGTTTTAGATTTTACTAAAAGTTGTTACAGCATTTTTCCAAACTGCTTATTATTACTGCCAATGATTATGCATTTATAATTCTGCTAACCATGAAGTCTTTTTTCTGTTGTAAATATAGTATTAATGTAAGTAGAAATAACAAATGTTTTAATATTACATTGCTTGTGTTTCATTTATTTATCAATTGGAAAACATTTCCAACATAAAATATATAAACAGAACAATTATAAAATTTAATTTGCTAATTACAAACACATCACTGTATAATATATTAGCCGTTTAATCTATTTATTTGACATTAAGTACTAATGTTTTCTATTTTTTTCTGAAATAAACTTTTCATTTTTTTAAACATTTTAATTCCTGATTTAATTTTCTACTTATCATTAAATGTAATCCTCAACCCATATTTTTCAATACGCATCCTTTTGATGTATTTTTGAGATATTTTTTTTATAATTTAAATAATAATCTGTGTCTATTTATAAACTGTACTCAAATTTACTATAATGTTTTTTTAAATGTTTGTTATAGTTCTTTCACTCTACATACTCACTCAAAACATCCTTTTAAGACAGAAATTCAATAGCATTATTTTATCAAGTTGGAAAATATTGTGATTGTTCTTATGATCTAACCATCATATTTTGCTACCATATAAAATACTTTTAAATAAAAAAATTCATTGTCTTTATATAATGTTTATGGTGAGTTTTCATCTTAGTTCCATATAGAATTGCACATCTTTGGAATATATTTGGGATTAAGAAAAATAGTTTGTACATAAAGCCTCTCTGCCAGATTTTTACAATTTGAATGATTTTTCAAGCTTGTATTATTCTTTAAAGAATCAGTTACCTGAGTAAAAAAGTATACTAAGGCCCTTAATTTCCGTTTAAAGAAATTTCACTTAGTCTATATTTAAAGCTAATCTAAGCAAATATTAAAGTTATATAACCATATATCAATATTTGTCTAATGCATTTTAATGAATTGCTATAATAGCTAACTTTAGAGCTAGACATTTCTGGATCAATTTTCAGCTAAGATTTCAAGTGATCAAGTGATTAAGTGCTGGGGCATTACTTTCCTTCTAAACAATTAACCATGTGATTTTTTTAAAGCAGTAAAGAATGTCAGAATTGAAAACTAAAGATTCTTGGATTCATTTCTTGCTCAACTTTTTTTTTGGGGGGGGGGGGGATCTTTACATATTTTTTAATGATATCACTCATTGTTTTTGATAGAAAATATTGTGACAAATATTGTATATGTTTCATTGTATTTTATGTGTCAAAGCGTAAGCCGGGAAGCGAACCCCGAGACAACTGCTTGTAAAGCAGCTGTGCTAACCACTCGGCCACCAAGGCTTGACGATATGTTTCATTGTAGATAGTAGTGGGTTTTTTTTTAATTTTCTTTTTTTTTTAATTTTCTTTTAACAACACATATTTAGAGTGAAATCAGAACTTTTAATGAGTTCTCTCGTTTAAAACTGAAGGATGTAAATTATCCTTAAATATCAGCTGCTCAAAATTTTATTTGCTTTTTTTAAAAAAAAAATAGAACGCAGCATATTTTAATAAAAAGAAAGTTATGATTTAAAATATGTAAAATAATAATGATTTTTTTATTGTTTATCATTTTGACCTTTGCTGTCTGGGTTTTGTCAAATTAATACGTTTGGATTGAATTTTTTATTGGAAATCAATTGAATAAAAAGTGTTAATTATGTACATCTTTTAAATCATTAATATTTTCATATATATATAATTTTTCATATTTTTGCTCATAAAATTAAGTTGTTAATTAACTGTTAATTAATTATTGTTTGCAAAAACAAGCTAATCATTTATTTAAATTTTAACTTTAGCTGTTGTCATTTACACATGCGATTAGACTAGAAATGAAATGTTTGTGTTTTATTTTTTTCTCTCTTTGTTGTTATTGTCATAAGTTATGAAATGAAACAGCTTGATATAACTTCTAAGATAAAAAGTAATGCAAAAAGAAATTATTTTCATCTCACGGCTACATAATTGGCAAATATAAAATATAATATGATTTGAATTTTTCCTTAAATGATCTTTTTTAATGGAAATTTATTTTACATCATACAGTTAACAATAACACATTGTTGTAGTGAAAAGAAATAATTATTTCATTTAAGAGATTATGTATAAAATAAAACTAATTACACGAAGAAGCCAATAGAATGCGTGTGAGATTATTTCAAAAAAAATGTTTAGGTCAAGTCGAAGGCATTACTATTTTTATTTTTTAATATATACGATCGAGAATTATTCAATTTAAACATTAGCAAAAGAAGACACCCATAAATGCATTAGCATATGTTTCTTAATCATATCATTATAAATACATTATATTTGTTAAATGTTCTGCTTAAAAGGCTAGTTTATGATTCCAAAGGAGTATCTCAGAAAATATACTGTGTTTAAGTATACACGTGATCCTCAGTTGTATTTATAATTATTTTTCATTTATCTTTAATGTGTACACCTGTACACTACAGTCATTAGTTATAAGAAATGTCTAGTTTTTAAATATAAAAGATGTTAAAGTTATTTGTATAACATGGGCCTTTAATATGATACATTAAGTACACTATTTGCACTTTTTAAAAAATCCAATTGTTTTTATCAATGCATTCTTCATCTTAATTTCACTTTATTGCAACCAGCCACCAGTGCAGAAATTCAGACATCTCTTATTATGCATGCATTTTGCAAACAGCTTTCACTCATCATGTGAACATCTGAAATTTTGTGCTCATATTGAAAGAGACTGATCTAAGTATCTTATATTGTTAAATAATTTATATTATGGAGTTAAGAATAAAAACAAACCAAAACTTTAAAACATAAATCAATTTTACTGATATGAGAAAACTTTTTCATAGGTCCAATTACAGAGTAAAAAATAAGTAGATAATAAAATAATTATTATATATAAAAGTTATTTACGAATAAATAACAAAGCCATGCTTATTCTACATTATACAGTATGAGATTATCTTACCAAAGATTAAGCACTATTTTTAAATGCTCTTATTGAAGTTGAAAAATCTATTTGTTTGTTTATTTATTAAGTAGTATAAAAAAAATTTTCTTTGAATTTAATAATATTTTTTTGACATTTTAAAATTGATATTTAATTTATTCAACTTCAGTATAACTTGCTGAAATTTTGTACTGTGTTTAAAATATCAATGAAAGTGATATGACACGTTAATTTTTTAAAATTTTAATCAAAGTAAAAATGATAAACACTTTTCACTTAAAATAATATTTCATATTTTAATCACTTACATGCACATATATTATTAAGTACAAACACTAAATATGATATATACATAAAAGGTATAGATTTTAACTTATAGCAGAAATATCTAGTGATATATATATATGTGTGTGTCCAATCAATAGATATTTAATTATATATAAATGCTTTTATTGACTATGATCTAAAAAGAAAAAAAAATCTTTCAACCACAATTGGGGTTTTTAGATTTAACTTAAAATAAAAGCATGAGGGATCCAGAAATTCATTATGCCAATCCCTAACTTTTATAACAAAGGTTGATTTAATTAATTTCTGGACCCCCTTAACTTTTATTTCAAGTTAAATTTAAAAGTTTTAGTTGTCATTGAAACAACATTTTTTTTAGTGTACAGTCAATAAAAGCATTTAATATATAAAAAAATTTGCATCTCTATTATTTTTCAATATAAATAATATTTTCTTTTTCTGCTCTTTTTTTCATATTCTGTATTTTCTTTTTTTACCTTATTATCTTTAGTTATTTAAAATTATATAAAGCCCTGTCATCTTGAGTCTCTTTCTAAACTAAACACAACAAATAAGAATGTGTTTGCGTTAATGCATTTCATTCTTAAATTGCACCTACTTGAGTTCTGAATTCAATATTTTTATTTATTTTTATATGCTAGTATGTTAAATATCAAAGATCTTGATCTTGATAAAATAATTTTGATGCAAAGAGATTCTCAATATTATAATTGACATTAAAATACATTGGAAGTGAATTTGAGACATAAATTTTGGTCAGAATTTGGACAACTGTATTTAAAAATCTTCTTTTATTATACCAACATGAAAAAAACAATCTATAAACAGCTCACTTTATAAAATCTATCTAAGGCAATGTACTTCATAGATTGATTATTTACACGATAAAAAGTAGCTGTAGCATTATTATGTTTATTAGCTTTATGAAATGCTAAGTTTGAACACATCTTTGTTGTATTGGTCTTAAAAACATAAAGAAATAGCAATATTTTTTTTAAAAAAAAACTGGAATATAATAAATCCTATCTCAAAAATTTGCTTAACACATTACTTTCATAAAAAAATATATGCATAAGAAGAGAATACAACAAAAGGGAACATTTGTAATAGATGTTGAAAAACAATGTCAAATAGAGTGGAATGATCCTCATTTGAGAAATTTTAATATAACCATGTTTCATAAATTGGTTGGTAGAGCCATTCCAAAACTTGGCTTTGTACATCTTTTCATAATACAAATTATATCAATTGTAAGATTAACTTTTTTGAGCAAAATAAATTACAACAAAATGCTCTTTATAGTGCTTCTATAATAAATGCTTATATTTATAACCAGTTTCAAGATCTTAGATTTTGTTTTAGTTAGTTAGTTTCAACAATTTTATTTAAAAAAAATGTAAATTGATAAACAAAATTGCAAATATCCATTTTATTTTAAATTATTTCATTTTTACTCTGCTTGAATTTATGTTTGTATTTTAAATAGTTTTAATTCAAAACTTATTTTGATAAATACTCATGGTTTCAGTAAAGTAACCATTACTTGTAACTGTATTAATATGAATCAATTTAAATATCTTGTTTTAGCATATTCTATGATTGTATCTATCTGCTTCTAAGCACTGTTTAATGATTCCAAGATAAAAAGTGTCAAGAATAAAGGCTGCACTTGTAAATGTTGAAAATAAATCCTGATAGACTTAACTGTGATCAAAAATCAATGCTTATGAGAGGACCTTATGGATGTCACAAAAAAGAATTATAATGGAACAAATAATAGTAAATATCAACATGCATATAAATAATTCTAATTCTGAACACAAGTCGGTTCTTAAAAAAGAGGAACTGATGGACATTAAAAAAGTGAACTATAATAAAACAACTTTTTCTGTTTTATTGTCTATATCTTTAAAGATATAGAAAATAATAATATTTACTGAAGATTTCCCTTTTATATATCTAATTGCATATTCCATCTATTTATTTAAAATACTTAGTATTTCAAAACATTTAGTAATAGAAAATAGTTTTTTATTTTCATTTTCTTTATTGCTATATAATTTTTCATAGAATTCTTACATTTCATAATGTCTTCTGGCTTTTTAGTTATAATACTGTCTTTTATTCTTATTACAGAATTTATTTTTTCCAATACCAAGATGCTAATTTATATTTTTGAGACTTTTAATCTCTTCTGTAATTGCAAATTTACAGTTATATTTTTTTAAAACTTATTAATTTTTTGGACCATTTTTCACAATTCCAGATATTCAATTCTTCTTAAGCATTTTAAAATATTATTTTTCCTTCATATCTTGCTTTGTTTTGATAGAAATTTTAGTAATCAACTATCTTTTTGCAAGTTCTCATTTTATTAATTTCAGTCAAGAATGAATGAACTTCATAAAAGAATGTAAATGAAAAAAATATATAAAATATAATATATAGCCCCAAACACTTATCTGGGATAATTGATTGATATTTCCAACTGACTAAAGATTAACATGTTGGGCAAGCTAAACTGTAAACAAGAGAATGAGATAATGTAATAAAATATGGCAATATTAATCAACTAAGCTCAATGGGTTCAGGACTGATGTCATATGCCATAGTAATAAGAGATGCAGGGGTATGAAATTACAATAAAATATTAAAATATGAAGCAATATTACTAATAACTTAAGAGGAGAATACTCAACTCATTGTAACACAAATAAAAAACTCTTGGTATTGCAAGCATATGCCATTGAGGTTATATTTTAAAAAATATCTCTTACAAACATTTACTACCATTACTATCTTTCTCATTAACATCTTTTAAGTATCTCATTGCTATGATCAGATGAAGTCTTGTATAGAATTTTATAAAATTAAGAAATGTTATCTTAAATCTTTGCCATAAAGATTCAACTTTTGAAAATAATTTGTCATCAGCAAAATGATTTTAAATAATGTGGTTTGTGAAATAAATTAGAGTATCTCGGGGTCATATGATTATTTTAATCATCAATTAAATCCTCTTTGACTCTTCATATCTATTTCACATAGGATGAAATCCTTGTCAATCAAGTAAGACATACACTTATCCCTAAGCTAATGTATTATCATAATTACAAGACTAATGATTATTATTAATTTTAAATAAAATATAATACGTTCTCTCAATTTGAAATAAGTTAGATAATAATCTAGAATGACATTGACATATTAAGAATGGATAAGGTATTTTATAGCTATTCTAATTACCATAGTATAAATCTACCTAAATATCTACCAGATCTGATCTAAGTTCATCTCTTAATTTAAATTTATCATAGATAATAAATATAGTCTTTCATTTTTATGAAAACAATTTTAAAATAAATAAACAGGCACAGTGATCTTTCAATAAGCAAACTAAATTGGCTTAAGTGATCTCAAATAATAATAATATGCAATTATAAAATTTTATTAAACAAAGTACATTTTTCTTAGATGTATTTCTGATAATTAAACATAATTCTATAAAGTAACTCATTACTTTCAATGTTCATATACTCTTATAACAAATTCTTTAAGATAATTTATTATATTCTTATAATTATTTAGATTTCTGTTAATGAGTGGATGATGTGGATAATTAATTATATAAAAATTTCTTAATAAAAAAAAAAACAAATACAAATACAAACAATAGCAAATCACAAATATCATATCTCTGAAGCTCACAAAGCCAAGGGATTCTAAAATCATTATTTTCTTTTGAAAGCTATGTCATAATATTAAGTTACAACTGATTTTATGTAAATGAGATATTTATTTATATAGCATGCACTTTTTTATGAATGTTAATAATAAATGAATACTTTCATTTCCAACACAAGATAAAGTCTTTGTGAAAGAATAGAATGAATACACCTATTCTTTCAACCCAAATGCTTAAGTATGGGCAAATCTTAAGCATTGGAAATGAAAGTATGAAGATAAACCAATCACTTTAAATTACTTACTCTTTACCATGTCTGAAAGAATAATGTTTATGCGCATCTACGTTAGCTTGAAATGCTGTTCTTTAGTTTATTACAATTTATATATATCACACTATATAAATAAATATCTCATTTACATATGTTTAGTTTCATTTAAGAATGACGTGTCGTAAATTTTAGAAAATTTCGTAGGCGTCATTCATTCAGACATGGTAAAGAGTAATTTAAAGTGATTGGTTTATCTTCACACTTTCACTTCCAGTGCTTAAGAATTTCCCATACTTAAGCATTTGGGTTGAAAAAATAGATGGATTCATTCTATTCTTTCACAAAGACTTTATCTTGTGTTGGAAATGAAAGTATTCATTTATTATTAACATTCATAAAAAAGCACATGTACATTATCTTGAAATGCTAATCTTTAGTTTAACTGATTTTATGAAAAATGTATTTGGATATGCAAAAATAATCTGGTTTGTCAAAAGAAACTCTGTTAATTTAGATTCTCATAAGTTATCACATATTAAATCATATCATACAATGATTATATCCTTTTCATGAGTAGTGTCCCTTAGATAATATATATTTCTCTTATTACTTCTTCATTGCTGGGCATAAATATACAATATACATTTCTCTTATTACTCTTTCATTGCTGGATTGGTAATGTTGCATTTTAGGTTATATTAAATATTCATAAATTTATGCCTAAGATACAATTTAAAAATTTGAAGTTAATTATTTATTATATTTATATCTAATTCAGCAAAACTTAGGACCTACACATCAATAATATGTAATTCACATCTAAATAAAGCAAGAATGCTAAAGAGATAATGGTGGCATTCCTCAATACCTTTATAAAAACAACTATAATTGTCAGAGAACTCATGGTAAAATATTATACATGCTTTCAAAATACATTAAACAACAAAATAGATTAGTGAAAAAATGCAAAGTAAATGTATGATGGCATAACTCAAAATAAGTGCACATTCTTTTGAGAGCAAAAAGAAAATATTCTAGTCAAGGATGATGAGAATGCACATCAGGAACAATAATACTAAATAGGGTTGCCTTAAACAAAAGAGAGTCTAAGCTAAATCTCCAAAATATATATGGTAGTAAAATAAAAGTATGACAGAGACTAATGCTACTCTGTCTCTTTTCCACAAAGCTAGAAAAATGATTTGAGAGAGACACACTACAATCTCTTACAAACTGACAAAAATCCACATTACTAAAGAAAGATAGACTAAATCTCTAAGCAAAATACTATAAGTAACAGATGTGAGAAGCAATAAATAATAATTAATAAATGTTAAAAATAACTTAGTTAACTAGGCAAAAAATAAGCAATAAAATAAATAATAGAAATATACATCTCCTTATACTGCATTAGCATAATAATATATCTCTTATAAATAAATGATTCATATAAAAAAAGGAAATACCTATTATTTAAAAATATGAAATATCATACACTGATATTTTGAGAACTTTAATCAAAATATTATTATTAAAATGGCATATAAAATTACACATGATAATATATATTTAAAATAATAATCTTGTAATAAACAATTAACCACAAATAAAATATGAACCTTTTACATTTAAAAGTAAATAAAATAAAGTCCTTTCTGTTTCCTTTCTAATTTCTCTAATCTTCTACCATTAAATGGGAACAGGAAAAGTCTATTCAGTAACAAAGTTCTGTGAACAGCAAAGATATTCAGCATAAATATCACTCAATTGAATATAGAATATAGAAGCTTCACAATCATCCTTTAGTAAAATTTTAAATAAATTATGCTAGCAAATTATAAGTATGGCCATTCATAATGGATTACTAGCAAATATTTATTAAGATGCAATTTAATATTTTTCACAATTAATTTAAGCATTTAAATTTTAATCCTTCAAAACATTTTATTCATTAGTGATGAAAGTAGTATTCAACAGGAGAAATACTTCTTTCAGATATCACATTTTAAAATTATAAGAGTATTCAACAGGAGAGACATTTTAAAACGTTACACTTTTAAACTAAAGTGGTAGTTTCCATAGCAACACCAAGGGATAGAGAGAGAGAGAGTATGCCAGCTTTCACAAAATAATTCAGGACAGTTCATTGAAAGTCAATTTAAATGTACTATTACTTTTAGGATAATTTTATATTTCCATTTATAAAGTAATAAATACTTCAAAATATTCACAAACATTTTGTAAATAAAATCCATTGTTTTACATCTTCCGATTTTCAAGAAAAATACTTTTTTCCTCTGTGGTGGAAGTAATCACATAAAATGACAGTTTTTTTATGATGTTATAAAGTAATAAATAATGTTTCATTAAATAACAACACAAATAATTATCTATTTCAGTAACATAATATAAAAACATCAAATATTTTTCTTTCTTTCTTGCATATATAATGAAAACTGGTAGGATACTCATCCTAATAAAATAGTTAATATTAATTAAAATTTAAAGATATTTACTCAAGGTAAATTAATTTCATGCAATATTTTATATGAAATGAGTATTTTTAGAAAAACTGTGATAAAGTTATTTATTGCCCTAGTGACAACAATAATATTCTTCAATGCTTTCAAATGTGCAAAATTTTAATATTTCAAGTTTAAACATCATAATAATTATTAATTAATTTTGCCAATAAATCTGGCTGCAATGAAGAGTCTTGTCTTTGAAGTTAAATTCAGATGTTATGCCTTGATAATTTTAATTTACTTTAACATACTTTAAACTAAGAAAATAAAAATTTAAATGAAACTACACTTGTTAATTAAACAAGTATTTTTTAAAAAATAAATGCAATAAAAAAAATTGATTACAAAAGTAAGGTGTCAAGGAAGTGTTTAGAATAAATAGAAGAGAGTGTCTGCAGGTGTCAATTTCACCTATTTATAGAAGTGGTTAGATGACCATGTAAAAAATTCCTTTATTGGTTTGAATCTATATTCTACTAAAAGTAAGAAAGGTTACTAACCAAAAATTTGATTAATTAATATTTAATTTTTTGAATAAATCAATTATTTTATATTGTCTAAACTAATAAAATTTAAAATATTTCTCATTACAGCAATTATTTACAAATTTAAACATTAGAACAAAATAAAATATTATCAAACAAAAGTGACATTATATTTGAAACAAAATAAATATTATTCATAATATTTACTACATTTATTTATTATTTATTTTAACCTATAAAAAGTTTTTCAGAATATAATTTTATATTGTCTTTTTAAAATTAGACATTTAATAAATACTTTAAACTAAATAAATATTAAAATAAAACAGTACATTTATTCATGCATTCAGGCATTCATTTATTATTTAAAAATCTTTATCTTTAATTATTACTGACTTCATTAATCTGCTTGTAAGTAAATAGATTTAAAATATTTAATTATAATAATTTGTATTAAAAGTAAGATTATATTAATGCATTACAAATTCAATTTAATTATTAGCATACTTACATGTAGGTTTTGAACTTAGTTTTTAAGCTTAAGATTAATATCAGCTTTCTAAAATATTTTAGCTGTTAAATTATGACTAAATTGACACTATTAAATGTTAAAATACACTCTATCATTTTAATTTATCTGCTATTAAAATTTTAAATACTCTGTGTATGAATATCACTTATTCAAGATTAAAATATTATAAGTCAAGCTGTCAAAATTATTTTACAGCTATAAAATTGCAAGTATACTGATATAGTAATATTTTATATGAAAAATCATAGCACTTTAAGGCACTAACATATATTAGATATTTTGGCATAAGACATGGCCAGACATTTAGCTTCAGGCAAAGCTAAAGATCACAATATATATATATATACTTCCAACTATGATCAAAAATCAATTTTCACTAAGAAAAACTGATGGACATTACACACAAAAATTAACTGCAATGTAACAAATAATTGCAGATATCAACATTACTTATAAATACTTCAACATTTATCATAGTAATATAATATTAACATAGTAATAGAGTAATGAATTTGAGGGCTGAAGATTTTTAAATTGATAGTTGATTTATTTGTACAGTTTAAATGCCAATGGCCATTTGAATATTTTATTTTAATTCACTGTGAATTGCAGAAGGTTAATATTTGTGATTAAGGTAATATTTTGAAGCCACTGATGTTTTTAATGTGAATACTAAAAAATTGAAATAATGATGGTACAATTATAAAAATTAATAAATTGGTAATGGGTAATGAAAATTATATGTTCAAATAATTCATCATTTATTATTTATTTCCAGTCTCTTTTTATTGATTACCAAAGACAAGTATGTAAAACATGTTAGTGAAACTATCTTGTTTTGGTTAATCACAATAAAGTACTATTTTTGTCACGCCCTTAACCCTCCTTTATTCTGACAAATTTCTTTGTTCTTTCTTTAAGCTTTCAACTTTCACCTTAATATTAAACCATTACTATTTACCAGAATATAATACATTTGACCTCTTTCAATAGATATTTTTTCTTAAAAAATTAAATAAATTTAAAAAAATCACATTTGTTTTGTGAAATTATTTTAAAAATTAGATTTTAATCAAAGCAAAGTACTGACACATCATCAGATTTCAGATGGAGTATATTCAATTTGCAAAATGAATGAAATCTTCTTTGTTTGATGTTTGTTTTAAAAATCTGAAAAAAAAATTTTTTTAATATCTAATAAATCTATCAATTTATGCTTTAAAAGTTTAAAAAAATTGTAATTTTTACAATATCACTAACTATTATAACTAACTCTAGACAGTTGTACTTCCCATGACCATAATCTCTATTTCCATAACCACCATCAGCTTTATATATTCGTTTTTATTTAAAATAAAACATTTCTGCAAAAAATAAAGGTGTAATAATATATACTTTTATTTTCTAATAATAATTACACAATTATGATACACAAATAATCATAAACTTTCCCAAAAATCAATGTTTTAGACCATTGTAATATTTTCTAATATTTTCTCAAAGTAATCTCACAAAGTTTGAGATTGCTATATTACAATGACTAGCCATCAATGCAATGTGTGGTTTTGGGTACTTTGAAGTTCTTTTTATTCAATTATCCTGATATCTTTTGAATTGTTTTGAAAGTAAAATATTAGAAAAAGTATATGTGTGAATTTTAAAGCTGTAAAAAAAATGTTAGCAAACTTTCTCAATAGAAGGTGGAAAAATGCAAATTCATTTTCTATATTCCTCAGATGTGGGTCCATTGCCTTTAAAAAAGCATCAGTTAATCTGCCTGGATTCATAACAGCTGCAGACATTTTTAGTATTTTTAGAAACTATGTTTACTTCATGCTGCAAGTTTCAAACAACATTCTCATATTCTAAGTAAATATTGCACTAAATCATTACATTGACAACAGTCAATTAAAATTCATTTAAGGAACATAAAATAATATTAATTATTTTCTTCTTTTTTTTCACAATTATTTGTTAAAAATATTGCATATATGTGAATCAGTTTTGAATGAATACAAATTCATTTAATCCATCTATTGAATCTCTGTGGTATAATTTTAAATAAGTGATAAACAATATATTAACATTTCTCAGAGAATAATAATTTCTTGTGAGGAATAGATTAATATTCATCTAAATGTCATTAAAATGTTTTGTGACCCCAACTCATATAGATAATTTTTGATTTAGTCACTAGTCATAAAGTCACTGTGTTAAAGTATTAATAATATATTCCTGATGTGCACTGTATCGTATTGACCAAATAAATATAAATAATTTTGAATGATTTTTACTATTTGTGGATAAATCTATTATTATAAAGCACTGAAAACTTTGAAATTATTCAAATAGAAGTGAATCTATGATAATACACTATTTCTTAAATATTATAAATCTCCACACACTCTCCCACCAATAAGAATTTAAAAAACTTAAGTGAATCACTTAAGGTTAGAGTGTACATTCTATATACACCAACTCTTACAGACCATGCTTAAATCAGAGCTTGAGTCTATTGTGTGTCTGATGTTATAATCAAATATTCAATTGTACAAATATATTTCAAATTTAAAGACTTTAGTTGATTTTATGAGACACTGTCTTTCTCCTGCGATGGGTTAAATAGATTTGTACAATTGAATATTTGATTATAACATCAGGCACACAATAAACTCAAGCCCTGATTTAAGCATGTTCTGTAAGAGTTGATATATATATACACACCTGGGTCTCTTTTTACGCGGACTTATTTAACACGATTTTGAAGTTATGCGATTCGTGTTTCACCGGAAGTCGAACTCCAATATTGTGCTATTACTTTAAATAATAAATTTCACACACTCATATTATATTGAAAGTAATAGCACATTATTGAAATTTGACTTTCAACTTAGTAATTTCAATATTTTCAGTGTTTATAATAGTAAGATTTTATGCAATAATGAAATTAAAATCATGATTTCCACCTTTTATGTATACACACATTAAATTTTATAAGATTATAATGTAAATTTGTTCAAACATTGTGCGTGTTAATTTTGCATTTTAAATTATATTCTGTTTTTGCTTTTTAAAAAAGAACATTTAATCAATTATTAATCATTTAGTGTCCACAAGTTTATTTTTAAAAGATGAGTAATAGCAGTGGGCACAATTAAAATTGAAAATTAAAGACAAAAATAAGAATTTAAGTTTTAATTGTTAGATTAATTACTAATTACGTTGTCACCAGAAAACCATTAATTAACACAACATGAGAGTGATGTTGGTGGTAGCTGTATTTCATCTTGTGAAAAATCTGATTTTTTTATCAGTTTGCAAACGAACCTGTTTACTGGCAAATAGCGATAATAATTAAAACGTGTATAAAAAATATAAATTACTGTAAATTATGCATAAAAATATATTGTTTTGAATAAAATTAAATATTATAGTTAAAAAAAGTTTGTCTTGTATCAATTTTTTTTCAAATTTGAAATTTTTTATTAGTCATATTTTATTTCCTTATTTTTTTTTTTTTTGCACGAATTTTAAAGTAAATTTTACGTTGGTGCTTTGCTTTTACGCGAGTTTTGAAAAATCACAATCCATATCCCCCCTTTTTCAAGGCAAGTTACGTCTATTTTTGCACAATTTTGTTTGCACGTGTTTTCTGAGGAACCTATCTATCGCATAAAACAAGACCCAGGTGTATAATATGCTCTAAACTTAAGTGATTCACTTAAGTTTTTTAAATTCTTATCAGCAAGAGAGTGCTTGGAGATTTATAATATTTAAGAAATAGCACATTATTGGAGATTGACTACCATTGGAATAATTTATTTATGTATAAATTAATGCAAATGTATAACAAAATCAAATCATGATAAAAACATAATTTATTAAAAAATATAGTACTTTATATACAGTATTTGTTTTGTATTGATTGTTAATATATTGTATAACTGATATTCTTCATCACTGGCTGTCAATAAAAAAATAATTTAAGCTTACATATTAATATAATGAATAAAATTTAAGAGATCTATAAAAGATTATTGCAAAATTTTGAATTTATGTATCCTTATATTTTAATTTTGATTAAAATATTTTATAACAAGAATAGTTGAAGCTTGAGTTATCACTGGATATGTGATCTTGTTATTATTTAGTTAGCCAGGAAAATACTTATTTGAAATGTAACTACTTAGGTCTATTGATGATGCTTAAGTTTTTTTGCCTATATTCAGATTCTTCATGATTTTATTGCACTTCGTCAGAAGAGTAGATTTGTCACACAGTTAAAAAAAACTTAATATTTGTACTGAATATTGTCTTATGCCCTAAATTTTTTGGTAAAGACTTATTTTCTATATTTACATAAACTGTCTTAAAAAATTGGTAAATAATAGCAAATGGCCTCTAATGATGACCATAGTGAGTCCTACTTAATAGTTAATAGTGATATCTGAACTATCACAATTGTATCAACATTCATCTGACTACTCCAGCATATTCTAGGACCTTTACCCCTTGAATAAAATTAGTCAGATAACGATTTATTGATCATTAATACATGGATAAATGAACTAGTTATGCAATGTCTATCTAAAAGGGAAAAAAAGTTAAATCTTTTTTTTGTGACCTGAAAGAAATCAAGTTATACCTGTTCTAAATCAAACACCAAATCGTAGGCATGGCAGATGAATATGTTAACCATTGTCCCACATGGATCATTTTAAATTCTTTTGTCAAGGAATATACCTATACACATTAGTGTTCATGCATGATTAATAATTTCATGAAAGCCGATAAAAACAATAATCCAGCAATAAACACTTGATTCATCACAGTAATATGACATTGTTTTCAAAATTAAAGTAATGTAGTAAAAGACAAAAATGTATTACCATTATTATAAGAGATACGTTTATACACAAATCAAAATTCCGTTTAATAAATAATATAATATTAATCTAGCACGCCATAGGCTTGGCAAACGATCGCGCTACCGCATCAATGCGAGAACCTTCATCCATTCACACACTTATAAAAGAGTGGTTATTTAATAATTCATTTAATTATGAGATTAAAATAAAGCCATTAAAAATTTAAAGACTTCAGTTGATTTTATATTCCTGAAATAATTCAA
This sequence comes from Epiperipatus broadwayi, assembly GCA_028023455.1. Taxonomy (NCBI): domain Eukaryota; kingdom Metazoa; phylum Onychophora; class Udeonychophora; order Euonychophora; family Peripatidae; genus Epiperipatus; species Epiperipatus broadwayi. The sequence goes on from JAQFVV010000019.1 coordinate 5,138,318, forward strand.
ATGTATTGTATTTAAAATAATAACAAAAACAAAATATACTGCACTATAGTAAATTAATAAATTTCTTTACTCCAACTCTTAACTCTTTAAGCTGTAAAAATTAGAACAGGTTCATCTTTATCTTACTTCTTTTTTTAATATAAAAAAAATGTTATTTTCTACATTATAATTTTTAATTCATTTATTTTATTATCTACTTTATTAAAAATTGAAAATTATGTTTAACGCTTGGCAAAGATATGCTATGGATAACACACAAAAGAAATGTCTTTAATATGGATAATATTAATTCTCCAACTTCTCCAAATTCTTTTGGAATAGTTAGATAATAAAGGCTTTATTGAAGTAAGAAAAAAACAATCAAAAGTTCATTCATATAAACTGCCTATTGAACTATAAGAATTCACTGTCAAAGAAAGTTGGGCGGGGGGGGGGTAAAGAAGAAGAATCTTTATAAATAAAAATAAATGACTTTGAAGGTCGTAATTTGTTAAAGTAAGACATCAAAAAAATATCAAAAGGGAATTACATGTTTGATTTTACCAAATTACAATTAGTAAAAAAAAAATCAATGTAATCACTCTATTATAAACATTTCGATTGAATTATACTTTTATAGATAGTTATCAATATACTATTTTTTGATTGGAAATAATTTTGTTCTGCTGGGAATACTTTAAACAGTTTTATAACTTAACTGTGACTTAAATTTTAATTTTAAAAATTAATATGATCCACCAATAAGAATTCACTTACTCAACCTGATGTTATTTGTCTAACTAATATGTATATAGATGTACTTACAACTTTCATTCCAACACATATTCTTGAAATATATAAATAAAGACGCCTAAAAAGTTAACCTGATATTTCCCACTCAATACTCTACCTTTCCTTACCTCGGTAGTAACAATCAGGTGGTCACCAGGTTTTTCAATCACCTCAAGCTGGAGCCAAGGTTCCTGGACTTTCTAGTAAAAATCAACCTGAATTCACTCCAGATGAACTGGTTCCTGCACTACAGGAGATTCTTCAAGGACATAAATCCTATGTGTCACAACTGCCACAGAACCTCAGAAAACTTTGATCACATGATTAATGATTGCCCAGCATATGAAAAATCAGAACATTCATTACTTATAATTGCCACATTTCCCTGAACAAAATATTAAATATTAAGAACTGCTTCCTGTCCAGCGATTATGTCACCCCAAGACTCTTGACGTTTATCACTTATGCCACCTGGATAGCCAGATGTCACAACAAATTGACCATTCCTCATCCCAAGTCTGAAGACACATTCATTTCCAAGCTGAAAGAATTTTGCCATAAGAACAGAATCATCTCATCCAGATTTTTATTTGACAACACATGGAGCCTAATCAAGCTGGATTAAACAACACCAGTGACCACATCAGACCATCTGGTTGCCTGAGCAACATGGATAACTATTACTTTTGATTTACAATTGTTATCATTCTTACATATGTTTTTTTCAATAAAGTTATTTATAAATAAAAAAGTTAACAAATGACCTAATTGGCTCAAAGATAAACTTTTATACACATTTTTATCATTTATTCAATTTTTCAACATTTATCAAGATCAAATTATTACATTTTGATCTGCATGTATTATAGTTTTTGTAACTCACATATTTAATACCATCCACTTTATATGAATATTTTAATTATTATTGCTAATAATTCATAATCCAGATATAAATTTTAAAAACAGTTAAAGATAAATATATCTTTGCTTTTTTAAAATAAATATAAACACATGGTATCATTAATTTAACTTCTTCCCATTTTTTTTATGTATGTATGTTTACATATACTTAAAACTTCTATTATTCTTCACATATAAAACATGATAAACATATTGGAATTGAACAGCTAAACTGTTCAGTTCCAATATGTCACCATGATTCTGGTATACAGTACCAAATGGAATGGTCAAGTTTTTATATGAGGGATGCAAAAAGCAAATTGAAAATGTTTGGTAGGTTACAGTTTATGGATAATAAAAGAATATCCAAAATAGTATTTATTTGGGTTACAAGTGAAGGGCAGGCAACAAGATGGGTGAAAAAGGTAATGCGGTATGCAGAATATTTGGATAAAGAATTTATGTCAGTATACCTGTACAAATGGTGGGATGATTGGGTTAGGAGGATTGTTGAGGGTTATAGTGGTAAGGAGTGGGATAGAAGAATAAATGCATTAATAAAGAATAGGAAGTTGGAGAGATGGAGAACTAGTATGGAGAGTAAAATGAGTTTAAATATATATAGAAGTAAATGGAACATCGGGTGTGAGTTAATTTATGATAATAGTAAGAAAAGTAGTTTATTGTTTAAGGCTCGAATGGGATCTTTAGCAACAATGGAATATTCATGTAAATGGAAAAATATGGGTGATTTAGTCTGCAAGTTGTGTAAAAAAGGCATAGAAATATTAGGCATCTGTTACTTCAATGTAAATGCTTGGAAGCAGAAAGGGTACAAATAATGAAGTTATGGAAGGTTAAATATGAACAAAGTGATTATACAGAAAGTGAGTTATTGGTTTTTATGCTAGGTTTAGGAAAAGATAAATGAAGGTCATGGAGTTGACAAAAATTATGTTGTGGAAATGGGATGGAGTAGATTATGGGAAAACTTAGGGTGGAGAATGGAAAGGGAAGGTAAAGTGTTTAATAGGTTTCTCTGGGCATAGTTGCTGAGAGATTCCTGAATCCATGTAAGAAGTCACAGTGCATCACATCACTTAAAGTGCTTGGCAAATTGTTTTTTGTGATTAATGGGTTTTTTTTTTAAATTTTGACTACTATGTTTAACACGCTTTATATGTGAATAATAATTTTTATTATCTGACAGAGTTTTTGTATTATGTATTTATTATTTAAAGCTTCTATCTAAAAATATATGAATAAAGATATCTAAAAAAAAAAGGTAAATGATTTCCAAGATGCATTTCAAGTTAAACTACAATCTTCAGTTGTTCCAGGCCACAATTTAATATATGTCATCATTTATTCAGTATTCATCAATATCAAATTATTACAATTTAATTTAACTAAGTATCTAATATTGGTCACTAAATGGGTATGTGTTATTTTTTTATCTGGAAATTATTGACAAAGCATTAATCATAATAATAAAGAAATCAAATGTGATATGAGATAAAGTTTAAAAAATGAAAAATAGTATAATATGTCTACTTATACTGAACAGATTTCTAGCTCATTATAAACTATATATATATATTATTATTATTATTAAAATTATTTAAAAATCTAACATATTTGCTCAACTATTTGTTTTATAAAATATCTTTATTGAAATGTATTAACTTTACTTTTTTGAAATCACTTATAATTATAGGTTGTAAACAACAATTATCCTGAATAGTTTACACAATGTTACATTGACATAATCAATAGTTAAATACTTCTGAATCAAATCTCAACTTATCATTTCTGGTGCTCAAATGTCACATAATTTTATAATAAATTAGCTATTAAATTATTTTTTATATAATGAAATGAGAAACATACAAAGAAATATTATAAATACTATTTAGATGATCAGTATAAAAGTTTTTTTTGTAAAGTTTACACATGCTTAATATCTAACTTGTCTAATAAAAATCAGTTTCTCTGTGCTTGATCACAGTGCTCTTTCCGAGGGACTCTTTGAAATCATAAATTTAATCTTAAATAAATCAATTAATATTTATACATACATGAATTTAATAAGTTTTTTTTCATTTAATTGTGAAATATTATAATATTTTATGTAATTTAAAATAAATGTTATTTCCCCAGATATTGATGTAAATATCACCAGACTTCAAATCTTATTCTCAAACTTAAATCCAGATATTTGCTTCATTTTTGTATTGAGTGCAAAAAATGTCATAAGCAAAAAATATATACTTTAAATTATTATCATAAAATATGTAATAAACAAAACACATAATAAAACTCCATTAACTTATTCCCCAGTTGTTCAATCCATTATGATGTTACTACTTTCTACATATTGTCACAGCATATTTTATCACTCATATTCTGGGGCTTGAATTCACTTTCAACTTTAATTCACTAATAAATCAAATGCCTTGATAATCAGAAAGTTATACAACATTCTAGCATTGGAAGTGATTAGCTTTAATTCATGAATCTTGAACTCAACTCAATCACTTTTAAAATTTAATTGCATGAATTATTCAATTATAAGCTATATCTTTAAAAAATCAATATTTTACTTTTTAAATCATCTAAATGATATTAGAATCTTAACTTTGTATGATTTATCCTTTGTATGTGTGCCATATGGGAACTTAATGTTGGTATTAGTTTTTACAATTGGGCAAACTAAAATTTATAAGAAATGATATATAAATTTATTAATTTCCAAACTCAAGATTTCAATAAATAAACTATCATATAGTAGAGTAACAATTTAGATTAGATGTCTTATTCTATTACATTTTTTATTATCTTTATTGATAAGTACATTTTAGATATATCTAAAAATATTTTGCTCTTTTAAATAGTAATCTTTAATTTAGAAAAAAAGAATCTACCTAATGATCTAACTTTCAGTATATTTAAGCATTTATTCACATACTATCATCCATACATTTGTCTGTTCAAAAACTATCTACTTTTCTTCCAGTAACAAAGCATGACTTTTTTAGGAATGGAAACACACTACCTAATCTTCTTTATAATGTTTGTATTTTACTTGCCACAACAATTTTTATGTGATAGCTAATATATACATATTACATACATCCAGTTTATTTCTTTTATCTCTAAATAAGACTGTGACTAGTTAAGTATAGAGAATTTTTTATTAAGATATTTTTATTTTCTAAATACTTTTAACATTCTTAAGTTTTAACTATTAATTACATTTTAGCATTGTTTGCATTCTTACAATCAATGAATAATGCAAATAATGTGATGGTCAAACTCATTATTTGTCTTATATAAAAACAGTTCAACTGTTGGTTAAAAAAATTGAAAGTTAACAAAAATTCCATACAAAATAATGAGTTTGAATTGTTCATTCTTCTTTTTTATGTTTGGAAAAATCGTTTAAAAAAAATATGAAAGTTATTTATCTGTTAATTAGACCATGACTAGTTTAAGTATAGATAATACATTATCAAGTTATTTATATTTTCCAAATGCTTTTAACATTATTAAGTTTTAACTTTAAATAACATCTTAGCATTGTTTGAACTTCTTATAATCAACGAATAATGTGATGGTCAAACTCATTGTTTGTTTTATATAAAAACAATTCAACTACTGGTAAAAAAATTGAAAGTCAACAGAAATTCTATACAAAAAATAATGAACTTGAATAGTTTATTCTTCTTTTCTTATGTTTTGCAAAATAGTTTATATACACTATTGTACTTATTATTTTTACTACTATTTGTTGGATCTAATTTGTGATGTTGAATATGTACATATTTTAGGGAATTTTTAAAATTGAATTTTAGTTAAAGATTTTGAATTTTTTAGTGAATTCTTCTATGGAAGCACTCATTCCATTCAATACATGAAGCCTTCTTTCCTGCTTCCTACTGATTAAACCATCCACCAAAAAAAAGATATTAAATGTAATAATAATAGGTATATTCAAATGTTAAAATAAATTATTAAATGTCCTATTTTAAAATAATATTAAATAATATAATAGGTTTATTAAAAATGTTTCCCTTATTAAAAATTACAAGAATGTATGGAATGTACTGAAAAACAACTCATTTAAGTAGGTAGATTTTAAAAAATTAGATTAAAAATAAGTTAATAAAAAGATTAAGCTTGTTTTGAGATATGAAATTCAAAAACAATAGAAATTTAATAATTACAGTGATTTGAAAGTTTAATCAACTGAATAATAAAAGTGTTTTTAACATTCATGTAATTAAAATAAACTAAAGTCATAAAGGTGTTGAAAATAAGAGATTCTCAAAGGTGTGAAAAATCAAATCATAGGTGTTAAAAAAATCAAAATCTATATATAGTCAGCTTTTTTAAATTAATTAATCTGGATTTTTGTTTAATCAAGATACCTTGAACTCATATTAGGATGACTGAGTATAAAAGATAAGCAAATTCTGACTTCTGAAATCTGATCTGGATCTCTGTGGAACTTGATCAAATTATTTTGGAAAGAATCTCTAATAAAAATGAAGAAACAATGTCTAAACCTCAAATTTCCTAAGACAGAAGGATATTATAATAATTATAAATGAAGTCAAATAATGTATGCAATAGTAAAAAAAAAAAAAAACTTCACAACAAACTGTAGATAACTCTGACTTCAGAACGTTTGCTGCACAAGTTAAAAAAAATTGTTTAAACTTTATACTAACACATTAACTATTTTAAGCAGTATATTTAATTCTAACAAACTATATTTATTATGTATAAAATATTTTTGTAACCTATTATTTAATTGATGTTGCTGGGTATTTATAAATGCTCACACAACTTTTCGAAGTAACTAAATAAGAAAAAAATGGTATTTAAAAAATAATTCACTCCATCTTGTCCTATTGTATATGTCATGATTTGTAGTATATATTAGCATTTTTAAAACTGTTCTTATAATATTTATTACCCAGTCAATGGCAAGTGTGATCCAGCTGAAATATTGTTTTCTTCTACAATAAATTACATATGAATGAACTCAAATAATATTTCTTTTATATCTGCAGCCCTTGAAAATCTTCATTTTAATATATATTGTAATGGTATAAAAATACAATAAGAATGGGAAAGAAAGACTTTAATATAACTTACGGATTTGAAAACCACTTGTAACAGAAGAGAATAGAAAAACTTTAGTGTGTCTCATAAATAGAGACACCATTTATAATAATATAAATCTAGCCTACATGTTGAGTGCATTTTGTAATGGAATAAAACTGAGATAGGATAAGAAATGAAGACTTTAGTATAACCTGCCAACTTAAGATACCAATTGCAACAAGGTAAAGTATACTTCAATAATTAATTTCTAATTATAACTGAATAAAATAAAATAATGCTAATAAAAATTAAAATTAAAATAATCCTAACAGAGCAATACTATCTCATCAATAATATATATTAAGGCTATATATAACCTTAAGACTATGCACCTGAAAAAATGACAGTAGGGACCTCTACAAATCTTAACACAAGATTTATTTAAAAGACAAGATTGGCCACTCTTATCTTAACCTACTTTCTAAATAAATAGGAGAATCTAAAGCATTTTGATTTGAGTGCATAAGACTATTAAATACCTCACTGATTAAGCCCACAATTTCTATAACACATTAACATTCACAAAATCTTTCAATTTACAATGAATTAGTGTTGAAATCTTATGCTTAGAAATATTTTAAGCTAATATAAAATTGTAATAATTATATTTGAAAGTACATACTTGTTACATAATATATATTACTTTATGTAATGATTATGTGCTTTACAAATATAATTATTACAACTTCATATTATTTTAAAAGATTTCTAAGTATAAGATCTCAACACTGACTCATTGTAAATCGAAAGATTTTGTGAATGTTAATGTGTTATAGAAATTGTGGACTTAATCAGTGAGGTATTTAATAGACTTACACTCTCAAATCAAAATGCTTTAGATTTTCCTATTTATTTAGAAAGTAGGTTAAGATAAGAGTGGTCACTCTTGTTTTTTAAATAAATCTTGTGTTAAGATTTGTAGAGGTCCCTACTGTCATTTTTTCAGGCACCTAGTCTTAAAGTTATAGCCTTAATATATATTAAAAACCATGTATTTTATGCATGATCTGTATTTTTAAGTATTTTTGAAATAGGCTCATATAAATATTAATTCTGTTAATTCATTATATATATATATTCCAACCAACTGATAGTTGGTTTTGAAGCATCAATGTTAAAATGAAAGAAGTGTCCAAAAGAAAGAAATTAATCTCATATATATATATATACAAGCTGGTATATACCATTCCACAGATACAGATACCTAAGTTAATGATAGATGCAGAATTAAAGTCAGGAGTTTGTAGTTTAAGTGTTTATTAGAAATTATATTTTTATATTCTATATTTTGTAATGGTTAATGGGAATTTATCTGAATACATGTATTTTATACCATGTCATGCTGAAGGGAATTTACATAAACATTTATTGGGGAGATTTGTATTTGTTTTTGTTGTTATTCATTTGGGTATTTTGGATTGGTGAGTTTGTTTATTGAAATTATTAAAAAAACTATAATTTGGTGTTCAATCATTTCATTTCAATTATTGATTATTATAAGTGAATATTACCCAATGTAGTGTTACCATAAGTCTTCATTAGAATTTTTTTATTAATACCACTCACCCTGAGAAATGAAGTAAACCAATGAGCTGGTATAAGGGATTACCATCATGAATTAATGCATATTATTTTTGTAGGTACTCATTCATTGCATAATGTCTTTGAAATTGGCACTTAAGGTTGATAAAATTCAGTACTTATAAATACGCTTTGAAGAAAACAAAATAAATATAAATTATGTTTCAATGCAAGGGTTATTACATAGAAAATGACCCGGAAATATAGATAGCTAACATTAGTTTGGTACTATTTATTATATGAATTAGGCAATTGGGATATATATATATTGATAAAGAACTTAAAATAAATTATTACATGAATAGTAGAGAGTTTAATAATTGTCTAATCTGTATTAGGTTCACATTGATACCTCTGTTGTGGGAGTGAGAAGTTAGAAGGGAAGGTTGTAACTGGTATAATATATTATAATTATTGCAGTTAGTAAGACTAATAATTATTTTTTCCAGAATCAATCTGTCTCGAATCCTTTCATTAAAGATGACATTTTTTTGACAATTTTTTTTCAAAACCATTAATATTGAATTTTAAATAAATATGAAATCACTATTTAAAATCTTATATAATTTTAGTAGTTAAATTAATTTATCCAGTAAAATTCACAATGTTGGATTATATGATTTTACTACTTCTACTTGATTGCTTCAATCAATTATAATAGTTTTATCATCTGTCCATTTTATCAAAATAATATCTATACAACGACAAAGTTAGGTTTTTGTTCAAAGTTTCATATAAAATGAATGGCTTAAAGTTTTGTAAATTATAAAAAACAATATTGAATTATAAATTTGTAAATTTAGATTCAGTAAATATATGAAAGCTACCCTAAAATTATTGCCACTATGATCTTGTAGACAATATTACATGACAACCCAATTTACACAGTATCTATTGCACAATACTCAATCATGTTCTTCCTATCAATCATTCTTCATTTGATAATATATTTTTTTCTCTTTAGCTGTCTTATAATAAAAATATATATTTAATAGAGAAATATTTTCACATATGTTTATCATAAAATAGAAAATTCTTTACCTGCTGAACATTTTGATCTCCACCAAACTAATTATTCAGATCGCAGTTTAATAGTTTTAATAAATGTTGAAATGAAAAGTTCATGATGTAATTCTACAAAAAATGAAGTTTACATGTACAAAAAGGTTATGTAGACTTGATGTGTTGAATCTAATTTTATGTTTAATATTGAAGATAGCAATATAATAAATTCTTTTCCAGATTTAAAAAAAGATGAGATTAGTATTTTTTATATAAATTTCTAAATTATAGATAATATATATAATTTAAAATGATATAAATATATCTTTCTGTATTTTTTCTAAATAATTTTTTCCTATTTATTATTATAATTTTTATATTTTTTATTTAAATTTATATCAGAAGGCAAGAGAAGATAAAAAATATCTTCTGCCTAGTTGTACAAATGAATCAATAATATTATATCTTTTAGAGAAAAAAATTATAGATCAAAACTGTTTATTATTAAAATTAGATCTATAGTAAAATTAAATCCAAAAATATTTGTTTAAGTTGTCTCATACAAGCTCAGTAATGTTATATTACATAATAAAAAATAATTCAATGCTTTATTAGTCAGAAATTTATAAGAAGTTTAAATCTGAGACATGATAGAGATTGAATGTTGGGTTCTAGAGCATACCACTTTATCATTTACAACACAGAGCTACATCTAATTATGCTATCACATCTGAAAATCAAAAACATAAAACATGATCAAAAATAGTATATGATCAAACAGTATAAACTTATTGGTAAAAGAGATTATTCTATGCTTTAAAAAGCATAAATTGTTGGTATCGTTAGGAAATTAGCAGCTATTAATTTTACCAATTTCAAATGATCTTTGATCTTGCAAGTGTTGTCAGAAAGTATTATTTAAATTGTAGTATTTTCTTAAGAGTTATACATGGTGATTGGTTTTTATTATGTCAGATAAACTACTCCAATGTTCATTTTTGAATTTATTACTTTTTGCCTTTAACATTGCTTGTCAAGTATTGAGATATTAATATGAGTGAATTTTACATTCCTCATTTCAGAAATACAAACCAAACTGTATCATTTATATAACAATGCATTTTTTGTCATTTAGAAATTTATTAATGTTAATATAATAATGATTTTCAAAACTATTGCTTTCATTGTACAACTATCTATGATCTTTCTATTACAATGGATCATTGGAAAAAAAAAATTTCCATCTACACCATATCATGAAAGCAAAAAATTGTTAATAATATTCTTTTAGAACTCTTAGTCATAATTCAACAGCTGATTAAATAAACTAATTTGCAGGGGAAAACATGTGTGGGAAACATAACTATAATTATTATCATTAAATAAATAAATAATCAAGCAGTTCATAAGTAGTTTAAGCATCAGATATGGTAAAGATGATTCATGATACAGAACATTGAGCTTGAGAGTTTGTCATTCTACCATTGCAACAAAACATAATTAAATATAAACTACAAATGCATAGACTACAATCTATGCAAAAAAACGTTTTTACTCATGCAAGGGATAGAACATTGACTGAAAATCAAAGATTTGCATTAAAAATCATCATTAGAAATCTTACGTTTTCATTGCCAAAGTGACAGTTTTTGTGAATATTGTTTATTATTTTAATAATCTCTCAGTTGAAGTAAAATTACCCAAATATCATGTTTTTATAAATTATTGGTTTCATTATAAAATGAAAACCCTTCAGAAAATGGTTAAATACAATAGTAGTGTGACATATTTTTGCATTTGAGATCCATATACTATAGCTGCAGTCTTGCTACTTTTAGGCTTTGCACTTTTTATAAACTCCTGAGAAATAAACTATTTGGCTATTTTTTTGCATGATTTAGTGCTATCCTAAAATTGTAGACAATGGAGCTTAAGATTCATGATCACTGGTTTTCAAACTTTTATGAATTCCCTAGCAATAAACTATTTGAATAATATTTTTGTAGTGCAATTTTTACAATATCACTCTCATGTAAGATAGGGACTGATTTCTATTGATTTTTAAAAGCTTGTGGAGGAATGTAATCATAAACATATGACCAAAGATATGTAAAATAGATCTATGATACTCAAAATGCACATTTTGTGCTGAACCAGCATTCATCAGTTGGTCCATACCACAATCTCTTATACATATATTTATCATTGTTCAGTATATATATTGATAGCAATTTATTACAGTTTGACTGATAAGTGCCAAATGCACTACTCTCACAACTTTGACACAAATCACTTAAAGAAAGTATATTAATATATTTTATTAGTCATTCATTAGAATAGAGGTTATCCAATAATGAATAATATTTCTGTGGTATAATTTTCACAACATCTCTCTCATATGCAAAGCAGGAACTGATTTCTATCCATTTTTAACACTTTGTGGAGATATGTAAACATAACTAAGGAGATGTTTAAAAAATCTGATGAGTATTGGTTCAGCGTGAAATGTGAATCTTGGGGATCATAGATCTTTTTCACATGTCTTTGGTCGTATTATGATTACATTCATTGACAAGCTGTTGAAACTGAATAGAAACCAGTCCCTACATTACATAAGAGTGATATTGTGAAAATTACATTATAGAACTATTGTCTAATGAATGACTAATAAAAATTATTAATAAACTATTTGACTTTTTTAATGGAAATCAAATTCTCTGATCAATCATGTTTTATAAGTTGAGTTTGATCACTATATTTATTTTTTAAATATAATTGAAAGTCCAGCGCCAAATTGTCATAACATATTTTCATTGTACAAATCTTAGTAGATCTTTTACAGAACAATTTAAAAATACACAGAGAAATACTAATATGTATGTTAAATCGTTATTTTCTTTGGGGAAAACGCACTTTATTAAAGTGCGAGTGTTGAATTCATTTTTCAATATTTTTATTATCTTTAACTGTAAGCTCTTTTTTTTTTTTATAACATCTTTTATTTTATTTTCAAAAAGTTTTTGGTTATAAGTGATAACTATTAACTATAGGTTCATCTTTTCTTAAAACTTTTAATGTCATTAATTTTTATTACTTTTTTCCATTTTTTATTCCGTTGCCATTCTTGACAAGTCTATCGTCTGTAAAGATAAGATGCAATATTGAAGGCGAGTGAAAAATTGCTATTAAATAAATTGCCGAATTTTGTTTTTTTTTTCCCTTTAAAAAAATGAAAAATTTAGCTTCTTAATTTTCAGACTTATGTCATATTTTATATATGAAGCAAAAGATTTAATTTTCATTCAGAGATTTTTTACTCTTTTTTTTTTTTTTCAATTTTCTTTTTTAAAGGAATAAAAAAAAATATATAAATTTCTAACTGAAAGAGCAAATGATATTTTAATAAAAGTATATTTTGAAAAAATAGAATATAGTATTTTGTTTGTTTGTTTTTCATTTTCAACCTAATTTAAAATTTATTATAATATATTTCAGATTAAAATTATTTACTTTACTAAAAAAATAAAGATATGATTTTTAAATAACACAGACACTCTCCTGTGACTATATAATATAAATTATTGTGCTATATATATATATCAAATATTTATTTTTAATATTACATTATATGCAGATAAAAACTGGCTTTCGGGTAGCCCATATTAAAAAAAAACATCTGCAACAAGTCATAAAAAATAATAGAAAAGGCTTTACTTACTAGGCATGCCAATTGGAGATTTGTAAAAAATTAAATACCATTTACAAACCAATACTGAATGTTTAGCTTTAAGCCTATTGTGGAAAAATATCCTATGCCTTATTAAAATCTGAAAAAAACTTATTTGCCAGATTTTACGTTTATACTGAAGTATGACGAATACCCAGTAAGGCATTATTTCATAAAAAGAATTTATAAAATAGCGTCATTGTTTTATATCTATCATGGGAATAATAATATTGCAATCATATTATCATGAGTTTCATCATTATTGTCATTATTTTATTGCACTACTAAATAATAAGTTTAAAAAAATTATAGAATAATTGATCTAAAGTGGATCTTATTCAGAATAGCATTTATTTCAATCAGAAAAAAAAATTTTTTTTAATTTTAATAAATCTAAATTTGACACTTTGAGAAAAAAATTTGTCCTTACTATATATGTAAACAAAATTTTTATGGGAAGATGCACTACTAAAAATATATAATGGCTTTGTCATTTTTGTGATTTGTCATTTATCAGTTAGAAAGACTAAATTACAGCATTAACTTTCAGTAAAGCAACTCATGACTTTTTTTTTTTACTTATCACATCAAAAATAAAGTAGCAATTCTCTCTGTTCACCTCTTAGATTGGTTTGAGAATCTTTGAAATGTTTGAATCACAAATTAATAATTTAATAATATAAATGAGATAAAAATGGTTACAAAATGTGTAATTATATTTCTCATTGAACCAACTAATAATCAGAAATTAATCTGAGGATATGGATTTAGTGTTACCATTTTACATTAGATGTATATTTAACTGAATTTTTTAGTGTTTAGTTTGAGTACATATAATTTTATAATTTTTTATTATGATAAAAAATTAAACTGTTTTGGGATTAAGTGTTTTAATCATAAATCAAATATTTAACATATATACTTGAGTCTTAAAAAATATATACTAAATTGCTTAGTAATCTAGGAATTAAGCACATATTTTCCATGGCACAATTTGGTGATGTAGATTAATCTGAGATGGTGGAACAAGGTTGTAATCTATCCTTATAATATATATTGTAACCTTATATTTTGGTACAAAATATAAATAGCTTGGTAGAACTAGTAAAGATTTCTCTATCTTCTTCCAGATGACTTGATTATTATAGCTGGCATTTAATATGATTGTCCCTTATGTTCAAATTTATTGCACAGTAAGATTATATAACTCAATTTTTTTAATTATTGTATAATTTTTTTATTTCCCTTTCTTCTTTTTTTTCATATATTAATTTTGCTCTGTTTCCCATCACTAAAACAAATATACTGAGCTTAACCTAAAGGTGAAAACCAACAAGTATATCAAGTATAGTGAGATAAATAAAAAACTAATAATCATTATTTGTTTTTCTTTTTAAATAATTATAAAGATTATTTTGGTTTAATTGAAGGATTTATTTAATTTCTTTTAAATTAATTATAGGATACGATAAGATGAACACATTTTTTCTTCTTTTCATTTTCATTTTTTAAAACAGATATGCAAATGAGAAGAAATTTAATTGGCTAAGAAAAAATTAGAACAGTCAGAAAATTTTTTTTAACAAAAAAACACTGCGTTATGACAGCAAGTGTATAATAAAAATTAAAAATGTATTTCATTTTATTTTTTACTGTTAAACATATAACAAAGTTTGTAAAGTATGATTGGCAAAATGTATAGCTAAATCCTAACAAACCTATTCAGTCCATCAACTGTAGGTCTAGCTGCTGATAACCTCCCACAAAGTCTACAACTGAAATACACTGGGATTATTGTAAACCATGATAACAGGAATAACAGCTCTAAAATGTCAGTCTATTTGAAATTTCTTATTGTTTACAAACTATTATTTAGTGCTGACTAAAATTTTACCTTCATAACTTTAACTCCCATAGTAGTATTGTGAAAGTGCAAAATTAAGTACTGTATTTAACTTTAGATAAATTTTGCTTTCATGAACTTTAACACATATTGTGGTGTTATATATGTGCAGAATGAAATGCTGTTTTAACCTTCATGTGTTATTGTCTGGATGACAAAGAATTAATTATGTTTTCCCTCTGAACTTATATTACAAATTATAGTGTGAGTTATCTTCTTGAAATTACAATAGTGTTCAAAAAAATAACAGCTGACCAGAAAACTATTTTAGCTGTTATACCACTCGTGAGACAATTATTTGCTTTAACTATCATTCTTTGTTCTCAACATTTATAAATTAAAGGTAGTAAAACATTTCAATTTTGGAATAATCCCTAAAACAAAACCATGCGATTTCATTTTTCGAGGATAATTTGATTAACATATCAATCCTAATTCTCAAATATCACAGATTCTCAGAGAGCTTATGTACAAATCAAATAATGTATGGGTATTCCTTATACATGTAGATAAAGAAGCATATAATCAACTTTTAAGATTCTATGTTGTTTAAAAAGAAAAAAAGAGAAATATTTATTTGAATCATATTTGACATTAAGTTTAAGAAGTGTACCATTAATTGATTGGCTAATAGGAAAAGAATGTAAATAACATGTATTTGAACCAAATGTAATAATTGAATGAATATGCATTTTATGTTTTATTGCATTTTAAATTATCTTAAAAAATATGTAGAGTTCATGATATTATATAATTTATTGTGTAAAATAATTACTTGTTAACTTGGGTGTAGGAACTGACAAGAGTCAATTCAATGAACAGTGCTTGTGGAAGGGTTTCATAATTAGTTCAATAAATCTATAATGTATCATTACACATGGCTTATTCTGGTATATCTTTCTAGAGTTCTGTGCTTATACACATGTTGTAATATAAAGTAATAAGATAATTATTTTATATAGCATGATGACGTATCGTAAATTCTAGTATATTTTGCAAAATGTCATTTATTCAGGCTTAGTAAAGGTAATTTAAAATGATTGTTTAATATCTTCACTCTCTCATTTCCAAATGCTTAAGATTTTCCCATACTTAAATGTTTGGGTTGAAAGAATAAATGAATTCATTCTATTGTTTCACAAAGACTTTATTTTGTGTTTGGAAAGTGAGAGTATTCATTTATAGTTAAAATTCACAAAGCACATGTGTATTAGCTTATTGCTGATTATTATTACAATATAAGGTAATATTTTTTATGCTATCTGATCTATGGTCAGCCATTATCACAATTGTTTTCTGTAATAGAATTTTATTACATCTTTTGGTCTTGAATCATGTTTATAAAACAGCATGTCTCACCATTTGGTAGATTAATGAGGGTGATTTATTTTTATTTTATCTGGAAGTAAATGTTCAGATTATATTAAGGTTATAGGATAATTGTAAGCAATTTAATTATATCCCATATATCATTCTGTGTTGGTGGTTAGTCCACAAAATAATTATCGTTATTGGTTTGTATATCCTTTAAATTTGTTTCTGCACTGGTGGTTAATCCACTGAATATTCTGCAATTTTGCTAATCACTCTGATAATGGCTTAAAAAATCTCATGGAGTACATACTGCTCATTATTCCTTGAATGGATGGATACACCCACATATATATCACTGACCCTCATTATACAAATGTATGTTTGAGTAGAGTCTCCATACATTATAATACTTACCTTGTTTCATTCCTCATAATGTTTGTTGCATGTGTTGTGTTATCAGCCATAAAAGGGCATTAAATGAATTATGCTCACAATTTATTATAGGTAAATGATATTATATCCCAACTCAGCTAAGTTGAAGTTAAATTTATTTTCACTTCAGATCTCATTATAGTCAAATTTCATAGGTTTATCAATTCCAATTGTTGTCACTGTTATTGTAATTTTGGTATAGGTGCATTGGTTCTGGTTTTGATGTATTGGAGGTGCCATTGATTGAACTTGAATCTCTCTCATCCCGATAAGGATAAAAATCAATACATTTGTAATAAATTTTAAATTGTATTTTCTGAAATTCATGAACATATCCATGCACAGAAATAAGTACATGTGATAGCATTTTTCTCTATTTTGTTTACTAACCCAATTAATGTACATTGTCCATAAAGAACAATTATATGTGATGTTATTTTATGTTATTTGAATTATGTAAAATTTATGAATATTATTAACCAATTACTATTTTCATATTTATTGAGTCATAAATAAATGTTAATTTGATAACTTATTTGTAATGTTGCTATTAGTCACATATAAAGTCAGAAATCCAACATAGTAAATAGCCCATAAATATTAAAGCAAATATTGACCTTGATGATGATGTATACAAGTTTTACTGAAACATCCAGAGAGTATTTTAATATTTATTCTTGGGTATTTTGTAATGTATAAGATATAATAAAATCTCATTTTTCTTCTGTATCACTGCTGCTTTGCCCTGTTAATTTTGGAGTATAATCTAGAATCTGTTACCTCTATTGATATCTACTACATTAATACCTAAATTAATAATAAATTTGCTACCCAGTATAATAAGTGAACCTATTTTTCTAAAACTATAATAGATGCCTTATCTATCCCTAAGAGTTTCATTGCTATTGATTTAATTTAATATTTAAGTTAATAAAGAAATAATTTAAAATTCATATTGTTTATCTGTCCATTGCAAAGCATTTACCCTATATAGAATTTCTGTACTTTAAACCCGAATATATGATGAGTTATCATTTATGATGTTATGGAGCAGATTATAATTATTACTATCTGGTTTAATGGCCCATATTCACCACATTATGATTGACAGTTTCAGAGATTATATAATCCTGGCTATGGTCAGCCATCAGATCTTCAACAAATAAAATTGTAAATTAAGGTCATGGTGTGGTTCTAAGAAACAGTCATCAAAAGAATGATTATAAATCATAAATTAAGATTTGGGAATACCATTTAGAAATCCAGAAATTAAGGAAAATTATAATTCATTAAAGGAATAATACAGTTTATTTAGATAATTTGATGTATATTCAAGTAATGCTGCAATTAGACTTCATAGTGTGCCCTGGCCATGACCAGATTGTATGGTAATAGTTGTGTATTGTATCATGAACTTATACATTCTGGGGTAAAGGCTTTTTGATTGTAATGCAAACAAGTTAGTATAAATTTTAATACCTTGATTTATTTTGGATTTCAAGATGTTCATTATAAGTAATATATGGATGGGTGTTAGAAATATAAGTTTCAGCATTAAGATATTGTCTTTACTGATAAAGGCAAAAGCAGAAACTACTATAGAGATTGCGAATTTTATAGTTCTGTGTGATTTGGTATTCTTTGATTATTTACACTTCAAAGTAGATAGCTCTAAAATAAATGAAGAAAACTGCTCTTTAAAAAAATATTAAAAAGCTATGGGATAATGTTATTGATATTACATGCTTAATATTTTCAATAACAATTAGTGCAACATTATGATGTTCTTTAATATATCTTAACCTTCAAAGCAAATAACCATTTTAAAATTAATCTTCATTAAACTGTTGCATATAAAAATAAAATATCATTATTTTATCTTGCTTTTCATGTAATATGTTTGGGTAGTAAAAAGTAAATCTCTTGTTGCAAATGATTTCATGATTTTTAAAAACATATGATGTTTGTAGTTTAATGTAGTTGTTTGTTTGTTTTTTTCATGTAGGAAGTTATATTTTCTGTGACACTGTATATTGCCTTAAATTGGCATTAATTTATGTTGTATATTTTTATTATTATTATTATTTCTTAACTTGATCAAGTTTTGCAGTACAATATACATTATATTAAACTTTTGTTGTAGATCCTTGGCTTAGTTTTTGACAGTCCCCTTTAATATTTAGAGAAATAAATATTTATACAATTTGTGTTATTTTTTAATTTTATACTTGGAAGGCTAAACTTCATATAAATATGTTCATAAATTATCTGTTATGTTATTCAATTATATATAATTTTTAATTTTTGCATAAAAAGGTTCTTATATATGATATAAAAAATTTATATAGAGAGTGAGTACACTCTTTCTTCATTCAATTTTATATACAGTTTATAATATAATTGCAATTCATTTTGTATAGAATAATAATAAAATATATTACTGCTTATGTTTAGCTTTTATAAATGTTCAAAAGTATATTACAATAATAAACATTGGATATCTATTTCAATAAAATATTATATGATTTTATTTACTTGCATTTAAATGTGTTTGAGACAACTATCTCTCTCTACTCAGGCATTATGAATGATAAAATTTTATCATCTAGAATTTATTGATTACTCATGTTTATGATAAAAAAGATTATGGGGATGTTCAAAGATAAAGCAATATCTTGTTTAATATAATATGAGTAAGTAGAATAAATATATAAAAATGATTTATATCTAGCAATGTCACTTTAAATTTGACAAATTCATTTTCTATTGTGAGTCCAAATATATGGATATAATTTTTAATCTGTCTGAGTTTAATCTATTTTCTTCAATCATAGTTTCTATTCTCTGCATCACTCTAGAAAATTTCTTACTTCATATATATATAATGACTTTCTAAGTGATTTGAAATTTCTTGCAATCAATTTTAGATTTCAATTGTCCATCATAAACTAGATCATTATTAAAGACATCTATAGTTATTTATATGGAAGTAGTTCCATACTTTGTTTTGTTTACAATATAATAAACTCATGAAAATATTTATTTTAACACACAGATTAAAAATTAATATTTAAATATCGGTATTATTGAGCTAAACAGATTTTTGACATGGTGTATCATAATTATGACTTTTAGTCATTGTCCTTAGCATTCAAGATTATAATGCATCAGAATGCATACATTTAATACATACATACATACATTTAATATTTAATTTTTATTTTGTCAGTGCATACACATAATGAAGTTTTACTGATGTATGTAAATGTATAAAACTGCAATTTCCAACAGCTAATGTAAATTACATAAAACAAACAACAGAATAGTAGCAATCTCTTGCAAGTCAGTACTATAACTATTCAAATGATTTCCATTTATTCATTAATTATAATGTTGTTTTGACAACAGACTTCTGATATTCTGTCACGTTGTTTAAGCATGATAATTGTGGTGATAAAATTTATATATACAGCTTGCCCATGGATTTTTAATTCCAATATTAAGTCATAAATGTTTATTATGCAAGGTTTTATATAATAGAATAATGTAAAAAGCTAAATTAAATACATTATATAAGTGATAATTCTAATAACATATTAGGAAAAAAACTATATTAAAAAGAAAGTAAGCAAATATAAAATATTCCAATAATTATTAACTGTTATCTATTAAATAGTGTATCTTTTAGCATAATATCTTAACTTGAATATGAACAGAAAACCAAACATACATAAATAGTATAGATATCAATATTAAACTGGTTTGTGGAAGTTAATATCTAAATTATTTTCTTTTAATTTGTAAACCATCCAGTAAGATGATTAATGACAAGAGAGAAAGTAATGTTTCCACATTATACATAATAAAATCACTATTAATTGTTCTGATTTAAATTGCTTTAGAAAAAATAAAAAAATTTCACTAACAAAACAATTTTGAAATTAATTAAATATTTTAAAAAATGAGAAATTGAGCAGAATCAGAAAAGAGTTGGTTATACTAATATGTTACTGATTGAATTTGTATGGAATACCTAAATTCTGATATATTAATTTTATTGTTAGCATATAATACAAGACATTATAGGAAAACTTTTGCAATCCATCAATAATTATAACTCATGCACTTCTCAATGCATATAATTGGATTAACTTTTCAAATATCTATTTTGTTTGCAAGACAAAACGTTCTCAATTCTTATTTCTAAATATTATAAATGTGCTAAAATTGAAGAGATGCTTCTAAAATATTAGACAGGTATTATATTTTACTACTCGGTGTTTTTCTAAATATTAATATTTAATTATGGGCAAAAAGTTTTATATAGTAAATAGATAATAATCCTTCAGTTATTATGTGTTTTATAAAAATGTGGCTTAAACACGTTTTTACTTTTCAAAATTTTGTAAAAGTTCTATATAGCTAAAGTAGAAAATGTAGTAAAATAAAAGAATGGATTCTTTGTTCTCAAAATAAAACTCGTTTTTTTTTACTGTTATTATAGTTATTAAATGAATAATTTATTGTTACAATTCATATACAGTATATAGAAAAACACAATATTAATATAGAATACTTATTTATTTATTTTTAATGTCGTTTACTTTATTACTAATACATATATATAGTAATGTTATGTTTGTAATAGTTATCTGAAGTTTTACATGATTCCATTATTTAAAAATATTAACCAAAATTTCGATTGATTCATTTATTTGAAATAAATAGTTATTTACTTTATATTAGTTTAAGTTTATTAAATTACTTATATTTAACTTAGTGCAGTAATTTATTTTTAAATCAAGTTAGTCTAAGTTCTTTTCGATATTTTTTAGGTACTAACAACGCATTCACTATTTATTACTTATTTGATCAATGTCTATTTTATATCTAGAATAATATTTCTTGACAAGCGAAGGTTTTTCGTAAAATGCGTGTATCGAGAAAATAAATAAAAAATGGCCTAATTTTCTGCGTTGGTGGTTGGTTGTGATGTGATGGGGAAAAGATGAGAGTCGCTATGATTAAAAAAAAAAACTTGACAAATAGATTATTGTTTAATTAATGTTTTTAAAAATAATATATTAATTGAACAAATGAAAATAAATACTGCAGTTTATCAAGTAGAACACTTTAGAATTAGTATTTTGGTGATAATTTTGTTATTAATGGCTGGTCTCTCTCTCTCTCTCTCTCTCTCTCTCTCTCTCTCTCTCTCTCTCTCTCTCTCTCTCTCTCTCTTTCTCTCTTTTTTTAATCAGTCAAGTTTGTTGGTTCAAAAAATTACTCATATTAGAATTCATATAATTTTTATCTTTCTAATTGCATTGCAATCGAATCTGTCAGTGAGTTGTAAAAAAGCATTGTAAAAAGTAATAAAGAACATAGATGATATTAGTATTATAATTCAAATAATCATGATATAAAAATAAGCGTTTTTAATAAATAACCTACTGCAGGACAAAGGCCTCTTCTTCATCTTTTTATCTGGGAACAGTGATGAAAAAAACAATAATTACCAGTTTTGTCCAGATTAAACGTTGAGGGATTGAGCAGTTTTTTATTCTTGTATTATTCTTCAACTAAAGATAAATAAATATCCATTTCCTACTTAATATGGAATGATTATCCGGATTGTTTATGGATCAAATATATGACAACAATCGTATGTTTCATAAAAAGTATTTGATTTAATTTAAACTCCTGTTTGTAGAACTAGCCGGCGGATATATCACAAGGGCCTTTAAAATATAGTACTCAATTATATTTAATTATTTTAAGAAATAATTTTGAACTTATTTTATCTGTGCATTACTTTTAACTATATTAAAAAATTTGCTTCCTGTAAAAAAGTATATTATTAATTACGGTTTGCTATTGCAATGAATATTGTGACGAAAACAAAAGTCTTTGTTAAACGTCATTATATTCTTCTAACTTTTATCTTATTAAAATATATATTTACATTTTGGTATAAAAGCTAGTCAAGTAACAAAACAACAGGAGTCTATGGGTAATTACTAATTTTTAATTCTAATTTTTAATTATGATCAGAATTGTAAGACATTTTATTTATTTAAGTTTAATATAAAATAAAACAGCCTCAGCGATTTAGTGTAATATAAAATAAAACAGCCTCAGCGATTTAGTGTAATCCTATAGAATTTACTTGTTATGACTATTCAAATACCTTTTTATTTTGTCAAAAACATATTTGTTAATAAGGTAATGTAATATTTCAACCATTTTTGATTTTTACTGATGTGAGTTTGCCACTTCTTGCTATTTTTTTAATATTTAGAGCTATATCTTAAACTTTAAAATACATATTATTTTATTTATATACTATAAATTTAAAAAAGACTTTTTTTTTCCCTCTGGAAGTTATGTAGTGTTTAACATCAGCAACAACAGGCTGGAAATCTTTAGCAATTAGCTTCTTTATTAATGTATTAATAAATTAATCAGCCAACTATGGTAGAAATAAATAATTTTTATAATTCATGTTTTTTTAATTAATCTATAAGAATTACAGTAATTTCTTTGACTAAAATAAAATTTAAAAAGTGATCAATGTTTTTATCATTATATTAATAATAACCATTGATATTTATTATAACTAAACTTTTATTAATAATTTTTCAAAAGCCAAATAACATTGTCACTTACTATGAAATATTAATATTTGCCAAAGCCAATATATGTGAAAAATATTAAACACACAAAATATTTATTTTAATTTTCATTGCTCTACCATATTTAAAATGGGATTTGCAATGTTGAATTTTGTTATTTCAAAAACAAACATGTTGATTTATAAAAAATTGTTTGCAATATATCTCTAATTAGATAAAAAATAAAGCAACCAATAATTAGCTCACCTTCTTACACAGAAATCGTAGTGGAGAAGGCATTCTATCAAATTTGTCAACTACCAAGTGATTAGAAGTTTTTCATTCTTATTTTATTTTTTTGATAAGAATAACTAGATTTATTCTTGTTGATTAACTGAGCTCTCTAAGGCTAGTGCCTGAAACAAAAATATTACTTGAAATAAAATATTAAATCCAATTTAAACATTTTAAGTTTTTACTAGCTCTGATTTGAACCAGTCATCGAGATGGAAAGTGGGTATGATATCATTCATTATATGTTAAGTTATTGGCAAAAAATTGGGATAGTTTCATTTATAAATGGTTTTATTATATCAATAAAACAAAAACATTACTCCCATGTCAAGCAGTTATTAGATGTTAAAATCTTGTAACCTAGGAAACATGAAATCATATTTTTGATTAAAAAAACAACAACCTATTTCTAATTATACATGTGGAATTGTTTAAAATTTTTTAGACAGCTTTGGATTTTTCATTCAAATAATCATCTCTTAGTTAACCTACCTTACTTTGGTGAGAAAATGAGTATCCAATTTTTCTTAGTCAGATGGTAAAAGAAAAATGGAAAGTTTTAAATTCTCATCTCCAAAAATTTGAATAATTTGGTGGATTATCTTCTCCACTATTTCTTTGTAGAAGAATGCTGAAAATGCTCTTCCTTTGCAATGAATTATTAAAAGTTATATTTGCGTACTTGGGACTTGTATAAGTTTTCTATATATAATTCAAATAATTACATAGATTAAGTAGCTGAAATACAGGCTAATTATATACCTGTATCAATATATGTAATATATAGGATATATGACCATAGACTTTCACATGACCCACAACTCTCCACTCTATCTCATAACACTGATACACTTGAATCCATATATGTCAAAAAGATAAATAATTACCAATATTCGTATTTCATGCTAAACCAACAATCATCAGTCGGTCCAGATTATTATCTCTACACATATATACAATAAGTGATCAGATATATATTAAGATAGTCAATCTTCATACTTTAATGGTCAGGCTTCAATCCAATCCACACTCCAACTCTTCAACCATCCATCCAATTGAAAATCTGATGATGGAATGCTCAAAGGCTATCCTGAGGCTGAGATTCTTGTCACACCCATGTTGACCTACAGTCAATCTGATCCCTCATGTACAGGACATAATTCATTTAATACATATATGAGGGATGGGTACACATCTCTACTATGTAATACCTGAAATACAGGCTAATTATATACCTGTATCAATATATGTAATATATAGAGTATATGAGCAAAGACTTTCACATGATCCACCATTCTCCACTCTATCTCATAACACTGATACACTTGAACCCATATATGTTGAAAAGATAAATAATCACCAATATACATATTTCATGCTAAACCAGCAATCATCAGTTGGTCCAGATTAATTTTTTATAGAAGTCATAAAAAATACATTTTAAATAATTGTTTGTGCAGTGCCACATTTATTAACAATAGCAGAAACAAAAATAAATCACATTTTTTACAATTAAATGGTCTATAAACTGATAAAGTTGAATTGGTCAACAAATTTTACTGCTCATTTATTAGTGGTGATAGTTATTTAGCATTTCGATAATAGTGAAACCTGTGTTTTACTTTGACTATTAGGAATTTTATATAATGGAAAATTTTTGTAGACCATACTAAAAACCATTTTTTTTAAATATTGTAACTTTTTTAAATCAAAACATTTAACTGAAGATTAAATTGCATTATGATTAGTAAAGCACATCTAACTTTTCAAGACAGTTTCAAGTTCCTTATGTCTTTATAAAACAACATTTTTATTATCATTTTAATCAATTATTGATGTTGTTTTTATACCTTATATGTGAGTAAATTGGGGGAAATTTTTTTTTAAAAAATCAATATTAAAAAGTAGTGTTTTCATATCAATATGAGAAATGATTTCACCATATTGTAGTAATAGCATTCTCATAATATGAGTTGAATTTTGGGGTTGGATAAATCCTTATTTTATTCCAGGTTCAAAAAAAATTTGACAAGCCACAGTTAATCTAGCTTATCAACCAATACTAGTTAATAAATCTATTTTTTTTAGTTTTTAACTAGAGGGTAAATCAAAGATGGAATACCATTAAAACCATCACCACCCATAATATGGAAAGGATAAGTAATATTTTTATTTTACTATTTCTCATGAGAATCTATTAATCAGGCCTTTGTCTTGCAGTGGCTTTTTATAAACTATCTTACCAGAGAAAAGTAATAATTAAAATCATGTTACTGCCACTCTTTGTTTGAAATTATTAAACACAAATTCAATAAATATAATTTGTCAATCATTTTATTTGGATTTAGATAAGCAAATTTTTTTTTTAATATTTACTAAACTATCTATTTTCACCATCATAATTTGCATCATGACAGGGAAAGAAACTTTTTGCTTTAAATCTATTATTTTGCTTTAAATATATTAATTTTAACATCTGCATATCTTACTAATATTATTTTATAAATTTTTATAATTAAATATTGACTGCATGCTCTATTTATATATTTTTTGCCTTAAATTTTAAAAATAAGTTTGTATATTAATATAATCAATTTAAAAGTTGACATTCTATTTATAAATGAAATGTAAATGTCTACTGAATTACGAATTCCAAACTAATTGCTTTATTTTATAATTAATAATTTTAATATTGTATTAGAGTTTGCATTTTATAGAATAAAACTTCCATTAAAATAAATGTCACCATTGATTAAAGTCGTCATATGTTCCTATATTAATTCGTTTTTGTTTTTTATTTCTCTCAATAGTAAACAGTACAGTCATAACACCATATGTTAATATAATTAATGTGCACTTTGAATAATTGAAAGGTTTGCCCTTGATACTATTATTATTTTATTAAAATATACAGATTTAGTAAATAACGGCACAGCATGTTAAGATGCTTTTAAAGTTATTGCAATAAAAAAGAACTGATACTTTTTTAACAACTTGATTTATAATTCCATTAAAAAGTGCAAATTATTTAAAAAGTTCCATAACCCTATTACATCCGATCTATTGTAATATCAAACTTATTATTGATAAAACAAATATATATATAATTTTTTTAAGGCTTCTCTGATCATTTTTGTTTGTTTATATTTTGTTGTTTATTGAAGCAGTTTTATCGCTAAATGTATTAACAAAGAACATTTTTATACATAGTAATAATAAGGTTAGTTACATATGAATGCAACGAAATAATTAATTAAGAAAAAAAGTTATGCACTATTGACTACACTTAATTTTTATTTACTTATCCAAACTGGTAATCAATAACAAGCTTTATAGCTCAGCATTCTATCAGTGCTGAATTGCATGGCGAAAGTAATAATTTTACTGTCACTTGATTAAAAGATCAAGTGGTGTTCAAGCACCTAAATCAAAGGCTGAGCACAACTGATTAAATTTATTTGTTTCACTAACTTCCATTGAGAATTGAACCAGGAATGTTTAACACTCATTACAATTCCAGATCCTTAATCATTTAGTGTGGTATTAAAGTGGTGGATATATCAACTGATATATCCTAATCAATTTCTAATTAAACTTAAAAAATACTTAGTTTTGTTACTTCAATGAATTGTTTAACTCAATCACCTATCAAGCACTCAAATATAATGTGACATTCAAGGAACCTCTTATGTAACTATTTTGTTATACATTATATATTTGCTCAATAATTTAACCACTGTAATTAAATGCAATTTATGGTTTCCATCTACTAAATGTATTGATAGCATTTATCTAGAATATTTCATCCTCTTGTTAGTTTTAAATTTTTTAATGTCCTATTTATTATGTAAAATTCAGTTAAATTGCGGGTTATTTTCTTTCCCTTTTCCTTCCTTTTTTCAGATCTTTTTTTTTTTTTTAAATTAATTTTAGATCTAAATATGCACAATATTGTTATTATCATATTCAACTTCTGATGATAATATGAAGAGTATTTATCAAAACAGGAAAGACTCTTTATATCTATTGCCACTCAGTGCAAACCAGAGTAATCAATGGATGCTAGAAGGCTTGTGCATAAAATCCCCATCTAGTATTTATCCAGAATAATCTATCCCATTTACATATTCCTTATTGTAATAATGAAGTTCTTTCTACTGGTTGACCTCTTCTTCTTTTATCTACCAACATTTCTAAACATTATTATTCTTTACTACTGAATTACATAATCTGATAATGTTACTAAAGTATAACAATTTCCACCTGATTACTTCATGTTTCAATAAGTGTTCAGACTTAATCTTATTAAATGTATATTTATTCTGTTTTTTTCGTCAGTGGAATTTCCAATAGTCTTCCTCTCTATCACAGTTCAAAAATATTATATATATGGTATATAATGACTAGCTTTCACATGTATAGGGTTTGATTCTTCCGAATAAAATGCTATTAAAAATATTTATCATAATTTAACTGCACCAATATATATGTATATTTTCTTTAACTACTGTTCACTTTTTTTTTGCTGTAAAAAAGTCATGCAATAGATTATAGTTTGAGTGCTTTTCCACTTAGCCTTAAAGATAAGAATAAGTATTTAATTTTCAAAGTAATGATTTGGGATTATAATTTTCTTCATAAAACAACAGCAACATAATTTCGAGAAGTTCGTAAATTGTTCAAACACTGGAAGTGACAAAACTGGGCGTTGCTCTATGGACCATGCACTCCTGAAGGTCACTATAACATTTCACCAAATCGTGTAGGCATGCGACTACAAGCTCGGAACTATTTATATATTTAATAATGTAAAGCAATATCTTAGCACTCATGACTTATTTGTAAGAAGCTATTTTATTTTATTGAAGTAACTAATCTAGTCTAAAAATCTATTTTTATTGTACGTTATTTACCAGA
This sequence comes from Epiperipatus broadwayi, assembly GCA_028023455.1. Lineage (NCBI taxonomy): Eukaryota > Metazoa > Onychophora > Udeonychophora > Euonychophora > Peripatidae > Epiperipatus > Epiperipatus broadwayi. Next base: position 5,166,945 of record JAQFVV010000019.1, read on the forward strand.
GAACTTCTCCATCTTCAAATATTTAAAAAAATGTACATTTTTTTTCTTTTTGATATAAAAAATCCTATTCAAATATTTGTCTTTGCAAAGGTGCATGGTTTTATAATATATAACTTTCATATGATTAAGTCGCATACTTTAATCACGATAATATTTGAATAAGATATATTTGTTTGTTTAGAAATTTCTTTTTTAAAAAGTAACTTTTTTTCACTAACATTAATTTTCTTATCACAAAAAAACTGATAAGAAAATAATTTATTATACCTTAATAAAATATTTATTTACTTTTAACAAATTGAAACATTTATATTTCAAGCCAGAATTTTAATTAATATTGATTTATTAACTTTTTTCTAAGTGTGTGTGTGTAAATGTAAATATAGAACTAATCCGTTAATAGTCTACTGCAGGGCAAGGTCCTCTTCAGCAGACCCCATAATAAATCAATGAAAGAGAAGATCTTACTCATCAGGCTTGAAATTGCTGAGTGATGGAGCTTTGGGCAATTTTGCTTTTTTGTTTTACGTTTTCTTTAAAAATATGTAACTAGAAAATTAGTTATTAATTTGTACTATAAGAATATCTGGGTTTGCTATGGGTCATCCACACTAAAGAAAAAATATATGCTATCAGAATTTTAAAATGTTCAATTTTACTTAGATCAAATTTAAATTTCAGCTGATTAGAAGAGTCGTAAGATGTTGCTAACTTGCTATGTTACAAGGTTCTGTTTATATTTTATATCCTGTTCTTTTATTTGCATTTACAAATATTTTAAATAAATACAAATATTATATCTTGGTAAATCGTGTAATATTATTTTTTGTCATCCATTTTTTAGTCTTTATTCATCCCATCTTCATAGTTATATATAAAGATGAGCTTAGTGTCTGATAAATTTTTTTTTTTTTTTTCTATTTATGCACATAATTTTTTCTTTTTTTTAGACACTGCAATAAACATTTTCTTACTTTAAACATACATTTATAAATATTTTTTTTAAAAAAGCTAAATGAATATGATGCAAAAACAATATATATGAAATATGAAATAGAAAAGGAAGAAACTGCAACTCCCAATGAGCTATGCATAAACTAATAGTCAAATGTAAATAAATTATGAAAAGAATAGAATGGTATTATTCATTCTTATAGCTTTGATGGTATTCTTTGTATATATATTAATTTAATCTCTAAGTGTGTAAAGAAATTTGATACTTATGTAAAAATTATAGTAATTTGATATTAATGAAGATATGGGGATGCTGTGGCAAAGGCCAACTGAGCATTAGCCAGAAATAAATTGTGGGGGTGGTGGATAAGAGGGACATTTTAATTCTATCTCTTTGCTAAAGACAGCTACTATGATTAAGAAATATTTCTTAATTATTGATGATGATAAACCACTAAACATCACATGATCACCATCTCTTATGCTAGCACATAACTGTTATTAAACAGGCAAAACTCTCCATACAGTAGTGCCACCCTGTGCCAACCAGAGTAATCAATGGATGCCAGAAGGCTTGGACATAAAATCTCCATTTAGTGCCTACTCATCCAATATTTCCAGACTAGTTTCTGTCTTGGATGAGTAGCCACTAGATGGGGATTTTATGCACAAGCCTTCTGGCATCCATTGATTACTCTGGTTGGCACAGGGTGGCACTACTTTATGGAGTTTTGCCTGTTTAATTGATGATGATAGTTTGTTGCTGCTTTTCTTCCCAACATAATATTTTAATATTTAGAATTGACAGATTTAGTAAATTGTTTTAATTATTATGGTATATTATAAAATAGAATTTCATTTAATGATATTTTTAAATCAAATATATTTATGTTTATCCATCACATCACACAGACGGGATCTATTTTAATTCCAAAATAATTTTTTTTTAAATTCTTTACAGTAATTTTCTGACTTTATCTAATTTATTATTAAGTAAATAATTGAAATTATTTGAGTAGGAAAAATGACACAATGTAATAGATATATATTATTTTAATTTTAAGCTGATTAATTTATTTTCTATATCGTATACAGTATTATAATACAGTTTAGAAAATAAATTAATTTGCCTAGTAATGTTGCTGAAATAATTTGTGATTTTTTCTTCTTAAATCCGTATAATATAGTTTCTCCTTACATAAAATGAGTGGTTTTTGTGGCAATAAAAATAAAAAAATTACTTCTCGATTTGTTAATAAAGTGAGAAAAAACATGAATCACTAATTTCTTATATTAAAATGATCATGAAAATATTAGCACAAGAAATTAAAATAACCGATTTCATTTTCTGAAGTTGGTCATCATGTGGTGATGTTTAATAAAAAATACAGATGTATTAATCTTTAATTGAATATAAAATTTATATTTGAAATAATCCTAAGAAATGATCGGTATTATTGCTAATTTAATTTATTATTTTTAATTTAAAATGAATAGTATCAAAAGTCTGAGTGCAGAATGTTTGATATTTGTAAATCAAATGGTAGAAACTTCACGGGGATGTTATAAAGATATAAACATTAGTTTTAATACAGTTTCACTATACATTTGTAGTACAATGGTTAATATCTGTAGTTAACCTTGTCAAATTAGAAATCTGTTTCATGTCCATCCAATTAATAATTAAAATATTGTCCAGACATTGAAATATACAAACAATTTTAGATAGCAAGTAAAAGAATAGAAAAATCTATAATTTATCATCAGCTGGTAAAAAAAAATATGTTTTTCCATGTAGGGTTTGTTGCAATGACAAAATGGCAAACCTTGGAGTCTAAGAGTTCTGGTTCATGATTACTTTTGTCACTTCCAATGATGACACATTTTATGACTTTCAAAGCAATAAACTACATATTATTTTGTTCTACATGTTTTGATACAATGGTAGAATAATAAACACTGGAGCTCAAAGACTATGGATCACAGTGCTAGAACTTGTTATGAATTCCCAAGAAGTAAATCATTTGATCATTTTTTATTATTTTCTTCATCTTTTTTCTGTAGAGAAGTGCAAGAAAAAACTTGTCGGAGTGCAACACAAATTCCATGTACTACATTTTTAATAAATTAAAGAAAAGGATATTTTATTGCAATGATATAATTAATGCAATGAAGTTAATCATATAGAGAGTTGTTATTTATCTATTAAATTTCAAGAAAGAAGAGGCATGGATCCCCTATCAATATAACATAAAGCATTAGAAAAATTTATTGAAGAATGATCATTAAATTTTTAAAAATGTAGTGACAAGATCGATACATGCTTCAGCTTTTTCATTATGATGTTATAGTCATTAATATATAAATGAGTTATTTATTTTTATATAGCATGATGTTTCTGAATTTTAATAAATTAATGATCAGCTTTTCAAGCTATTCATTTATTATTAAGATTCATAAAGCACATGTGTATTAGCTTGAAAAGCTGATCATTAGTTTATTAAAATACAGAAACATTACACTATATAAAAATAAATAACTCATTTACATATGTTTAATTTCATTAAGAATGATGTATCATAAATTCTAGTAAATTTCACAGGTGTCATTTATTTAGACATAGCAAAAGTAATTTAAAGTGATTGGTTAATATTTTCACACTCTCATTTCCAGTACTTAAGATTTGCCCATACTTAAGCATTTGGGTTGAACAAATAGGTGATTCATTCTATTCTTTCATGAAGACTTTATGGGAAGTGGGAGTATTCATTTATTATTAAGATTCATGAAGTGCATGTGTATTAGCTTGAAAAGCTGATCATTAGTTTAGTCATTAATATTGTAAAATCACATTTTTATTTGATTGAAAGTTTGAAATGAATGATGTAAGACTTTCTAAAAAATATTTTGTGATAAATTTGAGCAATGTTTTTATGAGAAATGTAGAACCATTTACATTATAAAGTCCATAATCAATCCCACCTAAAGAAGTAAAATAATTAATTTTGTTGGACAAATATGATCCAAGGATAAATACAATAAAGAGCTACAATTAGATAAGATATTGAAGTCTTTCAGAAAGGAAAGTTTGCAGCAAAATAAATTAATCAAGAGTTTAGCAAAATATCATATAAACAGAATAATGGATCAGCATATTCTATATGTGCATATATTTGTGGATTACAGTTTGGTTTGTATAGTTAATACAAAACTAATTTAAATATATATTTTTTATATATTTTTTTTTTTTTTGGAATTGGAATGATTTCACTTGTTTATGAGTGGATGATGCTGACATTTAAGAAAGCAAGTACTAAAGTTATATGAATACTTAATTCTAAAAAAAAAATTTTACCCTGACTTTCTGCAGTAATTGTAATGATTCAAAAAATATTAAAACATTTAAAAGCAGAACATGTGTGAATTTGTAATAAATAAAATTTATTTAAAGATGAGCATTTTTTAATACTAAGTAGTATCGTAATCATGGCATTATTTGACTAAAGAAAGTTGAGATCTAGATTTAAAGTTACTTTTGACTATTAAATAATAGATTATCATGAAATTGAATTTTTTCAGGGTAGATTTACATATTAATGATGAAACTGGTTGCTGCAAGTGCCATTTTTTAAAAAGAGGAGTGCTAGAGTTTTTTTATTGATGGTATGATTATCTTTAGCTATTGATGTGCCTCCTTCACCTTCCTCTTTTTGTAATATCTCTCAAAACAAATGATGTCAGTCATAAGGATGTCAAAATTATGGCATGACTGCAACTCATGGTCCAGAAAATGGAAGAATATTCATTGATTTTCTTGCCTAGTTGTACAAATAAATATGCTGGGCAAATCTTGCAGTTAAGTTAATTTGGATTTCACCATAGTAAGCTTTCTAGAAATTAGGTTCTTTGGAATTAATTTTGTTCATAATTCAATATGAAGTCTCATTATGTATTTTGTCTTTTGAGTTATGTAATAATTTGTTTAAAGACAGAGGCAAGCAAAAAACTGATATTGTATTTATTGGTAAAAATATTTTTTAAATTATGTGCAAGTTTCAAAATATAAGGGAGACTAGACCATTTTTTATTATCAGATTGAAAGTTCGTGGGATGCAATATTTTGTTATAAAAAGTAGTAATAATTGCAGTTATTTTTTTAGAATTGTACCCAATATTGATTAGGTCTTTAGTGTATAGATAGATATTTTTTCTCTGATCTGCCTCAAATTTGCATAGCTTTAAGTTTCTATGAAGAAAATTTTTTAGACCAGCAAATTTATGGAAGAAAAGAGTATTAGATCTAGGGTATATGGTACCTTTTACATCTAATGGTTTTCAAATTATTCTATAATCTAAAACATTGTCCTGTCTGTTGATATCTAAGTTTAAAAATTTTATGTTATAAACTATAAAAGATGTTAAGATTGCATTGGAATTGAATTCACTTTCATTTTACTATTTAAGTGTATTATATGTTTATTTCATTCAGTTATACATCTATTCACATTGAATAAATAAAACTGTACTACATATATATATATATTAAATTGCATAGTACAACTCTCATGCTTAAACAATTCAATCGAATATTAGCAATCTGTCATCAACACATCATTACAATTATGATTAAGCTGTTTAATTGTAGAATTATCTGGATAATCAATTACTGATATTCTATTCTTTAGTCTAAGCATGAAGATTGTAGTATATAATTTCTTATATAATAAATAATCATCTATTAGTACTTGTGGCTTAGCAATTTAGTAAATTGGGGTGCTTAAAGGATTATAAACAGCACTTAATTACTGGTCAAGATTGTAGATTATATATAAAGTTGAAAATAAAGCTATAATTATAATATATATATAATATTAAAACAACATTTAAATAGCCTATATCAGGATAAAGAGACCATTAGTAGAGAAATAGTGAAGAAATAAAATATCCTCACTAGATTTGTCATTTTAGTAATAATGAGGGTTTAAGTGATTTTGATCATTATTGGAATATATATACAAGATATAAAGTTTTTGTAAAGAAAAGAGCAAAATGAGACTTTTAATTGTTTGAAGTGTTTTAATTATAGAATTATATCATTATTTTCTCTATAAAATAGTAACCCAAAAATTGAAGTTTATCTGGGATGGCTATGGGCTGACTCCTTGGTAAAAAGTCCTAAACTGAATCTATTATTGGAAAAATTTTCAACTTTTATTTGATTCATATTCTAATCCAGATCATTGGAATATATATTTTAAATAAATATTAACTATAGCAATTTTAATCATTTTTTAAAAAAACTGATTAATATTCATATATTTTAACCTTAAAATGCAGTCAGGTCATTTAATTAAAAATTGTTGCCCTTGGCTTTGTGGACAATGTTTACATAATTTCAGTGATTTTGATAACAGATAGAAGCATTTTACTTTAAAACATTCTGCATGTAATGATTGTGTTTTGAATTAAATTAGTCTTCAAGTTTTCACATATCACAACAGTGAAATAAAATTACAAAGTTGTTCTACAATACTTTAACATATAAATGCAGATTGACACCGTTGATAAACAAAATGATACATATATATATATATATAAAGTAATATAATTGTAGCTTGGTATTGTTTAACCAAAATAAAAATCAAATTTTTAGCAGATCAATTATAAGATTGCCTATCTGTTGAAACTATTGAGCATTTACATAAATATTGTATGATTTTGAATTTTCCACTTTAATTTTAATAATTTAATTATCTTGCATAAATAAAAATGTATTTTTATTGGAGAATTATGTCAACTTTTTCAAATATTTTAATTTATGAAAAATAATTCAACTTTGAATTCATTGGTAAAGAGAAAAGTGTCACCTGAATTTTTTTTAAAATATATATGTTTTTTATTTTGTTTTTGATATTTCAGTTTATTTTTATTTCAACTAGAGTTTTCAAAAATAATAAATTATGTATTATATATTCATATGTAAAAGATAAAATAGCTGTAAAAATACATCACTAGGCCAAAATTTTTGCAATAGTTTTTCATCAAAGAATAGAAAAGACAAAGGCTACTTTAAATAAGGTTCTAGATTTTGTTTGGCTAAGAATAGTATATATATAATTATATGAAGTGATATTAATTCTTCTGTAAACTTTTACATATTATCATATTTAAAAAATATTGATCAATAAATATTTTAGATTCCTCTTCATCATATGCTTTAAAAATGCCCAATATTTATTGACATCCAAATATCACTGCTATGCTTAATTTGATGTTATGTCTTGAAAAGTTAAGTAAAAATGTCATTATATTGATGTTGGTCTTTTCTAGGGTGCCTAAAATACATTTCATATTAGACTTTCTTTTTTTTTTTATTAAAATGGTAACATATAAAATCTTATAAACTCTTCTAAACCATACATGAAGAGTTAATATTGATTTAAATAATTACATATGTAGGGTGGCATTATTAATTTTTTTATTTACATATAAAATACATCAAAATATAATTTTTAATTTTCACTTTTAAATTTCTATTGGGTCCTATAGTAATATTTATATTCATAATAAAATATCAAATGTACACTTTTTCTTCTCAAAATATATAGCTTTAGATTTTATATGATAGATTAAAGTACTGTAACTTTTTGAATTGTTCTTGTTATGGATTTTGAAATATCATTATCAGTTATATACCAAACAAAAGTAGTCATATACAAGACATCATGTTCTTTAATATCTTCTGTTTTTATTCTATTTTTCAGAATATATATATATATATTAAAAAATATATTAAATTATTTTTCTTTTTGTACTCTTCTTTTTCATAATTTCTAATATATCTTTTATAATTATTTATCTTATAATTTTCATCAAAAATAGTAATTTTTCTTTATTATTCTTTTCAGCATTGCTGTGTGCATATGAAAAAAGACTTTTTAATAATTTACTTAATTCCATGTGCAAACAGACTTTTTTTTAAAAAAATACTGCATTTATAAAAGGTCAAACTTTGGAACTTCATTGCATAGAAATTTCACAAAAACTCAAATTACTAATAATACAATAATGTGAAAAATTATAAACATAAGAAAAATATTTTATTGTAGTGTGGTTTTTTAGTCTACAATTTTTCATAATGACCATCAGTTCATCTTATTAAGCATTGATTTTGAATACATTCTCCCAATCTTCAAAAAAATATTATCCCTTGAAATGGTTGATTTTGAAATATTAAATAATTATGAAGTTTTGTATATTACTGTCCTGAATAATTTGCACAAATACTTGATACTTCTTTTATTCATGAACATGTTTAACATTATTTCTTCTCTTAGACTTATGCAATTGTTGTTAACTTTCTATCAGATTATTCCTTACCTTATTTTTAGGTTTTATATGTAAAAGAATAATAAATATAAATTTCCATTTTTATAGTATTTCACTGCATTGCTGAAAAATAACAAGGATGTAAATGAACAGCCAATCATATTATTCAACCAAACAAAATATAGGACTAATTGATCTGTGCAGTTAACATGTTGTATTATAAAAACTAGAACACATACATCAGCTGAGAGATCTGTTTCTAAAACTTATAAAGATTTTCTCAAAGACTGCTAAAAACTAGGAAGATAGATACAAAGGTTATGAAGAAGACTACCAGTAGCTGCAGAATGTAACCCAAGTATATTGAAGCCACTACAAGATAACAAATACATCAAACTAAATACCCATAAGTCTGTAACTATTATCATAAGATGCAGATAAGACATGACACCTATGAATTTAAAAAAATAATAGAACTATTGTTTCTTAAGGGTCAGAGCTTTTTTAACTCTTTATCATTGTTGAATAGTAACAACAGTCAGCAGCGCATATATATATAAATTGTGTATCATTTTGTAATACATGGCATAAATTATAATAAACATAAAATCTTGTAGTGTGTGAACTATTACTATATTATTAACGTTATCTATTTATTAACATTATTTTTATTTATAATGTGTGTTGTTATTCAATTTTTTATTGTTTAGTTGTCCAATATACAACAGTCAAATATGTTTAAAAATACATATATACAAGCAACAAATATTACAAATTATAAAATTATCATAGAAAAGCCTTTTCAATATGACATATTGAAAAGGGCAAAAAACACAACTTTCCAAAAAAGGCTTTTCTATGATAATTTTATAATTTGTAATATTTGTTGCTTGTATATATGTATTTTTAAACATATTTGACTATTGTATACTTGAAGTGCAACATAAAAAAGAATTGTTTTTAATTCTGATTCTTTTTCTGTATTGTCCAATATAGTTTAATAAATTAGCAATATGATATATTTTGAATAAAAGATTTTTAAACTGCCTGAACAATATTCCTTTTATATGTGTATTTTTTATTATTATAAAATGGAATTGATTAATCAAAGTGCACTTTAAACATTTAAACAAATTAATATCTAGTTACCCACAATCAAAAGATAAGAAAAAGACATCAATAATTTTATCTCTATACAATATTTTATATTAAAACCGGGAATTCCTCAGGTAACCTAGGAAATATATTAGTCTCACAACATAATATTTATATAAAAATAATCAAATGATTTATTACTAAGGAATTCATAAAATGTTTGAGCACCATATGTGATAGATATGAATCTATGATCCATATATCTTGGGTTCTGCTGGTCTATAACTATACTAAATCATGCAAAGCAATCTACAAATTACATGTGCATATAAGTTTGAAAATTTGCTATCTTAATATAAACTCAGCACTCGTATATATATGTGTGTGGGAGATGGTGATCTGGGCTAACTGATGAGTGCTGTTTCAGCATGAAATATGGATATTGAAGATCATTTACCTTTTTCACATGTATGTAGTCATGTGTATCAGTTGTATAAGATGGAGTGCATAGCTGTAGGGATCGTGAAGGTTTGAGTTCAAGTGCTTATAAGATATATAAACTTAAAAATAGAAATCCAGGTTCTAATTACAATGTATGTATAATTATTATAGGCAATTATAAAACACAGTCAGATTATGGGATTTATAATCTAGCATACTCTAAAAAGTTACAACACATTTATAAAAATGATTTTTCAAGAGCTGCGATTTTTGTTTAATCTTACATAGAATCAATGGCTTCTAATTTGAATATTATATATCACCATGTCGTTTATGGACTGGAACTGATGTTTGGGTCATCTGAAAAGTTTCCAGTTATGAGACACAATATTACATAATGATTATCATAATTGTGCGTTTCTTTTTATTCGCACGTTTGTGTACGGGTTGATTAAACAATATTTTATACTTTTGTGTGTGTATATATCTATCTTAGATATATTAAGTACTATATATCTAAATAGATATTTGATTATTATGATTATAGAAACTGTAAGCTTTGCAAATTTGTGATTACTTTTCAAAATAAATATAAGAAAAGTATTTAGTAATAAAAGAAATTACCGGGTGTGACAATAATCTCGGCCTCAGGGTGGCCTTTGAGCATTCCATCATCAGATTTTCAATTGGATGGACGGTTGAAGAGGTGGAGTGTGGAGTAAATTGAAGCCTGTCCATTAAAGTATGAGGATTGTCTATCTTTATATATATCTGAGCACTTATAGTATATATGTGTAGAGATGATAATCTGGACCAACTGATGATTGCTGGTTTAGCATGAAATACGTATATTGGTGATTAATTATCTTTTCAACATATGTATGTTTAAGTGTATCAGTGTTATTAGATGGAGTGGAGAGTGGTGGATCATGTGAAAGTCTGTGCTCATACCCTAATATTCTAAATCAGGGATGTAAATAAAAGTAAGCAAAGAAAAAAAGAAATATCTTAGAAAACGTAGTTAGATAGATAAAGTTAAAAAAATATGTTTCTTAATGTTTTTTTTTCTTTTTTTTCTTTTATGTTCCTGCTTGCGGTTTAATAAAGGTAAGTGACGTTTGAATGGAATATTTTAATTACTTGCGTTTTTACTGAACTTAGCTAAGTAATAAATTATTTATGATTATTAGGCAATCATAAGTGAAAGTTTACAAAATTATTTAAAATATCTGCTATCACTTAGGGTCACAGCTGTTCAGCTAGTAAAGCGGAACTGGCTGGAGCCAGTTTAAAACATTTGGTATTGATTTTTTTTTCATATAATTAACTATGCCTCTATTATTAGAACTTTTTAACTTTTAAATGACATATTTAATTTTTTCTTCTTCTTAAATTTAACTTCATCATCTGTGTTATTTGAAAATACGAGTTCCACCTCCCTGTTAAAACTGATTGTAAAATAAAGTAATCTTTAATTTTGAAACAAGCAGGTAGACGTACTTTTATACATGATTAAAATGACTATTTGTTAACTTCAAATTCAGAATTTTCGGATACAAAAAAATAGAGCGAAAATTTGAGAAGCCTCATTTTGAAATTCTCTAAAAAATTCAATTTTTTTCTTTATATATGTGTGTATATAAATGTATGCATTGATAATGCATATATGATAATGCCAGATAACATATCTACAGACATAATACAATCATACTCGTCAAACATTAAATTGCTATGCTTAAATAATATTATTATATATTAAAAAAAAAAAATCGAAAATACATATATATTATTTCACACAGATGAGAAATGTTTCCAATGCCATTTGTTGATTTCATGGTTGCTAGAAAAAAAATTCATTTAATATTGTATTAAAAAGTTCATATTTAAAAAATGTACGTTACTAAAAGCAATATTAATAACTGTGATATTAATTTGCTTTACTTTGTTTTTAAATAAAAATTAGTGATTCCATATAACTTTAGAACAGTTTTATGCCTGAGATGATTTTAATACTATATGTCAATAAAGAGAAACTATTGCTAACGCTAGCTGAAATATAAATAAGTAATATTTACTAAGGCAATAAACTAAGGCAATGTGCGTTAAATAAATTTATAATTACAACTGAAATATAAATACACAAATCATTTATAGCGTTAAAGCATTCGACAGTACTTTCTGTGAAAAAAAGAGTTAATTTAGACTTAGTTTCTCACAGGAAGTGCTGCTAGAATGTTTTAACCTTGTAGGTGGTTTGTGTCTTTGTACAATGTCGATTCACCTGCGTATATAAATAATTTCTTTAATGAATTGTTTCTTTTTCGCTTTTATAATGTCTGTACCAATGTTACAATTTATTTATATGCTTTTTCTTATTTTAATGTATATATTTTTGAATTAACCATTTCTATAAAATCTAAGTTAGAGTTCTCAGATTGTATCCCAAAAGTTAAAACCAGGCAATTAATTTCTTTACTGTGAATCTAACTTAGTTTGTTAGAGCATCATTTTAAATTGAAGGTTCAAAAATCCAGTATGACCAGAAATATCTAAATAAGAAAACAAATACTATTCAAAATGTTTTTATATTAATTTGCTTGCTACTACTAACACTTGAATATATTTGAATAAAGTTTTTGGTGAAAATCCATCACTGAGTGCTTCATAATTTTAAAAATCAAGAATAAAGTATACAACAAATTTAGAAACAGTTCTCAAGAATGTTAAATTTTACCAAAACTTTTTCTTTTGATATATGAATATAAATTGCTTTTTAAAAAATCTGATGTTAGTTAATGATTTTCAAATTAAATGGCAATAATTCCATATTTATACTGTTTAGTGTTTGTGTAAATTTTTGGATACAATGTTATTGGTTTAGTAAGTATATTATTTGGCAATAATTTCAAAACTAACATGAATTCTCATTATCAGGAGTTTCTTATATAATTCACATTAATGTATTCTGATTGGTACCATTGTCATATACTATTTTTATGTACTTCTGCCATCTCTGTTGATGTTTATTTTATATACAATCTATGTATTGGCATTCTTTAGCAAATTCACTTATTTTAGAAATTTTCTTTTAATATTAACATTGCTTGAGAGCCTTTTATTTCACTTTCAATATCTTGCAAATGTTATAGTGAGACCTTTTTTCTAATCATTTTTTTTTTAAATTTTTCAGATATTTTTTTTTGAAATTTCATTTTTATAAATCATCTTTATTAATTGTTGACATTAATTTTGACTTTTCTAGTTATTTCATGAGACTAAAATTTATTTTGACCTAGATTACTTTTTAATCACTTTTTAAATTCTCAAGTCATCTGATTATTATTTATATTCAAACCCTCAAATAGATATCTATTGTTGTCTTAAAAACTCATAAATGTTTTCTCAAAGTTATACCATAGAAATTGTGGTTCAACTTCACTTCAAAACTTCACAAAAATAATGTATGGTACTTTCTACAATCTTTTTCATTCTATATTTTTATTACTAAAACTAAACTTTTCTTTCTTTAGATTCCAATAATATAACTTTTCTTTATTTAGATTCCAATAATATAATCTTTTTAATTTATATTTACTTTATATAGGCATTTAATGAATTTGTTCAAATATTTGAAAACTGTATTTGTAATAAAATAGTCATTGACTTTCAAAACTTTATTTGTATTTGACTCTTATTTTTGCTTCCAAATTCATATTATCCAATGATATTATCTTGAATTTTTTTTTCTAGCCTTGGAATTTTATTTTACATTGAATAAAAGTATAGCTTGTTACATGTTTATCAATTTCTAGCTAAATTTTTTAATCTTTAAACTGCCTGACATGTAAAAAAACGAGTAGATTTGACATCACTCTAAATCGGCTACTTTTTATCCCACGTATATATATTATACGTCATTCGAAAAAAAGTCAAAAGTTCTGTAAGATGTTGCCCTCTTCAGAATTATTTTACAAGTAAAAAATTAATAAAAATGACCATATATGTCAAACAAAACCAAAGCACCGCCTCCTCACCACCTTTTCTTGAATCTTATTGGCTGTCCAACTTCTGTCAAAAAAGGAAAATGGCTGCCAAAAAGTAAAAAGTTACGTTCGTTTTGATTTTTATTACGAAAATGATAAACGAATGTTTACAACATTTTAAATAATATTTGAATTGAATTACAAATTATTATTGATAAAATAATATTAAAAATCAAATTATTTTAGAAAAATAGTTAAGATATTACCAAGAATTATTTATTTATTGCTACATATTTATCATAATGTTAAACTGAAAAAAAAAAAGATCAAGTTTGATTGCGTCAGCAGTCTTTTTGGTTGGTCAAATAGCGGTTACTTTTATTTCACCACAATTGAATATTTTTTAAATTATAAATCAAATTTTATTTTTGAAAAGACTTTCGTTTACTTTCATAATCTGAAAAATTAGTAATATACTTTTTACAAACGAAACTAACGTATTTGTATTATTAAAAGTGAATCTATTTTAACAATAGATTTTGTTAAAGTTGTGAGTTGGCCAATTAAAAGTTTTGATTTTTAACTCATTTGGCCAATTAAATAATCATCGTTGAAAGGGTTAATAAAACATTTCTATTGTTTTTAAATTATTGAGTATAAACCCACATTGCTTACACAAAATTTAAGGGATGTCAATTCATCATTCACATGATTATATTCAATAACAAGTTTTGCAGTATTTTTTTCTGATAAAATATGCTTAATCATTTTTTCTTTTTTGCACATGGTATTTATAATACGTATTATCTAAAGACTTCTAATTCTTTCCATTTTTGTTACTCCTAGTATATTAATAACAACATCAAAATTTGCACATTCTTTGCATTAAGTTTTGTTTAGTTTATATTACTCATGTTCCAGGAGATCTTTTGCAATTACAAATATTTTTTTGTATTGAATCTTAAATAATTAGATATCCAAATGCCTTTAATCTTTTCAGAATATTAAATAATGCTGGCAAATATATTCAGTTCTTTTTTAATATTACGTTGAGTAGCCTGACAGTCTCCTCTTTTTACATTGTGATATTATTCTAATTTTTTTGCTTATTCATAAAATGTTTTCTAAACAATTTTCAATGGTATGTGTGAATGATAAGACATTTATTAATTATGTTATCAATAACCAAATATTATTACAAACTGTGCAGGAAGAAATTTCCAGTTAAAGATTTTACCAATTATATGTATAATAAAAACAAACAAAACAAACAGAAGAAAATAAAGTTAAAATAACATATGTTGTGAAAGAAATCATATCTTTTTAAAAATATATTGTGAGATAAGGAATGATAAATCTCAGTACATAATTTATTATAATGACTCATAATCAAGATATGAAAAATACTACAATTAGTCTACAGCATGCATATTTATCATAGTCATACTCAATAAAATATGAACCATCTAATTTAAATAATTGTTTAATTCATTGCTGTAATCATTTGGAAACTAAATATCCATTAAATTATTTATATTTATTAATTAAAATTATTATATTATTCTTATTATTAATATTTCTTTTATTTATATATTTAATGCTTACTTTTTTTTTACATATATGATTTATATTTGATTTTCTTAGTATTTACTTTTTTTTATCTATACTATTTATAATGATTATTATTGTATTACTTTAATTTTTAATAATTGATTTGCATTCTTAATGTTTACTTATTTTTATTTATAGTTCTAATAATATATGATTATCATTATACTATCCTTATTTTTAGTATTTTTATTCATAGTTTTAGTATTTATTTATTTATTTTTATTAATATTATTTCAATGTGATGTAAAAGCAATTAAAAGTAAAACTCTAAATAATAATCAGCATTATAAATATTTTTTTATTCTGTTAAATTTATTCAAAAATAAAAAATGTTCTCTGCTATTTAATACTGTGGTAACATAGCTGAATAGTAGCTAAAAATTCTAGGATTGATTTTAGGTGAGTAATATAAATAACAAAAAAGAACCCAGTTCAGTATAATTGAAGAATTGTTAAATGATTAATATGATCTTAGTATGATCAGAAACTACATCACCTCTCAAACCAGTAATTATATGTTTACTGTATTGTTCTTATTTTTCATATTTTTATTCATTAATTAAATATTTATTATTAGTAGTAGTAGTAATGTTTGATATTAAATATTGCAATTATTATGATGTTTTATTATTATTATTAATAGCTTTTATTATTATAATTGGAAAACATTACTTACTAATCTTTGACTTGAATATTTATGAGAAAAATATTGATAAAAAAATGCAATTAAAATTTATATTTAAATTGAAATTTAAATAAAAAGATTTTAATACAAAAATTAAATTTGTGTTCTTTGTTAAGTGAATTCTATTTAAAAATTGACATTTGTTCTTAAATGTAACATATTAAAAAATAGAAGTATCAATTTACTTTAGGTAGTAGTAAAAACATGTTTAAACACAAATACATAGCCATATATGTGGCTCTACTATTCATATTTTAAAAAGTTAACAATTATTAAAAAAATCTTTTTAACTTATTTATTTTAAATTGTTTTTCATTTGCTTTTTTCATTATTATTTGTAAATTAATTTTAAAAATTGTCATATTTGTGAAATTTAAACTACATATTGTTAGCAGTTGAAAGGGGGATGTTTTAAAAATATATATATTTTTGAAAACATTAAAATATGAAATTTATTTTTATTCTTTTTCAATTATCCCTCTCTTTATATATATATATATAATGAAATATATTTGCTTGATAAATATTGTCATCAGTCAAATCTTTCAGATGTGCATCATTCTTCTAAGTTTATAATCAATCGTCAATTATCTCTGTCTGAAACATTCTAATCCAATCTTTCACTATACATATATTACATAAATAATTCTCAATCGTCAGCGGAGCTGAAGATTTGAAAGAGTTGAACAGACACATAAAAACAATAATCAAACTTTTCATTTATTTAATTACATACAATTTGATTTTGGAAATTAATGTTTTAGCAAATGGTATATATATAAGGTATTTAGCCCGTTAATTATTTAATATTCATATTTCCTAATAGGATGCAATAATTAAAACATTATAACATTCATTGAAACAAAGATATGATTTTATAGGGAATATATTCATAATAAAATGACATATTTTGTGGGATAAAAATTTTAATCAATCAAAATTTTCAGATTACCAGAATTCTCTATCAAGCTTGTAATAAATATGTCACTATCCTCATTATAAAATCTTGCAGACTGCAATTTTGAAATAGTGATCATATGCATCAGGAAATAATTTAGATTTAAATTTCAAAGAAATATTCGTTTTACTTATAATATCAATATAGATTTTAGAAAATGAGAATGAAACAGTAATATAAACTTGGGTTGTGAACTAAGTTTTGTTATCATTTAGTATTACTACTTACTTACATGTAAGTAGTTCCAGTATTTTTATTGTTTAATTAAGATTTTGTAAATTATTGTATAAAAACTTTTGGCTAATAGTAATGTATCAAAAAATTTGGTGAATAATTCATTTACACTTTCTTCACCAACTTCAAAAAATATCAAAAAATAGTGATCCGAAAAAATGCTTTATTTTTAAAGTAGTCAGTTTTTTTACAAATTATAATAGTAGCACTGTTTGCTGATGCACAAATCAGAGGTTGATCAGAAAGCATTTAGCTTAAATCCTAAAAGTTTATATTTGATAGTTAATAATGATTTTATCAACAATAAATCTTTCAACATTCAGATCATTCAGTACAATAAAACAGGATCACACTTCAATCTAAAGCCTACTGCCATAAGCGTGAAAAAATAGTGTTACCAAATGCATTAAGTCAGAAATTATTATGAGTATAAATATTTAAGTGCACTTAGTAAATCAGTAATTACTCAAGCTTATGGAAGATAGCACAGGGGGTGGGGAGATGCTGGTTTTGTTTAATCTTCACTTTTAAAAAAAGGGGGGAAAGTTTGTTTTATTTATATTTAATAAAATTATGTTGAGGATTATTTTTATATTTTATGCATGGCTTTCTTTATATTTCTTAAAACAAAATGCTTTCACTAATACATAATCATGCATGCATGATTATATACTATATTTACTATGTTAAAATAACCAAATAGTTATTGTAGATATTAATATTCAGAATTATTATTGTTTTCATTATTCTACTGTAATTAGTAAAGTTTCAAAGTCTTGATTGTTGGATAACTAAAGGTTTATTTGGATTAGGCTGTTAACTGTAACCTAGTATGCTCTTGGCTGATAAAACTAGAATGATTCTGATTCTGGCTTTACCAGCCGAAAGTGTGCTCAGTTACAGTTAACAATGTAAACTGAATAAACTTTTACTTATCCAATGTTTAAAATGTTGAAACTTTACTAATAATAGATAGTAATATAAATTATTATTGAATTTATATTAAAAAAAAAAATTAATTAATGACTATTTAGTTAATATTTAGTTTTAGCCATATGAAATCAAAAATAAAAGGAATCTAAAAGTATGGATTTATAAAAATATTTTGATATAGTTATACAATTCCAATATTGAACTAATAATTAACAGATTATTGTACTATATTTTTATAATTATTTATAAAAAGAATAAATATTTTTTCCCCTGTAAAGCTTAGCATATCATTTACAAATCTTTTATTTTCACCCCCCCCCCCATTTTCACTAATATAACCTATTGATTGGGTAACTAATATATAATTTAATTAAAGGGCATTTGAACAAAGACTTTTAAGCTCTCTTCAGTCATTCACTCTATCTTATATAACCAATACACATGACCACGTATACTTGTGAAAATATAAATGATCACCGATATATGTATATTGTGCTGAAACAGCATTCATGAGTTGATCCAGATCATACTTTATCACTCACATATGTAATCAGTGATCAGTTTATATTAAGATAGCAAATTTACAAACTTTAATGGTTCAATCTTTTACTCTCCAACTCTTCAGCCACACATATTATTGAAAATCTAACGATAGAATACTCAAAGCCCTCGTTGATGCCAATAATATTGCCATACCCATGTTGACTTTACATATTTAACCTGTATTCTATCCATCCTTTTTCTGAGTATTTAAATGGAAATATTAAGATTTTCCATATGAGGGGTAGGAGTCACTTAAAGTCAAAATGGGTATAACAATAATATTGACATCAACAAGAATTTGATCATCCTATCATCAGATTTTCAGTGATGTTGATGGCCGATATTCAACATTTATTGTTCCCATCTCTCTTCTGTGTATTTATATGGATATATGAGGGTTCAGAGTGAATTAAGGTCAACATGAGTATAATAATAATGGCATCAATAAGAGTTTTGAGCATTCTAGTTATCAGATTTTCAATAATATGGATGAATGAGGAGTTGGAGAGTGAAGAGGGTTGAAGCATGTCCATTAAAATTTGTAGATTTGTTATCTTAATATAAACCAATCACTGATTATATATATATATGGGTATGAGCTGATGATCTGGACCAATTACTGAATTCTGGTTCAGCATGAAATATATATATATATTGGAGATCATTTATCTGTTTTACATGTATGTTGTCATGTGTATATGTTATATGAGATAGAGTGGATGATTGAAAGGAATTTAAAAGTCTGTACAGTATTTCAAATTTCTTTAATTATATCTAGCTTAAGTAATGCAGATAACAGTAAAACTTTCATGCTAGCATTTATTTTATTATGTAATATTAACAAATAATACTTAGTTTATGTTCGGAGTTGGAAATAGCACTTATATTATCGCAAATTACTAATTTTATTTTATTTACAAATTCCATAATCTAGTACTCTTTTTCATTTGTCTTCATATTCAAGTTTTTCTACACATTTTATTTTTCAAATAGTTTATACTACATACATTATTAAACTTTAAAATATTTTTAGTTCATTACAAATTACATTGTATATCTATATAAAAGTCTTTTATTTTTTCACAAATAGATGTCAATAAAACTGATACATCACTAATTCCCACAGTTTCTTTCTTCCATTTTTTATTTATAATAAAATCAGTCAAAATTTTATTTTTGATTTTATTGTAATGTATGAATTGTATTCTCACTTTTACAAAGTTTAACTATATTTCATTAGGATTTAATATTTTTCAGTGACCTATAAAATATAATTAGGAAAATTCATAACTATTATCAAATAGTAATTTAGATCTGAAATGAGACATTCTTACAAGTAGGTATTCTTTTACTTGTCAACTAATATCAGCATGGACTGAAAACTTATTACTGTATTCTTTGTATTATCTTCCTTTAGTCATTAATTGTATATTTGGTTAATAAGTATGATCTCTGGAAAATGAAAATCATATTTAGTGTTTGCCTATTATAAATTTGTAAATAAATATATACATATGATCAAATGCTTGCATTTATTTTTCTTGAAAAAACCTAAACCATATTGGATCTTTTTGGAAAAGTTGCTCTAAACATTTTCTGATACTTGTATTAATTTGCTGGAGTTGTAAATTCCAATATTTATAAATTATCTCAGACTAAAAATACTGTATTCAAGATTTCAAATAGTAAAAGAATTTTTACTACTGATGTAAATCTATATTTTTCAAAATTTTCTGGTGTAATTAATATACAACAACAGCTATTAGAACAAATTCTCATTCTACTGCACCTGACAATGTTTTGAGTTTCACCAGCAAATTGCCAAAATGTCTGGTTTTAAAAATTTTAAATAACAACCGTGAACTTTCTAGCAAAGAACGAAAGTGCCTCCTAAAAAGTGGAAAATAATGAAGGTAGTAAAGATTTAATCACAACTCAATTACGTGAACTTTCTAGCAAAGAACGAAAGTGCCTCCTAAAAAGTGGAAAATAATGAAGGTAGTAAAGATTTAATCACAACTCAATTTTAACATAACACTAATATGGCCTCTACTTTTTGCTACTCAGATACACCTAAGTTCAAAATTTTGTATTATTTTATTTGATTATATTCCATATGCTTAAATATTTTCAGCTAAAAAAATCACTTATAGCTCTAGATTAATAATCATACAAATATATACTCTAAATGCAAAAATGCTGGAAGCATCTATTTTTTCTCTTGAGTTTTTGTTTGATCCCAACATTGATTGTTTGTATAACCAAATAATTAGTGACAAAACAATATATTTTATTTACTGTAATCATTCTACTGTCTAGTAATCATAGCTAATTCATTTTTCATAAAATGCTGATATTATCAAAATGTACTGTAAAATATTTTTCATTTTATGCCCATGCTCCTCTTTCAGTATAGCCTTGTTGCAAAAAAAATTTTAATAATAATAAATAGATACTTTCTAGAAGTTTTTTATGCACTCTGACAATAAAATTATTTACAGGTTTCTTTTGTGATTTCATTTTTTATTAAGTTATAAACTGGGTTTTTGATAATATTTTCCAAAAAATGGTAGACAAATTTTGATAAATAAATAGAGAAGAAAAAATGCTTTGTCTCTTAATCATTTGCATGCAAATATAGTTTCTGCCTGAATTTTTAATTAAAGGTGTTTTAATTTTTATAATTATTGGTGGAAATTGCACCACCATGTCTTAAAATATGTCTGAAATTTAATCTACAAACACTATATCTAATAGCATAGTTAATCTCTGAGTGTTGTTTTTTTTTTTAATTTTATTTACCTAATTTGAAAAGTGTTAAGTTTAGACAAAAACAAAATCTATCGAACTGCTTTTTCAGAAATTGTAATTTCTGTTGAAATATATTTTAAAATATACTGGCAAATGTCTAAATAAAATGTCACATTCATAATCATAGTTTGATCCAGTGGTATGTTTATATTTTGAAGTTTAAAATCCATGAATCATGCCTAGACCTGAAACTTCTGATATTCAAACTTGTTATGAATTCCCAAGTAATAAAACCATTTGATTATGGTTTTAATGTTAATAGTAATATTTTATTCATACTTTTTAATAAATCTAGAATGAAGAACTAGAATTTTTTATGCATTTTAAAAGAAACATCAGTGTAAAAAAAAGAAGTAGATTGATCTTGCTAATACCTCAAAATATAATTTATCCATCTAAACTTCATTTCAAATCAAGATCCCTTTCCAGATATTCAACTAAGAATCTAAAACCAAACAATTACAGCATAAAATTGGACTTCTTATAAGATTTCAAACAACTTTTTTCCAGATCCAACAGTAAAGCTATTTGGAATTAATAATGTTTTAGAATTTTATAAAATGTTACAAAACTTGTCAGCTGAAAACAACAAAATTGGGTTAAAAGAAAATGATAAAATATTAATATGTAATGTCTTTTTGAAAAAGAGAAAGTAATGCTTGATAGTCATAGACAACCCTCAATATATCAGGCAAGTTATTACATATAAAAGCATAATGAACAAAATTACATTTAGAATTAAGCTTAAATAATGTAATTTTATAGAAATAACCTAAATATTATAAAGAAAATGCAAATATGAGCTTGAAACAAAAGCCTCTTTTTAATGAATATAATATTTGAAACTCTAATAAAAATGCAATATACAGACTTTTGACCACACATAAAATATGTATGTATGTATATTGTGATAACAAAAAGAAAAAAATAAATAATGAAATGCATGTATCAGAAAAAACATATATAACTAATATCATTGAATGAATTGAAAATCTGAGATTGAAGATTGAGCTGAGGCACTAAAAGAATTGCCCGTCATTAAACTACTGAAATTTTAAATTGATATCAAAATATTATAAAGGCCCATATTAAACCATGTATAAAATGGATAAATGAAATAATGTTTTCTGTAAGTTATTATTTTTTTTTATTTTAAGTATTTACCTTTATTAAAAGACATTATATATATACACACAAGGTATTGTTATTTTTTAATCTTTCTTTGTTTTTGGCTATTTACAATTTATTTTCATTACTTTAATAAATTATATATCCTTATATTAAGCTTAATAAATAGGTGTTACTAATTGGATGTCACACTTTGTTGCTTATTAGTCTGTCTTAATTTTATCTTTGGCTGGTTGCTATTATGTCTTTGTCCATTGTATATCTTCTTTTCACAACTTATTTATTGCCATATTTCACATGTTGTAGGTACTGCTCCTCCACAGATTTTAATCATTTGTTTTCTTAGTAAGTATTTTAAGCATTTGTGAAAATGAGAAACTATGAATCAAGCACACTAATATAATTATTTGATAATAGCTCGAAATAATATTTATATTAGCACATATACTTTGAGATTCAGATCAGCAAAAAAATGTGCTATGAAATTTTCTACTATTAACAAAACAATCTTAAGAATTTGACATTGCATCACTAAAAATTGTTAATAGTAATGAAATTTATATTGTAAGAATGAACGTACAAAATATTTTTACATGAAATATTCAAAGACTTAAAATTACTCCTGCATTTGTAACTATATTAAACATTTATCTAAATAAAGAAAGTAAGCTTACAATACATAAAAATGTTTTAATATTAAAAAAATATATTTTATAAATTTCAATAGATAACGAGTCTAAATGATATTAAAATAATAATGTAATTATTGTACCTCAGCAAATATATAAGGTAATCTCATGACTAAAGCAAAAACAATCTGTATTAAAATTTTATGCCTGGTTTGTCTTGTTATCTCTTTTCTGTAAATATTTTCAAAAGTAGAAATTAATCTTAAATGACCGAAATTATAATGCTTTATTATTTTATGTCAAACATATTATTTTATAAACTAAATGATTGTGTAACAATAACAAAAATACTATAACGTGTATAGATCAATAGAATCTATTTAATTGTTTATTCATGTTACTTCAATTTATTATTGTTGATTATTTTTCTTTAAAATTTCTAATAAAATTAGTTGTAAAAATTTAATTCGTAAATATTATTTTGCTTTTTTTTTAAAAAAAATTCTCTTTTCTTTTTTGCTATTTTCTTTTTTTTTAATGTTATTACTGTACTTTCCACACATTTTGATTAACAGAATATTAATAAATGTTTAAAACTGTTATTTTGTGCAGAATTGTAATTGCTTTTGGCAATAAATGCTTAGCATTATTTTTTATTTTATTTTTGTAAATGTGTAAATAGAGACTATATTTACCTTCCATTGAAAAAATAGTTTATAGAAAATAAAACATCAATTCTGGTTTCAGCTGATAGTGATTCTGATTGGTTTCTGCATTTACTCTAAGGATATCAGCTGATTAATAAATTAGAAAAAACAGAAAACATTAAATATGCAAATCATTATTTGGCGATTTTTCATTTAAACTTGTTATATTAATTATTGTTATTGTTAAAATCATCTCGAGAATAACACTTTAAAAAGAATGTTAAATACAAAATGTTAGAATAGCAACAAATTAAAACAGACTTTGTTATTTAACTTCTTGATATCGTTGCTCTTTGCTAAAAAAAAAATTAAATTATAAAATCTTATTTTATACAAATTATTAGTGATAGTTCAAGGGTTAATTATCACCTACATTTATAAACCTATTAAAGCCTTGAGTAATTGACTTAATTGTCTTAACAAATTATTGTATGCACATTATGCATAATTATTTATATTACAATATTACTTTTATCATCACTGTTTTTACTACAATATTACTTTTACCATTACTATTTTAAGTGCAAATTATAATGGTTTTGGTTTATTAATCAGTAATTGAAGAAAAACCTGTAGCAATTATTTGATTGAATGCTTGTCAACTTGAGAATGTGAAAGCATAATTATCTTGATAATATTCACGTAAAAAGAATGTCATGAATGTTGAGGTACAACACAGATTCCAATCCTTTTCTACGATGGTGAGACTTGTGCTAACATCAACACAAGAGTTTACCAGCATAAATACACATACAAAAGAGCAAAAAACAAAAGTGAAGGAACATCGATATTCTGGGAGCGTCAAACAACCACAGGTCACTCATTTGAACCTACTACCCAAATTGATACAATGCCAAAAGAAAGATTAAAGAGGCTTATTGTATAGCAAATGACCTCAATGCCATTAACAGAAGAGAAGCTTGCCTTGCTCTCTCCAAACAATGGACTAGTTAAATATTCAAACACATTTGCATAAACTTACAAAAGAGTTATCATTTTTAAATCTATGAGTATGGGATCCAAAATTACATCCTGAAAGCACTAAGCTTATAAAATATTAAATATTAAATAACTACAGCTTCACTAATATATGCAAAAGGGTACATAATTATAATTACAATTTTAATAGTGAAAAAAAAGATTATCTATTATTTAACTAGTTAAAAATATATTTTACTATAGTTATATTACTAATTCAACTAAACTAATTGCATCTAGATCTGGTATTCTCTCCAATTTATTATATGTTAATAAGATTTATATCCTACTTCCATATTTATGATATAAATATTTTGAAATTTTTAATTTAAAAATGCTCTAAGATTCTAAAAATATTATGACAAGTTCATAAAGCAATCATAACTTTTTAAAACCTTCTTGGTATGACACCATTGAATCTACTATTATAATACTACATTACTAGTATATTCAGCATATGAAGTGAATGAACAATAACAGATTTTCTAAAAAAATATTACATTATAAAGTTGAATAAGGTTTCCATTTACATTATAAATATTATAAAGACATTTTAAAATAAGCAAAAGATGCAGAATTGGTTGATTCCATTGTGAAATATGAATGGGAATATAATATGATGGAAAGCTAAAATTAGGTAGGTTATTAAAATCTTTTAGAAAGATTAGTTTGCGCTAGAAAAATTAAAAGGTCAATACTATTAAATAAGTAATCTAAAAGGTCAACATGTAATGTTGTAAACATAGTCTTTTGTATATACTTGTTTATATAAATATTATAGAATTCATCATTTTCTTTTTGTCTTTTCTGTTTTTCCTCTAGTGTTATATCACCATATTTGCTTATAAATGGCTGCTAGTGATAATTATTATTGTTATTAATAATATTACTCTTGAAAACTTTGGAATAATCATGATACAATGTTATTGCTTATGGTTATATTCTTCTTATTATTTTGACTTATTGAAATAATTAATAACTTTATTTGCTAGTTTTAAAAATAATAGATTATTCTTACCAGATAAAATTTAATCTTTCTATCTCAAGATTGCCTATTTTATATTGCAATAAATATTCTCAAATAAGTATTTTTAACCCAATATATAGATTTTTTTCAAATATATGATCACTAAGTTTTAGATAATTCCTAATTTTAAATTTATAGTAGTATTTAATAGATTATTAGCTCTTATAAAAAAGCTTTATTGAAGTATATTATCTTTTGTCTCAGTTATAGTTTTCATTAAAAACAATCCACATATAGTCTGTAATGTACATTTTCTTATGAATATCAAAGGTAAAAAATGGCAGGTACTCATACTTATGACAATTTATCCTGCTTGATGATGTTGTTCTTCCAACAAAACACATCGATATAATGTTACTGGGCCATTACATTTTCTTTAATATTTTAACAAATAAACAATACACAGACAATTCTTTAAAATTATGTTATTTTATTATTTTTTAAAATAATGTTATAGATTTTCAATTAATAAGTAATTTTTTTTTTTGTTTTATAATAAATGTTTCTTTATTTTATTTTTTTAAAAATAAACAATATTTTTTTGTTTTGTAAGAAATGTTCATTTAGGTTAGATTTTTTTTTTTTTTTTTTGGCAAGTAATTGAATATATTTGCAAAATGTTCATTTGTTAATACCATGTTTTTTCACTAATGTTGATTTGATTACTTCAAAAATAGTTTTATTTTTGGTTGATAAACAACACCTCAATAACCAATTTATTTTTGTTTGGTAATAAATGTTCCTTTGTTTTATGTTTTTTTTTTTTTGCGAACTGTAATTTAATATATTAGGCAATAGAGACAGCTTGAACGAATACTTTTTTTCACTAACATTAATTTGATTACTTCGAATCATAGTTTTATTTTTGGTTGATAAACAATGCCTCAAGAACCAATTTGTTTTTGTTTGGTAATAAATGCTCCTTAATTTAATTTTTTTTTTCAAACCATAATTTAATATATTTTACAATAGAGACAGCTTGAACGAAGACTTTTTTTCACAAGTAGTGATTTTTTCACCAATGCAAGCTCTCACAATGTATGAGATTTTAGAATCAGGTATGTTAAATCACCACATTTCTTAATTTTAATGCATTTAGGGTGGGTGTTACATTGAGTACAGTGTGACAATTTGGAGGACCTTATAGTAATTCATTTAGGTTTGAAAATAATTACTTCTGAGTGAATATTGGTTCACTTTCTGTCATTTAAATTATTCACACCCTATCATGATAACTTAGCAATATGTTAAGTGTCAACATTCATATAGATGGTAAACAACACATATCATAGCTAACTGATACAGTAGGCTAAGTATGAATTGTGAAAGCAATTGTTTGCAAAACATGCTGCTGGTCACCATTAGCCTAAAGACTCAATTTCTAGCACTCAATTACTGATAGCAATTGAGTAGCTGTGCCTGATAAATAGTATTTTCAACTATTTTTGGCTAGCAACAATGCCATCAAGCAGGATGGATTGTCATATGAGTACCAAATGACAATAATTATTTGGGTTTTCCTGTTAATTTTTTATTTCAGTAATATCTTTATTTTTCAGATAGTAGTGATTAGATTCTAAAAGAGAGGTCTGAGTACTATTTTGTAAAATTAAAAGAAGGTTTAGATTTCAAAATAATCACTGGAAAGAAGTATATTAGATGAATTTTGTCTTACTTTTATGAGCAAGTGAAATTTCCCAATTTTCAGGTAATTTTAAAATAGCATTTTTTATTTAAAACAATTGAGTGTTTGTATACTTTTATATGACTTATTTAAAAAATATTTTTCAATTTATTATAGTTGACGAATTTTTTAGTTCTATAAAAATTTTCAACGTGTTTAGTATTAACGATACAAATAGCAAGAAAAGAAAAAATGACTTTCTATTTGCAGCATTTTTTATATTTTCTGTCCATATACCTAATCTTCGACTAGAATCAAATAGTTTGGAAGAAAAATGTTATTTTTTATTATATCTTAAAATAGTTTTAAAATGATACTCTGATATAATATAAAATGTCCTTTCCATGAGAAACTATTTCAAAAATATTTTATTTTTTCCTTTGATGAGACATTTTTTATATGAGAAGTAATCACAACATATATGTGTGCAAGTGTATCAGTGTTACGCGACAGTGTGGAGAGTGATGGGTTATGTGAAAGTCTGCGCTCATATACCCTATATATTACATATATAGACACAGGTATATAATAAGCTTGTGTGTTTCAGTTATTATATGAGAAGTAATGTAAAACATCTAATATGTATGTGTTTTTTATATTTATGTGATATCTTTAGATTCTGTTAGTAGTCTAGTCATATTAGTTAGATTTTTGGGTACCCAAATTTTAAAATTTCTTTAAGAATCAATGACTTTCAAAAGTTGACTGTTTTTATTGATATTTTTTGTTTAAAGGCTTTATGATCATTTTGTAGTATTACTGTTATGTGTACACATGTATTTAATCAATCCCCACTCTCTATTTTACAAACTTATAATTTCATCTCATTACTGCTTGTCAAGAGATGTTGGCCAGCTGGCTTTTGTCTAATGAGAAATGTAAATCCTGAAACATGAAGTTCTGAAAATGGAGCAGTAGGATAATAAATGATATGCTTTGAGTTATCTTTTAAAATTTTTAATTAATAATATTCAAAGTCACTGTAATCACAAATTCTAAAAGGTTGCTTTCCACAAATGTTTGTCAATAAAGTTATTTCTCTTTCTATTTTCAAAACTATATACACTTTAAAAATATAATTAAACTGTATATTGTATAATACTTTTAATATCATTACCATTTTCAAATATTATCCATTTACTGCAGGATGAAAGAATCTCCAAGTTTAATCCAGTTTTCTTCAATTTTTTACTCCTCTACATGGATTCCAAAAATGTCTTTACTTCAAAAATAACATATTTCTAGGATCTAATTTAAGATTTCAATTCTTCATTTATTGTCATTGTACCTGCTTATTTTTTTAATCATGCAATTAATTTCAATAATATTTTTTATGCTTTGTGGAATCTTTGTATTTATTAATTATCCAAATCTTTTACCAACAAATAAACATTGGCAAGACACATTTGTAAAAAAAATTTCTTTATCAAACAAAACCCTTAATTCATATTTCATTTTATGATTATTTTCATCTTTTAAAATTTCTAATACTATAAAAAATATTAATATATTTTTCCTTACTCTACTTATGTTATGTCCATATTGTATTCTTTATTTTCTCACAACTAAGTATAGGATCCCATCTTTCAGGTGACAAGTCTTTTCTTCCATTACTACTGAATAACATTTAATACAGTTTTTAAACCAATAGTAAACATTTTTACAGAATTATGTATTCCAATTGGTTCATACTTAGTTGTCACTTCAAAACTAAAGATAAAGGTAACTATATTCTCAGTGTCCATAGAAATATGATACTTCCCTCACCAATAACAAAACATTGCAAAATATTGCAATCTATGTTTTTTAGCAAAATAAGATTTATTTGGTCAGACATGATTAACCTAAAAAACTTCATTATATTCTTAAGAATAGATAGATATTCTTATTTTATAACTGAATTGAATATGAGATGCCTATATATAAAAAAATCCTAAGCCAGTTAGTTATTTAAAAAAACTTTCAAGATTTACCCAGTATATATCAACACACCAAACATTATTTCATGACTATGCCAGATGGATGCATTAGGTATTCTGATACAATCATAAAAGTTGCATGCCATGACCATGACACTAAGATTTTTTACAAAGAGATACCTATTATTATAATAAAAGTTATATATTTATAAAGTAATTTAAGTATACTGTTAATCTACTTTTCCCCATAAATTTTGCAATCAAAAATATTGAGATTTTTTAGTGTAGACTGTTAAATGTATTTTTACATGTTGATCAACTGACAGTTGCATGAACGAGGTTCATTTCTGATATGACTTTGTTTTGGTTATTTTTTGTATTAGCCATAAAAGAAACTTCTTTTGCAAAGATAAAACAACCAGAGAAATATATCATCCTTTATTAAAAAGTCAGTAGACCACCTTATATCATGCCAATAGTCTCTTAAAAGGGAGGATAAATTATTAGATGATTACAATACTCTTTTGTTCTTGGGGGAGAAAACATTCCCATAAAGGCAGGTTAAAAGAATTTAAAACTTCAATGATAAAATATAAAATTGATGTTTTGGGCATATATAAAACTAGGTAGTTGGAAAATGGCAATTTTAGATCTGAGGACTTTAAAATAATTTATAGTAGAAGTGATAACTCTGGAAAAAATGGAATTGTGCTATGTATTAGACTCATATTATGCGATTGAAAGAGATTTAATGATTAAAATGATGGTGTTGATAGAGGTATATTTTTCTACTATTGGTAATTAAAATAAAAAAGTTGAAATTATTTATGAAAGATTGGAGGTAATATTAAAGCTTTTCATTGAGAAGGATAATATTACTTTGCTGATTTTAATGTGCCAGTAAGTACATGTGAAAGTTTAAAATATATAAGAAGATTTGACTTCAATTATATAAACTCATGAGGTGCAAGATTGATGGAATTTTGTGTCCAGCATGATATGGTAATAACAAATACATATGAGACTGTTCTCAAAAGAAGAATTTAATTATGGAAAGCACATATAGGTACTAAGACATTTGATTGATTGTATTATAGTTAGAAATGTAGAAATCAAGTACAGTCTAATCATGAATATGCTTATGCTGATATAGATAATGATCATATGCTTATTTTAGCAAAATTTAATATTAAATTTACAGAAATAATATATCTTCTCAAATTGCAGAATTATGATTTACCTAAAAAGTTTAATGATAAAACTACCATAGTAGATATTGATCGCATGCAATGAAAAGATATTAAATATGTATGAAGATTGCAGTGATTAAAATAATAGTAAAAATAATGCTGGTGTCCAAGAAATCATAAATGACTGGAGCAATATTGCTATTTAATTGAAAAAAGAAATAAAGTTTGATACAAAGACTATGAACAATATAAAGTACTTAATAATTTATATATTAACAAACTGCAGAATAGAAAAATCAAAATGGAAATAAATGTGATTAGTATAGAAATTGAAAACAACATGAAAACTAGAAATATTAAAGAGGTGTAGGATCAAATTGAAATGTTGAATTATAAAGAGAGATCGTTTAATAATAGTTTTAATAATAAGGAAAGAAAAATACTTTATCACTGGCAAAAGTATATTAAAGACTTAAAGGAGAAGTGACAGATATAAGAGATTATATACAAGATGCAAATATTGTTGATAAGAAAGAGAAGAAAT
The DNA here is from genome assembly GCA_028023455.1 of Epiperipatus broadwayi. Lineage (NCBI taxonomy): Eukaryota > Metazoa > Onychophora > Udeonychophora > Euonychophora > Peripatidae > Epiperipatus > Epiperipatus broadwayi. Next base: position 5,198,328 of record JAQFVV010000019.1, read on the forward strand.
AGATTATGTAGTTAATAAGATAAAAAACAATAAGGCAACTAGTGTGAGTAGCATTCTAGATAAACATTTTAAAAATTGTAGTGACAGCATAAAAATAGACTTGGAAAAGGAAACAGAGAAGTAATAGTAGTATTAAGAATGATTTTTCTAAGAAGATTAGAAATGAATAGGAAGTCATATAAATTGTATTGACTTATAGAAGGCTTCTGATAAAGTGGCTTGAAAGCTGTCATAAAAAATAATGAAGAATTTGGGCCTTGATTGGAAAAAGAGATAGATAATTTTCAATTTATATAGACATCAGAATACAGTAGATGTAAAACATTATAAAACTAAAGCTAATATAAAAAAGATGTGAAGCAGAGTTGTCTATTGTCATCTTATGTAATAAATTTATTTAAGGAGAATAATGATTATAAAAAAAAACTAAAGAAATTAAAAATAATAATCATATTCATAGTATCTATTATACAGATTAAGAAAGAGAAATAAATAAAATGTTTAAAATATTGAATATGCTTATAGAGTATTTTAAATCAAAAATAAATAATAAGAAGTAGAAGAAGAAGATTACTAAAGTGATGATAGTGGATAAGCAGAAGTTAAATGGAATGACAAATATGTGGATACATTATATATGTTTTGAGCAAGTTAAGAAATGTTATTATCTGAGTTGTATGATTTATGATGACAAGAATGCTTTGTAAAGTTTAAAAAAAGAATAATGTTAGCAAAACATGATATAACAAGAACCCTTTTATTATTAAATAAATATATTGATATATAATATAGAATGAGATTTGTTATAACCTTCATTTGATTATTTTGACATATGAATGTGAGAATTAGTTTTTGGGAAATAAGAATGAAAAAGATTAAAAAAATTTGTTTTTGTTCTTTTTCCAACTATAACTCAATGTAAACATGTTTTCCATGTTTCGTAAGAAAAGAATATACTTAACAAAAATTCATATGCTTAGCATGTTTTCAACTATTACATAGTCATAATTATAGCAATATTAATTTGTCATGAATGAAAAGTATTATAATAGGGTGGTATTTAAATATTTTATGCAAAAATGTAAATGAGATAATTTACATAATCTATTTTTTGATAATGAGATACTGAACTCAACTCTTTCTTATTAATAGCATGCACATTATTGGCTATGTGCCATTCTTCTTTAATTTTTTGTTGTCATTTCTGTTGGAACACTCTATACTTGCACTGTTTCAAAGCCATGATCATGTTTGGCTTCATGCCCTACAAATATAGACTTGACATTGGTGCTGATTTTGTTTGTGATTATATAAATGATATATGCTGCACCATCCAGGTTGTGATGTTTGCATGTGATTCATTGAAGTAAATAGCCCTGCAAAGAGAATTACAACTAATCTTTTAAACAACCTGAGGGTCTGCTCTGGGGGCAACCTGTTTTTGATGTTGTTTATCAGACAATTTAGAGTGGGTAGGGTTTGAAAACTGATATCATATGTTTCAGAGCAATTTTTTATTAAGTATGGCACATAGCCAATAATGTACACATTATTAATAAGAAAGAGTTCTATACTGCATTGGCAAAGAAGTGGATTATGTAAATTATCTCATTTATAGTTAAATATAGAATATTTAATACCTCCCTATTATAATACTTTTCACTCATGGCAAATTAATATCTTTGATTATGATTATGTAATATAGAAAGCATGCTAAGCATATGAATTTTTGTTAAATATAATATTTTTATATAACCACATGAAAGATGTTTATATTGAGTTAAGATTAGAAGAAATGTAAACGAGGTTTTGAAGAAGATTGACTAGAATGAGTTGGATAAAAAGAAAAAGTAATGATCAAATATTGAGAAAATGTGAAGTGCAAAGGTACTACTGAAAATGCTACAAATGAGAAAGGTTCAATTTTTGGTACATATTTTTAAGATATAATTTTTCACAAAATATTAAAAAAATTTGGAAAAGAGATTGCGAAGCAGGCCAAAAATATATGAGCTAAGTCAGATGTTTTTTATATGCAAGTGTGAAAAAAAATGTTGGAGACTGAATGATGTGGCCACAATAAAAAGGCATTACTTTTAGAAGGTGATAATTGTGAAAACCTTGCTTCAAAGAACTGAGACTTAGAAAAAATTAAGTTAAAACAAACAGTAAAAAAAAAAGGTAAAAACTTTTGATTTTATTGAAAAACTTTAATGGAAGTGCCATGCTTAAATGAGAAAATACATGTATCAAAAAGCTATATTTAGTTCATAAATATAAAATATTTTTATAGCATTGTATTTAAGTCTAGAAACCAAAACAAATTTTATATATATAAACAAGATTATTAATAATTATGCTGAATTGTATATAGTATACCTTGTTGATTATTATAAACTTAAGTAAAAAAATTACACTTATGTTCGACTTAAAATTTGGAAATTGCAGATCAACATCATATTAAGTCAAATTTAATTTTCCATGCATAAAATAGTTTAGTCATATTAAATATGATTTATTGACAGAATTTTGATTCTTCATAAAATCTCATAGATATTTGTATTTCCAGATTTTAATATTTATCAGATTAGGGACTTCGAGAATAGTAGTTTTCAAAGAACATATAGTGGAAGAAATTATGCTAAATATTTGATGATTGATAGTATTTTTCATTCTGTGTTTTTTATATGAAGATAATTGTTTATATATTATATATATAATTCCAATATTAACTTTAATAATATGTAGGGAATGTAGTAGTATACAGCCTTTAAGTTTTCAAGCAAAATAAATAATGCTATAACATGATTATGGGATTTGTTTTCTTTTTACATTTTTAAAGGGTAAAATGGAATATTATGTATTGTTGAATATTATTTCTGAAGTATATCTTCTGATTATAATTCAAATATATATAATATTACAACTAAATGGTACTAATTAATATACAGTATTTTTTGAAAAGTGATAAACTCTCCAAAAACAAAACTTTAGAAATAAACTCTACAATATTTAAAATATCAATATATAAAAGAAAATAATAGTTATAGCCAACTTACCAGATGTCAGCGTTCTGAATAGCATTTTCAGTTCAAACTTAAAATTTAAAAAAGAAAAATCTCATTAATGTAACACATTAATGTTTCTATCTGAATTACCTACATGTCATAATTTATGTAAATTACCACAATTATATTGTTTATTTAATTAATTATCTGTCATATTTATAAAATAAGCCTCTGTGATTTTTTTTCTCAAATCATGTGTGACATGTCACATAAGAACACTCTAAAAAAACTTCCATTCCAAATAATTAAATACTCTGCAACTACAGTTTTAAATCTATCAACAGAAAACTGCAATTTATAGTACAAAATTTCATGTTTATGAATTCTTTTTTCCATTGCACATATTGAGTCACCAACATAACCGTTTCTACATCAGCACACCATTTTATACGTAATATTGCACTTGTTGACTTTATTAGGTCTCCTTTCCATTAAAATAATTCCAATATTGAAATGAATAATTAAAATGTGTACTCATATTACACACTTTCTTATTTGTAGATGGTAATGAAGTCAATGTTTTCTCATCAATATTTTTTCTTCCTCCATTTATGTGTGAATTTATATAATGTATATAAAATGTTTTTCCTATTATATTTTTATTTCACTAATTCATTATCATATCTTTCAATATTGAATCATTTATATCTGAGCACTTATAGTATATATATGTGGGAGATGATAATCTGGACCAACTGATGATTGCTGTTTTAGCATGAAATACGTATATTGGTGATTATTTATCTTTTCAGCATATACGTGCTTAAGTGTATCATTGTTATTAGATAGAGTGGAGAGTGGTGGGTCGTGTGAAAATCTGTGCTCATATACCCTATATATTACATATATAGACACAGGTATATAATAAATCTGTGTTTCAGTTATTACAATATATTATTTTTAAATAAAAATGTTCCCAATTCATCTAATTTATGTGTAAGAGAAGTATTTGACTTAGATAGTACAGATACAAATCACCCAATTTATAAGGGTGTTATGAACATTTTATCATTGATAATATTAAAATTTCTCCATAAAATTAAACTATTTTATATAAACTGTCTTCACAAATAGCAGTCCTTTTCAAACTATCAATTTTATGTAATTTATTTAAAAGATGGTGTGCAATAGTAGGGGATCCAACAATAAGCACATAATTGACATATTGAAAATAACCATTAAGAACAAATTGAACATTTTCTTAAAGATATTCTCTTCATAATGTGATAACACATATAACTGCATACACTATTTTAAACTGACAATCTTAAGGGCCAACCTTCATCTGTTTTATACAATTTATTCTCAAATGTGCAATCAAATTTTGTTCAATAAATGCTAATAAATCTTTAACAAATATTTAAACTTACATTCTCCTTTATTATATAAACATTAATCAATCACATGAATAGATTATTTTCTTTTTATAGATCCATAGAATTCTGTAACATCCAAGATAAATAATTTATCTTCTAGCTTGTCAATCTTTTTGATCAAATCAAATGAAGATGAAATTGTATATTTATCAAATCCTAATTCATCTTTCAAAAACTTCCCAATGTAAACTACTATGTGATAAAACATGCAAACTCTAAAATCCTACTTAAGTCTAATAAGTAAATTTTATTAATGTATTTTTAAATATATAAATTTCTTGACATAATCTGATGAATAAATAAGTACAATTTTTTTTATTAAACAATGTATTTAAATAAGGTTTATATATAGAATTAATAAACTTCATTTCCACTGAATTCCATCAAATACTCTATACCAAGAATTTTTGGAAATTTAAAAGTACATAAACGAAATTTATCTTTTAGGCTTATGTTGACTTTTGGCAGTTTACATGTTTTATCAAGCAGGATTTGGTAAACATATAAGTTTATCTTTATTGGCAGTGGTCAAAGATTGAAAGGCCAATTTTGCCTAAAGAAAAGAGATTATTTACTTTGGATGTTACAGAATATACAAAAAGAAAATAATCTATTCATATCATTGTTCAATGTTTATATATATAGTAAAAGAGTTGGCAAGTTTAAACATTTATTTAAGATTTACTAATATTTATTGACCAACATTTTATTGCTGAGTTTGAGAATCAATTGTATAAAATGAATGAAAGATTGGTTTAAGAGATTATCAGTCTCAGCTGGTGTCTGAAATTATATGTTATCAAATTATGAGAGAATATCTTAAGAGTTTTTCAATTAGATATTAAAGGTTATATTAGATATGATGATGGGGTTCTTATTGTTGGATTATCTGTTATTATACAGCACCTTTTAAATAAATTACATAAAATTGATGGTTTGAATTGAACTGCTCCTTCTGAGGACACTTTATATAAAATATCTTGATTTAGCTTTATGGAAAGAATGTAATATAATCAATTATAAAATGCTCATAAAACATTTATCAATTAGAAGATTTGTATATTTCAAGTCAATTATTCCTGTTATGCATAAATTAGACAGATTTAGAAGATTTTTATTTAGAAATAATCTATTATGTAAATTTCAAAGTGATAAATTATTCAATTTGAAAGATATTTTATATATATTAGATAAATTTACACATATTACCATAGTCTAGTTTACATAATACCATTTATAAATAATAGAGTATGTAATATGATTATATCATTGTTTTTTTTTTCATTTTAATGATGCATCTAATAATGGATCAAATACTGAAAGATTAATTATTAATGTAAAGAGTTCTATTGACAAAATCACCAAGTATAATATTAAATATAAAATGGCATGCAGATGTGGGTTCAGTTACATTGATAAGTTAAAATGTGCACTGAAAAAGAGAATTCATGAACATGAACTTTTGTAAAATAAATTACCTATTCTATGGATAGATTTGTAGAATATTCAGTTATTTGTAATGGAAGTTTTTGCTTTAACAGTGCTTTTATTTGACATATTGGAAATAATTTGAAAAAAATAAAAATTAAAGAGGCATATTTTATAAGTATGACCAGGACTTTTTTTTAATAAAAAAAGATGCCAGAACTCACTTTTTGTCAAGCTTTTTACTAAAGAAAATTATATTCAAATATTTAAATGAAATTGAAAGCCACTTTTCCAATGCTATGAAGCAAATAAAAAAAATTAAACAAAATTTATCATAATTTTTTTTTATTGTAGACATGTCAAATCTAAAGCAAAAATTTTGATCCAATGACCAGAAATCTGGCCAATCATTTTGAGTTTGGTATTGTATCTCAAGATCCACTTGAGATGATTCAGGAACATCAATTTGCAGCAATATTTTCATATTTTTTACCATAGGTTTGGACTTTTTATTAGTAGGACTGATGGTCAAAAGTAACTGGAAAAGTTTTTCATTTTTAAACTAGAGATAAACTTTTACACTAAAAAAGGAAATAAAATAAAAATAATGTCAAATTTACATAAAAATAAAGAAACTAAATATTCCACACATTGTTAATTGTTATACAGGTGCATTCAATCACAAATGTCAAACATTACTAGCTGCACATGCATTGCTGTAATCAGTCATTGATCATGAGTGACCAATGGAAATGTGAATGAGCCCACTCCTCACTATATGAGAGTGCCAATTTTGAATTCATCCATATTTCATCTGACTCATAAAGCACCATATATTTTTATTTGTTTGAATTACATAAATATGGATTGTAATTATATTTTATTGAGCACACAGGAAGTATAGGATTGTAATTATGTATCTGCAATATTGTTTCATCTAATTATGTTTGAAATATTAAAAATGCATTATAAAGAGTGCTAGATTGTCATTCCACCATGTTGCATGACAAACTGTTTATTAAATACACAGTTGATCATTCATATTGAAATGTTAATGTTGTATGATGTTTTAAGAATTTTTAAAAATTTAAAATTTTAACTGAAAAATGCTATTCAGGGTGGCAGACATAGCATATATTGGCCATAGCTATTATTTATTTTATACATTGTTATTTTGAATATTGTAGAATTTATTTCAGAGTTTTTGCTTATAATAAATTTAAATGAAACTTTTTGTCCATGCCATTATCTAATTCTTAGTCAATGAAAGCCCAAGTCATTTATTAGGGGAGCCAGTATAGACACTGGAATTTATGAGATTCTACATCATCCTATAAAAAATTATGTATTAATTGACAAAATTTAATCATAAACATATTTGTGATGTCAAGCATTGGTGGTCGAGAGGTCAGCGACAGCTGCTTTACAAGCAGTTGTGCTGGGTTAGTGGGTTCACTTCCCGGCTGATGCTATGACACATGAGGAAAACTTATTTGTGATAAATTAAAAATTAACAAGATTATTAAAATGAATATATAGAATTCTGTCTTATGGATATTAATCATACCATAAACATCTTAACGAATTTAGTGTTGGATCTTTATTATATCATTATCTATACTTGGTTTACTAATACATACTCAACTCATAGACAAATTTATTTTGCATTTTTAACTGCTTTGAAGTTGGAAGATGCTGAGAATAAAATGTTTTATTAAAATTTAATATATACATATATATGGCACATGAAGTGTTTATCTTCTCTATAAAAAAAAGTCATATACTTATATTGTAACATTTTATTATGTCAATTTTGATGTATAAAATAAATCAAATTATAAAGAAATAAGCGATAAATTAATTTTTATTTTGTTGAATCTAAATCGAATATTAATCCTTAAGTAAAACAAACCTATTATCCATCTAAACAGATTACTTACAAATATTTTCATACTAACAAGAAACACTTCCTTTTTAATACTTTTATATTTTAATAATCTTCTGGAGAGAATTTCATTGGACAATTATGCGTGCATATAAGTGTGTGAGTCAATAGATTATAATCCACACTAGGAATTATGCACTGATTTAAATAATATTGTCAATATTAAAATAATTATTTTAGTAAAAATGAAAATGCATTTCATTATAATTTGGTGACTAACATTAATAAAAATAGCATATCTTTTATTTGTAAGCAAACATAAAATGATAATTGAATTTATTAAATAAAATAATTTCTTGACAAATATTAAAAAAAAATATTTTCCATAAAATAATATTTGAAATTGTTAAGCATATTTATATATAGATGTTGTAAAAAAACATGATTTTTATTTGTAACTACATCTATTTTGTGTCAATATGATCAAAAAATGAATTCTGAACCAAAGAATCCGGATAATTATGATATAACTATAATGAATTAAAATTAAGCTACATAAACAATGACTATTAAAATAATATTGTTCTTACTAGCTCAAGATACATCGCTAACATATAGTATCTAATAAAAAAATATCTTTGAATAATTAAATATAAGAAATTTTATAGATTTAATATAATACAACTTATATTTATAATAAATAATTAGGGATCCAACTATAATATTTAATCCATTAATTTTACTAATAAATTCAATTTATAAAACTTGTTCAACATTATAAATAAAATATAGTTCTATCAAAATAACAAAGATAATTATGAAACTCTTAACAAGAGATGTTCAGCAAGGTCCACTGGCTTAAAGATTGAGAATACATCCCTTAAAGATGAATTCCCAATATTACCCCACCACATTCACCTAATAAACTATTATGTATTACTGTCATGTCTCTAAACACAGACATATAATAATCTTAAAATATGATTTATACATTATTATAGAAATAACAATAAATTACTTAATATTCCTTTAATAAAATATTAACTAATAATTTTACTCATCATCTTTCAATAAGAAATTTACAATTCTCCAAAATAATAATCTCAGGTTTATTTCTAACAAACTAATAACAAAATGGATTAATTAATTAACACCTTGTAGTTAAATATGATGAGGGATTTTACATGATATCTAACTACTCTTATAAAATAAATACAACAATAAGCAACTAAAATAACTTAATGACCCTCAACATTATGTCTATTTAATGATTAAAGTTTAACAATGAAACATAAATAATATAATAAGATTTAAAATAAACATTGTACAACCTTTCTTTGTTTAATGTGGCATTCTTAAAAATATAATGTATTTGAATATTGTGGCACTATCAAGTATATCTCTCATTGGTGTTGTATCTTTTAAAAATAATTATCAATGATCATATCTTCTATAATAATAATAATAATAATAATAATAATAATAATAATAATAATAATAATAATAATAATAATAATAATAATAATAATAATAATAATAATAATAATAATAATAATAATAATAATAATAATAATAATAATAATAATAATAATAATAATAATAATAATAATAATAATAATAATAATAATAATAATAATAATAATAATAATAATAATAATAATAATAATAATAATAATAATAATAATAATAATAATAATAATAATAATAATAATAATAATAATAATAATAATAATAATAATAATAATAATTTAAATACAGAAGGTTTCTGTGCATGCTCCAGAGACTCTTCCTCTCCCTCAGCTGGAACTGGACTCATAATTGCTAGAAATTGCCCATTCACAACGTTCAAAATAATTCACATTGACATGAACTTATTAATTGCAACCTTCAACCAAAAAAGCATAACAATAAATCTGGTTTTTGTATATATGCCTTTACAGGATAAAAAAATAGATACCATAATTGCAAACATTAATTCAAGGTTAGCTACAACTTCAAACCCAACCATCTTAATTGGAGATTTTAATTTAAAATATCAGGAATTTACCCAACGTTGGCTTCACAGAATAAACATACCACTAATGAATGGCCAAGGTTTTTTGCCAGATAATGCCATCTCTTTCCACAATAATCGCTTCTCTTCACTTATTGATCTGTGCTTTTATTCTCCAATGCTTCACCACCTTATTGAAATAAAACTAACTCCCTCAACGTTTTTCCGATCACTCAGCTCAAATAGTCACAATTGACTGTGCCCAAATTCAAATATCACCCTTTCCACTTACAAGAACAATAAGAGTTTTACTCCCAGAAACAACCCCTGAATTTCTGTTCTCTGAGACCTACATAATGCTAAACAAAATCAAAGATATGACTTTGAACCCGGTCCAGAAATATCTAGCATTTATGGGAATGTTGTCCTTTAACATTAACCATATAACAAAAAAACAACCTCCACCATCAAGACTTTTGTCTCTGGCAGATCAGTTACACCAGAGAATAATCATGATTAACCCATCACACTGCACCCAGCAGTATATATTCAAGCTTACACATGCATACAATAAAGCATGTGAAGAACTCAAAAGCTATCTGAAGATAAAGAAAAGCAAGGTATGCCTAACCAGGCCACACACTTGGACAAGAGATTATATAAGATGGGCGCTGGGGAACCAACCAGATGTAAAAGTGCCAATGGCACTATATACAAATAGTGGAACATATGCAGGACACAATATGATTATGCCAATTTTTGAATATTTTAAAGAAAAATTACAAGAAAGACAACCATATAAAATACCACATAATCTGTTTGGCCCACCAGAGACAAAAACCCCATTCACAAAAGATCTCTTCACAACAAAACTAAATACTATTCGAAACACTTGCCATCCAGGTAGTCCTGGAGTTCCATTGTTTGTATTAAAGCATCTAAGTAAATTCACAACAGAATATTTATGTCAGTTAGCAAACCATCTAGCACAACAAATTCAACCCATGGAGGGTGTCTATCCAATAGCCATAGTACCCTATAATAAAAAGAAAGCAATTATTCCACCTATTACAGACCTCAGACCAATATCTATGGGACCTTTGCCAATCAAAATTCTGGAGAAAATTATTAAAGATGAAATTGAACTGTATATAATGCCACTTATCTCCGAAGCACAATATGCAAAGAAAAAACTCTTCAACAACAGAAGCAGCTTTATTCTTCAAAGCAATTCTAGCAACAGTAAAACAGCGGAAAAAATACGGACCCGTTGTTGTGCAGCTTGACATAGAAGCTGCATTTGACTCAGTCAATATATACACACTTCTAAAAATGCTAAAAGACACAGAAATTCCTAGAACACATCTATATATAATTGCTAACCTGCTTCTGAACAGAGAGATCCATATAACTTTAAATGGAAGAAACTCACCATCTTTCACGCCCACCAAATCTATATCCCAAGGATCCCTCTTAGTTCACTATTGTTTATATTTTACATCAATCCCCTTATTAAAAGCATACAAAATGCATTTACTGGGATCGAGATACCAGACACAACACAGCGCACTACTTGCATCGCCTATATGGATGATGTTACCATATTCCTAACATCAAAAAAACAAATACCGCAACTCCAAAAGATATTACAAGAATATTCACAAAAATATGAATTATCATTTAATCCAGCAAAAACCACAGCCTGGTCTCTATACACTGGTAAACCCTGTACATCAATTTACAAATCAAAACCAAACTCTTTCCTTGGGTTCCCATTTCATATGGGAATTACAGGAATGAGATGTCATATCCAAAATAAACTTAAAGAAGAAGCCACAAAAATTATAAACTCCTTGTCCAAGGCATATCTTTCAATATATTCCAAAGTACAGTTAATTAACCAGCTTATCACAACCAAAATAACTTACTATGTACCGGTTATTTCATTCTCAAAGGGGTTCATTTCAAAAATTAAAACCATATATTATAAACTACTTTGGGCCAGAAAAACAGTAGCAATTTCCACAAAAAAACTTAGCCAACCTCTAATTAAAAATGGACTTGGCTTGCACAACATCAATGTTTTTCATATACAGAAGTTAAGGAACTCAATAATCACAATACTTGCCAAATACCCCAAAATTAACCACTTGCTAGAAGTTACTCCAACAGATAGACCACTTCCAAAGGTTCCTTTTTCACCAACATTATATACCAATGCAAAACCACAGACAAGATTCCAGAACAGTATTTGCATAAGTATTCATACTGGGATATTTATGGTTTAATAAACAGAGAAGCAGATACTAATGTTATACAACCTATGCTAGGAATTAACAACAAGAGACTACTCAAGGAATATAAAAAATGGGCTCTAGAGCCCAAGTACTTTGATTTTATCATGAAAATCAATCTCATTGCTTGCCAACAACCCACTTTCTTTATCATAAAAGAATGTATATATCTATTGACCCCTTCTGTGGACTCTGCCATCGAGCAGAAGAGACACTGGACCACTTTATTTATCAATGTGTAGCACTTAACCAAACACGACAGATGATATGTAACACCTACAGAAAACCGGGTACAATCATTAATCACATAATAGCTGCTTTTCAGGGAAGATCAATACCTAGCATTAGGGCAGCCACATTTGTTCTATATGCGTATTGGTGCACCCGATGTACTTTCTTAATTGGCAATAACACCAGACGACACCCAGCTACATTTAGCAACAAACTGCTACACATTCGAAATAGAGATAAAATAATAACCAACCCCCACTTATATGCAGCAACATGGTCATTGTTAAAACAACCATCAATGATGTGAATGCTGCAAAGAAAAACTATCATACAACTAACATTCAAAGTGATATGCGGACAAAACTGAATAAGCTCCTCAAACTTTAGAACTCTGATTATTTTTGCTTGTTTAATTTTTATATTGTTATAGTCCATTAACCACAAAGTGTAACCACTAAATTCATTTATATGTGTTTACCCTAATATTATTCATTGTATGTTAAATTTCAAATTTTTCTAGATGTAAACTTATGTAAACCATTGAGATCAATAAAGCCTTTATTGAAACGTAATAATAATAATAATAATAATAATAATAATAATAATAATAATAATAATAATAATAATAATAATAATAATAATAATAATGTACTTTGTTAATCAATCAACTATAATAAATGCAATATCTAAATTTTTCATTATCTTTTCAAACTAAATAAGAAGTGACTAAACTTAATTAAAAATGCAGATCTTAACCAATGTATGGGTATATAATGTAAATATATGTATATAAACTTAATAAGCTGAAATTTAACTTATACTTTGCCAACCATAAATGTTTAAAATAAGTTACATATTGAGAAAGAAAAATTAATCTCACTATATATATATAAATTAACTAAAGGAAATATATACAAAAAATAAAATCCAAAAAAAAAAAAAAATACTTGTGTATTTCAACCAGAGGACTGGTTTTCATCAGAGAGAAAAAATATATAGTAAAATGCACTTTTGTTTATGCACAGATTATAAAATGAATTATTTGTCATTAAAAAAATAGTATATATTTATACAGCACAATAAAATAGTTCTGTAAAGGTTTTATATGTAGATTAATGGATTAAGGGAATCCTTATAGAAATATATATAAATTCAACATTTTCTAAAAGATGATGAATGTAACACATGCAATAAAAAGATTAGTTAGATGCACAGAATTATTTCGTTAATATCTATAAATCACAATCATTTTTATTGATAATGATCACTTACTAAAAACCAAAATAATTCATGGCAATGTTACTAAAAATAAACAAATATTCAAATAAAAAAAATTAAATAATTAATTTTCTGTTAACTCTTTAATATCAGCTTTGTAAAAATATTTAAATAAAAGCACATTTTAATAACTATTTGTTAATTGATTAAAGCTTTTTTAAAAAAAATTAATTGCTTAAACAATTCATTTTTTATAGATTCACGAACCTATTCATTCTGACCAGATAATAAATTTTTACTTCATTTAATGTTTACCGAAGTCAAAAACTTTGTAATGAACATCAAATAGATCAGAAGCAAGTTCATGAATTTAAGTTTCAAATAAATAAAATATTTAAAATAGAAATACAGAACAAATAAGCAAAAAAAACATATTTACAGCACTACATTCTAAAATGTTATAATATACGATTTTTTTTTTCATTTTATGGGCAATTTTTTTTTTTGTTGATTTAATAGTATGGATTTTGAGTGTGGAATTTGCTGCACAAGAATAAAACTAGACAGAAGGGAACCTATTGATAATCTTTCTCAACCAGCAAATTGTACATTTTACTTAGCATTACACAATTACATTTTAATATACTTTCTCAGAAAACCAGTCATTTATAATCTTTGCTTTATATATTATTTTTATTATAGCACAATCAGGAAGTTTTGCGTATTTTCATGGGAATAATTTAGAGGCTAAATTAAAATAAAACATAAAAAGTAGAAACAATTTAAATTATTTTTAATTATTTTATTTTCAATAATTATTATATAATCATATGGATGAGAATAAAAATCTTTCATAGATTAATAAAAACATATAAGTTTTTCTGTCAGTAATTTTAAAATTTGTTATATCAGTGGTATTTGATTTTATAGATTTTAAAACAAGCTAATTTCTTCAAAATATACCTAAATCTTCAATAAAACTTGTCTGCACATTATTATTCATAAACAACTTCTAAAACATTATTTTTAAATTTATAAAATGTGTTTAAATATATATATATGTATGACTTTATTTAGTACATGGACATTTGTTTCAATGCTAATGAGTGCATTTTACATATATGTGAATGTTCACAAAAATTTTTTTTAGACTTTTTTTTTAGTTAATCATTTAATTTTAACTTTTTAAAAACTAATTAAAGTAATATTTAATAATGTAAAAGAAAATTTATAATTTTAAAAGTATCATTTCTATGGTATTTTTATCACCACAAACAGTCTCTATCCTTACATCTTGTATGTATCTATACATTATTTACAATAAGTCGTTTTTTTCTTATAGTTGTGACTTGTGTTTGAGAATTGAGAGGTCCATGTGATGTCATTATTCCATCTTATTGGCTGTCACGTTAGCATGTTTAAGGCGTATCTGTTGAAGGCTTTAGCTTTCACGTTATTACAATATTATCTGTTTTCGCTTAATAAATTTTATATATTTAAATAAGTCGGTTTATAGAATAATATATATATATATATTTAGAGACAATGATAAAACTGAGAAGAAAAGAACAAATTATTTTATTTTTAAAAAGGCAGTCAAATGCTAATAGATTAAGAATTTGAGAAAATAATATATTGAATTTCTTTTAAAAACTTGTTGCAATTTTTTTTTAAAAAAAAAGAGATTCTAAATACAATAACAGTGTACTCAAGAAGATAATTAACAATGATATGGTAATTTCTCAATGTAGCAAGCGGCTTATAAAATATCTTTGCTAATTGTCTATTAAAACAAGAATGTGAGGAAGTAATATCCATTGAACCACTATTAGAATTATTATAGTTATAATTTTTTGAATTGAAGTGGAAGTAACTGCAACTTCCCATGAGCTATATATCAAAACTAATATTCAACCAGCAATGAATTATGGAAAGAATAAAATTATTCCACTTATTCTTTTAGCTTTGATTGTATTTAAACATATACTTATTAAGGTTGTTATAAATCATAGAGTAAAATTTTGTATTAGCTTGATTTAAGTACAACGTAAATTACCCGAAATCACTGAAAGTTGTACTAATTTTCATTTCAATTAAGCTGTGATCATTAATAGTTATGTTTATTACTTTCATAAAGATTCAAAATAAATGATAGTAATTGGTATTTAGAAGTTTGTGAAGTTTGTGCATATATCTATATGCAGGGAGCATTAGAAAAGTTGAATATTTGCATCGACTTATTATTGATGTATATAATACCATTACTTCCCGACTTTATTAACATTAAGTTTGATGGCATTTAAATTTCTGCAGTAAGTATAATAGAGAATATATTTAACAGGTTTTGTAAATAAAATCTTTGTTTTATTTTTTTTTTATCATGTGCAGTTTAGCAATAGTAGTAAAGTAATAGATTCTACAGCTACAAATTTTGAACTAATTTGTAACTTTTAGCGCTTTAATGTTGTATGATCTCTTAAGCAATAAACAATTTAATTATATATAGTTTGCAATGTAAATAATTTATGAAACACTTTTACATATATATAGATATGTATTAAAATTTGAAGCAAAAGAGAAAAGGAAGAAGCATTATGCATCAGAAAGGAAAAGGCAGTTATTCTTTAGCTATTTAGATTGTGTTACAAATGGATATAAAAACTTGTTTACAAAAACTTAAATCATTTGAATATATTGTGAAATGAAAATAATCGCATAGTTTTACGTGTGTAAGTGCTTAAAGCAGAAAGAAATAAGATACTAGTTTTATTCATTAATATTTTTCAATTAAAATACACATCTATTTTATAAAAAATAAAAAAAAGTATCGTGTGTTGTTATTCATATATAATACAGATTATTTATTAGCTCAAGATAAAAGTATATTTCGTAATTTAATTATGATTTTCAAAATAGTATTACATTTTCAAATACTTATGATTTTTCTCAGAGAACTCAAAGGGCATTAACGAAAAATTATTTATTAATAAGAGCTTTTTTTAAATATATATATCATGATTATTTTATATATTAATATTTAAGCTTTTTTAAAAAAAAAAAAAACCTAGCTAATAAAACATTAAACTCACACATAAATAAATACTAATAAAAATAATTTTCAAAAATCAATTTTTATCACTATTTTTTTTTTTTGTAGTATATTGAAAGTGATATTTTACAATAAAAAGTTTTCATGTTTAAAAAACTTTCAAGATTACTCAGGTTAAATTTAGAAAATTGATTAAATTATTATTTTTAAAAATGTTATTATCACTAATATATTGTATTAACACATTTATCTTCTTTATCTATATATACAAATTCTTACGTTTTTTAAAACGTTTTTATTTCACCTTTTTAAGAATAAATAATATAAATACTCAAATAGCTTCAATGCTCGGAAATTCGTAAAAAATTCGCGAGCAGATGAGCTACAACTGGAATTGATCGGAGGACTTTATACTTCAGAATCGGTTATTCTAATACTTTATCAAAATACGCAAGGCGGCCTTTTTAAATAATTATATATAGCCAACTAATTATATGTTTATTTGTTAATTTACATTTTAAATTAGACATTTTTTTATCTGTCTAATCGTTTCTATATTTGAATTTTATTTTATTGCCTGGTCGGGGAATGCACTAACAAGATTCATCTGGCAGTAAATTTAAAGTACCTCTATCAGCCACTAACTAAAAAAGATTAGTAAAAAATGAAATCTTAGTTTAACCATTTAAATCAAATTTAATAATTGAAATCGATTTCATTTTCTAACTTATTCATTAAACGATTAAACATCACATGATCACCATTTCTTTCTTTTTTTTCATGTGTCAAAGCATCGGTTGGGAAGCGAACCCGTGAATCCGGAACAACTGCTTGTGAGGCAGCTGTGCTGACCACTCGACCACTAACGCTTGACTACTCATCATTTCTTATGCTTGCTCATACCTGTTATTAAAGCAGGCAAAACTCTCCATATATGTGCACACCAGAGTAATCAATGGATGCCATAAGGCTTGTGCATAAAACTTCTATCTATTGTCTACTCATCCAATATCTTCAGACTATTTTCTAGCTTGTGGCTTTCATCAGTGAGAAGTCTTGGATCTGAGAGTACTGCACCTAGATCTTAGGACTGAGTGGCACTAATGTATGAATAATTTTCCCTGTTTTAATAATTTATTCATTGTAGTACAATTATATTAACATCAATATATCAATTTGATTTTATATTATTTTATATATTACTCTGTTTCCTTTCCTACTTAGCTCTGCATCATTTAATGCAATGAAAATATATCAGGTAATAGGGTGTCAGGATCTTGACTCTATTCCAGTGCTTCCACTTCTGGTGCTTGAACTTCTTGTGAATAAAACCATATGAAATTCATCTCATAATAATATATATCTTCAAGGCAATAACTTTTCAGAATTTCTCCAGCAATGTCTATTTCAAAACAAAGTTCTTAAACACAATCACCATTATTAAATCATTATTATTCTTAGATCCTTATTCTTATGCTTTTTATTTTTTGCTATTTATTTAAGAATAATCCTAATCTATCAATATTCTTATCTTTCAGATATTTTCTCAGTTTATCTCTAATTCTATTCATTTTTATTTTCAACATTTTTTGGTATCCATATATACCATCATAAGTCAAAAGTAAATAACATGATTTTCTTAAATAGACTCCCAAATGTATTTATCCACAAAGTAAAGCATCATTAAATTTAACTATTTTAACTTTATAAGAAATTTAAATTCTCTACAGCAGCAGTATCTCATATCACTCCTATAAAGAGTATTTGTTTTATACAAATATTGTTTCAAATTTATTTTTTGTATTATAAGCATTATTTACAATATATATTAAAATGTTAGAATTTTTTTCAAATATAGTTATAAATTAGGAAAAAAATGAAATAAAACTAACTTTGTTTAATTGGATTCAGTTGATTGCTTTCATATAATCAGTTATTATAGTGAAATAAGTTTGCTTTTTATTATTGTTGCCATAAGTTACAATATGTTTTACAATATTTGTCTTAAAAAATAGAAAAAATATTGAGCATTTGCAAAAAATGGGGAAAAAATTTACAATCATTTAGATAACATCCAATGTGGAATGCTGCTGAACCTAAAATGTGGCAAAAAATTTATACTACATGAGCTAAATTTGAACTAAATTGGTTTTTGCAAAATAGAGACATTGCATTGGAAGATAATGAAGTGGACATCTAATCAATTTAACAAATAATATGAAATTAAGGCATTTGAATATAGTTAATGGTATGACATATAACTTGTAGTCATTGAGGTTAAAATATATTAAAGATAAATTTTGCAATAAGTAAATAAATCATAAACTACAAATATGTTCACATTCAACACAAAATATTAATTCTGAAAAAGTCTGTTATTCAGTCAAAATTGTTACCATACATATAAAAATAATCTGATAGCATACATATAAAAATAAATAGGATCTTAACAAAAAGTATTTTATGTTTTATAATGAGTGTAATATGGTTAATATTAAAAGTTGAAGAAGAAATGGATTATTTATGTTTTTTACTAATTATATTACTTTAATTTTTCTAAATTTATTCTCAAGCTTATCTAAATCTGACTAAATTTAAATTATAAATCAATGAAAAAGACCTAATAGACATTTCTCTAAAAAATTGTAAGATTTGAATAATTATCACTAATGTTTCTGAACTACAACATTAAAAATTTCTAACTAGAATAAAAATTGTTTTAATAAATATTTACTGGATGTTTTTCTTTTTAATTTCACTATATATTTGAGTACAAACTAATGTATTTATTGTAAAAATTTAAAAATCACTTTTGAAAGTTTTTGGGGGATAATTTTTTTTTTAATAAATAAATAGATACTTGGAATAAAGGGATTCTATTTATTATTACTGCCACAAATTATACAACATTTTACCCTTCATTTCCCATTTCAATAAAATAAAATAAACAGATTTTAATGTATTTATATATCTCATATCATATATAATAGTTGCTGTTTAGTAAATTAAAATTAGTTGTGGTATATAAATAACTTCTATTATAGTATCTTTCATAAATATTTTATTATTATGTGCCATCAATCAATTATGTGAATGGCATTTCTTCAGAATGTTAAACAAAATAATTGTATAATTTATTGTTTATGAAGAGTTTGCAATATTTGAACAACAAAGTTGTAATTGGAATATATCAGTTTTTTTTTTTATGTGATGTAAATTTTCATTTTATTTAGTTGAGAATTTATATGGAAATCGTTAGATTTTGAGTCTACCATTATAGATATAGTTAGAATTTTTACATCCACATTTTTTTTATAAAAGCTATTTTTAACATTTGATTGACAATCAAATAGTTTCTAAGATTAAGGAGCCCTTAAACTTCGTTTTGGTTTATTTCATGGTAATTAAACAATTGCTATCACTCTATTTTTGCAATTAATTGTACTTATTTACTAATTAAAAAATTAAAAATAGAGATTAATTCGTTGTAAATTTATATAAATATTTTATATTTTTAAATAAATAAAAAATAATTAAATTTACTAAAAAAAAATGTCAATGCTTATAAAAGATATTCTTAAGGAAGTGACATATATATAAACATATTTGTTTTATGATAACTAAAATGTTTTTAAAACTTCTGAATATTTAAAAAATGATAGATATTTAAAAAGCATCTTTCAGTAATTAAAAATTAATTCATATTTTCGGAAGAAGATGATAATTTATTTTCTTTAAATGTAAATTTGAAGAAAGAAGAAAAAGTGTGTTTTAAATTTCTTAAAAAATAAAAATAAAAAAATATTTTTTTTATATCTCTTTCTTTTTTCTCATCTCACAAATATAAATGATTTTATGTTTTAAAAATTATTTAAATTATCATATTTAATATATTATATATTTTAAGCTTTAATTTTTTTTAATATATTTTTTTCTCCTTGCTAGATTATATTATTGTTTGATAAAAATTGTAAAATTGATGTTCATTAAGCTTTAATAAAATTCAAAATATGTTTATTATATTTGTAATGATTTATGTTTTAGTTATTAAAGAAATATTCATTTTTTGTTTTTATATGGAAACTACAATATGATTATTATCAAATCATTGATTACTCAATTTTATTCTAGATGGCACTAAAATGAAGATATGCTTTCATCCAATTATATTTTTAAACTGGGGAATTAGGTGTTATATTATTATTATAAATATTATCTTTAATTTTTTCATGCATTGAAGCTAATATTATTATTAGTATTTCTTTGTCTTAAAAAATTAAAAACACAATTTCAAAAAACAAGAATATTGAATTATAATTCATAAAATTAATTTAAATATAATTTTTTCAATGGTTGAGAAGATTTTAATAGTCAAAGATTATTTTTGAAAATAATCACATAGAAAATATATAATGAATGAAAATATATTTAAATAAATTTAACATTTAAATCACTTTTGAAAATTTTATTAAAATTCTAATTCCCGATATTTACAGTTTTCTTCATGATATTGATATGTTTCCCTTCTCCAATTTTATTGATTAATTTTCGAAATATATATATATATGTTAAACTGTTTTGTTCATTGTTTTTAGAACTTACAATCAACCCATTCTTAATTTTAACCATATGGTTGTAGGCAAGTGGGAAAACATGCAATTTGCTCATAGATTACATTTTAACTAACATTTTTTTTCCTCAATTGTTTTTTAAATGTCTGAAATATATCAGTGAAATGGATTTTTATTTTTAATAAAACTAAGTAGATGAGTAATTAAAAATAAATATCATACACTTATTTAAAAAATAATATATATTAATTTTGAAGTATATGAAGAAGCAGTAGCAAACATTTATTAATGCCATTATTACTTGATTACAGTATTCTATTGCTTAATTAATCTATCTTTGAACAAGTAATTTAATATACATATTTTCTATTCATATGAAAACTATTATTAATTATTTAAATATTCATTGAATAACTATTATTTTGAACAAATTCTAACAAAAAAAAAAAAACTCTTTCAAAATAATTTGTTTTTGTTTGATTTAAATATAAAGTTTATTTTAAATAATATTTACAAAAAATGTTAGGATAAAAGTAGTTATAAAAGAAATAATTAATAAAAAAATAATCAATTGGTTTAATGTTCAGTAGATAATAAGAAGTTTGAATACCAAAATGGACAGTTTTGGGTTATTATTTGTTAACATTGACTTTCAGAGTCCATTACTATACCAATATACTTATCTCAATACAAAATGAAGTTATGTGCAATATTATATCTCAATTTTCTCGGAGAAAATGGATTTTATAACTTCAGTTATTGCTAACATAAAATATCAAATATAGGAGAGCTGTTTTTAAAGAAAACATGTTCATCATAAATCATTATTTATTGTTTGTTTGTAAGTACATTTCATTTTTTACTGCTAAATGTCAATACAGACTTTTTTCTGTCACCATTTGAAAAGAATAATGCAAAACCATAACATTGTCTGCTAATTGCTTTGATTTTCCAATATAATTGTTTGATTTTCTATTCATTGATAACAGAAATATGTCACTATGTAACATACATAATCATTATTAATAATAGTTTAGCATTGTTTCTTATCACTTTAATGTAATTTATGTTAATAATTCATATTTAAAATTATGTCATTAACTTCAATAGGTTTTAACATTAAATATGCATTATATAATAATGAAGTCTCTTTTTTATTATTATATATTATATAGGTTATATGGGCACAGACTTTCACACAACCCACCACTCTCCACCCTATCTCATAACACTGATATGAGGATTGGCTATCTTTGTATATATATGAGCACTTATAACATATATGTGTGGAGATGGTAATCTGGACCAACTAATGATTGCTGGTTTAGCATGAAATACATATATTGGTGATTATTTATTTTTTTCAACATATATGTGTTGAAGTGTATCAGTGTTATGAGATAGTGTGGAGAGTGGTGGGTCATGTGAAAGTCTGTGCTCATATAACTTATATAGATTACATATATAAAACAGGTATATAATAAGCCTGTGTGTTTCAGTTATTATTATATATTGTAACCATCAAAAATGTTAAGCTTAACCCTATAGTGACTGACAAAATGTTAACTTTTACTATGTGGATAGTCACTGTAATGAAACTTTAATTTAAACAGAATATTAAATATCTAGAAAATATTATAGAATGCATTTGAATAATAATTGTATTTTGTGGTTATTATGAACATCAAACTATAACTGTATTTGTAGATAAGTCTAATAATATTTGTGCTTGGCTAGCTTATTCATTCTAAATTTTTATATTGAATAAATCTAAAGTTATTTCAGAGTTTAAAATATTTATGTATAATAAATTAAACTTCAATATGACCAAATAACAAAGTGCATTTTATTGTATTCAATCCATATTCCAAGTAACTAAGTATTAACATTCAAAATGTATATGAATATTGACAATAAATATAAATAACATTATTATTAAGATAGTGTACTTTTAAATAAATTCATAATAATAATAAAACCATGTGACCCTATTTATTTATTAGATGATGAATGTTAAAATAATGAAATGAAAATCAGAAAATTTAACTAAATATAAAAATCCATTTATTAACAAACAAAATAAATAAAATAAAATGTAATATTAATAATAATTTAAGATCTCGGCAATCAAGATAGATAATTTCTCACAATGTTAAGTATGAAAGATTAATCCCTGTTTTCCTATTAAGTAAACTGTACAAGTGTATCATTACATGATATGGGGACAAAATACATTATTGAAGAAGGGTGTTAAACAAAAGATAAAAAAAAATGTAAGTATTAATAACAATCAATAAACAAAATGAAATAATGTTTTATTTGATTTCTCTGTAAAATAGTTTAATCTGTCCTTCTTTTAATTTTCTTGCTGGTATAAACTTATTCTTTACAATACAGAGTTTTACCATGTTATAATATAGTTAATCAAAAATGTGATTTTATCTTGATGAACTTGTATAGGCAAATGATGCTTATATAAGCAAACATTCATGAATAACAAACTATAACATATGTTATTAGGATCTTCCCTCTACTAAACAACAATATTATTTAAATAATTCTTATGGCCAAAGATGCAATTAATTATAGAAAATATTCTTCATATGATCTTTAATATATCTACACTGACAAACAAAGTAATTCTTATAAAATCTTTCAACTATAAAAATATAATTATTTGCAGTTACACTTTAGATATTTTCTAGCATTTAATTATAACAGCTTAGTCTGGACATAAGATCTATAAAACATAAAATGTTATATTTAAATTATGGATAATAATAATTACTATTAATTAATTAATTAATAAGATGCTCCAAAATACATTGAACACATTATATACACAGACACAAGACATCAAGTGCTAAAGTCATAATAATGTAATTTAAATATAATACATGTATAATTATTTACTCTTGTTTTATTCATGTGAAAACTTTATTTACCCAAAACAACTATATATAATAATAAATAAACATATCTCTTAAAATTAATAGTATTTATATGATCCTGTCATTAAATATATTAAATTGTTAATTGATTCCAATCAAAATTCTTCCAATTCTTTTCAACACAATTCTAGTCTTTTTTTTAAGTGTCATAGCATCGGCCGGGAACCCGCAACCCGGGCAACTGCCTGCTAGTGCAAGGCAGTCGCGCTGACCTCTCGACCACCAATGCAAGACATTCTAGTCTTTTTTCAGTAAGAAAATAATAAACTTCTTTTTTCTTTAAAAATATTTTTTAAAAATATTGTCATTCCTTAACTTGCAACATTATATCCAGTGGTAAAACAACTTAAAAAACTCTTGATTACACAAAGATAAGGAATTAATAAGGAAGTAAGAACAATAACTTCCAAAACTCAAAGTCCATTAAGAATAAAACTATGTACACATTATATTACTTTGACATCAATAAGTTTATGCAGTTTTCAATCATCAATTATTTCTAGACAATAGAAAATCTTAAAAACATTTTTAAAAAAAAACATATTTTGGCTTAAGTAATTTAAAAATATAAATAGTATTTATACACACATATAACATATCAACGATCATTAAATATATTAAATTGTTAATTGACTTCAATCAAAATTCTTATAATACTTTTTAACACAAATCTAGTCTTTTCCCAGTAAGAAAATAATAAACTTTTTTTCCCCTTTAAAAGTATTCTTTAAAAATAACTTCCAAAACTCAAAATCCAATAAGAATAAAAATATGTGCCCATTATATTACTTTGGCGTCAATAAGTTTATGCAGTTTTCAATCATCAGTTATTTTTTAATCCTTAATTAAAGTTTTATAAAATTTATATTATTCTGATAACAGTAAAATTATGTAGTTTTACAATATGTCTATAAAAGTAATTATTCACACTACAAATTAAAGATGTAGTAATCCGTTAAGATAAAATATATTGTATACTCTGAGATATTATATACTCCGAGAATAATAATAATAGTAGTAGTAAAGCATGAAGGAGTAGTGATATTAAAAATAAGTAATATAAATCTTTTTTTCCCTAAATGTAGATATATGAAATGTGCAAATGTTTCTTGATACAAACTGTTCAAGACCAGAATGGAGGAATGCACTTGTGGATCAGGGACTATTAAGATTTAAAATTAATATTGCTGCTCTTAAAGAAATTTGTCTCCCAGGGAAAGAAAGTTTAATAAAACATAATGATCATTACAAGATTTTTTGGAAAGGTGTTAAGTCAGTTTACAGAGAATGTCTGGTGTTGAATTTGTAAAGTCCAATTTAGAATCTTCCATTGCTTGAATTCCTCACTGTATCAATGAAAGGTTAATGGTTTTACAACTCACATTGCATAATGGTACTAGTTCTCATTTTATTAGTGCCCATGTTCCAACCTTGGATTAAGAAAGTTTAGAGAAAGAAAAGCTTTTATTCACTATTGGATAGCTTTATTACAGTAATACCATTAAAAGTTCATTTTTCTTCTTCTTGGAGACCTTACTGCTCTGTTAATACAATTAGTAGATTTTGACCAAGGGTATACTTTGTTTAGTCAAAATAACTTTCTATGTATCCATGCTCAAAACAATGGCATTTAATAGTTTACATTATAGTTAGTAATCAAAATACCAAGAATTCATAGGTATGTTATCACTTATAAGTTCCAACTGTTGGATGAATCACAGATTGATATATTCCAAAATTAAAATATTTGCATTAAAAAATAAATATTATTCCAATCATATTTCTCAAGAAAATTGATGTTCATTGTTTAGAAGACTGTCCTATACATATTAAATTTTAACAGCAATTAAACACTAACATTGCTAATTTGGATCTACAAATCTGTCATATTACTAAAGCATAGATATTTTCTTAAGATGTGTATTATGGATATAAGTAAATTTTATTCTTGGGTTCACTAAAAAGAAGAACCACAACTAGTTTTCTGATAATAATCTTATTATTAATGATGTAATTAAAAGGAACATATGAAACTTAAATTATAAATATAAATATCTGAAGACAGAAGTTCAGTGACTGATTAGAAGGTTTAAAAATGATTGGTGGATTAAAACTGTAAAGAAAATACAAATGTTCCTGATCATGGGCATTATAGATATTTTTTGATGCATTGAAAGTAATGTATGGACCTGAAAAGCAATAATAAAATTCTATTAAATTTATCAATGTCACTCTCTTATATGATGATAAAGATATTTTGAAAAAAATGGAAGGATTATTTTAATCATCATTTAAATTATGATACAAGAATTCAGATGAAGACTTTTAATGAAATTTTCATTTTATTTACTCATTTAGATTTGGACAAAGATATTTAGCTAATGAAATCAAAACAATTTTTTGGTAACTTAAAAATGGAAAAGTTGTAGACTCTTATGAAATACCTAGAGATATTTTTAAAATTTTAAGCTGATTTGTTAGTTTCATAAATATTAGATTTTTTTAGGAATATTTGTACTCAAGAAGTTGCATCATTTGATTCTAAGAATGTTTTTATTTTTCAGATTTTCTAGAACAAAGTGAATATACAAAGTTGTGGTAATTATCATGGAATATTATAAAAGAGCATTCAAGAATTTTTTTGCTTACAGTTATAAATGAATAGTTATCAGAAACTGAATGTGGTTTTAAAGAATCAAGAAACATTATAAACATGGTGTTTGTTGCCAGATAAATGCAAGAAAAGTGCTAAGATCAAAAGCATGACTTATATATCACATTGCTTTTGTTAAGTTGGTTAAGACATTTTATGACAGATATATGATCTTGTTTAAAATTACTTGTTGTCAGCTTTATAAGAGGAAGTGTTACTACTACAGTAACAAATCTGAGTTATTTGAAATGCAAATTAGTATTAAACGCAGATATATATTTGCTCCATCATTGTTTTCGATTTTTATGACAGTGGTTTTTAGAATTGTTTATAGTTCATTTAAGCAAATAGGGATTAAAATATAATGCAGGTTTGATGAAGAAATTTTATATTTGAATCAATCAAATTCAAAAATTAAACATTCATCAATCTTGGATTCTAGATTTAGAGTATGCTGATGACTGTGCTATTTTCATCTGTTCAAAAGATGATTTATAGATTGATCTTAATATTTTGAATATAACATATAGAGATCTTGGCTTATTAATTAATGATGAAAAAAATTTATGCATCTTATTAGCTAGTGATTGAAAAACATCCTTAGCAACTTTTAGCTTGGATGGTTATCAAATTGAGAATGTAAACCAGCTTAAATATTTTGTTAGATTTATAAGTAGAAAGATGAACAATCAGTGCAAAATAAAGGTATTAGAAAAGTGTCATTTAAGGATGATCAGTATAATTTTAAAAATACAATGACAAGATTATAAATTTAATCAATATGTTCTTCAGCCTTGCTTGATGGATTACTACAAAATTCGCAATTGAACAAAATCACACCTTTGTTGGTTTGAATATGTAAAATGAATGAACATTGGAAAAAAATTTAAAAGGCTGTTTTATGGTAAATTGGAATATGGATTTTGTGAAAGAGGTTGATCTCAAAAACATTCTAAAGAATTGTAATGCCAATTGTTTCTATTGGGAATCTATTGGGAAGATATGGCAAAGAATAGAATACATTGAAGAATTACATGTAAACATGATGAAATTTTCTGTTGAGTAAACAAAAAAACAAAAACACAAAGTATCAAGTAAATAGAAAATGGACCAGCATGTTATATATATACTTTTTTGTGCTTCACAGATTAATTTGTATAGTTATTACAAAACTCATTTCTTGAATAGTTTCTCCCCTTCCTTTTTTTTTGCTCTTCTTTTTTTAATTTTATTTTTAGAGTTAGAATGGCCACACTCATTTACATGTGGTCATTTTTATTATTATTACTAACAATTCTATATAGATGAACAGCGAATAAATCATTAATTATTAAATGATTATTTGTCTTGTTTTATTATCTTACTAAAAATATTTATACACCCATTTACTTACCACTAACTAGATGAATAACTGAGTTGGTAAAGAATATGATATTTTGAATAAAATTCTAAAACTACTTATTGTATAAAAAGTTGAATTCTTATTTATGCAATTATAAGAATTAGTTTTTTGATTGTTGCCAAGTTTTCAGTGGTTCAACTCTGGATTGTACAGTCTTTGGATCAATTCTATCTCTTGTACTTCCAGTTCTCAGGTTTCTTATAGACTGTCTAGCAATAAAGCCATTTAATTCTATTTTTATTTATACTATATATTCATCAAAAAATTAAAGATCTTTATAATTCTTATTAATTTTCTATCCTTGCAATACAATTATTATTAAAATATATTATATGGGTCCCTTTAGTATGGGCAATAATTTTGTTCTAATTGTTTACTTATAGCCTGTCAGAGTTAATATTATGTTTTTGATATTTGTTGTCCTGGGGGAAGGGATGGTATTATATAACTTTTATAGTTATTTCAGCATGTTACTTTTATATCAAATAAAATTTACATTTAGTTTTTTGTTTCTTTGGTAATTTTTTTCATCAACCATGGCAGAGTTATTAATTTAATTTCTTACACATTCATTATGTATTATATTCTTTTTAAATTTCTTAGATTTCTCCATTCACTTATATTAGGACTTTCATCCAAAAGCAACAGCTAAAATCTATTTTAAAAAAACCCAATAGAATGGAAAAAGATCTTTTTATTACCATACAACTACTACAGCATATAATTCGTTCATTAAAAAAGTAAAACTCTCTGAATTTGCTTGATTTGGGTTAAAATAGCTACTTCTTTTATATAAGGATGAACAGCTTTGCTACAGTTGCCTTACATATTATAAACTTAATCCTGTTCATTATCAATTTCAATTAATGATAAAATATTTTTTTAAATCCTATATAGCAAATGCTTTTTTATTCTAAACTTTTTCTTACTCAATATCATTAAAGTTTTCAAATATTTAAAATGTTCCACCAAATTTTTAATAAAATAAAAATATTAATCTAATAAATTTTGATGTTCCATTTTTTATGAGCATATCCTAATAAGATAAATAACTTTTTAATATTTTCTTATCATGATTTAGTTATTATAATGGACTGATATAATTTTGAATATCTAGTATTTATCTTGTCATAAGCAGGTGAATGTCTAATAGAATATAATTGTTCATCATTACTGATGATAGTTTGTCATTGTTTTTTTTATTTCATAACATAATTAAAGTTAACATAGATTCATCTAGATTGCATATTTTTATCACATGATAATAGCCTAACTTTATTAATATCTGGACTTTTCAATTTCTTGTCAAGGCAATTTCATAGAGGTTATCCTGACAACAAAATGAAAATTCCTGACATTGATAGCCACTTGGTCTTATCATGTGATTTATATCTTTGAATTATCTAGCTTTTTATTATCTAAATAATATACATTGTATTGATACAGAATCAGGAGTGAATTGAGGTGAATAACAGAAGATGGAAAACCACATCACCATCACAATTTTATAAATCATCAAATATAATGAGTACAGAATAGATGAAAAATATCCAGGGATTAAGAGCAGAATGTCAGCATGAACAAAATATTCAGGTGCATCTCCAGCATTACTTACAGAAGTATAAATAAATAAATAAAAAATAATCATCTATAATCAACAAAGATCAGTCAAAAATCAGAAATTAATTAGCTATCCCCTGCCAAATTTAGGGTAGAAGTACAATACAACTATCTGATGGACATACTTAAGTGATAATCCATCAGAATATAAAAAATCAAATAATGCTGACATATTGACATCATTAATGCTTTGGGCACATAGTACTATTAATGTATCAGCCAACAATAAACTTAATTTCTAAAAAAAATAGAATGTAGTACATGGTCTTTAAAAATACCTTTGCACCATCCAGGATTGTCATGTAAATGTCATAATCCCTACATCTATATAACTAACCATTATGCTCTAATATGGCTCATGAAGCAAGAACTCTATGAACTATTACTATGAGAAAGAGATAAAATAAATATAATAGCTTATTCTAATTTATTTTAGAATAACTTCACAAAGATAATTTCAAAACAATCCTGCAACTATAAGCTGTATTAAAATCAAATAACACACATTGCCAATTCATGAAACAGATATCCAGGGAAATAAAGATACTAACAATAGAATATTTTTTACAATAATTATTTAATAAATTGATTAACAATAAACAAAAACTTTTAAAAAAATAACATGATAATATGAAAATTTAAACTTATTTATTTTATGAAAAAAATAGCTTCATAAAAATTATGGTTAACCAATAGATTTCCATTCATTTAAATAACTTTTGCTTTCATTCATTTATTTCTTTAAATAACAAAAGATGGAAAAACAACTTTATCATAATCAGAGATAAATATCTTTAAATTAGATTAATTAATATTTTGTTAAGTTTTGGAGAGAAAATCAAATAATAAAAAAATTTCAAAGGAAAATGTTAAATGTAATTTAATAAAATTTAAATTTTAAAAATATTTTTTTATAATTTTGAAGAGAAAATTAAATGGTTAATTATAATTTCTATGAAACTATATTTTTTTGATAAAATGAATGTTTAAATTTTAATATTATCATATCATTTTTTAAATTTTTGTTTATTGATAAACAATTAGTTTATTAAATAATTGTTTAAGCATGTTCTAGTATTAATATCTTTAATCCTCAGCTATCTATTCCATAAATTGACGGTGGGTATGTGGTTTTATTTTAATAAGCATAGAGTTTAAGGAATTGTTTTCAATTTATTTCAGTAAAGTTATTTTAAAGTAAATTAGAATAAGCTGTTTATGCATTTATGTTTTTCTCATAGTAACAGTTCATAATATAAGAAGTTATTGATCTAAATTAGAGCATAATGGTCAGTTATATGGATGTAGAGCAGGGGTCCCCAACCCTATGACTGCGAGCACCATGGCACCCGCAGACCATTTTATGTGTGCCCGCCGCTATCTGAACACAATAAAAAATTATTTATTGGATACAAATAAATTTAATTTTTAAAATTTCTTATAAATTATTGTATTATATTGTAATCAAATTGTAGGGCATACTATACTTTTACAGCGTAAAATTATAAACATTAATCATAAGTTAAAATTTTATTTTTGAAATAAATGTTTTTTTGTACATTATGTGTATTATTAACAATATCCAACTATAAATTTACATTGAAAAAATAAATGGTGCCTGCCATCTGGTTGAAAAAATAAATGGTGCCCGCCACCTGGTCGGTATTATAGAATGTGCTCTTAAGTGCAAAAAGGTTAGGGACCCCTGATGTAGAGGTTATGTTGATGTTTGGACATCCAGATGATAATCATAGCTAGTGCAAAGGTATCACTTTTAAAATTCATGCCCTGCATTTTTATGTATTTTTTTGTTATTAGAAATCGAATTTATAGTTGGCCAGTAATTGGGTGACCAGCATATTTATGATCATCAGCATGTTTTAGTATTTCAGCATTATTTTATTTTTATATTCTGATGAATTAGCACTGATATATGTAAATCCAAATAATGTTGTATTTTGCTACAAATTTGGCAGGGACTAGAATTCAATCATATAGATGATTGTTGATTGCAGACTGTTCTTTGTTTATTGTCAGTGATTAGTTTTAATTTATTTATTTTTCTCTAATGCTGGAAGTGCATCTTATGGTTTTGTTCATACTGACATTCTGTTTTTTATTTACAGAATACTCTATATCTATTCTATACTCATTATATTTTATGATTTATAAAATA
Organism: Epiperipatus broadwayi; assembly: GCA_028023455.1. NCBI lineage: Eukaryota > Metazoa > Onychophora > Udeonychophora > Euonychophora > Peripatidae > Epiperipatus > Epiperipatus broadwayi. The sequence continues at coordinate 5,230,243 of JAQFVV010000019.1, forward strand.
GGGATGATGATATAGTTTTATATCTCCCCATGTTCATCTCAGTTCACTTTTGATTTTATACAGTTACAAATGGTGTCCAATGTGTGATGCCATTTGTAATGTACGGAATATTTGGGGTTAATTGAGGTGAATATGGGGGGATGGGAACACATCATCCCCACAGAGGCTAAATTATCAAATATAATGCATGTAGAATAAATAAATATCCAGAAAATAACAGCATTTGATGATGATCAGCATGTTTCAATATTTCAGCATTATTTGATTTTTTTATATTCTGATGGATTAGCACTTAAGTATGCACATCCAGATAATAGTGTTGTATATCTTTCCTAAATTTGGCAATGGCTAGATAATTAGCCTGTCTATAGTGGACCCATATTAAATCCAGTCACAAGGCTGATAATTGATTTTTGATTGTTGTTTGTTTATGATTAATTAATATTATTTTATGTAATGTTGAAGATGCACTTTATGGTTTTGTTCATGCTGATTCTGCTCTTATTTATTGGATATTCATTTATTTTATATTCATTATATTTCAGGATTTAGTCTTCATGATAATTATTGATGATTGTGAGTGTTCCATGGAGACAATGATATGTTCCCATCTCCCCATATTCACACCATATTAACTCTTAACACATCATACTATTACAATATTTATAATGTGTGCAAATAATACTTTATATATATATACACACACAGTTATCTTACTTGTAATTGAAATTTTTTTGCTATTAAGAAAAGTATTGTGGCTAAGTAGAAAAAGAAAATAAATGGAAGATTTTAATATGTAAAATTAACTAAAAGAAGAATTAAAACTTGAATGTATATATGTATGTATAGTTATAATGTTACTTTCATTGGAGATCAAATGACATTGGGCTAAGCACAATTCCATTCAATTAATAAAACTGAGATTTTTCTTTCTGATTTCTTCTAAAAATTGAACCAGAAACTTTTATTTCTTGAGACCACTATCTTTACCATTGACTATGATAAAAAAAGTCATTTGGATAAGTCAAATTAGAAATTTAGAAATAATAAGGATGTATGGTAAAAGAATAGCAGTAGGTAATAAAGGAAATTGTCCATTGTTTTTATATTAAAAATTAAAAAGATACCCTAGAAAATAAAACGATGATGGATTATTTAAAGAGAATATATAACCTATAATGACAAGAAATACTTAGGAATATGAAGCAAAAGAATAAATATTAGTGATAATTTAATAATTTAGACAGACCTTACTATTATTTTTATTGAAATATTTCCATTTTTAAGACATTTTTTTATTATTTTGGAACTTGTTATTATTCATCTGAATATGTTATTAAAGTCAAACAGAATGACTAATAAATAGAATATTTTGAACAAATGGTAATACTTTATTATTTTATTAGTATATTGCTTTTCGCATCTTAACACAATTTATTGTACATCATTATTACTATAAATAAATGTTAGTGAGTTTTTATTTCATTAAGATGCATTGTACTTTTCTTTTTTAATCTATGCCGTAAATTGATGGCAAGTTAGTCTGAATATTTCAAATATATTTATAATAGTTTATTAAAAAAAAACGAAGTCATTCCATTTTATCAAAGAAAAATATAAGAACTCTATTCTTTATTTTTTTAAAAAAAAAAATTAAATACAGTTAAAAAATTTAGATATATATTTATCTTATTAATTAAATAATAGAAATTAAAAACATGAGAAGCTTTTTATTCTTGTGCTATCTATGTAATCAGTGATTACTAGATGTTGGTGTATTTAAATCTCCATTCTCAAACTAGTTTTTGGGAAGTCGATTAGGTTTTGCAACTTTAACTATGACTGCCCATTACATTCTAGCAACTATTTCTTTCCAATAAAAACACTAACTGCTTGTGCTCCATGAGCAGTATTGGGGTTCTTTGAGTGCTTGTTGAATGATGAGTTGTTTTCTTTCTTTACTGACATAAAAAGTATAAGCATGATGTCAAACAAAATATGAGCATTTGATAGCTTAACCCTTTTCCCGCCCCCTACAAGGCTCCTCATAGACATCTGATGTCACTCTAACTCTGCCAGTTCTTATGCTAAAAAATTCGTTTGATAGGTTTTGAATAGGTTTTTAAAAGTTCTGTAAGATGGTGCCCTCTTCCGATTTATTTTACAAGTAAAAAATAAAAAAAAAACGCATTTAAACCTAAACAAAGAAAGAACATTACTTGTTATTGGTTCTTAGCATGCTCTCAGCCGCAAAAGACATTCTGATTGGCTGGAAAGAACAAAGAAACCGCCTGATCAAAAAAAATAAAGAAAAATGCTGATATTTTCATTTCGAATGCAATTTTAAGTATTAAAAAAATATAATTTCAGAAATTAAACTAGTTTTTTAAAAAAAAAACTAAAAAAACAAAATTATTTTCGAAAAATATTGAAGATTTTAGTAAAAATATTAAAGAAATATTTAAAAGAAATATTTACTTTTCTATAATGTAAAAGTCGACCTTTTTGTTTATATTATAGCTTTTATGTTGCCGAAATTGAATATTTTAGAATAAATAAATAGCAATTTATTTTTGAAAGAACTTTCGTTCTCTTCATAACCTGAAAAATTAGTAATATACTTTTTATAAACGTATCTGAGTTGAATTTAATATTATAGGTGAATATGTTTTAACAATAGGCTTTGTCTTCAGTTTGTGAGTTGGCCAATTAAAAGATTTGATTTTTACCTCATACAACCAATAATATAATTAGCGGTTAAAAGGTTAATGATGTGGCTTTCAGAAAATGTTTATCTCAAAAACATTGGTTGAAATTTGGATTTTTGGCAATAGTTTTAATAGACCACAGTATTTAATTTTTTCTTTTTTGATAACTTTTGTAATTACTACAAAGCGATAAAAGAAAAAAAATGGTTTACGGCCTGCAAGTGAAAATTTCTCTGGTGTTATTCACAAACAAGGCCTACAATGGAGCTTCAATGTAATGACTTGTAAGTATAAAATTTTAATTTTTTAATATTTAAATTTTTTTTTAATTTTTTGAAAAAATTATCTTTTTTATTAATTTTAGTTTGTAATTAGTGTGTGTTAGTTTGTAGTTATATATTTATTTATGCTCATATAGAATTCATATCTATCGTAATTTTCTAAACTTTTACCTACACTAATCCACTTATTTTTATAAAAATAATGATTTTCAAAAAGTATAATAATTTATAATTATGTTTATATAATATATTTGTGTTTACAAGTAATGAGTTATAAAACTAATAATCAAATGTATACAAAGATCACATACACAAGCATATAATCAAATTCTGATTCTTGTTTATGTTTTTGTTTATTCTTGTTCTTGCTTTGGAGTCACTCTGGTTTTGCTACATGTTTCATAACATTATTTTCAAGTCTATAGTTAACAAATGAACTATATGCAAATAAATTATATCTATATTATACATTAAATATAACAAGATAGCATCACTTCTATGCATAAAGAATATAAACATCACTTGTGTGCATAAAGAATATAAACATCACTGGTATCCATAAAGAATATAAACATCACTGATGTACACAAAAAAATATAAAATGAAGAGACAAAACTCATTTTATCAGTGATATGGACAGTAGCCTACAATTTTTAGTTTTAGATAGACAAGAAGCCAATTGATATGATTTTTTTATTATCTATTATTATGGTGAATCTTTTTCTTTATAGATGCCTTTGACATTTAGAACATTTGGGGTACAAGATAAAAATGAAGAAGTTATATCCAACTTCTTTTGGAGATTGTGAAGCTATGGATTATCTTAGGTAAGACATGTTATACACATTTAGAAAGATAACTTTGTGAGGAATACAAAAAAATTATCACTGAAGATGTAATTTGAATTTTAGTTAATGTTAATTTCCAAATTATGAACAAACAATAAAATAATAATTATTTCAGATGTGAAAATTTCTTGTTTCTCTTATTTTTATATAGTTATCACTATTTATTTTATGCTTATTGTTTTCCTTAATTTTTCTAGTTTTTAGCAATGTAATTGTTTTTGTTCTAACATAATTAAAACTGAAGTTATTGTGAAAATTGTGTCTCAGGCCAGTATTTTAAAAAATTCAATATGGTGACTTAGTCCCAAGCAGCTATACCTGCAACCTTTTAAGAATGCTTTTGAAATATTTTAGTTTGGGATAGATAAAACTAAAGTAGGGGGCTGCTCTTATTTTATCACATTGTGTGGACTAAAGAGAAGATTGATTTTTTAATAATATAATAAAAGTTAATATATTATTTTTTATTTGTTCATAATTTTTGGAAGTAAAAAAGAATTCAAAGATCAATTTAAGAAAGCAGTCACTGTAGTAAACTCTTTAAAAATATTTAGTAAAACAGTTAAAATAAATTTTGATGAAACAAATATTTCTAAAATAAGTAAAAATAACTTTTGTTTCTAACATTTTAAATAGATACACAATCAGAATGGATTTCAATTATTATTTGATTTACTAACGACTATATTAAAATCGTTTTATCTATGTCATATTATGAAATAATGTAATTCATTATGAAAGTATAATAAAAAACATTGGTAGGAAAAGAAGTCTAGAACTGTCATTATTGAGATGATAAAATCTGTCTTTACAATAAAGAATGTATGTTTGTGTAATTTAAATAATAATATGAAATGATTATTTGTTTAAGAGATCTTATGGCATCCAATCACCAGATATGACAGATTGTGCTTAAATGAGCAATCTCTTACTTTTTGAGTTAGTCACGCTACCGTTGCTTTATCTATTTATACTTAAAGTATTATAATATTTGTTTTAAGATTTGCATTTTATACACACGCATATAGAAAGAGATAATTATGAATTGTATTTATATTTTTAATTCACAGTAATAATAATATCTCTGCCATTGTTTGGAAGATAATACATAATATGAAATTTACATTTATTATTATTATCCCAAAAATATTAACACTATAAATTATATTATCTTAAATAATTTATTCATGTTACAATGATTTTATAACGGAAGTTTTTTTTTTTTATCAATATAAGTTATCATTTGATATTACATTTATTTCTTTTTTTTATTGTGACTTAAATTTTATTATAAAATAATAAAACTTTTGCAGTTTACTATTGATATTAATATTAATTTAATAATAATAAATATAAGATGTGACAGTAATTATTAAATAACGCCAACTTTTCACCACAATAATTATAATATCCATTTATAACATTTATTCAGAGCATGATTTTTTAAAAGGATTATTGCTTTAAATGATTTACGACATTTATCAGAATTAGACTCTGCGATTTGATAAATAATATCGCCAATTCTGATTACTTCTTCATTTATTTCAGTTTCCATGGCCACTTTCTCCCCTCTCCATGAGTTGTAGCATAATCAGCGATGATAAATTATTTAGACAAACTATTTTAAAGATAAAATTATCAGCTTAGGAAGGACTTTAAGTTCAGTGAAGAAAAAAGTCATAAAGTGCTTTAAATCATGGATGTGAAAATGAACTGTCATATTTTAAGTTAAGAGAAATGATAACTCGTATCTTAAGACCGGCAAATGGGAAAGATTTTATTAAGTTTAAATTAAGTTAAAATTTTAAAACAGAAATTATTGATAAATACTTCATAATATTCTTTTTTTTTAAAAAAAAAAAATTGAAATAAAATAATTTATTTCTTACCAGCACAAATAAATGCTGATTTCTGCAAATTTCACACTAATAATATTCAATAGAATTTATAACTAAAAGCACTTTTCATGCTTGAGAAATTTTTACCACAACATAAAAATACTATCAGGCATATATAATTTTGATTTTTATATTTCTATTACATCTATAATTTGTTAAATTATGTCTAAGTTTACGAAAATATAATTTTAATATATAGAAAAGAGTGTGAGTGTGTTAAATAGAAAATACACATTTAAATTTAAATAAACTAAATATTACTCAAATATGTTTTTAAAAATGTATTTAAAACCTCCATTTTACCATATTCTTAAACATGAATAATGATATCTGGAAAAGACAAATGACTTTTTCTGATATTTTTATTCATATGTTTCAAGAATGTGTGGAGGAGTGGAAGTTTTAATTATATCTTAAAAGATATTACACATAAAAAAGAACCAAAATTGAGTTATTCCACACGTATTAATCTTTAATGGAAGATTAAAATTATAGCTGGGCTAAAGATAATCTTTAGGGTAATAAAAGATTAATAATAATCATTAGTCCATTTATCTGCATGGAATGATGTCAAAGTTGTGAATGCAGAAAGTTTGACACTTGTAAATTAAATTGTAATATATATATATATATGGTAAAGGGGGGGGAGCTAAGATCTTAATAATTAAATCAAAACAAACTAGATATCTCAAACCATCACAGTTCAGTATTTGAGTAGCTTGGTGTATCTTCTCCTTCAATGACTAGGGAAGCTGGAAAGGTTTTACCCTGAAATTGTTATTTAAAAATTATTTTATTATACACATACATGTAATAATATAATTAAAATGGTGGAATACTAATATACATTAATTTTAGGAGTTGATGAAAATCTCTAGTTTCCTTTTTTATTAAAATTTTATCGTTGAAGTATTTTGCATTATATCATCATCCAAACATCTTTAACAGATGACAGTGACATCAGTTCTAATTATGTTTAGAGTTTCTATGCAATGACAAATATAAAAATGATATTTATATGATACTTAATATCAGTACTTGAAACTATTTTATATCAAAATATCATGGTTTATTATTATATTACATATTCATGATGAACTGAAAATTCATAATGGTATTATAATGAATGTATCAAGATTTTTTCTTGTGAAAATTAATCACTGCTAAATAATTAACCCAGGCTTTAATAGCATCTCAATTAATGTTGAAGTTCACAAATATCATTGTTAGTAATTGCCAAGTTTATTAAAAAATCAAAATGAAATTGGAATTGGTAAAATTTTCATCTACTAAAGGATGATAATGTAAAGTTATATTGTGGATGAAATTTAATAAAAAGATTTTCATTAGCTTCTGAAATTATTATATATATATATCAACAAAAACTATAAAAATCTCACTGAAGAAAAAAGTTTTTTTTATTATTTTGTAAGTACCATTTTTTTCCTTAATAATCTAACAATTTTTCATTTTCTTTTTTTTTAACTCCAATCTTTATTTTCCGTTCTTGCAAAAAAAAAAAAAAAATACTTATCTCCTTTCATTTAACAGTGTATTCTGTTTCTTTCTATTCTGTATTTCAATATTTTTTTCTTTTACTTAGAAATTGATGTTATATATATTTTATTCCTATGTTTATCAGAAATATGATTTCTTCTCATATCTGTTAATGTTTTTTTTTTTTGGTAACTTCAGCATATAGAATAGATATATAGATAAATCTTTCTTCTACAAAAAAAAGAGAAAGATTAAAATCTTGAGTGTTTAAAAAAAATAACTTCCATTGTAAAAGCTTTAAATTTCATATTTTTTGTAATTAAATTTAAATAATTATCTAAAGTAAGATATTTGGAGCATTAAACAGATTTTAGATGTAAAAATGTATGAATTGTTTATGAAAAGAGATAGATGTAATAAGCAAAAAGTGAATTTTTTTATAATTTTTTTAATTTAATATATTTTTATTTTAATATTACAACAAAAGTTTTTTTACTTTACATATAAGTAATAATTAAGTAAATAAATTAATTAAAAGTGACATACTCATTTGTTTTTTATTTCTTCTCACATATTAAGTAAAGGGATTTATGGTAAAATAATTAGTGCATCCATGGGTATAACATGACTTTAGTTTTGAATTAAATGAAATTTCAGATCATGAGCAAGAAATGCAATTGTATTTTTACATAGGTATATAGTCAACCTAACCAACCATTCAATATAGATTGATAAATGGGTACCTGGCTATTTTTAGCTGAAAAATAATAATCCTGACATAATCTGAATTGGTCAGATGAGGGTTAATGCAATGACTATAAAACAAAAAATATGACTGTAATATGATATAATCTTCATCACTATTGGAAAAGATATACCCTTTTATTTCAGCTTTTATTATCTGAAAAGATATCTATTTCTTTGTTTTTGCATTCATCATTGTTTTGAATGTGATGTGCTTTCTTGAATTTTAAGCTCATAGCTTGTTTTTATATATATATATTGTACCATCTTAGTTTAGATTCAAGCCTAGAATTATTATACTCTTAAAAAATAATTATTGTTTGTTGATTTATTTATTCTTCAATTTTTTTGGAAAATCAAATGATTTATGTTATTGCTAAATCGTTATTGATAATACAGCATAATAAAAAATATGACATTCATAATTTTTTAATTTTAATAGATAATGTATTAAATCGTATATTATAATAAAGTTAATATTAAAAAGATTGGATAGAATAAAATATAGTGAAAGATTCATTTAGTAATATTTTATTTATTAATAATTTACCTTACTGCATATATTTAACAAGCAATACATAAACATAAATAAATAAGTAGTAAATTATTAATTTATGTATGTATGCAGATATGTGTGCAGTTTGTTTAGAAAATGTAAAACAATTTTAAATTATACATATTTAAAAAATATTTGTATACATAATTATTTCAATAGATTGTTAAAATATATGTATTTTATTCAAATTATGATTTTAAAATATGTATTTTAAGTTGCAAATTTATTGTATTTTTTTCTTTTACAAAGTATTTATTTATTTAAAAGTTAAAAGACATTTTTAGTTCATACAACATTCCTGTAATCAAATTAAATTTTGATGCTTCATGATAAAGATGGTGAAAATGAGTGACGTTATGGAAAACTATGCTAGTAATATCAATATTTCATGATTGGGTAAAGGACATAAAAGCCTATTTTTGTGATTGAACTCTCTTTCTTGTTTTGTCTTTTTAGTAAGCAAAATTAAAAGGTGTTTTATATAAAAGTTGATAGTTAATTTGCAGTATAATAATGGATGCTGAATTAAAAAAAGACTGATTCAAAAGACATTGACTTTTGAAAGATGTGGAAACATCTCTTAGAATAAGATTGTCTCAAAATATAAGATATTAAAGTTTGAAGAAATGTGGAATGTTTTCTGTGTTACAAAAATATGTTTGCCATAAATAAGTAAAAAAATGATATAAAATTAAGTATATAATGGTTTAAATTATCAAAGTATTTAATGCATCAAAGAAGGATAAAATAGTGTTTATTTTCATATAAAAGCAGAATTGTTATTATTATATAAACTTTCCAATGATTTTGAAATTGCTTTTCATTCACCCCTTCTACCAATAGATTAATAAATAATACTAAGGGCAGAATAACACCTGAATTGACTCCTTACATCATATACAAAATCACCTGCCCCCATAATAATTGTTTTGCCACCTATTATGTTGAAACCAAAGCAAATATTACAACCAGACAATCACAGCATAAATATTTATATAATAGGATTAAAACCAAGTCACTAGCTAATTCAGTATTCTCCAAACATGAGAAAATCACTGGCCATGTTTTCAACCATCAGCAGTGAGTGTTGTTTGTATGGAGAGAAACAATGCAAAATGCAAGGTTAAAGAGGCTTGCTATTATAACATTTTCCATCTTGCTAGGCCTATAACGATTTCCATCTTGCTAGGCCTATATATGCATATAAACTGCATGAGTTGATCAAGTTATGTAAAAGAAAAAAAAGATGTTTCATTTTTTTATTTCAAAAAAAGAAAAAAACGATTCATTAATATTCTAAAAACATAACTATCTTTCCTGATCAACTCAGTCTAAAATTGTTGCGAGTACAATTGCAAGCTGAATCAGTTTTTTATTTATAAATGAGGGTTCCAGAGTCACTTAGACTCACTGATTCTGCGTCAAACAATTGTAACTCGTAAAGTAGTAAAAGATATTCCCCTTTGACTTAATTAAGAAAATAAATCTTCTTAGCAAAGGTAATTTATACTCTCATTTGACTCTAAATAATTAAAACTAAAACTTAAATATAATAACTCTAAATTTATACATGTACAATGAAAGTTATGTTAATAACAAAGATTTAATATTTATGATAAATGAAAAATTATAATATTGGAAAGTATTGTGCACAATGAATTTAATAATTTGATTCAAATATTGAAGTAATAGCTAATTTGTGTCTTATTTTTTCATGGTAACAGTTCATCCGCTACTCAGTTTGAAAATCTTAATATCAAAAAATTATGGGATCAACATTTCATACACATCTCAGTTCATAAAGCTTTATATAAAGTTATGGCCATTAACTTACCGGTAAGTTGATATTTAAGTAGGTCATTGATCCTCCGATGTCCAATTCATTCAGTGGGTAGTCCGCAGTAGTTTTTTTTAGTTTTACTCCTTCCAAATCTCCGATCAAATTTAGGTAGAGTCAGACTACGATCTAGGTGACTTTTCTCGAGAGAAAGTGTCAGCAAACGATAGAATTCTACTCACTCATGGAGAGCGGTTTCAGTTTGTATCTAAGTGGACACATTTTATTAATTTTTTTTTATACAAAAAAATATGAGGCACTTCAAATTGCTCAACACTCTCTGGAACAACAAGACAAAGATACTTTTCAAACCTGTCAGCTCCTTTTATATTCCCTGATTCTTTTTAGAAGTTCTGCACATATTTCTTTTTTACCTTTTGTTCTATTTTATAAACTTTGACATTATTGCTCATTTTTTTATTACAAAGTCTCTTTTCTCGATATGAATTTCTGCCATTTTTAATTACTATCAGAAAGTCATTTCTGATAGCAATCTTTTACCTTTGGAATTTCCTTTCACTATTTGAAACAATTATTCATTATGCACTTTCCAATATCGAATTTATTTTAGTTAAATTATATATATAAAAAAAAATTAAACTTTCACTGTACGTTTTTCTTAAAACAACATTATATTACAAAAAAAATTAAAGATCGGGTTCTCTCTTTTTTATTTAAATGATATACAATATTAAATAGTAATTTGTACCATATATATAAATAAATGGTACAATACCACCGGGGCAGGGGAATGAGAATAAAAATAGGGGTTTAAACTAATTTTATTCTTCATAAGTCTTTATGTCCATATTCGTGTGGTTTTTATTATTATTATTATTATTATTATTATTATTATTATTATTATTATTATTATATTAGTGTGCTGATATATTTTGTAGACTCATTCAACAAGTGACATTTGGCTTTAACACCCACTTTTGGGTGTAACACAGCGGGAATGAGAAACATTTCCCTATTCATCTGCATCCTTTCCACTTAAGCATAATAGTAATGATAAGAAGCCCAAGTTATAAGCACATACAAGTGTTGCTCATCATTTTGAGTCTTATAGGCTCACGGCAACTTGGTACACCCTCCCCTTTATCAGGATCCCTGCTAGAAATAGACTGATGGGCATATAAAGATGGTCTTATGTTAATATACTTCATACAAGGACTCGGGGCAATGTTTTTTCCCCCTCTTCAGTAACTGCCTACCTGGTCAAATACTTGTGACTTATGTCTACATCAGCCACAATCGTGTTTTTCTTTCTGTAAATCATGTAAATTTATATATACATATTTTAATATTCTAGTTGCATGTTTTCATATTATTATTATTTTTTTCATTTCTCCAGAGGCATATCCGAGATCTGCAAGGTGTCATCTGGCCCAATTTATCTCTCAATGTTATCTATCACTATAAGTGGTTGATGGTGGAGGTGATAGGGATCGAACCCCCTCTCTGTGTTGCTCACACCAGTCTCTCCATTTTACATCAAGGTCTTCTCTCTTGTATTTATTTTCACTCCTAAACTTTTTGTCTGGTGATGGAGGTCTTGCACGGATTCCCATCCCTTTATTTTTAGTTAGGGACCCCTTATTTTTCCTTTGATTTCCAGAATTATCAGTCAACACCATAGTGTTCAGTTGTAGTCGACCCTTCTGGTTTGGTATTTTGTCAAAGTGTTTAGGACTCATCTCTTCTCCAGCCTTGTCATTTTCGAAAGCGCTAAGTAATTCTGCCATTCTCTCTACTGTCTCACATCCGGTACTTATCAACAGATGCCCTATGGGATCGGGAAAATTTTTCCACGTAATCTTGATAATCTGCTTCTCTGTCAATTTGCACTCTGTCAGTGCTCGTAGTTGTGCTACTTGTTTCCAAAAAAAATGGTACATAATGCCGTTCTGCTCTGCATTTTTCTTGAACCACTTTATTCTTAATTCTCTCTTGGTGGTCCTCATTCCAATAACATTTGATTAATATTTGACCTTTAGTTTTCTTTAGAGAAACCTAAGATCGACGAATTAAGAGTAATTCTGGTCTTGAATAGTGTGAAAATAATAATAAAATTTATAGGAGTTTTTAGATTAAAGAAGAATTGTAATATTTTTTTTTTAGAAATTAAAAATCTCATATCTAACATATAGACTAAATTATGTCTATTTTTATCAATATGTATAATATTGTTTTTATTAAATGTGTGGAAGGGGATATAGATTTCACGCACAGTAAAACTTTGAACTTGTTTGTTTATAAAAGCTTAAATATTAAACTAAATGAATGATTTTTTTAAACAGTGAAAGTTTAATATAACAGGAAATTTAACTTGTTTAATATAGCGATGATTTAATACTTAATTGGGAGGGGGTGATAGATGTAAAATATTAAAATTATGACAAAGGTTTTATACTACTTGAAATTTTCTACAAATAGATGATAAATAGTATTATCGTTAAAAATGTGCGTGCATTCGTGCGTGTGATGTATGAAATTTTAATTATAGACCAAATCTCAAGGTTTTATATATCATGCAATATGTCATTGGAAAAATAATTGGGAGAACAATTATTTTATCTCAGTTTTGAATAAATCAATAGTCATCTTCATTCATAAATCTTCAATCAAAATTTTAGTCTTTTTTTTTTTTTTTATTGAAAAGATTTTTCTCTCAATTTTTCTAACATTATTTTTTATTAAAAGCGTGAAAAATCTCTCAAGCACACATGTGGAATAAAGTCAAAAATTAGCATCAAAATTATATTGATGAACCAATTAACACCTAATAAAATGGGGCAAAGATTAAATGGGTAAATCAGGAGGATAATGGATGGGTGGAGCTTATAAATAAGGTGTAACAGATTAAGGAGAGTCTTTTCTAAAATTTTCTGGGTTAAATGAACATGTAGTAATTTTTAGCTTGACCATCATCATCTGACTTATGAATAATATAATTTAAGTGTATAGTTTTCATTATAAAATGTGTTACTAGATACCCCAGTGGGACACACCAAATTTTCTTCCGAAGTCAATTGTGTAACCGAAGTCATAAATCATGCTTAATTTAGTACATTAATTCATTTATGTAATAATTACAGAGTTCAAAAGCTAAAACTAAATATACTTTTTACAACTTAAATTGTTATTATAATAATTATACAAAATGTTTATTTTTAAAGTGTTTACAACTTGCTTCCCTCATGGACTGACCATTTGTCAGATGCTGATGATCTTGAGATGGCACTGCAACCAGTTGATGTAGTTACAGTGTGGTGCCCTAGTGAATACATTATTATACATATACATTTGTATCTTTTTCTCCATCACTTCATATCCACCTACATCTCTATAAGTCTACGCTGGAAGTTTACAGGAGGTGGATTTGTCAAATGTGGCTTTGTCAACATACAAACTCCAAAGATGAATGATTGGTAAAGTTACAATATATAATCATCAATAACTGACATTTATAATTAAATAATATATGTGGAAGTGTTTATTAATCAACCCATTTTTGATTTTGTATCATATGTATTACTTTCATATAAAATAAAATAAAACACTTTTTCATATAGATGAATATTTTTAAATAGCCCACTTCTGAATAAAGTTTTTTCTTATCCAGCTAACCTAGTAATTATTTTTTTTCTTGATTTATGGCTCTACAACAGAGTAATTAGATACTTATTTATTACCAAATAATGAATTGTTAGGTTAATTATAATCTGGCTAGCTGAAAAAAAATCTGAGCCAATTAGAATTAAATTTTCAAATATTATCTGTACAAGATTGAAACTCAAATCATAGTCATCATAACAAAAATGCAGCTATTGTACAATAAAGTTTGTGTATATACCATTGATAGACTAATGTATATTCTAATGCTCATTGTAGTCCTGTCTTGATAAAGATACTCTGTACTAAAAGCCTGATTCAGCAAAAATTATGATTTATTATTAAAATTATTCTCAATTGTCTATATACACTAGTAGAATATATTTTTACATATTATCATTGGTACATAGATATTATATACTTTGTTATATATATTGTATCTTGGTTAGACCTTGAGTATATATATTTTTTAAAAATTAAATTGTAGAGGTCATTTATTTTATAGATTATTGATTGTTTTAAATTGCCAAATGATATTATATCTAATTTAAGTTGTTAGGGAAATATACCAAATAACAAAAGATATTTTACAATTTGTTTTTATTTTATTTATTTTTTAAATAATTCACAATTGATTTTTCTTTTGATCTTTTAAAAATAATGTGGTAAACTTAACATCCTGTTTAATAGTTATTTATAAATTTAATTAAAACATATATTTTGATAGAAGACAATAGTGTTATGATGTATTTTTTAAGTATTTTAAAAGAAGAAATTGAAAAGTCATTATTATTTTATTACTTTAAAATCTGAAAAAATACAAATTGTTAAAGATGCCAGCTTATAGTCAAGTAATATCATTAGTGCTCAATGAAGCTAAAAGTGTAAATGTTGAGTTATAGGTTGATGACAATATCTAAGTTGATGACCTCATTAATACACAGTTTAAAAATAATATAAATAAGTCCATGATTTTAAGTTGAATCTCTTCTCTTATTTATTGTTTTTTTCTGTAGGATGTATTTTTAACAGTTCAATTAATATGATGTATTAAGCTTAAAATATTTTATTTAAAAAGAAAATTATATATATATTTTAAAAGTATATCATATAAAAAAATATATGATTAATTAAACAGAAAGTTTTGATGTTTTCTCCAAAGACAAAAATATACACTTCTTGAGATTTTGAGGCAACAACTGAAATATGATTTGCTATAGCATTCTCAGGAGAAAATTTAAAAATGCTTGTTTAAAAAAAATTAAAGTGAATATATACATGCATACATCTGACATATATATGAGTGTCAGTGAACAAATTATTAATTTGCCATGGATTTAAAAATAATAATAAACAACTAATGGAATAATTTAAAGTTTTAAATGCTGAGAAAATGTTAATCATATATATATGTTAGTTTTTAAATCTGTATGTCAAATGCTAATGTGTCAATAATGTACCAAGAATCAAAATAAAATAGTGATTAATTAATAAACAGAATAATTATCACTTAGAAAATGCTGATAAAAGTTTAAACTAGTAGATTTTAATATATATCCAATGCCAACAAATAGATTAATAACTTACCAAGGATTTAAAATTATAATTTTGAATGTGAAGATTATCATTTTAAAAGGAATAATACTAATTAATACTCACCAGAAATTAAAAGGTTTGCTCTATAAACTTTGGATACTCTAAAGAAACAAACTCTTTTGAAATTATTACATTTAATTAAAACATTGGATTTTTTGTAGATTTGTGAACTGAAATAAAAGTAACTTGATGATGAAGAACTCTGCGATAAATAGTAATCACTATCTACACAAGTTATATAGTATATTTATAATTTATTTTATATAATTATTTTATTTTATAATATTACTATTATTGTAAAAGGGTTATTTAATGTAAATTTATATGTGGGTAAATATCTGAATGTGCACTTTACCAAAAGAATATAATTGATAGTTCTAAATTTATATTCAGTAATCATAATAGAATTTTCTTAATAGATTGTTTGGTTTGTTCATGAATATTCAGTAGGCAAGTTAGTATTTTATTCTGTAATTTTATATATTGTCTAATTGAAATTAATAGTTAAATGGATATTTTCTTCTGGTTTTTTGAAAGGATGTTTATATCCATCACCATTTTGATAGTTCAAACAATCACATTACATGATATCTTAATTTAAATTACTATAATATATTCATTAATTTTATATTGTTAACTTTGTAAATAAATTATTATTATTATTATTTATTAAATCTGAATTATGAGTCTCATTATAATAGACATATGAAATAGCAATTATAATTTATAGCCTTTACTATAAACATTATAAGACTTAACTAATAAAGTAATGTAAATTTTATTGTTATAATAGAACCCAGTAATGAATAGAAGTTAATCTACTGTTTTCATGAAACTATTAATAAATTCTTGTAATAAAGTTTCATGTAATCATTAAGTTTAATATTGTTATACTTTCTTGAATACAATATAAATTTATGACAGAAAGGTTATTTATGAATGAATACCAATGTAAATATATTAATAAATTTTAAATATTATTTCAACATAGATTTGGGATTATTTTATTAATAATGCCTGCTTAATCTTGGCTCATTTTATTATATCACAGATTTGATTCATTTAAATAATGCAGCATTATTAATTTTAGCTCATATATTTATTTCATTACATATTTGTATTATACAATTAACACTTAAATTTTAACTTTACCATTTATAGAATATATAAAGTAAACAGACAGTATAATCAATGTATTCTATTATAGCTCTTGATCTTCATTGTGTTAATATTTCATTATAATAAAAGATTGTTTAAATCTTTCATTATTTTGGTTATTTTAGATTTTGTTTGGTCAAAGATTTGGTGTATTGATAACAGTGAACACCATCATGTTCTTAAGATTATACTAATATAAATTTGATATTTATAACTAAGGCATATGGGATTTTTATTTTTCTTGTCTCATTTTTGTACAGTTACAGATTTTGGCATCTTCAATTAAGCCTGTGAAGAATCTCTTCCTCTTGTTCATTTTATATCATTACAATATATATAATATAGATAATTCTAGTATGTGATTCAAAATTTTAGAACAGCTGGTGATGGAATCTTAAACTTTTGTGTCACCATAATTTACAATCCAGACTACTGGCCATTATGAAACAATTTTATTTTATGGAGCATTGGGTTATGATGGCAAAAATAATTTACTTTATATTCTATATTTTGAACTATTTTATTTGTAAAATTGTTTTCAAATTAAACTAAATGAAACTGTAATGTATATGACACAAGATCTTGAATCTGAAGTCAATATCCGAGTCACTAACAATTGAGGTGACTTTTTGTGACCTCCTGTAAAACAATGTTGCCCTGAAAAAAACTATTTTTAGTGTATTTGAAAATAGACATTTGATCTAATTTTTAGGGTGTCTATTAAAGAAAATATATTTATTTATAAAATTATATTTTTCAAAATTTAAATAAAAAGTAAAAAAATCTATTTTAAAGCATTTTCATATAAAATAATTTTTTTAACATTTGCTGTTTTTTTTTTATTTATATAATGAATGTTAGGTTGCATTTATAAACTTTAAAAAATGAATATAAAATAATTAATATTATATATAAAAAATTGTTAATAAATACTAAATATAATTACATTTTAAAAAATATTTATTTATATACTTTTGTCAAATTGCTGTGAAAACCCCAATGAAGTGACTTAAAGATATATAATTGGGGAAAGAGAAAAAATATCTCTTTCCTTATTTAGAAAATATAAAAAGAATAATGAAGTATTTGTCACAAAATAAAAATGTAAATATAACTATGACATTATTCATGATGAGAAAAAAAGATGGAATTTAATTAATGATATCAATAAGAACAGATAAATTAATCTTTAATTAAATTTCTTCAAGGTTATATCTGGGATGGGGGTGATATAATAATCCCATATCTAATGAGTGATTAATAATATTCCTAATGAACTTATCTATAGAGAATGTTGTCAAGTGAATGAGTGCTAGAAATTTAGCACAAGTAAATTAAGTTGTAGTAGTAGTAATTATTATGATTATGACTTTTATGTTAGAACATAATTAAAAAGGAATTTTGCTTATAAACATAAAGTACTTCCAACAAAATATTTTTTTTTAATTGTGTCAAAACTTTTATTGTTAAAAATTAACTTTTTATGTGCAAACAATAAAACTTGATATATGTAAACAAAGCCATTAATATAACTATCATTGTAGTTTAAAGACAACTATGTAACTATTGGCACAGATGGCAGCATGTATCACATTACTGCATCACTCCTTGAGTATTGATGTTAATCGCTGAGGAACAGTGGATTATGCATGATATCAAGCAACTGCTTTTATTTTTTTATTATAATTTAATTAAATTAATGATTTGAAAATTTTAATACTAAAGTTATGAATCTTTGAATATTTAAGTACCTAAAACAAATACCTATTAATCCAGTACTAACATATTACATATTCTCCTTAGATTGGAATCATAACACTAAAAGGTTAAAACTCTCAAGTCATTAACTGAAATAATATAAAAAAATGAGATGATTGCTAAATGATTTTAATTGATGAAGGGTAATAGCTTGAAACTGGTATGAGGATATGGTTTACATTAGTGTCTTATATCCCTTTTATTCCTGCTTACATGCATGCTTTTACTAATATATAGTAGATTACTGCTGGTAATGTAGAATTTAACATGATGTTTTAATTGATATATGGTTATCAAAACTTTATTATACATATATAAAATGAAACAAAAAGTATACTAGACAATAAATATTTTGATTGATATTATAAAAATGGAATCTTCAATTTCAGACTTTATTATATTTAACTATAAAACTTTTTATATTTTTCATGAAAGTCAAAAGTCAAGCAGATGTTTTTCTATATAAAATTAATTACTGTTATAAAACTGAACAGATTTAAAATAAAATGAATAACATTGTTTTATAAGAATTTTTTGTTATTATGGGTTTATTAATCATACATTTGTGTTTATATAAAGTAAGATAAATATTTGTGATAGGCCTTTGTAAAAAATATTGAAGATGTATATATTGGCTACTGCTTACCCAATAAAAATGTTCAAATGATTTTGAATTACACTAGACTTTTTTGTCTCCATAAGAGAAATGATATATATTTTTAGTGTAAACATGAATTAGTAAGTGAATAGTTCATAAAAAGTTTGAAGACCAGAAGTAATGGAGCCATATTTGTGATTTACGGATCTTGAGTTCCAGAGTTTGCAACTCTACTATTGCATTAAACCATGAAGAACTTTTTAATGCATAAAAAATATAGCATTGTTTATATTACATATATATATATATATATATTGTGTATTTCTATGATTAAAGTATGTTATCATTATGTTTTAAATGTGAAAGTTATTAGGCTTATTGCTTAAATGTAAATTTAGAAATTATATCTTTTGAAAACAAAGTGCTTTACATGTGAATATAGATAAGACTTAAATAAGATAATAGTAATAAATTAATATAAATTACATTATTTAAGACATAAAGGTTCTTAAAAACAACTAGTGCAGATAAAAACTTAATAAAGGTTTACTTAGGATAAATAAATTGATGATTACTGATAAAATTATATTTTCAAAACAATTTTTTCAATTTGACAAAATCAGATGAAAGCCATTCTAAAGTTGTTTTTTTTAAAAAAAACAAACAAAAAAAAACTTTTGGTTTTTAAGTATCAAAAGATCATATCACTTTATTTGATATGTTAAAGATAAATAAAATATTGAAACTAACCTTAGTTTATGCATGAACTATTATTGAATGATTTGTTGTTTGAGAGATATTTAAAATTCTATTAAAAAAGCTTTATAATAAAATGATTCATTTTCTATACATACTTTCAAATTTGAATAAAAAATTGTTAATAATAATTTCATTACTTTTAATGTAAAACATTAGTTTTGATTTTTATTTAATCAGTGTTTTAATGTTATATACATATGGGGGAGGGGTAATATGTATATGTTGGTTCTCTGCTCAATAGCAGAAAAAATAATAGATTTGGATTATTACCTCCAATTGATAATACTTAATCATCAATCATCATTGTTAGCTATTTATAATTGTTTTCTATATATTTTGCTTTCCAGTCATTCTTGTTACTCACAACTTATATCTGTTGATATTTTGTTGAGTGATCTGAAGTCTCTGCATTACTCGTCTGTTAATTGTCCAAGTGTCAGATTCTTATGTAAAAATTGGTAAAACACATCTCTCAAAATCCTTCTCTTTTCAAGCTGTCAAGCATATTTCCCTTTATTATTAAGTTATTACTATCAAAATTATTGGATCCAATCTTAATTCTATAATTGATTTCAGCAATTATGATTGAATCTTTATTAGTATTCTAACCAGATATTTGCAATTGTTAACTTCTAATTCATGATTATATAGATTATCAATGTTTATGCTGTCTTTTGTGAAAATCCATTTTACATTACTTTATCTTTTTACCATTTAAGTCTAGATCTACTTTATTGCTTTCATCATATAATTTTTGTAACATTTACTGAAACTCTGAACCATTATTTTCAAGAACTACATCATCTACAAAATATAGCTGACTTAAAGAATATCCATATATTTTAATTCCCTTAATTTTCCATGTTAACCCATATATTCATCCTTATTAGTATTAATCATTTTAATGGCAACATATAAAATAATCTTTCCTGTTGCATTTTGATAAATATTATTTATGATTACAGCAATATTCTGGGTCTTAAAGCTTGGAAGTATAAAGCTTTGATTTACACAATGATTTCATAAATAATAAGCTGAAATTTATTAGTAAAATAAAACAATCTGTGTTACCAAAATCAACTCCCACTCATTCCTAAATAAAATAAATCAGTTATTATTACAATATTTTTAGTATTATTAAATTCTACTTTTTACTTCTATTTTATTTTATTTTATTGGCTAATTTGATTTTAATGCTTAATCAAAAATTAGATAGGTCTAATCTTCTAAATTAAAAATAAATTATAAAACTTTTTACTAAATTTGCTTTTGAAATTTAATAAAAACATCTAGAGTGAACTATATTAAATTGTTTTATTGTTATTAATGCTTGTTGTTTTTTTTTAGATTTTAAAAACTATTTGAGAAAAAAATGCTTATGAATTCATTTTAATGAGTAAAATTTATGAATGCTTTATCTCCGTGCGAATGTAATATATATATATACAAATACAAAAACTGTATCAAGAACAAAGCTTCATTAACAATAAAAATACTGTATTGCTTAACATGCTTTCAACAGATAATTATTATAGATGTAGCAATGCTTGTAACAGACATAAGGGAATAAGATCCTTCTTAAAAGCTAACAAATTAGCATATTATTTGCATAGTGCATTAATTAGTTAGAGCAAGCCACTTTTTAGAAAGGGAAACACAAGATTCTTTCCTATTGATGGCATAATTAATATAATTTATTGAACATCTCTCACTATAATACTTACTTTTATTTAGTAGAGTCCAAATTTGTTGTAATTAATTTAATTATTTATAGTATAATTATTAATACAAAGCCATACTCATGACCTCATATTCAAACCTGAAATAGAGTTTAAATATTTATTTTAGATAGTTGAACATTTCTCAGACAAACTCAAAACATTTTTGGGTAGCCAGTACTGGTCAACACTGTTTGCTATCTAATATTAGCCAGTTAATGGTATTATGAATTTCAAGATACAATTGGTTGTCTATAAAATGAAAGTTCAGTATTTAATGTTATTTAATTAAAATTATTTTCATTTAGTATATAGTGTTTAATATTATTATCTTATGTTGATTAATGTTATTATTGTTGTAATATTTAATTTTGAAGTTATAATATAATTATACTTTGGGCATTTGTTTTGTAGTC
Organism: Epiperipatus broadwayi; assembly: GCA_028023455.1. Taxonomy (NCBI): domain Eukaryota; kingdom Metazoa; phylum Onychophora; class Udeonychophora; order Euonychophora; family Peripatidae; genus Epiperipatus; species Epiperipatus broadwayi. The sequence continues at coordinate 5,252,233 of JAQFVV010000019.1, forward strand.
AGTCCTGCATTGACAAAGATACTTGTATAAAAGCCTGTTTTAGCCTGTTAATGAATTTATTGTATGCTTATTTTGCCTTACTATAATTATTATTTACTTATATTACATATTTATGTACTGTATTTCAGAGAAGTTGATTATTAATTAATTAATAAGATATGATAGAATGAAAATTAATTTTTAATACTTTTTTTTATTTTAAAAGTAATAAATTAAAAATTTGGCTAAAATATCTTATAAAAATTGGAAAGAAATAGCAAATTTATTTTTATACAGTTGTAAAATATTGAATATCTTTCTTACATAATTGGTTTAAAGAGAAATTAAAAAAACACATAATAAAAAGAATTATTTACTATTGTGTTGCAAATTATTAATGATTGTTTTAAGAAAATGATCAACTTTACAATTTCTTTTAAGATTGGATATTATAGATGGATGGAAGGTTTCATTTTAAATATAATATTTAAATTCCTTTATTACAAATATTAAATTAGTTACATCTACATTTAATTGGATAAGTATAATATAAGAATGATTGCCCTTTAAATATAATGTGGAACTATTGGCTAATTCTGTAAAAATATTATAATAAATGAAATTCACACAGAGGCAAAACTTTCTATACAGTAGCACTACTGAGTGTCAGTCAGAATAATCAATGGATGCAAGAAGGTCTGTGCACAAAAATTTTATCTAGTGCTTAATCCAATATCCCAGACTAGTTTCTAGCCTCATCTAAATGCCTCCTCCTCAAATATCCTAGACTATTTCTAGCTGCAAGCTAGAAACTAGTCTGGGGATATTGGAAGAGTAGGCACTAGATGGTCATTTTATGCACAAACCTTTCTGCATCCTTTGATAACTATGACTTACACTGAGTGGTGGTACTGTATGGAGAGTTTTGCCTTTGTATTATTATTTTGTTGAGCATAAAGAATGGTGATCTTTGATTTTTGATGATTTAGTAAGTGTAATTAGTGGGGAGAGGGAATAATAACAGAAATATTGTTAATTTTTCTGATGTCCTTTTTAATAATATATTGTGTCATGCATATCCATCTATCTAACAGTCTCAAATCATAAATAAAGAAAGCAATTAGAAAACCATTTATGTTAATATATCTTATATTTAATATTATAAATGAAAGCAGAGTAAAGATAAGATTTATTTAAGTTAAAATAAAATATTAACTATATAATATTGATTAATAACAAACGCTGTAATGATTATAAATAAAAAAATTCACAATTCACAAACTGATTTTAAAAGAATGAGTTGTTGCCAGGTAGTGAAAAATACACACACACACACAAAAAAATTTTTTGGAAAGGTTTTAGTTTTATTTTATTTGCTTTTCTTTAATATTTTGTAAGTTTAAGTTATAAGATCTAATGCACTTTGAGTAGAAATTACAAAGGACAGGGCATGAGCCCTCCTCAGTTAATATCTGTAAAAATAAATAAGGTGGATAATGACAAATACTGTGCTGAACCATTTGAAGCAATTGGATGTTTGGATATTGATATAATTAGTAGTATTTAATAAAAAGAAATAGCTTGACACCATGTAGTGATAATGCCCTTAGAGACATACATCATTGTTTATCATCATGAGGATGGTATGAAAAAATATCACATAAAAATGGATCTATAATTAGAGAATGTTAAAAATGTTGACAATGGTAATGACACTAACATAAATAAATAATTTCTCAAAAATTCTTTGCTAAATTAACTTTTACTTTTTCTTCAATATTTAAAAAGAATAATAATGATACTTTAATAGATATCTATTAAAAATTATTTCTTTTAAAATCTAAAGTATTAACACCGTTTTTTTTACATGTGTCAAAGCATCAGCCAGGAAGCGAACCTGCAAACTCAGGACAACTACTTGTAAGGCGGCTGTGCTTACCACTCCAGTAAAATGGCTCAAGTTAGACTTGAATTGATTACTATGATTAACCTTCTCACAAATTGTTGATTTCCTTTGTTCTCAGTTATTATAAACATTGAACAATAAGTTTAAGATTAAACTATTATCACTTACCAGAAAACAATAAATTTGACTTCATTTGATATACAGATTTTATTAAAATATTTAAAAAATGAGATTGAAATCAAAACAAAAAGCTTATTATCTCATCATTTTTAGAAAGATTTTCGGTTTTTTAAAATCAACAAAATCTTTATTATTTGTCATTTTAAAAAAAATCTGAACAAAGATTTATTTTTTTTTACATCTAATGAATTATGCTTTAAAAATGTTTATTTTTTTCACTATTTATTAGAAAATTATGATATGTTCATACTTGTTATTATAATTAAACAGATTGTGTAAGAAGCTAAACTTGTAAACAGTTTCAGAGTATATTTGCATTGTCTGATAATATAAGCATTCTATTTTTGAAAAAAAAAGTATTTCTGTTCAAAATAAATTATTAATAACTTATGTTATTGATTTTTAATTATTATATAAAAAGAATTTAGAATAGTAATAAAATTGCAAATAAACATGTGTTTGGTTATTCAGACTATTTTATTTAAACAATGTTATAAAAATGATGATGTCAAAAAATGTCAGACTACAAAACCACTGTTTGTCAAAGTGGAGCTAAATCTCTAATAACTTCGCCAAATTGATTTTTTTGCTATCTATGAAATTTTTTTCAAACTAAAATTTTATATTTAATGTATATAAAAAATATACATATTTCAAAATAAAGCTTGCAAAAATTCTCATAAAGAAGTGAATTATTGAAAAATACAAGAAAACATAGATTAACTATTGAGAGAATTAATACTTCTAGAAAATAAATAAAAAATAAAAATGTAGTTAACATTTATATTCTGAACTTATGTAAGTAATTATGGTGGAAACTTTACTTGATCTAAAAGATATAAAAGATTTTTTTTTTTAAAAAAAAAAAAGAGTTTTTTATTGCATGAAAGATTGTATGTACTAACCCACTTTCGTAATTGTGAATAATTGATTATTTTAAGTTTGTAATTGTTGTATTTAACTTTGTGTTATTCTCTTTATGCATCATTTGATTTACCTATTTTTCAAATTATTTTATAAGGTATTGATTCACATATTCCAAATTACATATTCATTAGATAATAAATTACTTATTTGTTGAATTATTTATTTACCAAATAGAATATTTATTAATGCTTAAACTCATTGATGCCTTATAAATGCATGTGTCTATTATATTAAAGGTTATGATTATTATAAATTAATTTGTAGGCAAAATTAAAGTTATAGTAATGTGTCTTGGATTCACATTTGAAATAGTTATATAAATTAAAGCACAAATTCAATAATTACATATCATTACTCTTAACTTCTTGTCTTAGATTATTATATATATTTTGGGCATGTTCTCTGTATTACTTATTAAACCTTTACATGTCACATTTTAGCTGCCCAATTTGGTAGATTAAGTGATCAGTTACATTGTGATGTCTGAAGATAACAGTTTTAATCATTACTTGAGTATTATTTATTACATTTTTAATTGCCCAATGAGAGCTTGATCATTTAATCATAACCTAGGAAAGAGAGTTATATATAGAATATTTGCTTAATGATTATAATTAATATAAAATATGTTTGTCTATGTTAATATTAAATTGAACTGATTCATTTCAAATTTAAAGTTGGTTACTGAATTATTTTCTGAAAATGGATACAACAGGATATAAATTAATAGGTAATAGACCTATAAAATATTTTTCATAAATCTGCCAAAAAAGGGAAAATGAAGTACCTGGATTTGTCAAATAATAATAATAAAAGTTGGAATTTATGCTTATGTTAATGAAAGCACCAATATATGTGCTATATATTAGTAAAATACCAAAAGAATGTGGGCTTACTAATAAACATTTATTAAAGTTCCTTTATGAAACAATTATAAAAGAAATAGTTGAATGTACTTGAAGCCAATGTTTTATTTTATTGAATGTATTTGTCTTCTATTTATTTTTGGAAAATTGATGGAAAACATTTCATACTTTATGTTCGAATTTATTGGCAATGGCATAACACATAGTCTTTTGAGCATTGTTATGAAATTTGCACTAAATTTCATGCAATGTAAAACAATAATAATAATAATCTGTAAGTTTGGATTAATAGTAATATTATGAATAAGTGAATCAATTATTATTGAGAAATGTTGCCATTGTAGTACCTTAAATTGTGAGGGTCTCTTGTATAAACTGAGATATACATGTAAGTAGAAATCTCATTAAGTTATAAGAATAGAGGTATAAAGTATAATAAAGAAAATAAGTTATTTATTTCATGGATATTGAGTTCAGAAGGAAATTCATGTTCTTTCTATGGAAAATGAATTAAAAATATTATGATAAGGAAGAGAAGCTAGTGAAATTTCTATCGCTTTAAAAACAGGTCAAGATGAATCCATAATAACAATGTTGAAGAGCATCATGAGTGAAATGAAACAAAACCAGAAAAAAATGTGTCAAGTATTAGGTGCAAATAAAACAAAATCAGGAAGAGATTAAGCAAGAAATGAAGCAAATCCAGGAAAAGTGTGACAAAAATGAGGAAGTGTTTAGACAGCAAATGAAATTAGGCAGGAAATATTAATAATGAAGATAGAAGGGGGTCAGTATGAATTAGAAAAATTAAAGCATGAGATTTAACTATGTACACACAAAATTAATTCAGGAAATAAGAATGAGACAAGAACAAATACATAACTTGAAAATCAAAGTTAATGAATGAGAAAATAAAGAGGAAGAAATTCAAGATCAAATGTAAGCCAAAATCAATAGCTTAGAAGATAGGAAAAGTGCAAAATTGGAATCCAAGATGGAAAATAAGTAGAAAAATATAGATTAAAATGACAGAATAAAAATAAAATCTTAGAAGCTAAGCTAAACACATGTCAAGATAGAAAAAATACACAATAAACAAAAAAAAATGAAATCAAAAGTTTAAAAACTCAAAATTATGATATTAACTTAAATGTGGTACAGTCTGAAGTAAATGGCTTGAAATTACACACATAATCCAGTTTAAATTAAATAAAGTAATTAAGAATATGACTTCAAAATAAAAAAAATAGAAGATTTAAGGCAAAATAAAGAAAAGGGAATGGAAGCCAAAAAAAAAAAAAAGAATTTGGAAGAAGAATGTCAAACAAAGATCAAGAATTTTATAATAAGGGAGAATGAGATAAATAAACCTAGTCATAGGTTAATAAAACCTTACAATAAAAGCACAGAAAGTCCAAATAACACTGGAATATCTCAATTCAAATGTGATGTTATATTACCACTTACTTAAACATTCCATCAAATCAGAAAGCATATTAAGTAATAGTGTGGATGAGATTAGCAGTATTATTAACAATGCTGTGTCACAAAGAGATAAGAATAATGACTATTGTAACAGGAACCCAGTTTGAACTTTGTTGCAAAAATCAACTACTTCTTACAAAACCTTTACTTAGATTCTGCACATATGTATGTGTAGTTAACATATGACCAACATATCTATACAGATATATATATATTTATTAAAAATATTATGAGAAGACAGTAAAATTAAAAAGAATAATTTGTTTTTTATATAAAATTTAATTTTGAAATAAACTGAATAAACATTTTTTTTATCATTGTAAGGAATCTGTGATTTGGGGATAAAAACACTTTTTATATATTGGTTTTTTTGTTTATTAGTCTTTCCACTGTTATCTCTCCAAATTTTTGGAAAATCCATACTTACAGTAAAAAGTTATTTTTTTTCTCTTTTGTTCAAATTTCATAATTAAACAAAAGAAAGCAGATGTAAATGCATAAAAATAGCTTTGGTCAGGAGAGATAAACATCAAAATTTATATATTATAACCTCTAATTAGATTGTCAATTTTCCTGAAATCATCAATGATAACACAATTGAGATATAAAGTGTCAAAATAACAATAGTAAGGTATGGGCTAAGCTCAGAGGAAGTTTACAAAATGATATATGCTACAATAAAAACAGCCATATGGCTAAGAATAGCAGTAAATAAATATCAATATAATATGTAACATTTAATAAATTTCATTTGGAGAACTATCATACTCACTTTTACAAATTACAAGGATGCTATTAATATTGAAAGCATACATTATAGAGTGGTTAAGTTATACTAAATTCTCTTTCACAACACCCCACTCCATGACAACACATCTAATAACTATCATCAGTATCTTATTACTATGATCAGAGCCACATTTCAAAGCATTTGATAAAGAACAATAGGTTTCTTATATTTTTACAATGGTTTCTTTTGCAAAACATTTTCTTTAGTATTCAATTATATAATATTGAAATATTGGTTTTTTAATTAAATATTTAGTACTCTTTTCTTTCATTTAAGAATTATTAGGCTATGAATGAAATCCTAATAGAAATATCAGGAGACATTACTCTTACCCATAAGATAATGTCTACCTAATTGACAATAATAATAATAAATTTTAAAATATTTTAGTTAAAATAAATACATGAAAAACTCTTAATTTTGAATAAAACAATATACCAGGATAGCATTCAGACATAATGGGTGAATAAGAGATTATGGCCACTCTGAATATTTTATGAATAACCCCTACTAAATTTTGTTTTATGAATTTGAAAGAAACAATTTAAGCATTTAAATTTATTATGAATAATCAACTGTAATCTTCTGGATAAAGTAAACAATAATTTTATCCTAAAACAGTCTTTTAATAACTGCAATTGGTTGAAGTGATCATTTAAATTTTCAAAAATGAATAATTTGTCTATTAGATGCTTTCTTAACATCTACAACCCCTTTGAACAATGTGATTATAGTATTCAATTCTATGTTCGTGTACTCTTAATGAGCAGTGTATAGATAACTGTATAATAGATTATATAATATTAAGATTTCTGGGTAATATATGTTAATGGTGATACAAATACTATAAGACATACTTAATAAAAACAACATTTATTTTGACAATAAAGACAATTAAATAAATAACAACTTGATCATGTATAATATTTCAAAATAAATTATTTAAACACTTCCTATACAACTCACTATAAAGGAAAAATACTTTTTTTAAAATTTATAGATAAGAATAAAATTAAATTTACAGATTAAATACTAATTGATTATTATTATTAGCTTCATCTGACTAATGCAAGCTTTTCTTAATATTAGCATTATCGTAAAACATTCAATATTTTTACACTACAATTGTACCATTATGTTGTCCCAAAAATGAATATATTTAAACATTAAGCATAACTTACCAATCCAGAAATGAAATAAATGCTAAAAATGATGCATATTACTTATCGAAGCCCTTGAATACAATATTTAATTTCTAAAATAAATATTTATTGGTTTTATGTTCCGCAATGCTGGGAAAGCATAGCAAAAAAACAGACCTACATATTAAAACCATCCATAACCTACCCCCAGAATATTCAAGAGTCCAACAGAAGAAAAGATGACATTTCTCAGAAAAAACAGCAATATCAATTGCCAAAAATTAAGTCATGGTGGGATACCATCCATGGCTTCATAAAAATATATATGATACAATATATCCACAAGGTAAAATAAATAAGTAAATGAACATAAATGATGGCATGAACTCACAATAGAGCATCTACATTTTGAAGTCAAGCATTATGCTAGAACTTTGTCTCTGAACATAAGGAAAATGAGAATGAATCAACAAAATATACTAAAAACAATAATAGCTGTCTTAAATAAAGCATTTATGCTTAAATAAAAGACATGAAAAATATAATACACAGAATATATTATAACATTAAAAGAGAGAGAGAGAGATCTACAATCTTTTTTTGCAAACATATAATAAAATAATTATCTACTAAAGAGAGACAAAGCTACATCTCTTGAAAATATAATGGCAAGATATGCATATATATAAAAAGAAGAGAGATACTAACACTTTAATCTCCTAAATAAATATAATAATTAATTGATGTATAAAACCAACAACCAAGTTATTTGCTAAATCTGGCCTAGTAAGAACATGTCCTGGAATAAATAATAAGAAAATACACTAACTTCACTTGTTTAGCTGAAATACATACATTCAAATAAATAAATAAATTACTCATGACAAAGGGCAAGTAACAGATTAGGTCAGACAAAATGCATGGGATAAATAAAATAAAAGAAAGCATATGATAAATATAATATTGAAATTAAAAATGATATCCAGTTTACCAAAAATACATAATTAAAAGTCCTTCATCTTGGATAATCTAACATTCAATGGTCTATGCAATTACTATTCTGCAAACACCAACATTTTCTTCTTTTTTAGGTACAACAAATTTAAATTATATGTACAGCATTTGAAAAATTTCCTATTAACAGTAGATTTCCTAATAACATAAACAAACAATACATTAATGGTTATCCAATTTTCATGAATATTTGAATAAAGTGCTGGCAATATGTTGTGCAATATATTATTTTTTATTGATTCCTCGGAAAATATATATTAACAACAATGTACAGGAACATATATTCTTTGATCAGAATGCAGTTTCTTATAGAGCAGATTTCATATTAATAATAATAATGACAAGATATATTAGAGAAAAATTATAGTGAAACAGGTATGCATAAGATAAACTTTAATAAAATTCATAATTCGGGAGCTTTTATGTTTTATTCACATAGGATGCAACTCATTTTGATTATTCAGTACAGGCAGTAATTTAAAATAATAATAATAACTTAGAATAAATATTCTATTAGTATTTTAGAATATTATTTTAAAAATAAATAGATAATAATTTTCAGACAATAGAGTAAGTCAATATTTTTAATTTTACAAACTTAGGAAATATTTTTTTATCTCTAATCTGAAATAAATATAAAGTGAAATTTTGAAAGCAAATGTTTTTCATCCTGCCACTAAAATAATAATAAATAAGTAAAGGTCATTTCCAAAATTCAAACAAGCAATTTATTAAATTCCATTCAGATTCTGAAAATAGTCTATTATTTAAAAAATGAATTATTCCTAAGAAAACCATTAATTTAGAGATATGACAATATTAAATAAAGATACTTCTAAATATACATTTCTTAAGAATATTTAAAACATTTGAAAGTCTTTTTAACAAACTTCTTATTCTTAGTATCTTATATAGTTATTAGCAAAATATATTTACACTATTAAGAATTGCTTTGAAATCTCAACCATGTTATAAAGTCTTTAGCAATCTTAATATTCTATTATATAAAATACTAAATAGATAATATTATCTATTACTGATGAGAAAATGAGAATCAATAAAACTTATGTAATGATGATGAATCATGAAGAATTTTCTCAAAGTATACATTTTGTATAGAAATAACTCGACAATTATTGTTAAATATTTACATAAAATGCCCATTATGCCTCTCGGCTATATAGATTTTAAACTTCTTTTAATCATTTCAGCTTTGAAATTTGATGCCTAGTGAAAATTAGTTAACAGTACATGTTTAACTTTAAGCAAAATAAATATTTATTAAAAATAATTAAACTGAATAAAATTAATTATTAATCAAGTAAATACCAAGTTAAATAGAACATTTTAAAGTAAGAATTAACAAGTAAGTTAGCACATGTGTGCAAGTCCTCCTCTGTTTATATTGTTAATCATGTTACTGATTTTGTTGTGTGAAATTGATATTTAGATACAACCCTTCACTGGCCTTAATTTATTAAAGTTTAAAGATTAACAGGTATTCTGGAAGTCATAGCTAAAAATAAACCCATTTACATAACTGTCTAGACTTTTTAATTAAAATGTTACATTTTAAAACAATTATTTACAAAACTAAAAATTATTATAATGAAAATAAAACAAAATATATAATAACATTATTTTAAATAGAACATTAATTTGCATTATTCTTTTAAACAATTATATAATGTTTAATATATGTGAAGCTTTCCAAAATATTTTTTAAATAAGATGTTTTAAAATATATATTTAAGAATACCTTTTAATACTGAACCAGGATGTTAAAACTGAAATTTAATATCCAAACACAAATATATTTACCAGTGCTTTCTTTTATTTAAATAGAATAGCTTTTAATAATAATAAATTAACTCTTTATCTTAATAAAAAAAAGTTATACATCACATGACTTAATTTTATAAATTTGTAAATAAAGTTAGAGCTATTAGTACTGCTCATTAACTCTTTATCTCTTTTAATTAACTATTTTAAAACTTATTTAACTGAATTAATCTTTATTGCAAGTAGCATTAACAAAATATAATTTTATTATCAAGTGATTTAAATTAAAAAAAATGCATTTTAAAGCAAGAAATTTAAATACTAATAATGATTATTAAAGATTCAAATTTAGCTTTAAGGTTTAACTTTAACATTGCATTTTAACATATTAGTATCTCTATTAAAATAATTTTGACTCTTAATATTTTCTAACATTAACTCACTACTATTCAGAATAAAACTACACCTAATTTAAGAAATTTGAAGTGATTTACAACTATAGATGGATTTGAAAGTACTATAGTAAAAATATTAAAATGACTGAAAACAAGACTTAAATACTTAACTTGTAAAAGTGACTTAGAGAATGAATTAACATTTAAGTATAAAACTCTTACAAGTTAGCCTGCTATAAAAATTAACTTATTGAATTTTTTTAAAAATACTAACAATTAGATGCCTGGAAATTTACCTTCACTGATAAAGCCAAATATTACAATATATATATATATGTATAATGAAAATATTTGATAGTAAAACATTTTTTCACATCTGTGACATGAAATGTTTTTTTTTTTTTTGCAATTTAGACATGGCCGGGTGCATTTTTGGTGAGTTCCACCAAAATCATAGTTCTCGTAGATTGTTTACTATATTTAAAAAGGGAAATGATTATACAGGCACTTTATTCAAATTAGAAAATTTATACATTCCATTTGCTTAATAACTGGATCTTTTTTATCTTATTATTTACAATCTTGTGATTGGTTATGAAGTATGCCTCCTTAACCCTCCTTTTCTTGTCATTCCATTTCATGCTCAGAAGACTTAACCATATATGGGTTGAATATATGTTCAAAATGCTGTCTGTGTTTTTAAAAGGTGAATATATATTCAGGATTATTTTTAACACACTGATATAAGTATTTGTTCTGTGCTAATATTATGGTAATATTAGCTCTTGATTCCCTGTAATATATGGCAGTACAAGTTGGGTTGCTGAATGGAATTTTAACCAGAATCTGCAGAATGTCCTCCTTTAGTAATTTATCCTTGGTGTTATTAATTAGTATATTAAGATTAGGGAATGTGAAAACTAATGTTGAGTGTTGGTATGCAGATATTTTTAAATTTATTTGTTAATTTATAAATTTATTGCATGAAAAAAAAATCCATTATAATTTTCATCTATGTAGAATATAATTATATGTGTGCTCATTAAAATTAAAAAGTAGCAGATTTAATAATTACATGTATTTCATTATTCACACTTAAAAATACAGGAAGTAGGCTATGTTTAGACCTAATCTGTCTTGTGTTTCCTGATATTAGAGTTGGCACAATTGATGAAGATATCTCTTGAAAACTGTAAACCTATCATTATAATCTGCAATTCAAAATTTCATTATTATTTATAGCATTTATATTTTAATTAAATATTGATCTAATAAATTGCATTCAAATGCTTTTATTCTTAACAATTCTATAATTTATAATTCTATAATGTCTTAAATATATAGCTGATTGTATATATAGCAATAAATATAAAGTAAAAGATATTTCAATTTTTTTTTACTTATTACAGTTATCCTACAAGCCACTATTCTCAGTGCCATCTCATATTGCTGACCTACCTGATCACATACATGTTGAAAAGATAAATAATCACCAATATACGTATTTCGTGCTAAACTGAGCGCTTATTGTATATATGTGTAGAGATAGTAATCTTGACCAACTGATGATTGCTGGTTTAGCATGAAATATGTATATTGGTGATCATTTATCTTTTCAACATGTATGTGAGCAGGTGGGTCAGCAATATGAGATGGCTGAGAGATTAGTGGGTCGTGTAAAAGTCTGAGTTCGAATCCCCGCATATATTACATATATAAATGCAGGTTTAAGCCTGTACAATGTATTTATTACAGTTATAAAAATAAAATGCAATCCAATTTTTTATTTTTAAAAAAATCCATGATGTAGATATACATGTGGCAACAATTAATAATAATTTGATAATAATTATCAATATTTTCATTTACTTAATGTTAAAAATTCATTTTTAAATTGTTGATGTAAATCTTGAATCAAGATTTTGTAAATGGAAATAATTTAAATCAGATAATTGATTTTATTTTATGCGCATTATCATAAAATTTAATGTGTTTACTTGTTGAATTAATTGTTTTTAGTTTTCTAACATTTTATTATTTGTCACTCTAGATCATTTATTCCTATTAGGACTTATTATATTGACAAATAGTCTGTAAAATGGTTACAGGTATATTTTAAAATAAATGTTGTTTTTTATTTAAATAAATATCATTAATCTTACTTTTCTTGTATTTCCAACAAAAGCACAAATTAAGTGAGGAGAGCAATAAAACAGATAGCTTATTTAAAATAACATATACATATGATAATCCACATAAAGTTGAAGACCTATAAAATTACAAGAGTTAAAACTTAATGAATAACAGTATTGTTGTGGCATGCCATTTTTTTTGCATATCAGGTATGCAGATCATAATTTGCTATGATCAAGCCACATCATACTTAATCTTTTGCCTTTGCTTCCATTTCTAAACACCTGGATAATCAAACACATACTTTAATTACAGTATTTTATGTATTAGGATTAGTAAATCACAATATATTAAAAGTCAACTATTTTATTTATATATTGAACTATTTCCATCATCTAATATTAAGTATTGAATGTCCTCAGAAAAATGTAGCTTTATTTAAATATTACAATTATATTCAACTGTTAGTATTAGAACACATGTTATTATATGCACAAAATTTGAGAAGTATTATTCTCCTCTCTTCTTCAGGTGTTGCTGGCCTAACTAGTGACAGTATTAGTGTAGAGATCAAAACTGGACCCTTACAGTCAGTAAAAATTTCATATGCTTATCTCTGAGGTTCTCCTGATTTTTTCACATTTTTCTATGTTCAGAGTTGATTAGTGGTTTCCTTACATTATGTATAAATCACACTAGGTTGACTTATGGGGTTGTTCACCATTGTCATGTGAGCAGCTTCTTTTGTATATTTTTTTCTCTATATAATATTTTTGTATTTTCCCAATTGAAAATATGTTCCTGGGTTCATACATGGTCTGATATTTTAGGCATTTCTATTTTCTCTCTTCTAATCATTAGTTTGTGCAGTTTTTGCTTTTCGGCATTAAAACTTTAGGCATTGTAGACATTAGAATTTTTGTAGTATGGTATTGCTCTGTGCTGTTCTGATGTTACTACTGATTACAGGCTTTTTTCTATTTGTCTGCTACTTTTGGTATGAATGAATACACTATAGCAGTGGTCTTAAACCTTTTCACACCTGCAGACTGGTAAAAATAAGGATAAGGTTCTGCGACCAGCAAAAATAAAGATAAGCTTTTGCAGACCGGCAGAAGTCTATAGATAAATTTTCTTAAAGATAAGCATAATTGTTATAACTGATCAAAACAACAATGTTAAATATATAAGATAAAGTTTTATATATATGGAGTTTATATAATAAAAAACTTTTTTTAAAATTTTTTTAGAAAAGTAATACAAAATTTAATTCTACTCCCCCCCCCCCCCATAAACATCTGTGATAACTAGAAAAACAAATTAATTTATGAAAGATTGATTAGATTTTGTTTTCGTTCTGTTTTCTTTTTTTTTTAATTGGGTAAAAATGAGATAAATAAAAATTGGCTATATTAATTAAAAGTTTAAACTCTTATTATTTATTATTACAAACTTTTTACTGCCCGTCTAACTCGCGGACCTGTGGAAAAGTTCCTTGGCCCGGCACTGGGCCGCGGACCAAGGGTTGAAGAACACTGCACTATAGTTCCAATACTAGTTTTTTCAACTGATGGTTCTTTAGTTGTCTATTTAAGGTTTTCTTAATAACAGCTGATGGATAAACATTATTTTAATATTTAGAAATCTAAGGATCCAGGTTTGATTCCCATCTAGTAATGAAGCTGGTCAGGCCAACATCATCTAAAGAAGAGAGAAGAATAATACTTCTTGAAATGTTGTGCATATACTAAACTATGTGCTATTACTAACAATTGAATGTAATTGGAATTTTTAAATTAAGGTATATTTTTCTATTAACATTCAGTACTTAAAATTAGATGATAGAAATAGTATAATATATAAATACAACTAATTTAGTATCATCACAAACCTTTAGGAAAACATCAACTTTTATATGTCTGAGTTATTATTGGATATTAATTAATAGTGCTATACATATATACCCAGATTATAGATGTAGTTAATAACTTCCACAGTTCTGCAATTGGTTTTCATCAATGGGAATTATTTGATTTGCTCATACACATGCAATAGCTCACTTTATTTTTTGTAATTTCCAAGATAATGAATCTGAAATTCAGAAACTGAATCCAACTTGCTTGTATTATTATGTATGTCTGGAATTAATTCAACAGCTATATATTTTAGCGCCATCAATTATATGCTAATGATAGGCATTATTGTTTAGCAAGGGCAATATATATCAAACATATATCTCATGATTTTTTCCAATTTATATTGAAAGTTTTCATTCATGGTTGATACTATTTCACTTACATAGCTACATAGAGTCTCTCTCTCTCTCTCTCTCTCTCTCTCTATATATATATATATATATATATATATATATAGAGAGAGAGAGAGAGAGAGAGAAAGAGAGAGATGATTTGCTATGTCTTAAATATATATCTAGACAAATAGAAGGATTCATCTAAAATTCCTCTTTTAAATTAATTTAGAATATTTTGTATTTTTTTTAAACATGTGTTATAAAAGTGTGATGTATGTCTATAAATACACCTACATGAATATGTAAAATATTTCTTTTATTTACTAAAGGATATAATGTTCTATTCCACTAAATCCAATCAAAAAATATAATATACATACTCTCCAATTTTCATTCCAAAAACTTTATTTTTACATCACCATACATATACATTTACTGGTTTATCACCCTACATGAAACAGACCCATTAAGTTCTATTATGTACAAGGATGCTAGGCAGTCTTGTTTTCAGAAATGAATGTTTTTCAGTCATCATATTTAAATGATGATTTCACTGTGTATATGTCAAAGTCAAATAGATTGATTAGCCATTGCCCTATCATTTTTGTGCTTTATAACAATAAACTCCACAAGGCACAGAGGCTTCCCTTTTTATGCTGTTTAATGTTGACAAATAATCTGGGTGTGGTAGCCACAGACAGAGTGCTGTTGTAATATTCCCATTTGGAGTAGGCTTCATCACAATATTTGCAGAGGATAGTCACCATGAATTTTTCTTTATTTCTTTATGTTTTGTTGTAAGATTTGATTGGCATAAATTTTAAATTTCAGATTTTCAAATTGATTTTAGTGGCAAACATTTGATTGGACAATAACACATTCCAGTTGCCTTTATCCTCTTAAAACACAATCTTATTATCCCAAAAACATTGTTTAGCAGTGAGAATATTTTTAGACCACTTTCAGTTTTGAAATTTGATTTGTTTGGAGGCAGCAGTTAGCATAGTTTGGCAATGTTAACCTTGCATTGAGGTTGCTATAGAATGTTTTAATATTGGCAGAAAATTCCCTAAATGAGTGCTGCCATGTTCCAGCCACAAATCTGGACCAATGTTAAGAATGTTTATGATGTTATCAGGTGGGGTGAAAGCAGATAAATTGACAAAACTATAGTTAATGATAGGAGTGAAAGTTACAACCTGCTTATTGATAAGAAAACTAACCTTCTTTGAGTATTTATTTTGTAGGTTGAAAGACAACAAATAGCATTTATCATAAATATCTTGTCAAGTATCTAATACATTCCACATCTTATGAAACCACAGTTCTTCATTTTTTAAAGTTCTTTTGTTGTATTTAATGATATTTTTATGCAATAAAGATTTAAGCTGAATGGTAATTTTATCACAGTTGTATTATAAATTTTACAATATACAATCGGCAATAGTTTGGGAATTTCTTATGCATACAACATGTTCTGAGAAATGTAATCCTTTCTTTCAATACATAGGTGTCTTTCAAAGCTTTAAATGCCATCTTGCACTTTAGACAGAGATTCATTTTGCAACAATAGAATGAGTAAACTTTACGGATCCTTTATTTCTGCAAATGTAATATATATATACAAATACAAAAACTCTATTAAGAGCAAATCTTTATTATCAATAAAAATACTGTAGTGCTTAGCATGATTTTAATTTCCATAGATGTAATAATGCTTGTAACAGAAGTTAGGGAATAAAACTCTATGTAAAAGTTAAGTGCATTAATTAGTTAGAGCAAGCCACATTTAGAATGAGGACTGCAAGTTTCTTTCTTATTGATGGCATATTGTTTTTGGACATATGCTGTCTCCTTGACCTTTTGCTTGGTGTCATTGCATTTTAAACAAACAATGTTGAAACACATGAGCTCAAATTGATGGCTAGAATTAATGAAATGCTAAAAAAAACAGATTTAGTCTCTGAATGTGTATTCATGCTGATCCAATTGGATAGACAGGTTGGCCCAAGATTCATCATAGTAAACAGATGGGTGGAAAAAATCCTGGCATTTGATTTTATGTACAATTTTGTAGCTGAAATAAAGTTTTATTTTAAAAAGGAATAAAAACAACTAATCTAGAATATTAAAAATATATGACATTGAAAATTTATAGTCTTAAATATTTTTTGCAGAAGTAATTAGGTATAAAAAAAGTTGTTTTAAAGATTGAGAAAATTAAATATATTACATAAATTATAATGAGAGTTACATATAAAAAAAAAAAAACAAAGATCTACCTATCACAGAAATATAAAACAGAAATAAATTAAAAATCTGAATTTAGAAAGAATAAGAAAAATTACTGAAATTGTAATAATGAATTAATATATAAAATTAAAAGTGTGTGAAGCACTTGAAAGAGAAGCTATAAGAAAGGGAAACTGAAACAAAATTACTTTATTAGCTATGCAAACATTTTCAAAAACTTGAGTTATTTTAAAAATATTTCAAGGCATATAAGTCATTTAAACTTAGTTATTAATTATTTTTAAATTAGCAGATTTTTTTAGCAGGCAAATTAGGGAATAATTTTTCTCATTAGATCATAAGTGGTTATGAACTAATGTCATTGGCATTTTTTGTTATATAACATCAAAATTGTTATTCATCTTAACTTAATGTTTTGGATGGAGTCAGATTTTCAAAAGTAGTTTATATATCCAGAATATCTGCTAAGTGTTTTTGTCAATCATTTGTTTATTGAAATTTTAATATCTGGACAGGTTTTAACTTTAGATAATTAAGTTTTCTTATGGTGTTTATTATATATCTGTATCACTAATATAATCCAAAAATTATTCACATACAAGATCATGTGACATTAGAGCATAACTAATGACAGTTTGAATTTTCATTTAGAAACATATAAATTCTGACTCCAATAGTTTAACTATGTTAAGTGCACATGCACACAATCATAAACACATTGTTTTCTTTGTAATGTCAAATTAGAGTAAGTAATAAAAAGGATATTATGATCAAGTGATAAAACTCAATCGTCATCAGCCTATCACTTTATTCTAAATGACCCATCTACATGTTAATCTTTTTTCTTGATATAAGATTGGGATAATTAGGCAATAAGTTAAATAATAACATTTTTTAATTATCAGATATAATTTATATTGTTTGTTAGGCTTTAACATAATTTATTCATGAATCTTCCTATTTCAAAATGCATTATACTTTTTAGTACCTTAAAATTTCAAAATTTACAAATTAACTTTGTGATATCTTATATCCCATTTATGTAGAACTTCAGAGAAAAAAAGAAACTTAGTGTTCATTTTTAAAAAAATTAAAAGGTGCAATCAGTCAGTAAAAAATATGCCTAACATTATGAAAATCATAATTATATTAATTAATAGTGATTCCAAACACACACACACATATAAAGTAATATTTGTAAATAATTTTAAAGATAATATAATAAATAGACAAGCAACAAATACTGATATACATAAGTCATGGTAAATAATGTGATATTAAACTTCCATATTACCTTACAATTGACAGGGATTGCAAGGTAATTGAAAGCACTACTGATTAATAAAAATATATATTTTATTATTTTTATCACTAAAATTATTTGGAACCTATATATATATATATATATATATATGTGTGTGTGTGTGTAGTTAAACTAAGGATAAAATATTTATTTTATATAGTGCTACGTTTTATAAACTGTAATATTAATAAGTCATTAAGTTAATGCACGTGTGCTTTGTGGATTTTTTAAACTATAACTGAATACTCTCACTTTCCAAACACAAGATAAAGTCTTTGTGAAAAGATAGAATGAATCCATTTATCTTTTTGACCCAAACATTTATGTATGGGCAAATCTTAAGAATTTGTAAATGAGAGCATGAAGATGTTAAGCAATCACTGTAAATTACTTTTACTATGCCTGTATGAATGATGCTTGTGAAATTTTCTAGAATTTACAATAAGTCATTCTTATTTGAAATTAAACATATGTAAATAAGATATTTATTTTATATATTGCTGTATTTTATAAACTGTAATATTAATAAGCCATTAAGCTAATTCACATGTGCTTTGTGGATTTTTTTTAACTATAACAATACTCTCACTTTCCAAACTAAGGATATAAACGTTGACTCTGGATGAATAAAGCAAAGACAGCTAGTGAACATGGAATGTTATACAGGAAATTCATAGGCCATAATTTGTTCTATGATGATGCCTATAATATTTCTCTAATAAGATAACCAGATTCACTAAATAATCGATAATCACTGATTCATGATTGGTGCTATGTATTAATGTGATATAAGTATGGATAATATATAATCTGTTATAATAGCAATAATATATATTACACTCTACTCTAGTTTTCTTTATCTCTTCATCATATATAAACATAATCTATTACAAGTTATTCTCTATCCCATCACATCAAAAAGAGGCATGAAACTTTGGATATCAGCATTAGATTTAAGTACCTGCATGTGAGATGTTTGTATTCCCTGAAACCTAAATACTAAATAGTAGCTTAATGTTTTATTTACTAAGATATAAGTACTTGATGCAAATATTGGTTATACACATTGATAATATAACTCCTTTAATAAAAATAATGAAATTATTCACATAAATTGTTTATCATTGGTTACATTGATCATGCTACCTATAGAATTGATCATGAATAAGATGGAAATAACATTTCTGTATCAACCATTCCTTGGAATTCTTACACTAATCCCATCCTCATATTAAAAACTTATTAATCTTCATGCTACCAATTTCTTATACTAATGTGTTATTTCTAGCAATGCATGTACAACACACACTGTTAAGCTACAAATTACAGTTGATGGAGTCTTAGGCAAGTAAATTACATTATACTATATAATGTAAGTACATCAAAAGTATTGTGTTCCTAGCCATAATGAATAGGCAGTTGCTTTTGCTCCAAAGAAAAAATAGATCTTCTTTAAAAAAAGATTGAAGGCCAGTAATGTTACCCTATTAAAAAAAGAAAAAAGGTGGCCATTTTGCATTGCTTATAATAATGATTTTAAAAATAAAGTTTCTTTAGAATTAAATAATGAAAGTATTTTATTTTAAATTCTGCTCCTAATAAGAAAATAAAATCTGAATTAATTGAAATTATGAAAATTAAATTATTTTTTGATATAACTACTTATTTAAGTTGAGATCCTAGTAGTTATTTGGCTCCTAATGCTTTCTTTAATTAAAATTCTCATAAAGATAATTTTTCTGTAAGGTATATTTTTGATTTTATAGAGGGGGGATTGTTGAAAAAATTTCAAAATAATTTATAGGGTTTTTTAAGAATTATATAAATTTAGGTCAATTTTAAGTATCTTCTTCTTTTGAGGCATTTGATAAAATTAATGAATTTTTTTAGAGAATGATTGTGTTTTTAGTAGTTTAGGTATTGAAAACATGTATCAATCAGTTGATAGGAAAACAACATTAATGTGTTTTTTACTGTTAAAAAATTAACTTTTTTTTTTCAGATAATATTAAGGTTAGTTTGAATTTGATAACTTAAAATTTTTAGATTTAAGTATTGATAAAATTGATAATGCTTAATTTTGCAGTCATTTTATTAAAGAAAAATATTTTAAGAAATATGATAATACTAGACAGTTATTAACCTTTCACTCATAAGAAAATTTCTTTATTGAATTTTTTGTTATAAAAATAGAAGGTTTAATAATTGTGAAAATAATGGTTATATTCAGAGGAGACAATTTGCTTCAAACTATATTCATTTAGATTATAATCAAAATAAAATCCTTGTTTTTTACTTCACCTTTGAGTGGTAAGTTTTAAATTGCACTTTACTCAAAAAAGTGAAGCTAATTATTATTAGAAAAGAATTATATGGCTGATCATTTTCAGAGAACTTAAGTCTCCATATTCATAGCCTACTTTAAGTGGAGTTTAGTGATAATTTATCAGAATTTATGCATAGTTTTCTTTCATAAAGAACATTTTCTGGAGATTATAAAGCATGACTCTTTTCAGTTTATAGCATGCATTCTTAATCTTTCATTTCATATCATTATGTCCAGAGTGCAGTGCCCTTGTCATAGTGGGTTCATATAATTCTTTTCTAATAATAATAAGCTTCAGTTTTTTGCATTAAGTGCAATTTAAAACTTAGATTATAATCATGAATTTATTAAAAATATTATATTTAATAAAAATATGTCTTTTAATAATAGAAATTTAATTATTAATGAGAATAAAGAGTTGATTTTTTTAATCATTTAAGTCATCAATTTATAAGTTGATTTATAAGAATAATTTTTATAGAGTGATATTAATATGGCTTGAAAAAAAAGACCTTGTTTTAAATTCATTATTAAATAATTCAAAACAACAACTGATAGAAAATATATTCCTGGTATAGTCTATGAGATTTCTTGCAGTTATTGTAAAATTTATATAAGTCAAACTAATTAAATCTTAATGAAAGTAATAAAGTTCATAAGAATAGAGTTAAAAATAGATATCATAACTCAGCTTCGTAGATTCTCAAACTGAATGAGATCATAAAATATTATTTAACAATGCAGCAATTATATTTTTTGAAAAAAATGAATAGAAAAGAAGAGTAAAACAAGATTTGATAATAAAACGTTTTGAATTTGAAACCATACATTTCATGAAGACATCCTTTGATATTAAAGGAAGTTGGTTTCTGAAATGAATAATGGAAAGACTATTTTGTTTTATGTATATATCTTGTTTATTGAAAAGGACTATATGTTAATAATTGAAACCAAGGTTATGGAAGACTCTTAGTAAAAAAAATTTTTTTGCCTACCATTGTAATACAGTATATATAAATACAAAAACTGTATTAAGAGCAAAGCTTTATTAACAGTATAAATACTGTAGTGTTTAGCATGCTTTTGACAGATAATTGTCAAGCTAAAAAAATAACATTATTTACATAGTTCATTAATTAGTTAGAGCCAGCAACTTTTTGGAAAGGGGAATGCAGGATTCTTTTCTATTGATAGCATAATTGTCCTTGGCAATATATCAAGCCTCCTTGCATTCCAAGCAAACAATGTTGAAACATGTGGGCTCAAATCAGTAGCTGAAATCAGTGAAATGCTAAAAAAACAGATTTAGTGTCCAAATGTTTTTCCCCAGTTATACATGTAATTATGCTGAGCTAATCAGGTAGACAGGTTGGCCTAAGATTCCCGTAATAAACAGACAGACAGGAAGATTGTTGGCATTCCATTTTATATACATTTTTAAGAATGAAGATCCAGTGGTAGTCTATGTTTTGTATTATTGATTAATTCATACAGAGGGGAAGGAATGTGGAGTCCAACTCAAGGGATAGGAGTGGTAATTTTATGAATCAAATGAATGACTTTGGGTATGTAGGAAAAAGACAATCAAAGTTTATCATTGATTTTTGGGGGTGCATTTAGCATTTTATAATAAAAGTTCTTAATAGTTTGAATGAGAGATGAAAGCTTAAATAATTCAAGCAAAAAGTCAAGGAAGTTTGACACATTTCAAAAGATAATTATGCAATCAATAGAAAAGATTCTTGGGTTTCCCTTTTCAAAAAGTGGATGGCTCTAATTGATTAATGTATTATACAAACAATACGTTAATTTATTAGCTTTTAAACAGGATCCCCCCCCCAATTTGTTATAAGCATTGCTATGTTTATGACAATTATCTATTGAAAGCATACTAAACACTGCAGTATTTTTATTGTTAATAAAGCTTCACTCTTAATACAGTTTTTGTATTTTTTTATATATATATTACATTTGTGGAGATCAAACATTCATAAATTTTTCTCATTATTGTAATATTAAATGATTTTTGATTTTATTTATCATTAATTATACAATGGTAGGCTGTATTTGATATATATATATGTGTGTATATATATATATAATAACTTTTTTGTTGGAGTGTTCTTTTTAAGTAAAAATAGGTCTTCTTTTACTCCAAAACAAGTTCTTATATGGATTTAAACCCAGAAATCTAATTTCATAGGTGTAAAAAGTGTGAAAGAATAACATCTTTCTTGACATTCTGCAAATGACATTTCAAACTTCTCAAGAGAATTGTATATGTTGAATTAAATATTTCCATGAATTAGCATTATAATAAAGAATAGAAATAAGATTATATCCATGTAAACAGAGATGTTTTTATATATATATTCATGTTGCTAAGAAACTATCAATTACTTTTAATTGACAATCCCTGTGGGTAAACAAGTTTTTTCATTAACCAAGTTTTTTTTTGAAGTAAAATAAAGTAATAGCTTTCTGGGTTTAAGTCCACATAAAAACTTGGGTTTGAAATAAAAGAGAACCTTCTTTTACTTCAACAAAAAACAACAACAGAGCTATAACAGGTTAATTAAAAAAACATGCTTAGCTTCAGAAATTGTCAATTAGAGTAGTAACTGGTACTTTCTTAGCAAGATCAAATTTTAAAAAGTTTCTCTGTTTACGTGGTTATAATCCTCTTATTTATATTCTTTATTATTATAACAATCCATGAAAGAAACTGCAATAATGGGACAATATGATATAAAATCTTTATGGCACATCTTTCTTGATGATAAAGTTCTAGTAATATCTATATTGTAACCAATATCTTTACAGTGGAGCACTGGTGATGATGAGTGTTGCTTTACTGCATTTTTATGTTTATCTCTTCTAGCACTGATGTCATGATTATTTCTATTTACATAAGTGATCCTACAAATTTCATATGGGATTAGGTTAAACTCTCTGAGCCTCAAGACAGATCTTACAAGTCCTCAGACTTGAATAAAATATAAAGTAAAAGGGGCTTACATTGTTTATTATATTTAAACCTTAATTGATTATTTAATTTATGTATTATAAATCACACTTTTAATAATTTTCTATTGATAACTTTTCTTAAATGCAATTGTTTTTAAATATATATATAATATTTAAATACATGTATATTGTCTCTACTAAACTTATGTAATTTAATGGCTTCAACTCAGACTTTCAAACTCCCCTCTTCTATCTAATCCATCTTATCGAACTGATACACATGACCACACACATATAAAAAAGCTAAATGATCTCCAATATATGTATTTTGTGCTGCTTGCATGACATACAAATATTGAAGATCATTTCTCTTTTTCGGATGTCTTTGGTCATGTATATGATTGTATAAGATGGATTGGATAGCTATGGGGAGTTTGAAAGTATAAGTTGATGTTATAATTCTATTAAATTTAGTATAAACAATCAATATGTATTTAAATATTACATATTCAACCTGTATTCTGCTTATCCCTCTTCTGTATAATTAAATGGCAATATTAAAGTTTTATGTGTAATAGGTCAGACTGACATAAGGTCAACATGGGTATGACAATAATATGTGAATTATCAAGAGATTTGAACATTTTATTCATGGAGTTTTAACGATATGGATGGCTGAAGAGTTGAAGAGTAGTGGAGATCGAAGCTCGTCCATTAAAGTTTGAAAATCTTAATATAAAATGAACAGGGATTGCATATATGTGATGGAGATGATGATTTGGGCCAACTTATGAGTGCTGGTGTAGAAAAAATACATATATTGGAGATCATTTACCTTTTTCACATGTATGTCTTCATATGTGTGTTCTATAAAATAAATTGGATAGATGTGGGAAGTTTGAAAGTCTCAGTTCACATCTTTTATAATATATATATATAAACAGACACATTGTTACATATATCCTAAAGTTTCACCCTTCTCATTTTAAAATGGTTTGATTTTAAAAAAGAAAGCTGATGCAGTTATAAAAACAAAATGTATTTACATTAGAATATCAGCCTTTCAAACTAATTGTGCAAATGCTTTGCGAGTGTAAATAATAAATGAATACTTTCTCACCAATACAAGATATAGTATTTATGCAGGAATAAAAGGAATCCTCTTATCCCTACAACTCAAATATTTATATATGAGCAAATCTGAAGTACTGGCAAAGAGAGCGTGACTGTTCTATCGTCACACTTTCTTTGCCAGTACTTCAGATTTGCTCATATATAAATATTTGAGTTGTAGGGATAACAGGATTCCTTTTATTCCTGCATAAATACTATATCTTGTATTGGTGAGAAAGTATTCATTTATTATTAACACTCGCAAAGCGTTTGCACAATTAGCTTGAAAGGCTGATATTCAAATGTAAATACAATTGTATACAGACGCTATATAAAATAAATGGTTATTTATAAAACAAAATGTGTAAATTTAAGTTCTCTGAAAAAAAAGAAGAGAAAAATCAATATTTAAAATGTAAAATTAAAAATTAAATGACACATTTAATTAAAGAATTTTTATCATTAAAAATCTGTAGTTTTAAATGTCACCAATATATTTTCTTGTTAGAGCTGAATGTTTACGAATTACAATTAGTTCATTAAAAAAAGATAGCATCCCTTTCTTGCATTAGGTAAAAGAAGTCAACATGTTTTTGAAAAATGCATTGGTCAGCATGGGTGAGATAAAAAAGTTGATAGAAATCTTGGGAAGTTGGAGTATATGAAGTGAACAATTGATCAATTCCAGGAGTTGCAGATGATTGATTGTAAAAGTTGCTTTGCAGTAAATAGCGGTTCAGTATTTCATCAGTCTATAGCAAAGAGATTAAATATACGGACCGAGTTTGGAGCCACATGGCTGGTAATTAAAGAAGTGCAGCAATTAGTAGGAGAAATGCATAGTTACTGCAAAACTGCAATATGAAGAAGCAAATTATCAATATGGAAAATGCTAGAATGATTGGCTAAAATGAAAGCTTGCTCTCCCTTCCCACACCATGAAGAACCATGAAGTTGAAAAATAATGCCTAAGTGATTACCAAAAGAAAATATATACCATTCAGTTCTAAGACAAATCACTTTTTAATGTGAAGATTTAACAGTGGTAAATCACCAACCGATAAATTTAAAGGTAAGAAAACTCTAGATAACATTTGAAATACTTAAAAGTATTTATGAAAATGGTGCAAGAAAAGCATTTTGGAAAGATAAAATGAAACATAATTATTTAAAATGATTAATTCAACAAAATGATAAAATGTTATGTACCAAAATAATTTCTTATAGAATAATATAACTGTCGTTACTGTTATTAAAATTAAAAGAAAAAAAAGTAAATTGAAATATGTTGAGAGAAATGGTGAAACACAATAATAAATTCACTAATATTTTTTTAAAGTGATATAACTTATAACATTGATTAGTTATGTTAAGTTTTATAATAAAGAGTTAAAGTTTAACTTGTTAAATGAAATGTAGAAATTATAATGTAAGAATTTAATTTAAAATGGACTACCCCAGTTTTTGCAAATGCGTTATGCTTAACCAAGAAAGATTTACTATTCTATATATATGAATTAAATATGTGTCTACATACAGGAATTAAATATGCACCTATATACATGAATTGAGTATGAATCTACATATAGGAATTAAATATATGTATATATACATGAATTGAATATGCATCTACATATAGGAATTAAATATGCATCTATATATATGAATTAAATTTGTGTCTGCATACAGGAATTAAATATGTGTCTATATACATGAATTGAATATGCATCTACATACAAGAATTAACTATGTATCTATCTATATACATGATTTAAATATGCATCTACATACAGGAAGTAAATGTGAATATATTAGAATATAATTATTGGCTACTGAATGATTAGATGAAAGGGATTAATCCAAATATAAATCAAACTTATCTAAGAGTATATTCCAGTAGGAAATTAATAGACATGTCTACAAATATGTGCATACAAGGAGAATATAAACTCACAGATGGAGAATTTAAACTTGAAAAATGATAAGAGAGGTATCTGTGATGTAGATATCTAAATAAATCCCTACTATGTGAAAGCTGGCAGAACAGGATAAGGATTACGGAATAAAAATGATGGACACTATATGATCAACAACGGGATCAATCATCAGACAGGCTACTGATGAAATGGACTACTGAACTGCAATGAACTATTAGAAGGAGTGTTATCCAAATACTGTTGTTTAAATAAATTATGGTTATATAAAATAATATATCTTATCATTTTCATTTCATGTCATCCATTTTCTAGTGTACTTGTTTACAGAAATCTTATGTTTTCTGAGTTATGTTTGGCATAACCTGATTTGGGTAAGGTTTTAGTAAGCTGGAACTCTAGTGATGCTATTTGAGAAACCAAACAGATACATTTCTAGATGTTTTCAGTCTCTTTAATGCTACAGCCTCTGATGAGCAGGAAATATTGTTGTGGTGGTAGAGAGTAACATAAGCATTGGGCAACACCAATCATTCTTTCCTTCCTACAATATGATTATCAGGAAATAAATCAACCATCAGAGGAGATAGAAACCCCAGTCTGGTTACTATATATATATATATTCTAACCTCCCCCCGTGCATTCTCACCCCAAAATATATTGTTTATTACGAATATTACGGGTTCTAGCTCAGTTAACAAATAAATAAATGAAATATTCAGCATTAATTAAAATGATTACTAGCTCTAATTTTAAAATACAAATACGGTTCAATTTTAAAATGAATTAACAAATATTTACTATTTTCATGAGACATGGAGTGACAATACAGGGAATGAGATAGACTACATTGAGCCATTATCCACACGATACTACCTCAATGGCATAAGAACACTATTCCCCCTTTTTACTATACCAAATAACTAACTCATAGTATTCTTACGACTTTCTGAGCTCTATTCACTACGATTAAAATAATAATCATATCTTAATCTTCTTTATAACAAGAATCTAGCTCAATTAAATAAAATGAAGTAAAATAAAATAAAATCTCAGGTTCATAAATTGTATTCTAACTGATTTAAAA
Source organism: Epiperipatus broadwayi (assembly GCA_028023455.1). NCBI lineage: Eukaryota > Metazoa > Onychophora > Udeonychophora > Euonychophora > Peripatidae > Epiperipatus > Epiperipatus broadwayi. Next base: position 5,280,066 of record JAQFVV010000019.1, read on the forward strand.
TTACGGTAGTAAAATATGAAAAGGGAATTTTATGTCATAATCTACTACACAGCAACTAATAATAATAAAAATAATAATAACAATAATAATATAATATAATCTTATTTCTTCCTAAAATGAAATAAATAAATACGTACGTGGTAGTATTTTAATAATCTGACAACAGAATACGTGTGGCAACATTAGCATATAATTAAATGTAATATTGTGGCAACCGACTTATGACCAATAAATAATATAAAATTATGATCTTTTAATTTTAACATACCAATAAATTCTCAAAATTATTATAACACTTTTATGTTTACCTTTTGTGCAAAATTTATATGTCTGTTTCAATTATAAATGTATCGTGATTTCATGCATCCATGTGGAGAAATAACAACTCGGACACAAAACTTTAAAACAAATTTAAAACAAAGTTTATTAACAACATAAATAAATTAACAATATTTTTACACTATATACATTGGATATCCCTTACTCTCATATCTCAACTTAGTTTATTAGTTTATAAAATGAAATCAAAATATTATTTACTTTTCCTAGTTAAATCTTATTTTTTAACACTTAAGAAAATACAGTATTATTACTTGATTTATTATTATGGTTAGCTTATTACAAAATGCATTTCTTATATGATTATCACAAACACTTTGCATCCCTAATATTATTAAAATTATATTTTTTACAAAATTTACATTCGTAGTAAAATTCTACAAAATAACAAATTTTAGTTTTATATTGGTTGTATGGAATCTTACAAAGTCAAAACATTGTTCTACATTCGGTATTAGGTTTTTATTGTTCATTATCCGATGTTTATTAATCCTAATATTCTCATTCAAGCCTTACTTCGGATGATATAATTACAACTATTAATATACCATGCACAAGTATATGTTTATTATACCTTATTGAACTATTTTCTTAATAAATATGCAATACTTATTTTCTAAATATTATTAAAAAAAAAATTCATTCAAATTTTATTATCACTTTTAAAATACTTGGTTTAGATTTCTTTTCAAAATCTTATATTCATTTCTGAATTAATTTTACAATGTATTATATGATTCTTTCTCTCTTTATGATATTTTGGACTTTCAATTTTAAAGTTACACAATTCTATACATTCCAGCAAATAAACTATTCTTACATAAACGATAACATATCTTCAGTTCTATTTTATTCATTATTTCTTTGAAAATATCTTTCTGACCGATGCAGATTCATGAAATAAGGATAGCGAAGATAGATGCATAGGATCAAAATACAACTAGAATATTACTCGTCATATACCTTGACAATCATGGCACAGTGAATTAAAAGATACTATAGAGGAGTGACCTTTACCTGTCTACCAACCTCTATCATAGGAACGATGCTAAAGCTATTTCTTCAGCTTTATTCTAACATCAAAATTTAAAGATATGCAAAACACTGTCCAAACCATATGTGTTCAGTCATAGGACTTTGTTAACTATACTAAATCACACAAAACTAAATATGATCCAAATCCTTTATTTTTCCTATTTCTTAAAAAAAAACATCATCTTGGTTTCCTCTCCACTAGTACTTCCAAGTCACTATCCGATCTTATTTCTCAAGATTTTTTCTATACTGTACATCGACAAATACATATCTGCATTACTAACAATAATAAAATTCATTTATTTTAAAACTATTCCACTGTTCTATAAGAAAATCTTTTTACTACTTTCCTCCGTATATTTAATCATACAAACTACTTAAATATCTGAATACTTTATCACATGAAAGTTCAAAAGAATCACACAATTGTTATGTTAAATTATATTATTAATATACTTTAAATAAATTATTGCATGCATATTCCGAATTACTCCTATCTCATTATATGTTAAAAATGTTGTATAAAATGTGTACATATAATTTAAACTTTCACACTTCATTCTTAGGTCAATAGATGATCTAAAAAAAAAAACATTATGCATTATAATTAACTATTAAAATTACCAAACGACCTTTATCTCCTCGATCGCGTTCCGTAGGCTTCACCATCCATTTGATCCTTGTAGATATAAGATTCACATCCATACACTTTATTTTAAACATTATTTCTATAATTTTATCAAGCTATTATATTTAAATTTTAATATTACTAAATTTATGTTTTATGTTTTTCCTAATCTCACATAACATTTTATATTTTAAAATAAATTAGTAAAAAATATTCCAAACTATATTTACTGTACTTCTTCATCAAATTTCCTTGAAAACCGTTCATACTAAAGCTAAAAAAAAATGTTTATTATTTCTTCTTCAGTCACTTAATGTTCTCCTCCCTGCTTGTTCAATTTTAAGGTAAAACAAATATTACTTCGTTCAATAAATATTCATAGATGACAATCCTTGGTTTTTTATAATATTTAATACAATTATTAATTATGATATCAATTAATCCCGTAAAGAAAACGTCTACATATTCTCTTCTAATATTTTCTGCTAATATTTTCCCGCGCGACTTTTACGATGCATCTTCTCAGTACTTTGATTTAAATATTCAGTAAATTTTTCTGTCTCCATGGATCCATTTTCATTAAGTAATTTAAATTTCCATTTTCCTCATCTCTATCTTTATTAAGCGCTTTTATAATGAACACTTTATAATATTTTAATTCTTCTTAGATAAAGTTTTTTCTTTTCCTTTTTTTTTTTTTAAAAAAAAATAATGACTCTTTCATATCATTATTCGGTAATTTTTCCTTTCTTTTAAAGTTCTGGTAACTATTTACTTTGTAATGTTTCCTTTAAAAAGGACAAACATTCTTTCTCTGTTATAACTTTTACATAATTTTTTTTTTTTATGATATACGCATCTTAATTTTTCCATAGAGAAGAATAAAAAAAAAAAAATTTCAGATTAGCCTTATAAATTTGTGCGTCATAAATTTTTCTGACGGCAAGTAACTTCTCTTTTAAGTTTTCTGTATAACGTCCAAATTATATTCCTCTGAGTTACAATTATAAGTTTCTGGTTGAGCATAAATAAAGCTGTATCAAGGCACTTTACAAATATTTTTCCTTTCTCATAACTTCTATATACTGTTTTCTGTAGTACTTCCATTTTTACTGCAAGGTTTTGGCTAAACTTGAATAAAAATCCTGGTAAGAAATCTTTTAAATTAGCCCTTCATTTAAAGGCAGTTCAAAATATTATGTTAAAACAAAACTTTTAAAATAAATACAAAATTTTTAAAAATTATAACACTTTTCTAGCTTACGATCTTATACAGCTAAAAAAATATGTTACTCCTTCCTTTACTTACACATTACTTTTTCCCGCTCCGTCTAATTCTTATATTTCGTCTGCTAAAATACCTCTGTTGATTGGTTAATTACTTTTTAGCGCGAACAAATTTACACTTTTTTAGTTTTATAACAGACTAACTTTTTCAAATAAGACATTTATAACGTAATGATTTAAAATATTACTTAAAATAGTATTTTTAACTCAATTATAATTTTATCAAAATCATTTAAACTTTAAAACAATTATTAAAATATCATTTAATATTTCAACTTTTACTTTAACGATAGATAGCAATTATATTTAGTTTTATAATTCACAAACTTTATTATTATATTCTAACAAGCGTGTGTGTGAAGGTATATAATATACAGTCACATGATTACTAACTTTATCAGATGATTTTTTTTTTACTTTACGTCTCGGTCTAAATTACCAAAACTGATATATTTTATAAAAATTTGGAAAATAATTTAAAAATGTAGAACCAAATATAATTCTCACCATCCTAAAGTTTATTTTAAAATATATTAGATTAAATTTGAATATTAATTATAATTATAATATTACATATAGCGTTTATTTAATTTATTAGTTTTAAAACATTACAATTGAATTGTTTAATATACTTTTAACTATTTATAGCTGTATTATTTTATAGGGCCAGCTTTTACAACCATAAGCAAGGATATAATTAAGCTTTATTTAACTGTTTTCTTTTAAAATAATCCATTACACTTTTATATACCAGGTATTTTCAGCCTTAAATTGTACTATAAAATCTAATCGATCATACAATTATCAATATATTACACAAACGTATCTTAAAATTTAAAATTTTTTAGTAATTGACCATTCTACCTTATTATGACCTATAGATAAGGGCACAATATATATATATTAAAGCATGTATTAAATCAAGATATTTTTTCCAGTTACACACTAAACTGATTGACTTAGAAAATTAGACATAAAATAAAAAATATTGATTTAGATATTTTAATAACAAGCTAGGGTTACATTTGGAAAACAGTGTGTCCTTAGAAATATATTTTGGATTGTTTTGTTTCTAGCATATAGCTGTTCAATTTAATAAAATATATAGATAAATTAATGTTTATTGTTATATATTAACCAAAATTGTTGTTGACCATAAACATTTTTGTATTGAAAATATAATCTTAGTTTTTTATTTTTGATTCAATATTTATTCTATATATGTGATGAATGATATTACAATTAAATACTCTGATCTTATGTTTTAATTTGCTAAAGGTGTTTATATTTGTGCTGACTATGTTACATAACAGTGTTGTAATGAGTATAAGAATGTGTGTACATTTAGTGATTGGTTGTTTTATCTGAAGGCTATATGGCTCCCAATTTAAATATTTCTTCTTTTAGGTGCTCCATTCATTGTTAGAAATATTACTTTTAACTATTGCTGAGCATACATGCATGCATGCACATTAATGCCACATTATACTAGAGTTGGTACACAAAAGAAAAAATAAGATCATACACTATCATCAGCAAGTCTATTTACGAGCAATACTATCATCTAAATTTATTTATAGTTACATTTTTAACAAGCCAAATGTGAGAAATTGTTTCCATACCATATTTGGTAAACCATGATGCGATCTTCTTACCTTGATAATATGTATATGTGTTTATGGCATTTTTATATTTCTATACATATGATGAAAGTAAAAATTATATATGCATAAATATGAATTAAGAAATCTAATAAAAAGCAGGTTCTATATAAGCTTCTCAACAATGGATTATCATATTATCAATAATAGGTGTCATTGCTTTTTGCAAAAATTATTAAATGTTTATTAATCATAATTCATTACTAAGCAATAAAACTAGTAGGCAAAAATGTAAATAGTTTTTGTGTTCATGTATGTGACATTGCTTTATAATTATTGTAACATCATTATTACAGATGAACCTTACTATTGTTTTTATAGCAAGAATGGATCATTCATTGCTTCTAGAAAAATTATTATCAATATTTTCAGCATCTCAGAAATAACTACTTTTTCATTATTATTACTGAGATGGTGCCAGGTAAGATTCATTGCTATATTATTTATAACAAGCAACCTCAAGCATATATGAACTTTAAAGGCTGATTATTCATAAATACCTGCATGAGCATGGATATTGAAGTATTTGAAACCCATAGCTTATCTGAAAAGTAAAGGTTATTCATAAATGCATACATAGTGAGAGAATAATCTGACAATATATACTGATCGATGGCTGTAATATGATAGAGTTGTGCTGCCAAAACACAAAACAAATCTAGAAAAATATGTGTATGAGTCTTTGTCTAATATTATATTTCATAGTTTCTTTGTTATTTTTCAGATGGAATAACAAATAATTATGTGGTTAGTTGCTTAATAGGTCATGTGGTATTGAACACTCAAATTGTAAACTTAGTCTAGCTAAAATGATGTTTTTATTAGTTTAATAAAACAAAGTATTAATACACCATAAATCTTTATACAAATCAAGCAACATTCCTATTATCCTCACAGAGCTGTTAAGATAATTTAAAAAAGGTTATTATTAAGAAATTTTGTCTAGATATTTGAGACTCTTGCTTTAATTCAGGAACTGTTTTATAATTGCTGATAAGGAAGTAGTATTTGGAACAAATGTTTTAATTAAAATTAATTAATTTATAAATATTATTAAATATACTCAAAAACTTTTAATGAACAAGTTATTATGTCAATAATTGTATGATAGTGCATTAATGTTAGTTAAAAATAATGAAATCTTAATTAATATAATTGTTTTATAATATATTGATTAAAATGTACTACTTATCATTTTAAAATAGTAGAATAAATTTATAACGATTCTATATTTCATCAATATTTAATCAGTGATAAACTATTTAAATTTGATAAATTGTGTTTTTCTGAGAACATCGTCCTAAAATAATTAAATATTTATTTAAAAGTGTAGTTTTTTTGCACAGATAAGAATGTAGGAACTTCCGTTAATTTTTGTGGAAACCGCTTTAATTGAGGGAAATTAAAATCTAGAAATTTAAATATATAATTTGTTTGTAATCGCAAATGGATGTTTTAGATTAGAATTCTTAATTATAATAACAACATTATTGCTTAAATATTTCTTTTAATTCTTATATATATATATTTATTCTGCTATAATCATTGACAAAATATTAGAGACTGGTCGGGATTGAATTCGGCTGTTATATCATCTATTTAGTTTTCAGTAGCATGTGTGTTTTTGAAATATTTATAAAAATGTTCTTTTAGTATCTATTGTTTTTATATTAGTTATATCATAGGCAATATATACATATAAAAAATAAATCATTTTACTTATACATATATTTTCATCCTTTATGTTTTTTTTAGTTTTATATTTATAATTTTGTCTAAATAATAGTACTTTTTAAAGCTTAAAATTTCTTCTTGAAAAAAAAAATCAATGTAGTTTCTTTACTTTTTTCTGTTACTGTGATGGAATTCATCCGTTTTCTTACTAGTCATCTTCAGAAAGATAAGTTAGGCCTGATCATTTTTGCTTCAACAAAAATTTAGATGTATGGTCAAATTTTTAGTTATTTGTATTGCAGATCATGATATTATTAAAGGATGTCATCAGTAAACCAATGTAAAACATCACATTTTTTCTACATTTCTGCTTTAATGTCTAACTTTATCACCCATAAAGAAGCACAGCAAATAATATAATTTGAAAAATTTTTAATTTTTATTATTTATGTAATTTGATAATTATACTGTCTGCTAAATTCATGGGTTCAAAAAAGAAGAATGTGTGTAGTCAATATGTATAGCTCATTAATACTAAAGTTTTAAAATTAATATGGAAAAAAATATGTTCTAATGTAGTGACAAATAGTGGCACTTATCATTGATAATCATTTGATTAATTTATTTGATATTAGAATACAATTACCTGATTATGTAATGTTAGTATAATGTTTTCTGATTATTCTAATTAATATTAATATACTGTTGTCAGATTATTCAACCTGATATTAGAATACAATTAAACAATTACTCTATCTATATCTACTAGTATCTGATTATTTTGATATTAGTATAACATTACCTGATTACCTTACATGATTTTAGAATATAAATAACTGAAATAAGTAAATTGTTGATTGAATATTTTATCTGATATTAGTATACTGTTTACTTTATTATTCTGATATTAGTATACTGTTATTCGATTACTCTACCTAACATTAGTATATTTTTATTAGATTATCCACTTTCTTTACCTAATATTAATATATTGTTACTTGATTACTCTATCTGATATTAGTGTATTGATAAGTATACACACTAAATAAAAAGCTAATATTATTAAAAAGTCACATTTGTTATAACTGTATAAAATGTTCTATTGAATTTTATATTACTGGTATTAAAAATGGCAAAACAAAGAAATAATAATTAAATAAAAGTAATCCTAGGATCAGCTGTAAGTATAAGGCACTTCTCTCACTGTAGTAATAATTGTATAATTTTCTTTCATATTCATTTATGGTGTGAGTGATTTAGTGCAGTAGTAAATCTTTGGAACTCAAGGACTACTGCATCACTTTTGGTGCTTGAACTCTTTATGACCACTTAAGCAATAAACTATTTGGTTAGTTTGTATTCAACAATATTGATATTGCCTTTAGAATTAATTATATCTTTTTTTTCATAGATGTCAAAACTCCCATTTATGATCTATTTTGAGAACTAAGATATTGGACAGCTATTGTAATAAACATTTTGTGTAAATTGTATGCTCAGAATGCTGACATAGAAATTAAAATTTCCATACCAACTCTAGACTTGAAATATTAAGCTTGAAATAATAATTATATGATTCAAAATACTGTTTATTTTTTTAAAAAGTTTTGCTTTATACAAAGGTTATTTTCATATAAATATTATATTACTATTTTTTTAATAAAAAAAATTGTTAAATGCATTGATGCCATCACTTGAACTAATTATTTCTATAATAATTTTTTTTTATGAAAGTTTCAAACATTAGATACCATTTCAATACAGATCTTTTGTCTAATTTCATTACTGTCTTTAATCATATACATTAGCATAGGGCCAAGTTATCATGAGCTTCTTAAGTCATTGACCATTTTCTTTTCCTAGCTGTGGCAGGGGAACTGTGTGTTTATGTAATCATATTTTCATTCTAAATTACCAGCATAGCAATTATGATACCAATTCCTATTTTTTATTTTCTTTAGCTTATTAAGATTTCACAGTTTTAAAAAAAAAAGATGAACACTTGTTTAGTGGATTGGAAGTTTTTATCTATGATCTGTGCTTAAGATGTTGATATGGAAGGGGATTTGGCATATGAATTTTGGTTTCGAAAAGATTGTGTGTTTAAAGCGGCTATACTTACTGAGCCTTCTATATACTATAAAAGGGGAAAAAATCTAGAAAAGGGATATAAAAATAGCTCGCTTCACATAATTAAGTTGTTACACTTGGTAGATTATTCAATAAAGTGATAAATATTAATAGTAATAGTGATTAAGCTGAAGTAGTCATACTACTAGAGAAAAGTATTATAAATCTATTTTTAATACAAATGCATGAAATATGTAAACTTTATTTAATGATAACGCATTAAAATTTGAATAAATAACAGGATTGGTATTTGAGAAGCTATCATAATTTAAGATTGATACAATTGTTTTTAATGAACTCATTTTCCAAAGATAGGAACTTTAATAGAACATGTAAATAGATACATGTTTTGTTTTGTTTTTTTTTTAGATAAAAAAGATAAATCGTGAAATTATATAAATACCATTAAAATATTATGTTTTTCTTCTTGGAAACTTGATCACACTGGTTGATACAAGCATTGGTGTTAATCAAAAGCTGTTTGAAATAATAATATTGCTACTGTAAGATTAAATAGACTGCTGATATTAAATTTTTTCACAATACATATATTGAGATTATCATAAACTCTTTATTTAGGCAGAGAAGTTGCTATTAAAGAACATGAGTGCATATACATTTGAAATAATGACATTTAATAAAATACATTGTTGTTAGAAATCAGAATACAAAAAAAGTTTATATTATATAAGCATTTGTAGGTATAAATTGTTGGACAAATAATAGATTTCTAAGTAAGATTAAATATTAATTTGCATTAAAAGGTAGACCGTATCCCAATTATAATCATAAAAAACTTTATGATCTGGCTTCAAAAACATCTATTATTTATGTCAAATGTTAACAGCTATTTAATGTTAAATTAGCTAATTTCTACTTTCACAATTATGATGTTATTGGGGAAAGATTCTCCTAAAGTCTATGCTATGGATATTAGTGAATCTATTCTTCGATTTATTAAAAAAGTGATCTGGACTAGTTTTCTCACAATAATCCTATTATTAATGATTTGAGTAAAAGAAACATACGGCATTTTAAGCTTACAATGTTCCATGTATCAGTGGTAAATAATAGAAAAATTTAGTGATATAAAGAATTATTTACTTATATTTTTCATTCATTATTATTATTATTTTTTTAGTCATTATTTTTTTTCATTACATTATTTTAAAATTTACAATATTTTAAAACAAATGCTTGGTTGTAATATTTATAGTCAAAATAATTTTTGTTTGTTGTCGCGCGTCTTTCCGCCGCTCTTATTTAAAAAAAAATCCAATAAATTTTTTCTAGTCATGCTACGAATGAATTTAAATATAAAATGAGAAAGAAAAAAACTTTATTTTAAGTAGGGAAAAACTTTTTTTTTTTTAAAAAAAAAAAAACTTTACAACTAAATATTATGAGGTGAAATTAACTTTTTAAAATAACAAAGCGATAAAAATAAATAAATAATTTCTCTCTTTACATGCACATATTATAGATAATAAAGCTTGTATTTTCTCAAAACTAGATTGCTTTATTAATATAAATACATGAAAACAACCCACGACTATTCAAACAAGAATGTTTAATTTGTTATCAAGGCAATTTTTATTAATGAAAAATATACTGACCTTTATCTATAATCTAAGATGATTATATATAAACTAGTAATTGACACTCAATTAAAATAGTTAGTGTCAATCCTTCATGTCTATATAATCAACTTAAACCATACAGAAAAGTGTGTGTCTACCTTGAATTTTATAAGCGCTACGAAAATTTTCGCTGGTTACAGATATAAATCATATATTTTCTGGTTCATAAGTGAATGATATTTATTATAAATATGTACCGACGATCTGGTTTGATCACATCATCACTAAATGGATGATAAATAAAATACTATGAAGGTGGTTGCAGATGCTCTGTAAACTGTGATTAATAACAATGTTAAACTTCCACTAATTGAAAAAAAAAAAACAGATATATAATATTGAAAAATAAAATAAAAAGTCTGAAACTCTCCAGATTGTGTTTTTTAAAAAAATAATTCAAATAAGAGTAAGTTTGCATTTGACATCACATTTCTTGATGCAATTTGGTCTTTTGATTATTTCAATGGCTTCTTTGACTTTACATTGGTGGAGAATGTCACATCAGGATAGAATCCTGGTATATTAGAGAACTCAATAATGTGACCTCAAGTACTGATAATGATGAGTGTTGTTTAACTACATTAGAATGTTCATATCATCTAATACTGATGTGATGATTAAAGCTTTACAAATATCACATGAAATTTTATAAACTCCATGAGTCTCAAGAAGGTTTGAATCTTTAGACTTAATTAAATGTTACTAAATTTAATTTGACTAACATATGCTATTTTTTATATTTTAGGGTTGTAGAATATGTTCAATTAAATGAAATGTAGTTCATGAATTTTAAAAAATATCTCTTAGTGTCAAACCAAGATCATCTTGATATTCATAACATTGAAGCAATGAATCTGAAGTCTGATCCATGATTCACAGCCTTCTATAAACTTAGTTAGTATTATAGACCTGAATTAAGTTTATAGTCCAATATCAGCAGGGTTTTGCATTAAAGTTAAAATTAATTACGTTTATATAATTTGTATTTGCATTTAACTATTTCATTTTAAATAAATTCCATTTCAAGATTAAATGTTTGTTAATAAAAATTACTTGTCAAACCTATTAGTCAAACATATATATACATCAAGCGTATATATATGAGTTAATGCAAAATTCTGCTGAAATAAAATGCTTATATTATTAAAACAAATAATATATTTTTTTGTTAAAATCTTGTTAAAATATGGCGAATGATTTCATTTTGAGATAAGCCCACCAACATTTTCTAAAGGAATGTATGTTTTAATTAGTGAGCCCATTCAAGTCAAATTAAAGATGGCTTTCTTTTTCTTTTTTAATTAATAAAATTCAAACTTTAAAGAAAGAAAGTTAGAATAAAAAAGTAAAAGTTATTTTTAGAAAATATTACCTTGAAACAAATGAGCATGTGGGTGGGCTTATCAAGATCTAATATCATACAAACAATAGAAGGTAGCTGACAAAGAGGGTATAAATAAAAGTGAGAACAAAAGACTTGGTTATTCAGAGTTTCTTGCTGGCATTCAGATTTCTCTTTGGGAGAACTCTTTCAGATTTTGCTTGTGGAGATTTTATGCCAAAAAGTTAGACAACTATTGTCTTCAAAATCATGGAGAAGTTTGAACATGCTCAAGCTAAAAGTCATATGAATTTGATGGATTCTACTATGCTTGGCTAGGCAAATAAATAGCTTTGCCTATCGCCGAGGTTCCTAAATGCCATCAAAATGCCTTAGTATCCACTCAATAGTCATCGAACTCTGTGCCATGTCTGTAGCACTTTTTATAAAAGCATGCTACTTATTTCCACTTTCCTTGTCCGGGCAAATATCTATCGATGGTTGGATCAAGCCACGAACGCCGTAGGAAACATGACCAAGGAACCAGGACAGTAATCATATCTCTCCTCCATTGAACTATTTACTTTCTACCCTTTTGTTCATACCTTTCTTAATTGAATTATATTATGAATTGTTTTATTTAATATTTGTAATGTAACCATTTTTATGAGACTAGTCTTAAATATATATATATATGTATGTGATCATCTATCTATATTTAACCTTTTTTTTTTCCTTCGCTATTCTTCATTATTAACGTGTAAATATTTTGTATTCCATTGCGGTTAAGTTTAAAGGTTAATTTTTTTTCATTTAAAATCTCTTTCCAGTTTTATTTGTGTTTCTAAATTCCATACGAGTAAGTTTCCTTTGCTTGCCAACTTCATCTCCTCGATAACACCTCTTTTGTCCGCCAGTAGCTTATTACGTATATCTGATTTAGCTATATACATTTTAAATAATTTTTAAACTGTCTGTTTTTAGCACAAAGCAATTAGAAAATGCTTTGCGATAGATTTTTACTATCATACTTTATCGAGGAGATTCTAGTTGACAATTTTATTAAAATTGGGAGGAAAAGACTTAGACCGCAAAAATATTATATCGTTTAATCTGTTTTCATTGTCTAATTACGTTTTCATTAATTTAGGGGAATAGCGGAGGCCATTAAAAACATTCTTAATATTTTAAAGCCACTAATTAAACATATTATTTAACTATAAAAAGCTTGAGTTTCCTAATTTTATTATAATGCTTTATTTTACTTTTCCAATGATCCAGGCATGCAAAACACATTTTTCATAGTACTTTTACACACATTTAACTATTTAGCTCCTTAGGTGTTCCCGTCCATGTCTCTACCACTGAGGCTAAGCTTGGCCGGTTGAAAAATAATTTATGTATAGCTCAGATAATGTTATTGGTTCGTAATTAGCCTCAAGAATAGGCGAATAGGGCAGAGGTCATAGTATTCTTGATTTAATATCTCGCGTATGGGTGGCCTTGAGGTACTTTTGCTTAGTATTCGAACTGGGTTAAACCAACATGCATCATCTGACTGTCACAACACTAAACATAAATTCCTACTCCATATAACTAACTTATTTACAAATCTAGCTCAGAAAGCAAGAACTCTATAAACTGTTATTGTTAGCACGAGATAAATAATTTAATAACACAGCATATTATAAATTACTTTAAATAATTCATAGGTTTACCCTACTATAAGTAAATAGTTTTATTGGGATTATTTTAAAAAATCCTAGAATATTATGCTGCTGTGAAATAAAGTCACACACACTGCAATATATGTAACAGGAATTGGAAAGAATAAAGATTAAAAAAATATTTTAAAACAATTATTTAATAACCAATTGATTAATAATAACAAAACAGTGGTATGATAGTCATCATCATCATCAAGAACAACAACCATTATCAATCCACTGCAGAATGAAGATCTCTCCAACTTTAATCCATCTCCGATCTATAGCTTCTCTTCTCCACATCACCCTTGCACCCTTTCTTATTTCATCTATCCATCTCACATGTGGTATCATTCTGGGTCTTTTACCATCTCTTGTAATCCTGTTTAAGATTTCAATTGTCCATCTATCATCATATTTTCTAGCAATATGTCCAACCAAACTCCACTTCAGTCTTTTAATTTTTTCTAATGAAGTCAGTAACACCTGTTTGTTCTCTTACCATATATTGTGTTTTTGATATCTTTTACTTCTAACATGCATCTGTCCATACTTCGTTGAGTGGTCTGAAGTCTCTGTATTGCTTTTCTATTAAGTATCCAAGTCTCAGATCTATAAGTAAGAACTGGTAAAACACATTTATTAAAAACCTTCCTTTTCAAACACATTGGCATATTTTCTTTTAGTATCAAGTTATTTCTACCAAAAGCACTCCAACCAAGTTTAATTCTATGATTAATTTAAAAACTGGCTAAGGTATTTGTAGCTGTTAACTTTTTCTAACTCATTATAATCAATCTTTATTTTCATATTTTGAGAAAATCTATTGAACATTAATTTAATCTTTTTTTGCAGCTCTAAAGCATTGTTTGCAAAAACAACTACACCATCTGCAAAATCTAAATGACTTAAATAATCTCCATGTACTTTCACTCCTTTAGCTTCCCAATTTAGTCCACAAAATACTTCTTACAGCATTACTGTAAAAGTTTCGTCAAAAACAATATTTTCATAAAAAATAATAATCAATCAGTTGACTTCTATTCATAAATTAACTTTTAATTCATTAAGTTTACTAAGAGTTGGAAAAACAACATTTTTAAAACCAAAGATAACAATCAGCTTAATTACCCTTTTGTTAAGTTTTTAGGAAAAAAAACATTAAATGTACAAAAAATTATTTTTTCAAAATGAAAATTTAATGTGTGCACCCAAAGAAAATATCTCTGACTATGATTTGATTCTTCTATGGATTCCTTCTTTTCAATTATAATTCCCAGTTGATTTTTTTTCTTAAAGGTTTCTACACATGAACATGATTAATTTGTTCTTTTTCTGGTGTGCAGTATTTCATTTCCAGGTTAACAGCAGCAAAATTTTATCCATTTTCTTTTAATAAGTCTCCCAGGTGAGTCTAATACAGAGACTTATGCTCTTGGTTGAAGACAAGGGCACAGATTACTTTAGGAGGTAATTTATCTACATTTTATTCAAGTGAAGGCATGTTACATGGAAAAAATAATGTCTAGATTTTAACCAAATTTAGCACATGGTTTTCATTGCAGAAACCATTTTTATGACTAAACTCATAACATGTTAAAAGCCTGATTAAAAGTTTTGATGATGTATACAATAGTTTGATTAAGATTCCTGATGTGCTACATATCAGCTTGGGAAAGTCTTCTGCTTATTTCTTCTTTATCAACTGGATTAAAACTTGACTACTCTTTCTTCCACAGCTAAGTTAGAAATATCTCTTCTTCTCTTTGTTGGTTCCTCTTTTTATTATTTTCTCTTTGTTGGTCTCTCTTTTTATTATTTTCTTCTCTTTGTTCATCTCTCTTTTTAATAACTTCTTAAAACATTTCTAGCAGCTGGGCTAACATGGAAGCATCCTCTAATCTATGGTGCTGATCTTTATTTTGGATCATGTTCTTCCATCTTTTTCACTTTTCCTCTTGTCAGCATAGATGCTTATTTTATAGAACTTTTATTCTTCATAAAAAACTGATGGATTATTACCCAAGTCTATGCATCAAAATGATTGTGTTGTATTGCTACCTTAAGCTTGACAGTGGCTATATAAGTAGCTTGGTCTATAGTAGACCCATTTCAAATTGAGTTACAAGGTTGTCTGATGCTTTTGTATTATTGTTGATTATTCATGATAATGAATGATTATTCTTCTTCTCTATAATGCTGGGTGAACTTATAATTAGTTTTTTTCTGATTTCTCATGCTCATTGTATTCATGATCATTGCTTTTATATTTAATTTTATATTCTGTTTATTTGTGGATGATGATGATTTCTCATCTCACAATTTAGCCTAATGTGGTGTACTGTTACAAATAATGTTATACCAAAATTAAACTTAAAATATGTCATATTGTTAAATAAGGGTATATTATGATTGAGAAGAATTATATGTAATCAAAAACATGTTACTGTAAATTTATTTCTAAAAATTCTATGCTATAATCTAGAATAATTATTTATTTATATATGTCCTTGTCAGATTTTTAAGTATATAATATTCAGATAAATTTCATTTTTATCATTTTCATCACTTCAACTTCTTACTAAATCATCAAGCACTAAAGCCATTCAATTATTTCTATATGCACACACATGTATATAAATATAAACATGAACTGAATTTAATTATTCCATTGGTATGAAACAATGCTTAATTTAAGCCAAAAAAAAAAAAAAAAAAGAATAACCATTTTCAGTTCTTAATTAATTAAAAATTTAGAACAAGGCAAACTTTAGATGTGAAATATAAGCAAACCAAAGTGTAAACAATTCATAAATGAACAACTTTTATTTATATATTTGCAAAGTAAAATCAATTGGTAATCCTTTAAAAACCTTGAACTCCCTCCATCAAAACTAACCATATAAAAAATTAAATCAGTTTATGTCACTAAACTGAAAATCAAATAACACTAATTATTATTCAAAAAGTGCTATCTTAAATAATGCTCTAATTAAGTATCTGGGGGGGGGGGGGTATCTACTTCCTTATCATTACATCTTAAATTGTTAGAAATTCAGAACAATGAAAACAATGTAAATTTCAAGACTGTTGAAATAATTAATGTTATGTTATTTCATGCTTTTATATTTGATTTTTAGTTTCTGATTTTTTATATAAATAGTTTTGGAAAGGATTTACAAAGGATAATTAAATATATTTAGCTCATTATTTATTTATCTAGTAATGTGATTTTATTTGTAATTAGTCATAAGGAAATTACTCCTGACAAATGTCAATGTATGAAATTAGAAATACTCTCACTTTAAAACACAAGATAGAGTCTTTAAAAAGAGTGAATCCACCTCATCTCTTTTATCTAAATGTATATATATAGACCAATCTTAAGCATTTAAAAATGTGAGCGTGGTCTGTTAATCCCATGAATAAATAGTTATATATATATATATTTAATATTGCATCTAATACTGACATGCAGTAAATTGTAAAAATTTCACAAACATCATTTATTAATATATAGTGAATGGAATTAAATGTGATTGATTTAAGACCTCCACACTCACATTTCTAAATGCTTAAGATTGGCCTATATTTATACATTTAGGCAAAAAAGTTAAGATGGATTCATACTTATCTTTTCAAAGATTCTATCTTGTGTTTAGAAAGTGAGAATATTCCTCAGCTTTGTAAATCCACACAAATGTATGTGTCTGGGATCATTCTCTTATGACTATAGCAAATAAAATCACGGTGCTGGATAAATAATTAGTTATATATATTTAATATTGCATCTAATACCGACATGCAATAAATTCTAAAATTTTGAAATTTTGAATGGAATTAAAAGTGATTGATTAAGGCCTTCACATTCACATTTCTAAGTGAATGAGATTAGCCTATATATATACATTTAGGTAAAAAATATTAGGTGGATTCACTCTTATATTTTTAAAGACTCTATCATATATAGTACATGTGTGTGGGGGGAGGAGGGGGTGATTCCATTATGACTATTAAAAAAAAAATTATTACCTTATAAATATAAGATGGAAGGTTGTTCTTTTCATGAATCATCAATTTCTTGACTTAGTTATAACTAAAATACAGGCTTATTATATACCTATATCAATATATAATATATAGAGTATATGAGCACAGACTTTCACACAAACCACCACTCTATCTCATAACACTGATACACTTGAACACATATATGTCAAAAAAATAAATAATCACCAATATATGTATTTCATGCTAAACCAGCAATCATCAGTTGGTCTAGATTACCATCTCTACACATATATGCTATAAGTGCTCATATATATATTAAGATAGCCAATCTTCACACTTTAATGGGCAAGTTTCAATCCACTCCACACTTCAAATCTTCAACCCCTATTGTTTATACTGTTCTAAATTTCTGAAAGGTTATGATTTCTGCAGCAAACTTCAATAGTAAAATATTGGTGGGAAAAGACAATAGTCATCTGCAAATTCTGATAAAAACTTGACGGTTTCTGTTCTTGTTTACCCACTTAGTGAGCAATAATTAAAAAGATATTTTTTTTTTATGTTTATGTTTATTAAAGATAATTTTTATTTGACTAAATGAAAAGAAAATCTTAAGCTTGCTCATAACCTGGAGCAAATATTCCATTTACACATTCAAACACCAGGTTAATGTGTAATGAAACTTTTATAATGATAGCATTAGGCTTCTTAAAAACAATTATATTTAAATGCATTTATTTATTTAAAGTATGTCATATAATATTGTTTTAAAATGATAATTTATCGTTTTAAATATATAAATCTTAGTTTTTATTGCATAATTTTTCTTTTATATTATAATCTTTTTACATGCAGTTAAAAAAATAAACAAAACATTCTAAAAATAGAAAAAAAAACTATAAACATATATTTATTATTCTAACGTATAAATTATAATTTTAAAGTGTATTTGATATCAAATTGAAATAAATGAATAAAATATTTATTATTATTTTTGGAAATCATAGCTAAAAGAATTATCTCTGACATATAAAATAATTATTAATTGAAAATAGATAAATAAAAATAAAAATTTATATGTATGTATTATTTGCATGGATTAATATAAATGAAAACTTTAATTTATAAAAATTAGTTTAATTGAAAAAAAAATCAATTATTTAAATATACATAAATTCATGCTAATTGGTTATTGTAATAAACTAGTAAAAAGTAATAGTATAATTTATGTATAGGTAATAAATATTAATTATGATTATAATATATGTGAGTAAACAGTAGATAGATTTTGACACTATTGTAGTTTAATGACAATTAGCTATCATCCAACATAAAACTTTTACCCTCTACATATATTTTATCAGTTAATAATCAATTGACTGAACACTTTATTACTTTTACAATGCTTTATTATCTACCCTTTCCTTCAATTAACAGTTTCGATTGCCCCAGCAATCTTGTTCAGAACCTTATATCTCCTAATCTCACTGTTACAATAAAACTTCAGTAAAGGAGCCTTCTATACCATAAAAATTCCTTTAATTACATTTAAACTGTTATTTTTGTTTCAAAAATGTGAAGTTATTAAATTGAAATTGTCCATTCATCTAACTTTTAAATCTGTAGTTTAACATTAAACACACATTATGTTAAAAAGTCTATTATAATCTTATTTACTACTGCAAATGAAAGAATAAATAGCACCCCTACTAGATTATATATGGAATAATATTATCATATAACTAGAATAATTATAAGTAAATGGCAGAGGTATTTTAGTACATTTCAATACAAATATACACCTTGAAGTCAATAATTGTTATCCAATGTAAACTAAAGATTAACCTTTTGACACTATATATATATTGTGGCTAAATTTAACAATAGCAGACAATTCTTCCGATTTATTTACATGTTTTAACATGCATTAACTTATTAATTACATATAATAATAGAATTTTATACCACACAGTATATAGCACTATCATTCCAAGTATTTTTAAAAATAGGTTTTAAATTTAATAACATTTAGGTATATATACAATTTACTTTATATAGGTTTATGACAATCTGTATTTTTACCTATTTGCCTTTATCTACTCATGTGTAATGATCTCATATTTTCTAAAAATTATGATTAACTTCACTATTATATTACAAACATACATATGCTTTTTAAGATATATTTCAACCAATCAAATCTAACTCAAGTAGCCAAAATCTACAACTCTTCAAATGCCGCACACTCCATATTTATATTTATACATTATTTAAATGTATTCTTTAAGTGCTAATTTTTTTAGTAAGTCTTATTTATAATTATCACTTTCCATTAAACATTTAAATGATTATTAATTATTTTTATTAGATTAATTGTTTTTATTTTCAATTTAATCTTAGATACCTACATTAACAAAAGTTCAGATTGTATCCATAATATAATTTATAAAAGTCTACATTTATGTGTATAAATTATAAGACTAACATTGGTCACAGTTTTTAGTATATATATATATTAAGTAATCATTATTAATGATTGAATTTAGATATAAGTGAAAATTGAGCTGGTTCAACTAGATTATGACAATAATAATTCATTAAAAAATAAATTAAGAGTTTATGCAATATGAATAATTGAGGTATCCATGACATCAGTCATTTGTTAAATGATTTAAAAAGCTTTTAAAATAACAAAAAGCTATAAAAGAAATTAAGGAAACACTACAGTTAGTTAGGAAAGCAGTTCCTTGTAAAAATTTAACAAGCAGGAAGAACAAAAATCATAAGTTTATTGTTTTGCATCTTTGAACTATAAAAGTGGAAGCTGCAATGAAAAAATGTGAACATTATTTTATTACATTAAAAGAGTGAGAGAGTCTATAATGTATATATATATAGAAAGAGAGAGAGAAAATTCTTTTACATTAAAAATTCAAAAACTATTATATAAAAACTCAGATTAGTATTTATGCTCTTTCATTTGTTTGCATGGTATGTATGTTCAGATCTGTTTAACAAGGGAATTAATACTCCAGAAATGTCGCATTTAGAAAAATAAAATTTTATAAATAATTAAATGATTTGTTGCATGGCAGTTCATATGAAAATTCACATAAAAGTGGAGCACTAGAAGTGACATAACTAAACAGTGATCTAGAAAAATTTAGCTCTAGAGTTTTCTTCTTTACCACTGCTCACAACTATGCAGATATTAAAAAATTATCATCAATATATTTCCTAATTTTTATAAATCACTTATTTAATCATTAAGGAGTATGTTAGTTTGTTTAGCCAGAACAACAAAAACATGTTATTGTTGACTTAATGGGAATAAAATTATATTCATTTATTTGGATAGCTAAAGTGAAATTTCTCAAATATGCATTTAAAATTAATGAAGTTTTCCAATTTGATAATACTTATGTATATAAATTAAGGACAATATAAAATAATAATTTATTTTTTAAAACAGCATCTATTAGTGGTATTTATTGCATTGGATAGTATATTTAATGACAAATTCAAGGACTGAAAATTTTCCCAAATGAGGGTTATAAAGAAAAATCTCAGTTTAGTCAACTGAGTGACTTATCTCTTGGATGCACCAACATTACATGTCTGGTTATCATTTAATACAGGGGTGGGAAAATAGCGGCCTGAGGGCCACATGCAGCCTGACAAGATAATCAGAAAAATCCACCTTGAACTAAGATTTCCTTTCCATGTGTGACCGAAAATTCATCTCTTATTTTCCACTAGGATGGTCATGTCAATACACATGTTCAGTGTAGATATGATGTGCAGTGCTTTTCCAGTTGATCTGGTTAATTTCAATTTTGTCTTTGCATTAGCAAATATATACATTTCCAACTTTAGTGAAATCATGAACCCTCCAAAAAAATGTAAAATTGGTGATGAATGTCATGAGTTTAATGAAGAATGTACAAACAAATATTTCTTTGGTAATACAGGAAATAAAGCAGTGTGTTTATTGTGTCATGATAAAAGGTGTGCCCCCTGCTAATCTTTGCTTTCACAAAGTGGCCCCTGATGAGGCCCTATGGCAACTGCTGCAGCTCCCAAGCCAAAACAATTGCCCACCCCTGATATAATACAATTATATTAGTCTTTTATAATATTTTAAAAAATCATCTTATGAATCTAAAGTTGTAATTATAAATTTATTAAACGCACATTGATTACGTAAGTAATATTTACTGAGGCTATAACCTCGATAATATGCGTATAAAATGCGATAGTAGGGACCTCTACAGGTGTTTTAACCACAAGCTTATGCTATGGAAGAAAAGAGGGGAACCCTTCTTTACTTCAACCTACTTTCTATTTAAATAGGTGAAGCTGAAGTGGTTAGATCTGCGAGCGTGAAGCTATTCAATACTTCACTGATTAAGTCCACATTTCTTATTACACATTAATACTCGCGAAATCTTTCGATTTACAACGAGTCAATGGAAAGATTTTATATTTAGAAATCTATTACAGTAATTTAAAGTTGTAATTATAAATTTATTAAATGCACATTGATTACATAAGTAATATTTACTGAGGCTATAACCTCGATAATATGCATATAAAATGCGATAGTAGGGACCTCTACAGGTGTTTTAACCACAAGCTTATGCTACAGAAGAAAAGAGGGGAACCCTTCTTTACTTCAACCTACTTTCTATTTAAATAGGTGAGGCTGAAGCGGTTAGATTTCGCGAGTATTAATGTGTAATAAGAAATGTGGACTTAATCAGTGAAGTATTGAATAGCTTCACGCTCGCAGATCTAACCGCTTCAGCTTCACCTATTTAAATAGAAAGTAGGTTGAAATAAAGAAGGGTTCCCCCTCTTTTCTTCCATAGCATAAGCTTGTGGTTAAAAGATCTGTAGAGGTCCCTACTATCACATTTTATACGCATATTATTGAGGTTATAGCCTCAGTAAATATTACTTATGAATCTAAGTAAAATGCTTTCAGAATGATCTCATCTTTTCTAAGCAGAATAATTTGTGACTCAACTTAGTAAGTATTTGGATAGATTCTGCATTTCACCTTATTCTTATACAAGTAGACTGTCATTATCACAAACACTTCTAATTCATAATTTCTATAGTCTGGGCAAAATTACAAAATACTGTTTTAATTTTTGCTATATAAAATTTTAGTTTAATACCAATGGTTACATATTCTGTGTATTAAAGAGTTATATTGTTTTTAATAAAGTAAATATATAAAGAATACAAAAATATTTATATAAAAATAAATGTTAATTTAAATTTCCATCAGAGTTTAGGCTATTGTTGAAATTCCAAATATATATATATATAAATTTTTCAGTCCTGAAACCAAGCATTTCATATTGATGGCAGTCTATCAGTAATAGCAACAGTATTATAAAAATATTTGTTATGATGAATTTTTTTAAAAAATTCTATATAAATGAAAAATTATTGAGCAATTAAGCATTATTTATATTAGAAGATATATAAAAAAGGAATGAAATCAAAAGTATTAGAGTGTATTTTGAGGGGGAAGGATATCCTTAATTAGCATCATTGCTGATGTAAATAATACTTGGAATAATAAAAATATTTGGAAATATTTGAAATAAAACTTACAGAAAAATTTCAAAACATTAATTTCAAAAGTTCCATTTCAGTTATAAATTAAATATTAGAAAATAATATTTTATATTTTAAAAAAATTGTAAAATGGAATATACTTTAAAACACAGTTCGTCCTTAGAAAATTGATTCATTGTCATTGATATTAAAACATTTTATATTCATTAAAAATATGCAGATAATGATTGATAATTATTTAAATAATATTATGGAATATATATATCACCACAATTTGAACACAAATTCTTATGCATTCTTAAATGCTTTGGTAAATAAGCAGGCTTTCTTTAACCTGTTCATACAAACAATAAGCCTCTGATTTATATAATTTTTTACCTTGTAAAAATGTGATAAGTGAAAATATGCTGCTTAAATATAAATTCTAAAAAAATTATATTTCAAATGCTTCTGGTTATTTTTTTTCCTTACAGTGTAAAATAAATTATTTTTATTAGAAAATTTTTTTTACAAAGAAGTTCCTATTTTTTTGTTACCAGACAAACTATATTCAATGGTTAAATATAAAACTCATATGTTTTAAGTGAATATTTTATTTAATAATCATCAAATAAACATTTTTTTAAAAAAATGTTGTTCAATTAAATTTTAATTCATACTATTATCAATTGTAATTCAACCAGATGTCAAAATTTTCTTTATAGTTTGAAAATGACCATTTTATTATTAATACACATGTTTAAAACAAAATATTTTATTTGTAATTCGTATACATATTGAAACAGACAGATCGAAGAATCGATCTTAGTTTCATGGTTGTCATTTAAGAACGGTAATTCTAAACCACTATTTACCCGCAATGAGACTTTTTCTATTCCAAGCCACATAAATTTTAAGTTATTTATTTTGTGTTTGTTTAAAAAGAATTTAATGTAAAGAGTATGAGTATAAATGTCACAAATCATGATAAATAATATTCGTGTGTGTGTGGTTTGTGGATTTATATTAGCTCAATTTAAAAGTTTCAATTGCGGGTATATTTTCTTTAAATTTTAATTTTGCAAATTATACAAAGTCATTTAAAAATGCTGATCAAAAGTCACATTCCTTTGATCAGTATTTTTAATCAAAATCTTACTTGTACAAAATGTATAGATAATTAATTTGTACTTCGATAAATTAAGATAATGAATTTATATGTTTGTATTCACGAATTCTGATGTAATTGTTTTGTCAATTTAGAATCATGTATTAAATTTAAAAATAAATGAAAACCGAACAATGGAAATGAGAAACGTAGAACTCTTATCAAGAAAGGCAAATGCTATTGTATAGTCAAAAATTAGATATTGCTGGAGGCCGGAAAATCAAAGGAGGCGGAGTCATGAACTAAAACTAGGCAGAAAGGTCAACCATAGCCATCTTAGATAGGATATAGACACTCTAACTTTTGACTTGGCTGTGCTTAGATCATCTCAAGCTATGGCAAAGTAGTTGTTCCAGAGAAATCACTTCAACCGTTATTAAGAAGTTGCCCGGTAAACTGCAATCATGATGGGCTAAGTCCAAGAAGCTGATCCCTGTTCTGCCAATTTAAATCTTTCATACCGCTGATCTGTAATGTTTTCCGTGCTTCCAGTCTTCCAAATTCCAACATTTAAATTAACCATGCCTTTCTAAGAAATTCAAAATGCGCGCTTACGTTCTTCATACATATCACCGCAAGAAGAAAAGCCGGACGAAGAAAGAATGGTAACTTTTGTTACATGAACTTTTTAACTTTCCTCTCAGTAATAATTTTATATTTAATCTGTTAATCAAAGTAATTGCATGTAAATTTCTTGCTTTCCATTTGAAAATGTTACACTAAAACCTGTCAGTAAATTTCTTCTCTAATATTTCTGTGCTCCAGTCTTTAGATGATAATTCTTAATATTTGTGCCTACTAATAACCCATTTGTGAATACATTTATATTTTACTATTACTTATTTTACAAACAAAACGATGCCAATAATAATATTTCTCAACTCTAATTAAAGTCAGTAAAGTTTATCTCATAATATTTATTATACTCAGTTTAAAAGTAATTTTCTTTTATCGAACTAAAAATTGTTTCATTTATGTTGAGTTGAGAAATATTCAAATATTTTGTTGTTTCTTTTACTTCGTTATAATATTTTAATATATACTCCAAATCTCAATACTTAAAATAGTCTAAAATTTTATTATAACTTTTTTATATATTATTACGGAGTAAGAATAATAAGTGAATATTTTTGCTATTATTACCTTCCGAACAATCTGGGGAGTTATGGGTTTCAGAGTGAAATTAATTAATTATTACTTTTGCGATCGTTTGATTTCGCCATGTTATTATTGAATAGTTATATCAGGCTGTTGCGTAAAACATGTTACGGATAGATAAAATGGTTTATATAATTTCGTTTTAAAATCCACTTCCGATCACTCTTCCTCGATGTTACGGTGGCAATGCCTTTACCTTCGCCTAAGTTGGCGTCTCGTTTTACTACCAGTTGGAGAGAAAGAAATTCTTCTCCAGGTAATCTCTTGGATCACCAGGGTTCGAAAATGATCCCGGCTGGTTGTAGTGTCTCGGATCTACTTGGGGGCATTAAGACTTGTCAAAGTACAAGCCGCCCGGTATTCCGTCCATGCACCGCAAGTTATTATCGTAGTGTACCTTAATCCTTGCAACCATCAGTACATCAGTATTATATATTATAT
The DNA here is from genome assembly GCA_028023455.1 of Epiperipatus broadwayi. Classification (NCBI taxonomy): domain Eukaryota; kingdom Metazoa; phylum Onychophora; class Udeonychophora; order Euonychophora; family Peripatidae; genus Epiperipatus; species Epiperipatus broadwayi. Next base: position 5,305,836 of record JAQFVV010000019.1, read on the forward strand.
TTTTATATAAAACCGCCTCCCATTTATCCGTATACGCAATGGTTTGAATCTATTAAATAAAACAACTTAATATAAGCTAGTAGTTAAATATTTTAAGTGCTCCAATTACTCTGATTCTCATATCAACCTGTACAACCATTTAAACACATAAATATTGGCATGAGTTTGTTAATCAGTACAAACCGATTATTGATGACTAGCAGCAATTTATTATAAAATACATATGAGAGTTTTACCGTACCTGTAAATAATATTATTCAATGCTTTCAATAATTTATTAAAAATTTATCTAACCTAATTTTGTCTCTTGCATTACTACTCTCGATATCTAGTCAATCACCTGCTGTCTGTATCGACAACTTAAATATATACATTAAATTATTAGCCGTACCAATATCCCGACTATAAGGTATCTATGAAATAGCTGATTGTAGGTAATTTAGTCTGTGTTTTTCGATGAGCTAGTAAAGGGAAAACCCCGTACCGTTGTAATATTGTCATCGGTGGGTCATGCCAGGGTTGGGTTTGAATTTAGTTTGCATTTTGGAATTTATTCCTAGACGTGGACTGGGTTTGAATTCGGATTACTGTGTGTGATTAAGCATGGTGATTTTTTTTTACCGGTACAATATATAGCATTGTGTTCAGTTAAAATAATCACACTGAAATTACATAAAAACCAGATGGGAAATTTTGTGTGGTTTGTCTAATTAGATATTTTTTTAAAAAAATAATGACACTATTTTTTGGGAAAATTCACATTAAGTAAATTGTGATTCTTATTAAATAAATTAGAATAACAAATATAAATAAAAAATATTTTAATCAAAAATAAAACTAATGAGATCTGTAGTATAATGGCAGAATATCTCTGCATGTCATGGCTATGACCTAAATTATAATCTGGGCTAGGTATGTTTGTCAAATTCCAATCAGACTTAGAAGATTTTCAAATATATGGCCCATAGTCTATTCAGCTAACCATCCAAGATTGGCAGGTTAATGGGTATATAGTTATTTTCAGCAATAAAAATATACTTGACTCCTCACAGTCTGACAAAAAAAAAACTAGCTTAGTAAGTAATTGCTTCTCTTTTATTGTCCCTCTATGAGTATCATTTTGCAATGTCTGATCTTACACACATACATGTATCAATACCCAAAGAAGTTGATAAGTTGGTTGACTACGATAAATGAAAATATCATTAAAATGATTTTTTTTTAAAAAAAAAAAACTAAGTGATTTTACAAAGAAGTCTAATCATGAAAAATGTTATTTTTCATTTTCAAAATTGATTATTTTGTAATAAAAAAAAATATCATCTTTAATATTCATTTTGCTATTCTAATTGTTTTTTCCCTTCTTTATAAAATTAAATCAATGCTAATTCAATAATAACATTTTTTTTATTTTATTGATTACTGGCAAAAAAAAAATCTGTATTTTACTTCTTCTGGCTAATGGTGTTTACAGCTGTTTTTATATTAAAAATATTGTATTTAATGGTTATTTGCATATAAATTTAAGTAAATAAGTTTTAAACATATTTGGCACTTAAAAAAAAATCAATATACTTTATATATATGCATACAGTATTTAGGATACTTAGGTACTCTTAAGTTGGAATAGAAAAGTAAATTGATAGAACTGTGAAAAAAAAATTTGATTAAACAATCCTCTAACCTAATATATATAAGATCACAGATTCAAGTTTTTATTATTATATGTTGTATCCAGGTTTTTGATAAAATCTCAAATTGTGGATAATGAATGAGTCACCATATGTGAGGGTTAACCATGAAAAATTAATAATTAGTGCTTATCCTGAAATAACTCCATTGCTATCTAGGATAAAATGTTATTTCATCAAAGGGTAGATCTTAAGATTTTTCTGTTTACTTTTATCTTATCATTTTCAATCACTTAAGTCAGTTTGGAACCTAGTCATCAAGAGCATCTTCTGACATTGTCATTTTCATTTACCAATTGTGATAGATATTATCAAAATTAGAATGTGTAATGTAATTAATCTATTTACTTGGTGTACTGAATGTTTTCTATATAAATAACTAGAAGAATTTGAACTTAGGATGTTTTAGTCTCTCTATATATATTCATCCTCCACTCCATCTTGAACAACAGACACACATGTGAAAAAATAGGTGATCCCCAATATTTGTATTTTGTATAAAACCAGCACTCTTCAATTGGGCCAGATCATAATCTCCCACACATATATAAAATTGGTGCTTAGTTTATATTAAGATAGCGATTCCTTAAATTTTAATGAACAGGCTTCAATAATCTCACCTCTCCAACTATTCAACTGTCCATTTCACTGAAAAACCAATGATGGAATGTTCAAAGCCCCTGGTGGTTATTGTAGTCATACCCATGTAAACATTGCATCAATCTAACTCCTCACATTATTAAACCATTATAAATAATTATGTAATATATGTTAATATATAGATACATAATATTCTAGTAATATGAAGGGTTAGATTGACAAAATGTCTATATGGGTATGACTACAATATCAAATCCACCAAGAGGTTTGAGCATTTCATCATTGGTTTTTCAATAAAATGGATAGTTTAATAGTTGGAGAGATGAGAATATTGAAGCCTGTCCATTAAAGTTTAAGAAATTGCTATCTTAATATAAACCAAGCACTGATTGTTTAAATGTGTGGGAGATTATTATCTAGCCCAACTGATGAATGCTGGTTCTGCACAAAATACAAACATGTATGTGGACATATGTGTCAGTTGTTTTAGATGGAGTGGAGAAAGAATATAGATTGAAAAATCCTAAGATCAAATCCCTCTAGTTAAAATGTGTATATAAATTTACTATTGATCTCTGTTAACGATATAAATCCTTTTTCCCACCAAGTTAAAAAGTGTTATGGGGGCTATCATTTATCACTAACAACATTATCAGTGTATTTGGTATCTTTTTGTGAAACTAATTATTTACATAATTAAATAAGAGACTTTTTACAAAAAAAAAAAGAAAAAACAGAAATAATATTTATTTAGCTGATATTAGAAAACTATTATCACTAATTAAAGTCACATATTTTGATTAATAATTTGAAATTGTTAATATACATCTTCATTTTTAAAATGCCTTTAAGGAATAATATATGAATGATCTAATTATAAAAAAAAATATCCACCTCTATTCTTTTTGTTTACAAAACATGGGATGTGGATAAGATAGCACTGGATTTCGTGTTAATAAGAATTTGCTTCTTTAAAAAAATAGATATAGACGAAGTTTGTACTTTATTTATGTCTTTTTTACTGCTTTTATTATTTTTAGACAAGATGCCAAGGATCAAACCCTCTATATTTAAACTGTTCTAAAGTTTTATAGCTCTTGTTTATACTTAGATTTATTTAATACAAATGTCTTAGGATTTAAATATTGTGTTAATGAGAATTAAGAATAATAACACTGGTTATCTTCAAACTTAATATTCTAACTAATGATGGTCAAACTGGATATTCACCATATTTCCTGATCATCATTCCTCTCAAACATTTTCAAGTACAGCGAAAGTCTATCCCTTGCTGTTATAGTTGTTATTTATTTATTTATAACATATCTTTCATACAGCAAATCAAGGAGCCATCTTAAAACTTGAAACATATATCAGGTTCAAATCCATCCCTTGTTTCTTAAATATTAGCTCTTCCATTCATCCAATAGTCGCTCAAAAAAAAAATTACAGTGTAGGGCATGAGTCAGAAAAAGAGAGAGAGAGAAATGGGCAACTAGATTTTAAATATATATATATAATTTAAAAAATTATCTATACATTTAAAATATTTACATTATTTATATTATCATTTGGGATAAATCCAACGCATAAAAAAACAACATATGTATATTTATGCTGGTATGTATTTATATCAGAAAAAATTCATTTAATTGGACTGAATTCATATTCTTACATTCAATATAGAAATTATTATTATTCAATTATAAACTTAATAATACAAATAAAGATTGGCAAAAATATAAAATAATCGATAAACAAACATATATAAGTTATAATATATATTAAGTACTATCATTGAATAAACAATTAATTATAAATTCTATTGCTCTAAATTTCAAAAAATTATTCCAGAAATTAATTTTAATTTTGCTATAATTATTATTTTTCTATGAATGCTTTTTTATTCTAACCAATCTTACCACATTATCAGAATTCTGATTTTATTCTTAAATTGATAAAAATAAGGGTTTGAACTCTTTTTTAAAAGTTGATTATAAGATAGTTTTTATTAAAACAGTTTAATGCTTTATTTGGTGTACTTTTTTTGAGTTCTATGTATAGAATAATAGTATGGCCAAATTATGTATTCATCATGGACAGGCTGACAAAAATCAGGTAAAAGATGACAGGTATTGCTTGTTCTAGTTCATCAATAGTTGCACCATGCAGGAATGACACACTTTTAAAATTGGTATCTGCAAAAGGTTATGTAGTTTAGGTTTATTCGATTACTGTATTAATAAAAAATTTCGTCTCTGCAAGATGAGATTTTCAGCAATTGCACAGTTTTCACATTAGCTATGTTAATAATTCACAAGTAAGTTACTTCTTAAATAATTGAAAATGTCATTCTAATCAGTTTAACTTTCTGGAATGTTGTTAAACCGAGTTTCCCCTGGTATTGATGATGTTACAGCTTTCTTAAAACAAGAAAATTGTTTTTCTATAACAAAAACTGGAATCTCTCCTCATTTTTTTTTCATATCAGCACTATTCAAGATTACATGAAATAAATCTGGATATCTTTATTTATGGTTACATATTAGTTTTAACTAATTACATTATTGTTTTAATGAAAAATATGTACCTTGTTGGTATTAACATAGAATAAAAGAAATAAATGATTTGCAACTTTTGTAAAAAAAAAAAAAAAATTCTGACCTAATTACTTTTGCTCATAATTTGAGACCTTATAAATAGAATAAAAGTAATCTACAACCAATTTTCTTTTAAAATATATCAATAATATAATTCTGCCTTTCTTCCAATATCAATTTTAGTTTTACTGTCAAATACATTGGGGATCATCTATTAATACACAACATAAATGCATTGATTCCATAGGAATTAGCTCTATTATTTTTTTCTTTCTCTTTTATATATTTATTTTAACGTGTAAGTGAAAGTTTGTTAGGTTAGACTAGCTTTAATTTAAATGAAATGGGACATAAACCAGTAAATATAGAAAAGAATGATTTATTGCAGCATAATATTGAGTTAGTAGTATTCACTTTAAGAGTATGACCCAGAATGAGTGAAATTTGAAGTAAGATGAGGACATAATTAAATGTATATATAACTAAATTAGTTAGAATGCTGCTGAAATATAAAATGAATAATAGTAACTAAAGAATAGTGAGTATAATGTAATGAGAACAAAAATTTCAGTAAGAATTGCAATGATTAAATCATATGTTAATAATGGTAATAAGGAAATATATCTAAGTTTTAAAATTGCAATTGAAGCTGTAAATATTATTCTATATATTTGTGCTTCACCTGTTGCTAATTATATAACTACTAACATGGGTTTGAACCCAACTTATATGTAATTAGCACCAGTATCTAGCAATAGATGATAGCATACTTAATACATGATTCAAATGGATCTTTATTTAAATATTTTATGAAAAATTAATTATGAAAAAAACATTTATTTTTCTTTAATAAATTTTCAAGAAATTTTAAGTTATTTTACATATTTAATTCATTACATTCAAATATCAGCCTTTCAAGCTAATTGTGCATATGCTTTTTGTGAGTGTTAATAATAATAAATGAATACTTTCTCTCCAATACAAGATATAGTATTTATGCAGAAATAAAGTGAATCCACTTATTCCTATGACTCAAATGCTTATGTATGAGCAAATCTGAAGTACTGGCAAAGAGAGCGTGAAGATGGAACAGTCACATTAAATTACTATATACGATGTCTGAATGAATGATGTCAGTGAAATTGTCTAGAATTTACTAAATGTCATTTCAACTGAAACTTAATCATATGTAAATAAGCATTTATTTTATATAGCATATGTTTACAATTGTATTACATTCAAATATCAGCCTTTCAAGCTAATTCATTTATTATTATTAACACTCGCAAAAAGTGTATGCACAATTAGCTTGAAAGGCTGATATTTGAATGTAATACAATTGTAAACATATGCTATATAAAATAAATGCTTATTTACATATGATTAAGTTTCAGTTGGAATGACGTTTAGTAAATTCTAGACAATTTCACCAACGTCATTCATTCAGACATCGTATATAGTAATTTAAAGTGACTGTTCCATCTTCATGCTCTTTTTGCCAGTACTTCAGATTTGCTCATATATAAGCATTTGAGTCATAGGAACAAATGGATTCATTTTATTCCTGCATAAATACTATATCTTGTATTGGAGAGAAAGTATTCATTTATTATTATTAACACTCGCAAAAAGCATATGCACAATTAGCTTGAAAGGCTGATATTTGAATGTAATACAATTGTAAACATACGCTATATAAAATAAATGCTTATTTACATATTTAATTCATGTAGGTATATATATGTAGAATAAATAAATAATCTTATATATATATATATATTGTAAATAAAAAATTTTTACTAATAATTTATATAAAATAAAATCGACACAGAATGTACTCATTAAATCTTGTAATCTTGGTGAGTCATTGTCTCATTCTTAAAATGATATAAAATGTTATAAATACCAAAGATACTTTAATTACATTTTACTTGGCTAATTGATCGTTCTTTCCACACCATATATGGAAATGTAGGTTAATTTAATTAAATTTTTGGCTATTGATCAGTTTTTCCATACCATATATAGAAATGTAGGTCAATTTAGAATCTCAACCAAGTATATGCAGTTTGAAACAATGGCTGGCAAGAATTTGATTAGATTAACATCTAAACAAAAATGTAATGGAAACAAAAGATCATGTCCTGTTTCTAGATATATGTAAAATGAATAAAATATCTTGCTTCAATGCAGCATTCTTTAAGTATTCACATTGTGTATAAATAGCTAAATTTTTGGCTATCAGGGTTTCTTGTTCTAGGTTTTATATCAGAGTGCAAACATACTTCATGCTAGTTTAATTTATAAAATAAATAATCTCAGGGTAAAATTAGTGATTGTTTGCTTTCCCATGCCACTGGGACTCTCACCTACTTCTGGAGGCCAAAACCTGAAAAATCTTGGCCAAATTTAATGAACTGATCAAAGTAGAATCTTACGTAAAAGTGAACTTTAAATCTTTACTGGTGCCTGTTTACAGACAAACCAGTATATAATCATGATCAATCAACCACCTGTGTTGTGTCAGCAAGTTGGCCAAGGTAAAACGTCTACACTGCCATCAACAAGTCAACTCTTATTTAAAACCATACTGTAAGGCTTTTCTTTTATTTAATACTTAAAATCTATTTTATAAAATTTTAAATAATATCTTATATAATTTATTCTAATGCTGTATTAAATCCTTCTTAAATTTTGGTGTGGTAATTTAGATTGAATTTTATTTTCTCTTAGTTTGTATTTTGACTTATTCTTAATATGCCAACTCAATATCCAACCCGTCAAGTAAGTTTAAGTTTCACTGCTCATAGTTTCTCCTGTTAAATAGTTGGAGATGTAAATTTCCTTTAAGGTTAATTACTATAAACTTGCTTGATTTTATATAGATTATTTTATATAATTATGTTCACTTTTAAATGGCAGGTAATGCTTTGATGCCTGTACTTAATTATCCTCATTAATTATAAAGTAAATCCTTACCTAATCATTGAAATATATTTTATCAATTTATTTAATTAAATTTCACCAGAAGTGAATTTAACATTCAATGTATCATCTGCCTATATGTGATCTATGATTTTATTTTGTAAATTAATATATTAAGTTATATGTGCAATGATCAAAGTAAGGAGATATTTTAGAAGTGTGGGAGAAAGAAATCTATCCCCTTTAGTCTTTATATTCTGACCCATTTTATATTTTCTTAGGCATTAGTTAATCATCCATGAATAGTTTGTGTTTAGGCATTCCATTACACCAAGTAGCACATTATTTTAAGCAAGGGAATTTATTGTAGCCCTTAATGATACAAACTATCTATATATTGTAGGCATTATTGGGGTATTGTTATAATCATTTAATTCATTGCTTTTTTTGCTTTACCATGAACTGTTGGATCTTTGGAATTCCTGGACCCAATCCTCATTATCCCTCTCAAAATAGATGCTTTTTCTATTAGGGATCTCTTTCAGGAACTTCTAATAGATACATGTATGGGAAAATACAGATAAACCATTCCAACATGCTAGCTTGTGTCATTATTTTCAGAGATATGTTCTTGGCTATCATGCAGACATACTCTCATTTTTGTTCAAATATGATAAAGCCACATAGAGTATCTTAAGTGACCTCATTCATATATACGATTGTAAATTGTAATGAAATACCACTTTTATTTATATACTTGCAATGTAAGCCATAACTGTATGCTTTTCATTACCCATTCTATTTAATTTTTTAGATCAGATTATATAATTGCAGCTTATTTTACACTGAACCATCTTACTCCCACTCATTGAGGTGATCTCCCAAATCTATGAAAAATGTGATCACGGCAGCTCTCAAAATCACTCTTTGCCGATTATTTATATCAATAACATTGTAATAAAATCTGCAAATGTAAATTCATGATATTTTAAAATAATCTATAATGTATTACTGATTATCTGATTAATTTATGCTATAACCTTGGCATATTAACTGCATAAATCAATTTTATATATTAATCCCACCAATCAATTTTCATATGTTAACCGCACAAACCAAAGTTCAGTCAAACATAAACTTATTTTTAATTTTATTGTAGCAAATTTCGATTTTTGTTTGGGAAAAAAAATTCAATTTCAAATTTACCAATAGGCAATTTACTTGTTCCCAAACAAGTTAACAAGCTCTGTTTTTTTTATGCTTAAAAAGAATTCAAAAATTTAGTCTAATGCAAAATAATAATATGTTTTTATCAGTTGATTAGTTACTTCTAATGTCGTGTTACATTTTTATTCAAACTTTCAATTAAAATCAAGATACTTAAGGATAATTTTTAAAAAAGCTATCACATGACCAGCGTCTGTTGCCAATAATACCAGCGCAGAGTTTCATAGTCCAAAGATTATCCAAACATACACTTATTTTTAATCTTATTGTATCAAACTCCCATTTTTGGTTACTGATAAAAATTCGATTTCAAGTTCCCTGCAATTAGTTCACTAACAAGCTCTGGCTGTTTATGCTTATAAAGTAGTCAAAACCTTAGACTAGCAAGATAAAAAAAAAACTAATTTTATATACTTTTTTCAATTTCCAGTCAGATGATAACTTATTTTTAATTTTTTGTTAAATTTTACATTCAAATTTTCAACTAACATCAAGTTACCAATAATTTCAAAAAGCATGCCATTTCCAATAACAATGTCAAACCTAATCACCTACCCAGATTTTATCCTCTTTCTCTATGTCTGGACCTTTGATCCAAGAATCTCACAATTAAACCACATCAAAAGACTCACTCAGCCTCCACCTCTAACATAACCAGACCCAAGGTCTGACCAATCTACCACAAAGTCCAAGTTAACAATTGCAACCAATTCTAACAGTTATACCCCCCTCTGGAACATTCATCTATTCAAGTGTCCCAGGAAACAGGCATGGTGAGGCTATACAATTGTGAAAGCAATTATGTCATGCCTCCCACCAATATCAATATCCTCCTCAAGCCACATTGCCAATGAAATCAGGAGAAAACTTAGTCACCCAAGGAAGATCCAGCACTCTAAAAAATCAAAAATAACTGATGTTGATCTCATTGCAATGATTGTGGAGCTCACAGATAATTGCCACACTACCATGGAAATTGCTAGTCCCTCAACCCAATCACATATGAAACTAAACCTGGTTTGCATCTATAGATACAGCAATCAAGTGCATATAAAATTTATGTAATTTTGTGTAAATCAATAAATCATACTTTTGCATATGCAAACCTACATCTATAAATTGCCAATGTAACCACAGCAACCCAAGCTATATAAAACCCTTGTAACTAATCCATAGCATGAAAATTTTTTTATAATCCTATGTAAACTAATAAATCAACTTTTATATATGTAAACCTACAACTACCACTTGCCAAGGTAACTATAGCAATGTAAGCCATGTAAAAAATTATTGTAATTAATCCACAGCAAGAAAAAATTATTGTAATCTCATGTAAATCAATAAATCAACTTTTACGTGTAAACCTACACCTATGGATTGCCCACATAATCACAGCAACCCAAGCTATGAAAAACTATTGGAACAAATCCTAAAATGAGATATTAATGAATACATTAGCATAAATTACATATGTAACTAAATGAGTGGATAAATTGATGTATGGATTGAAATGTCTTAATTTAAATTTATGAATTGAAGTGAGAATCGATAATAAGGAAAAGAATGATTTTTTTTACATAAATATAATTAATTAAATATAAAAACATTAAATAAATATGTTAGTAAATAATTCAATACTTAGTATATGCATAATTTATAATTTAACTAATGCATGCTTTTTTTTAATTTGATCAAAAATGAATATATAAGATAATTGTTTATGTTAAATAAATTAATGTGGGTAAGAAATATATCATAAACTTTAAAAATATGTATTTTCTTCAGGATAAATTCATGCATATTGATCCATACATTTTAATCATTCACCACTTAGGTTATGTCTTGTGTATAATATGTTATTTGTAGACATATTATTTATAAAGTTGGGAAGAGATGTAAATTTAAAAATATTCACTTCTCAAATATTTTTACATTTGTTTTATAAATTATAGTATTCTCCCTGATATCTGTATTCTTATACCATAAATGCAAATAAATTATATAGAACAAATATATAAATTATTGTCCTAAATATACTAAATTTCACAAAAGAATTAATTGTTTATAAATTGTGACATCAGATATAATTTAGTACCAAACTTTTAAAACTTTTGATAATAGGAATATGTCTGCTCCACTTTCAACATCGTATATATTTTATTTAATTTGAAAGTAAAATTAATAGTATTCAGTAATCCTTTAATATAATTAAAATATACTTAAGTCTAATTAAAATAATATATTTATGAAGCTTTATATTTGTTATTTTTTAGTTATTATTATTTTGAAATAAATTATTTGATTTGTTTATAAATTATTTAAAACAAAAACTTTTTTTTTCTAAACTAACATAATTCAATTTTTTTTTTTTTTTAAAAAAATCATTATTGCTAAGTTCTTTTATTGTGTATGTTTTATTTAACCCAATGATGTTCTTCAATCTTTGGGCCCAATTTTCTATAAATGAGTATTTGCATTGCCAATTAACAAGTATAATTCACGTCCAAATTTACAATTGTTTCTTAATTGCACTGAAGATTAGACATTTGTAATCTAGCTGAACAAAAGAGGGTTATGTGAAAAGTTTTGATTATTCTTCTGTTTCTTTTAAATGCAAGTGGTGGGGAAAAAGGGGAGATTCACCCTTAAATCTCTACTGTTGTTAGCTGTCATAAGTTTGATGATTGCCAAATGAATAAAATATTTTGAATCTCTTACAAAAACAAATTAGAAATCAAATTGATTGATAAATTTAAAAAAAAAAAGAAAAATAAGAATTCAAATTAACTGTTATTTTTTTTTTTTTTTAGTGTTTTATATTGCACATGATTTTTATAAAGTCGATTATTGAAGCCTAGACAATATTAGTTAGTGCATTACATTTTTTTGTATTATTATGAAATTTAAAAATAACAATAATTAATTAACCAGATTTATGATTATTATTGTTGTTTTAATAACTTCATTAATTAATCGCATATTTTCTTAATATAAATAAATATATGAAGTATTTGTTGTGTGTATACTTTCACTGAAGTACTACCATATACACTTAATCTGTTACACAATCATTCTGATCTTGCTATTGAGGACTTATGTGTGTTTATATTTTATTATTTCATAACCATATTTGCATTGGAATTTGCTAAGCTGTTTCCACTAAAAAGATTATTTGAATTTTTTTGTTTTCTATTTCTTTTTATTAGTAATTTAATTATTTATTTATTTCTGTAATGTATTAGAATAAGATTGTCTATCTTACTATATATATAAATTAAAATTCCTCACTTCTAGTGGCATCTTCAGATAAAACTTTCTGATCTTTTCATAAAATTTACATTTAATAAATCATTTATTCCCATGTTATTTGTGTGTGTGTGTGTATATATACGAATATATAAATGCAAATTCATAAATATATTTTTGTAAGACCTTATTCACAACATTCACTTTGCAATAAGTACATAAATAGTTATTAATAATATTTATTCAGTTGTAAAATATATTTAGATCCAAAATTTTAATGTAATAAAATTCAAATACATTTTCAATAATATCCTTATAAATGAATAATAATCTCATTTTATTTATCTTTTCACATTTTTCACTCACAGGCTATCTTATATTTCCAGAAATTACAATTAATGCCCATTTTCACATTTCAAACATTATCCTGCAGACATTGTGTACATTCCAAAAACATTTACTAATCTTCGGATATAAAATTTGCAATAAATATTTGGTGTGGATTTCATAGCACTTATAAAACTAACTTTATTTTCTTTATTTTATCTCTATCATATATATGGGTTTTAAACCTCTACTTACTTTATTTCACCCTTTTCTTTCATGCTAAATTCATTTCCATTGCCATGAATCATTAGATATGATTTTTAAATAATTCATATAATTTTTCACAGTGATTTACCTTGATGTAAAAGTTTCACTATTAAATTTCACTTTTCAATAGACTTATCATCATTTTTGCATTTACTTAGCTTTTAATATAAATAGAAGAAACATTACAATATATAAGTCATTTTTTTGTTTCACAATATTTTTCTTGCACTTGTCTGGTAACAAAACATGTCTACAGCGCTTTTTGATTTTCTATAATAATATTGAATCTCCATTCATTTACAACTAGAAGTGACCTATTCAACAAAATTTTTGAAAGTAATTTTGCTATAATAGATAATAATGATATTCCATGATAATTATTCCAATCTTCTCTAATTTTATTTTTTATCTTTATTTTTACAAATTAGAATAATAGTATTATCCTTAATATCAGGCAAACATCTTCATGAGTCTATATATTTTTAAAAATATTCTAATATTTTTGATATTAATATGTTATCATCATATTTTATTTTTTTTAGGTATCTTATCAGGATCCACAATTTTTATATTTTTAAAATTACAAAAAGCAGCTTTGACTTTTCTAATCTGGATATCTTCAAAATTAGTAAATAAAATGAATATATTATTAAAAGTCATCACTTGATTCTTGGGTCATTTTTCAAAAAAAATAAAAATAAATACTCTTTCCATCTGTTCAAAATATCAATTTGTCATCATATAAAATAATACCATTGCTGGTATTAATAAACTTTGATACCATTTCTCTGGTTCCTTTTATGTGCATCAACAAAAGCTGTAGAATGACCACAATGAGCAATTGTCTATATTTCTTTCACAGTTTAAATCCATAAACCATTTGGAAACAATCATTGAACTTCTGCCTTTGAATTTCTATATTTGCTATGAAGATTAAAATATTAATTGCATTAAAAAATAGGTCTTATTCCATTAAAAATCAGAAGAAAATTGATATTTCTTCGTTAGAATATATCATTAATTTTCAATTGTTATTAAAATTTTTCATCTGAAGCATTTACAAAATTATATGTATTAATGAATCTATAGATTCTAAGTATGTTACCCATATAAATTTAATTAAAATCCAATTCAACTGAAATATTAAAATTAAGGACTCACTGTATGGTGATCAGAGCATAATTGCCATGCTTATAACTTTGCATTTGAATCCAGGTTGAGTAAACCCTGGAAGTTTTTTTGCAAGTTTCATAAAGTTTAGGATTATTTTTTCCAAGTAAATGGACTATAAACAACCTAGATATCTATTGGATAGTAAGTGATTATCTATTTACATTTACTTTTGTTAGAATACTGATCTCAGTTTAATCTTCATTAGACAAAGAACACAATCATACTTATTATAAATATATAGAATTGTAGTACATAATTTTTATTTTTAGTTCCCTGCATGGATTGGTGCAGTTGGTAGACAGTCTAACTTGGGATCTGGAGGTTTCAGAATTGACTCTGACCCTCCCAGGTCTGGTGCTTGAACTTCTTATGAACTCTCATGCAATAAAGCTATATATCTTTTTTTTATTATTAGTGGAAAAGTTGTTATATTTCTATGGTTATTAGTTACTTTATCTTTAGAAATTAAAATAATAAACAAATATTTTTTATTTAATGGGCTAATACATTATTCCTCCAGAGACAAACAAGTATAAAAAAAATTGGTAGTGTTCTGTTCTATTGTGTCAGCCGCTTGACGGCACTATTTCTAGCTAAATTGCTAAAAATATGCCATTTCTGCAGCCGCAGCCAAGCAGATAGCCTTCTTTCTATGATAAAACACAGAAAGAGTTCATTTACTCAGCTGCTGTCTACCACTATGGTTTTTTTCTATGCTAAAAGCACAAAAAATGCCTTCATTGACTGCCATAATTGCTTATTTTATGCACTTTATCGTAATGATAGGTTGTCTATTGTCACTACAGTATCATGTGAGGATGTGTTGACTGTAACATGACTAAATAATTGAACTTTTCATGTCCACCTTTTTTTTCATGTGAGCTGAACTATTGGTACCTTCTAACAGTTTTAACAGTGTTGTCACTGTTCCATCAGTACTGCGTAACCCTCACAAATTGGAATTTAGGGTGTGGCACAGAACTATTTTGAAGAGCCTGCTAAAGTAATGTATCCGTGAGAAATCATCTGAGACAAGTAAGATGGCTGCTTCAAACATCTAATTTACTTTCTGCTCCCAAAATGCAATGTCTGATTAATTACTGTCCAAAAAAGAGTAAAATTTACTTTTATTTTTTATTACAAAAAGTACTAGTTAAGACTTTACTTCATTAGCATTTGAAATCAATTAATATATATATGTGCTCTGTGCACAGATAGAAGAGAGGCCTGCTTTTCTCTGTCTCAAAAATGGTCTATGTAGCATCTTCATATGAATTTGCATAAATTTGCATTAACACTACAGTTCTCAACTAAACACAAGTAGCCATGAATATGGGACTATAAACTGTCCTGAAAGTGCTTGGCGGTAACTTTTGATAATTTTACTTACATTTAATAGCTTCATTATCTGTGCGCAGAGCACATATATATATTAATTGATTACAAAAAGTACTGTAACTTCTACAATTCACACACACACAAAGAATTCCATCTCTGAATAATTACTGTCCAAATAAGTCTCCACTATATTTATTATTATTTGTTATTAAAAAAGTAATGTAACTTTTTATGGATACAGACACACACAATAATGCCACTCTCTGATTAATTACTGTCCCAAAAAGGTCAAAGTCAGCTTTCATTGTAAAATTTTGTTTGAATTTGTTAAATGTTGTGGAAGTTGTAATATAATTGACTTTGATTTCAAAACACAGTGTCTGATTAATTAAGGTCTCAAAAAAGTTAAAATTTACTCTTATTTTCTATTAAAAAAGGGATGTAATTTTGTATATCCACACACACCCCAAAAAGCCAGTCTCTGATTAATTACTATCCAAAAAAGTTTCTAATTTATTATTATTTGCGATTTGAAAGTAACATAATTTTTTAGTGACACACACTAAGAAAAGCTAGTCTCTGATTAATTACTGTCCCAAAAAGTCAGCTTACATTTTTATATTTTGTTTGAATTTTTTTTAATTTTATGGAAATTGTAATATAATTTACTTTTATTTCCTATTCCAAAAATAAAGTCAATAGTTCTATAGAATCACTGGCCTGGGAACATTATATCTATGTGTTTTTGCTTAGCATCAACGCCATCAAGTGGCTGACATGATAGATCAGAACACTACCAAAAATTTTAGCTAGGTGAAAATCATATTTATAAATCATTAACATTTTTAAACTTTATCAATCTACTACTGAATAAAATAAAGAATTTTTTTGGATTAATTCAGATTCTCTGATTACAATTCTTTCCCTTCACATCAATCCATAAAATGTTTTTCATCTATCCATTCAATATTTATATTATATAACTTTTATTATACTGTCATTTCACTCCTTCAACATTTAATAAACTCTCTGAAAATATGTAATGTTAATCACCAAATATAATTCATAATTATATGCTTCATAATCATTTCCAATTGAATATTTTTTATTACTATACTGATAATTATAAAACATTTTACTTGTTTTCTTATGTGTGTGTATATATATTAAATTATTATATAGGTGTCAACTTCCTGCACTCACATCTTTGACCCTATTCATTTTAGATAATTTCATGAATGAATTATCAATTTTCATTGATCATTTATTTGACTAGAGATTATAATGTCATTCATAGCTCAGATATATACTTTAAACCTAATTAAAGATTAATATACCTGGCATTTTCATTAAACAATTCAACTTCATTGTTTTTCCATGTCTATTATTTTTAGATATGTTTAATATTTTCATTCAACTAATTTATTTATATCATTTAAGAATGTGCAGTGAAAGAAAGTTTTAAGCATATACGTATTGCTCATTGGTAGCGTTTTTAAAATCTGATTTTTTTTTTTGTTTTCAAAGATAATCTAACATTATCACTAAACATCATGAAAAATCTGTAAAATTTTTGTGTTAGGTAATGTATAAATATAATATACTAATGTCGTACTTGTCTTTTATCGACTTTTATAAATAAAATGTTTTTAAATCTTCTCAAAAAAAAAAAAAACTTTAGTGAAAAATAAAGACACTGTATAAATTTCTGTACTATATCCTTTTTTTTTCTTTTTTTAAAGAGGAAAGTCGTTTTCAAGGCTTAAATAGATAAGGCGCAGTCCGCATTTAAATCACCTGAGCTAAATGTTACTTTCATTATCTACCTAAACCTTGAATGAGATTAGGAAAGAGTATATAATAATCACGTAAACAAGCCATTTATAGTTTAGTTTAATTCTGTATATATTTTTATGAAGTCAAACACATTAAAAAAATAAAAAGTGATTATATACATGTGTGTGTTTGTAATCTTATTCATTTCACTGTTATAAATTATGCAATAAATTTAGTTATTAATAACGTTAAATATAAAGTTATTGTAAACT
Organism: Epiperipatus broadwayi; assembly: GCA_028023455.1. NCBI lineage: Eukaryota > Metazoa > Onychophora > Udeonychophora > Euonychophora > Peripatidae > Epiperipatus > Epiperipatus broadwayi. Next base: position 5,323,278 of record JAQFVV010000019.1, read on the forward strand.
TTGCTTATAGATGCATGCGTTTGGTTCCTATATACATAACATTTACCAATTATAGCAACTAGGGTATATTAATTATTATGAAATATTGTTTCTCAATATGCAAACGATTGTGTGATACCTGATATATGTGTGATTATATATTTTCATAAATGTTTTTATTAGTAAAATAAGTTATATGAAAAATAGATATATGGGAGCAATTTGTTTTGTGTTTTTTTTAGGTTTTTTTTTGTGGGGGGGGGGGGGCAGGAAAAAATCAGGAAATTGCAAAAGCACAAGAATGCTATTTAAAAAAAAGCAATTTTTTTTTTTTTGCTGTTACATAATTAATGAACAGGCAAAACTCTCCATACAGTAGTGACACTCAGTGCAAACCAGAGTAATCAATGGATGCCAGAAGGCTGAGTGGCACTACTGTATGGAGAGTTTTGCCTGTTTAATAACAGTTATGAGCAAGCATAAAAAACAATCATGTAATATTTAGTGGTTTAACACCAATTCTACATAATTAATACTGATCATATCATAAAGTTTTTACTTATTTTAAGTCAACTAATTTTTAAAATGTAAATTTTTATTTATGATATTTGTATAAAATTTTATTTTCCAATACCATATCTGAGTGATAGTTTAATATTTATATAACAGTATATCACTTCATCTCTACTCTATTTTCTTTAATTTGCATTTTATAGTTTTACTATCAGCTGCATTAATGTAGTACTTTTAGTGGTGTTGTGGTTTTCTTTGACTTATCTTCATTCTCTTGTGTTATCTGTAGTGTTTGTTAGCTAATTTTGTATTCATTTGACAGTAGAAACAGGAACTAAAATATATCTTGATTTATCAGTTTTAAAAAATCTAAAGATGTCTGTATTATACAGAAAATCTAATACAAATTAGCTAGCAATGGTGTTGATTAGTAAATGATTTGTTCTCAGACTTCAAGAGCACTTTTAAGAGCTTTAGAGAAAATTGTTTTTTTTTTTTTATCATTTTGAAAAGAAAACTGTATATTTTCTGTAGTTTATATATATATTTATTTTGTATATTTTATAAATATTTATTTTAAGACAAACATGTTTATAATTAAACTCAGATTTTATTTGAAAAAGTTTGATTTAAACCAAGATTTAATAATGTTTAAACAGTGAGTTATGATTAGTTGAAGAAGAAATGCTATTTAAAAATTTTTAAGTATAATTTTAAATTTTGAAAAGAATTATGTTGTTTTATGATATTGTAACAATAATTCATTTTGATTTAGAAATAAAGTTAAAAGAAAAAATATTTTGTTAAAAAATAATTTTATTGAAAATAGCAAAATGATGAAACACTTAGGTTTTTGTTCTATATTTACAACATTGAAATATTATCTTTAAGAATGTTTTTTTTTTAATTATGAACATATACTTGTAATAAATAAATAAAAAATGGAAATATAATATAGAATAAAGATTTATTTGTTAAGATAAAATATTACAAATATAATCCAAATGACCTAGGCTGTCAAGGAACATTGTGGAAGTTTATTATTGAAAACATTAAAATACTTTTGACCAGTGTTTTTCAATCTTTTTAAATCAATCTTTACAAAAGAACTATAAAATTAAACAGAACTTACAACTGTCAAATAAAAAAAATGAATTTAAATTTATCTAGTATTTGGAAATTCCTCTTCACTAGTAAAAATACAATTTCATTTTATTTATTCTGTTTATATCTCATTTTTCTATTGAAAATATATTATTGTTTTTAACTCATTTTTTACAGATAAATGATAAAGTAAATTGCTTCATTAATTAATGAAAAGCTATATCATGAATTCAGCAGATAGTGTATTTAAGTAATAAGTTAATTTTGCATCATGATATAAATTTGTGCTTTTTGTTACAGCCAGTGCTCAAACATTGATTAAAAAATTCTAAACTTGTTTAAAAATCCCAAGTAACTTGAAAATTTTTTAAATTTATATTTGGATTTGTATCCAGTAACATAAATATATAGAGTCTCATAGTGTTATAGTTAGCTCATTTGCCTTATCAAACCACAATCTGAGAGCTAAAGCTAGTCTGGATATATCTTGATATTTTTTCAGGCCACAAATGAGTTTAATATTATTTAGGTAGTTGAATCATAGTCAAATTCAATAATGGTAAATAGATATATACCTATTTTTATCTAGAGGGTAAGTAGCTCAATTTAATTTTCGTTAGTCAGGTGATTGTAATATGACATTCATTATTAGTTGAGAAGGTATCTTACTTTTCCAAGCATTAATCTCATGCATTCCATACCATATCTAAATAAAGCAAACAACCACTGAAACTAACTGCTAGTCATACTTTATTGCTAAATTTAAAATAGTTATTAAACTTAAACCAATTTTAAAATGTAAAAACATTTATTCACTTCAAATGTAAATTATCTGTAATCTATGAATAAAACCTCATATAATAAATAAATAATCAATCAAACAAGATTGAAATAAACAACTATTAATAACTATATTTAAATATTTATTAAACTGGCTTTCATCTCCATTTAGACCTTCTCAAGATATTATACTATACAATTCAAATAACCAATTAATTATATTCACTTCATCTACTGGACACTATTTACATTACATTTCATTTTCATTTAAACATATACCCATACATTATAAATAAATAAATTTAACATATTATACATATAAAAAAAATTTACAATATTTTCCCAAAAATAATAATTAAATGCATATTTTACATCTCTTAAAAAATTTGTATTTACATATTTACAATCATTTCTACACTTTCCAATTGTTTAATAAAGCCCATTTCCCACCTGATTGTAAATATGTAAAAACAAATTTTTTAAGAGATGTAAAATATGTATTTAATTATTATTTTTAGGAAAATATTGTAAATTTTTTTAGATGTATAATATGTTAAAGTTATTTATTTATAATGTATGAGTACATGGTTAAAAGGAAATGAAATGTAATGTAAATAGTGTGCAGTAGATGGAGTGAATATAGTTAATTGGTTATGTGAATTGTATAGTATAATATATTGAGAAGGTCTCAATGAAGATGAAAGCTGGTTTGATAAATATTTAAATATAGTTATTAATAGTTGTTTATTTCAGTCTTGTTTGATTGATTATTTATTTATATATTTGTGACAACATTATGGACAAATAAATTATATTGGATATTTGACCATTATAGTGACTCATATAATAAGTAGAAATTTTATTTTCTATCATGATCATAATTGAAAACTGATATGAGGTTAAATTTATTTCAAAAGAAAGTTTAAGTTTTTCTAATTAATTAAAATAACTTTTTAATATTATTGAAAGTATCACATTTAAAAAAAAATTACCTAAATAATAAATTCCTTTACATATTTAATATATTAAAAAACGTATTTAAGTTTTTAAAAAAACAATACATATATTTCTCATATATATATATTAATCTAATTCAGACCTAAATTTTAAGAATTTGCTCCTAGTTTAATCCTTTAATCAATCTAATTAGAACATTTTTCAGGTAATTAAAACATATTATATGTGAAAATGTAATTACATAACAGATAACGTTTTCTTAACAATTTTAAAAGAAAGTTCAGTATGACTACAGATAAATGTTTACGACATAGATACATAAAAAAAAAATGGTTTGTTTTTTATCTTTTTGCTTTTTTTAATTAATTTTTTATTTTTGATTCAGTCTTGTAGCACTTTGAATTTGTTTTTAAAATATTTTTAAAATAAACAAATAAATAATCTTGTAAAAATATATCGACTTATAGTTAAAAAATGTTTATTAAATAAACATTTTTGATATTTGTTTTTATTTTGTAATATTTATTAAATACACTGAGGAAATTTAAAAAATCTTTTAAAAACTGTTTGAAAAGTATTCTGAAGTGTTTTATCTTTGAGGTTTTTTTTAATTTTATTTTATAGACATATATTTATTAAACATATATATATACTTGTATATCAATGCATGAATATGGATCTGAGACTTGGCTGTAAAAATAATACAAATTCTTCATATCATACAACAAAAATATGGCAAGAAGTAAGTTAGAAGTAACATGAAAATATTGAAAGAAATACATGTATAATAGAGCAAAGATTTAAAATACATGAATAAAGCTAGACTAGGAAAGTTTAAGTTTTAATCTCATTCCTAAAAAATTATAAAATACTTTAAAAACGACCATTATGATGAGGGTAGATAAGAAAATATAATGATGTGAAGAGGAGAAATTATGAATCATAGAAATTGGATTCATCATGGAGAGACGTTCATTTTGCAATCTTTTGATAATAATTGAAAATGATATATACATATTGTTATATATGATAATCATTCTAAAATGCTGTAATAAATACAACTTAAAATTTTTATTTGCTTATTGTAAAGATAATATTATTATTTTATACCTGATAAAAGATCTTTGCGATTTCAATATGTCATCTCGTATGTTATCATTTTTAATATTTTTATACCAAATTTTGTGAATTGCAATAAAGTAATGTAGTATTGATCAAAGTAAACACTATACTAAATTAGGTTTAATAAAGGCGCAATATACTGCAAAAACACATAGTATTTTAAATACATGAATGAATGATTTAAAGTTAGACTAATAAATCAGTAGTTATTTTAATTTATACATAATATTAAAATGATTTATAGTAGTCAATATAACTTTAATTTAATGGTTCAACATGTATGTGTGTACACATATAAGTCTATGTTTATTTTATCTAATTTAAATTTTAAAGGGTTAGTCATTATTTTAATTTTTAAAATAAAGTAGTACTTATGACGAGGATAAATAAATTAAATAAAATGATTTATTTTAATATTTGTATTATAAATATTTATTTAAATGTAAATTTTTTTATTTTTAATATTGTTACATATCTGTAGTTAAAAAAAAAAATTGATTGCAAAGAATGCTGCACACTTTTACAAGGACGTTATTCTTGTACATGTTTATGTGTGTGTCCATCTAAACCAAGAAAGTCCTGACATCAAAGATAAAAGAGTTTAATAACTTTAGGTGGGATTATGTTTTTTATTTACATTGTATAAGTGATTATTTAATTGTGACATCAGTAAAAACATATAAATAAAGTTGCATTAGTTAAATTGATCTCTTTTACTTATTATCTAATTGCCTGATTAACCTTAACTGTGCAGATATTTAAAATATCCATATTGGATCATTATCATATCCACATGTAAGGCTAGAGATTTTTTACAAAACATTTACCACAAGGCAAACATGTATCTTCTAAGATTATTAACACAAATAAATTATATCTGGGAGCTTTGTAACAATTAAAAATGCATAAATCAATAGAATTGTAATATTTTGTTAAAAATTGCAAATCTGCTAAACTACTTGAATGAACACTGTGTAATTCTATTTATATTTGAGTATTTGAAGTTTAAGAGATAATTGTTTTCAATGATTGCTTAGATTTTATGTGATACAATGACTCAGTGAAGGAAATTATGCTCCTGATGACTTTATTTATTGTAATGCCACGTGTACAGTGAATCCTATTTTGTAGCATAAGGACATTAGTAGAGGAAATTATGTTCCTGATGACTTTGTATTATTTCATGGGTGCAAGTTCATAATAGTATTGTATTTTTCTATCAGCAATAGAGGATACCTTATGGTGGATTATATATCTGTGTTAGGCATATTTTATAATGCCACATATATGTCTGTTGAACTCAAAAATACAACATGAATATATTAATTAAGATATCATGAAATAATGTACTGCTGTATGATATAAGCATATATTTTTAAAGATTGATGACATGAAGCGTGAATAAAGATCAAATAAAACAGTATATTATAAATTTAAATAATTATTTAAAGCTTATTTAATGCTATGGTAAACAACCATCTTTTAATACATGACACCCCTAAAATATATATATATATTTATTTTCATACATTATAATATAGTTACAATAAATATTAAAGTTTTATATTCCAAGTCCAAGAAATATACAATTGTTTTATTTTATAAACAGCTTTCAATTATTATTATTATGATTATTATTTATTTATAAATAAAGCATATTTATATTTATTAAATTATTTTGATTTTCTTATTTTAGATTTTCATAATCAACATCTAATTAGTAGGCTATGATCATATGATATTAGTATATTTTATTTATTCAAATATACATAGATTTATTAGAAAATAATGTTATTAATATTAGTCATTATTATTAACATTTATATTTTAATTATTAAGGTTTAGTTATTGTAGAATGTAGTTTGGATACAATAAAATAACTCTTTGTTATCCTGCTGTATTGATTGAAGTTAATCATAATTATTAATATTTTATTAAAAGTCTGAGATAATGTTAAATCTGATTTACCTATATTTTAAAACCTAGGTAGAATCCACTATGCATATAATTGTTTTTGGATTTATTTACTCATCTATACATTACACAGTTAACATTTACCTTTTATAACCCTGAAATGCCATTAATACACATTTACATTATGATAATTCTTTAAAGCATATAAATATTTTGTTACATTAACAAATTTGTTTGTTTATTAGTTAATCTAAGATTTTGCTAATCACCATTCAGTTATTCTTGATTTGACTGTTACAGTCTGGTTCTCTACAATGTGCAGGTTATTTATTTAGTAGCTCAGATATTTTTATTATTACAAACCCAATTTATATATATAAAAAAACAATGAAAATATATTTATTATTTTTATATAATGCTAAATGATAATTACATTTATGAATGTTGCTAACCAGTATCATATGAAAAAAAATATTATTTTCTTATAGAATTTTCATTTAGTCAAACTAAGAGTTCATTACTTTACCTATAATAATCTCAATATCATAACTGTATAAATAAACTATAATTATTTATCTATACTAGACCTTAGTATCATTGTTATGAAAATAAATCATAATTATCTATGTATGCTCAATCCCAATATCATCTTTGTATAAATAAATCACAATTCTCACAGAAGTGTGATATCTTTTTTCTAACAAGTAAATGTTGCACAGAGACAAAATGCTCCATACAGTAGCACTACTCAGTGCAAGCCAGAGTAATCAATGGATGCAAGAAGGTTTGTGCATGAAATCCCTATCTAGTGCATACTTATCCAATATCCCCAGACTAGTTTCTAACTTGTAGCTTTCATCAGTGATAAGCCTTGGAACTGAGTCCACCACCTAGATCTGAGTGGTGCTACTGTATGGAGAAATTCCCTCTGTGTAAACAGCTTGTATAAGCATAAAGAATGGTGATCATATGATGTTTAATGGGTTAAGTAAAGGTTGTATCATAATGTTCCCATATTTTTGTTTTTACACTCACTTCATGGACATTCATTTCAATCAGCGTATTTTAAACAGAGCCCTTTATCCTCTAGCTAATAATGGTTAAATACTTATTTTCTGATTAATATTAAATAGTTAGCTAGGATGGCTATGAATGAATTACCTGAAAAAAATTTTTAAGTCTGCTTGTGACCAAATTTTAAAAAAGTCTGCACTCAAGTATCAAGTTATAAATATGTAACTAACTATGCCATGAACAATAATTTCCATGACTCACAACTTACAAAATTTAACTTCCGTGTTAAGGTCATAGCTGATTGACATTCATTTAATACACTATAAAAAAAATTTCCAAGATTTACTTATATAAAATATCTTATACACCTTAAATGAACACTTTACAATGCAATGTAGTTAAGAAAATGTATTCATTCTTGCTTAGAGTTGCAACTGCCCAGCAGTCATTATTTCAACTACAATTTTCCAAATATATATAACCATATTATTAATATTTATCTATACATACTTATATAAAAACATACACAATATCCTATATTATTAATTTTTAAAAAATATATTTCAATATCCCAATAACTATATATCCTTATACCATAAGCAAGAAGGAAAAAATGTTACTTCATACATTGCATTGTGAAAGGTTCGTTTAAGATGTATATGGTATTATATATATATATAAATATAATGGTAATTAACTATTATTTTTATTTATGTATATATGTATAAATCAATACATAGTAGAATAAGAAGTGGAAGTAAATTCAGATTTATTTATCCAAGACTCAAATTTAATGTTACAGTGATGATTGATAGCATGATAATATGTATGCTATCAAAATATTTTTCCAACATTTATACATCTAATATCCAAAATCCAAACTATATCAAATTAGAAATTATTCGCAATTATGACAAATATGTTAATAGTTCTTGTGGAAAAAATTCCAAGGTCATCCACTGAAAAATCAAAGTATAATCACAGTCAATGGGTATGTCAATGTCTATTCCATAATATTAGCAGAATTGTTAATTTTTAATGATGATGCATTTTATTTTAAAAATATGAAAATTATTTTGTATGGGTATGATTCATAATGTGTTTAAATAACAGACTATTAAATACATTATACTAGGCAGAGATATTTCTACAAGCTATTTTAATAGCTAACATGAATTTTATTAATGCTCTTGTAAATATTTGTAACAAACAATTCAGATATATTTTCTGCTTTCTACGCTTTCTGTATTGCATTTTTGTAACTACAAGCTTATAAAAGTAATGTCATGTTATATATGATTTGCTTTTTTAATTATTATAAATTTACCTTTAAGGCTTTGACTATGCTGGGGCTGTTAAAATATGGTAGATCTGAATTTAATTCAGTCCCATATAGCTATTTAAGTTAGATAGCTGGATTTAAAGACATTTTCATGTCCGAAAATTTCAGAGTTTCTACTTAAATATACATATGAAATAAGTGCTGGTTTTTTGAGTTCATATTTTGGGTCTAGTGTCTGAATATTCTAGCTCTCTACTGATGTGAACCATAAGCTCAAAACCAGTTGGTCTGGAGATGAGAGATTTTAAATATTTTGTCATACCGCACTTATTAATTAAGAGCTTGTTTGAGCTATTGGTACACTCTCTGTATTGCATTTTTGTAACTACAAGCTTATAAAAGTAATGTCATGTTATATATGACTTGCTTTTTTAATTATTATAAATTTACCTTTAAGGCTTTGGCTATGCTGAGGCTGTTCAAAATATGGTAGATCTGAATTTAGTTCAGTCCCATATAGCTATTTAAGTTAGATAGCTGGGTTTAAATACTAAATTATGTAACAAATTAATTTTACTTCTATTATTATGGATACTATTGTTTTTATATTGATAAATATGCAACATAAGATTTGTTTACTGCAGTCATATTGGATGATTACAAAAAAATGTGTAAACATTTTAGGTTAAATATAAAGAATTCACTTATTAACCTTTTTGAGTGCAATAAATCTAAAGTTTGAGTCAGAAATAATTTGATGTATATGATGTTTTTCAGGAAATTTGGTCATGCCTAGTATTCCACAATAAATTCAATGAGCAAAATTTATGACTCCAACATTGGTAATATTATCTTTACAGTAATCACTGTTATGAATATTATAGATGCTTCATTACATATATTTTAGTGCTGACTATATATGAGATATAAAATAATTAATAGAATTTCAAATAATATTTTATTTGACTTTCTATGAAGTTCACATAACTATTTTAATAATATAGATTATTTTGATTTATTTTTTGTTTTATAAAACTAAATTATTCAAAGATATTGTGTCACTTGAAAAAATATTTCATCTTTTAACTTGGAAATGCAGCAGCACATTGGAGTTTGCAATATCTCAACATTCAAGTCCATCACTAAAAATAAAACTATGCCATGATATTTAAACAACATATTTTCAAGCTGCTAACTATCCAATCAAAAGTTATCAAATATTTTTTTCCAATTCATTATATGTTGTATTTAAAGCATTAAGCACTTTCAATAGATCCTTCTTTAAAATGGCAAGTATTACACAAACCTATGCAAATCTAGAATTTAAAAATTAGAGCTTCTATTTTTACTTCTAATTGGTTCAGATTTAAAACTTTACCATCAAATTGAATCTTGTTTCATAAAACCATCTATCATTAAAGTGTAGCCCTATGACTGAATCTTCTATTTTTGAATGATAATGAGTTTTAAAATAATAGTAATTAAATATTCTCCCAGCAAGTTGTTGAAAAAAAAAACTTTTTGTGGTTAGGAATTTTAAATTATATAATGAAAGTTATATACAAGAACAGCTTTTTATTCTAGTGCCATCTATATTAAACTTAAATAATCAGTAATTACCAAATCATAGGACAATTCAATTTATAGTCCAAGGTATGTTTCTAGCAGTTTTAGCATTTATCAATAAAGACTTGGGTCCAAAGTTAGAACCAGTTATGCTATACATCTGGAAACTATCTTTTAACATTTATTTTATATTATCAAGAAAAAATCCCTAAGATTTTGAACCTGAGAGATATAGCCCAACTCAGGAACAATATATATTAATAACCTCAATTCTTTCTTAAGTATAGACAGACTTTTTCCTGATTTTAAATGTGTGTTCTTCTACAATATTACTTGATTACTTATTCTACACAATATGTACTTACCAAGTAGTAATGTATTTCAATATCTATCCAAAAATCAGTTTTACGTTTTTGTCATAGACTTGGGATTAAAGTTGGAACAATGCAATTATGCTTTTGTCAACCATCTTTAAATTCTTTTGTACAATTGAGGTAAAAACTTGAATTCAAAAACTCCTATGGTTTTGAACTAAGATATGCTTATGAACATGCTAACAGCTTGTAATCACTGGTAATTCAAGATTAATATATATATATATATATATGTACTAGAATAGAGAAATAATATATATATATATATATATGTACTAGAATAGAGAAATACTTTTGTATATCACATATTATATAAGCTAAATTGAATAATATTAGGTTGATTAAAACAATACTTATGTGATTTTTTCGCATGCGTTAGTGAAGCTGTAATTATACTATAATGTTTAACTATAATGTTTAATATGCCTGCTTAGCACTTTCGAGATTTAGTATTCTAATCTCATACTCATAGCTTTATGAATGAAGACTGTTGTAATTTATTGTACACATATGCAAATGAACTCGAATTTTTAATTAGTTATTCCATTGTTTGGCAAGAGCAAAGTATGCCTCTCTTCTATTAATGGCAATAAGATCATTTGCTATGTAAAAAGCTTCTTTGACCTTTCTTTTGGCATCATTCTTCTCTGTGCAAATTATTTGGGTCAAAGAAGCTTTTTACATAGCAAATGATCTCAGTGCCATTAATAAAAGAGAGGCATGCTTTGCTCTCTCCAAACAATGGACTAACTAATTAAAAATTCAAGTTCATTTGCATATGTGTACAATAAATTACAACAGTCTTCATTCGTAAAGCTATGAGTATGAGATTAGAATACTAAATCTCAAAAGCACTAACGCATGCAAAAAAAGCCCATATGTATAATTACAATTTTTATTGGTGAAGAGAAAAACAATTTATTAAAACAATAGTCTAGACTTTAAAAATTTTTGTCTACAGATACAAAAACTAGAATTACTAAAATATGTAGTTACTGTTTGGGATCAGTTCTATATAGTTATAGAAGCACATTAATTTGGTTTAAACATTAGAGTTTTTTTAAATATCAAACTTTTATCTTGCAAGCATAAAATGAATTAAAGATGGTTGCTAGATACATAACTGCATTGGTTCCAGCTTAGATCCCAACTCTTTACTGTTAAAAATAAAATGATAATTGCTGATTACTGAAGTCAGCATTAGAATATAAAAGTGTTTTGTTTATTATATATTGTGTCAGCTAAGAAATAAAATATTTTTTGATACACTAAAAGTTAACATTCTAATTCAGTCATCACTCAATCTTCCACAACATGCTATATCAGCAGTGGCAATTGTTTAATGTCATGTGAAAAATTAGCTGACTTCTCAATTTAAACATGCCATAGATTGTAAACCACAGTACTATATCTTACAATTAATAGATTAATAAAACAAAAACTTTTACTTGAGCCAAATATTTATTTAAATATTGAAGTGATTTTTGACAATGAAGACAAATGATTAATAATTTTAGATAAATTAAATTTAGAAGTGATATGTGCTATTCTTAATATATCATCAAGATATGAATCAGTAATCCTGATTCTATATATGTTGTTCACATGTTTAATTTTTTTGGATAAGTTGATTCACAAAAATATGCTGAAGCAAACTACTTGAGCAACACATGCACACTTTTTAGCAGTTTTATATTTTTCAGGCACAAATTTCCAAAATCCCATATACTCTTTTTTCTTCCTATTTTTTTAGAAAAAAAAAGATCAAATTCTTGTCATTTGTAAATTCTACAATTTCATCAAATAATCTAACATAATCATGTCCAAATGCAGCTAATTGTACAATAATTGCTATTTCCAAGTGCCAGGGATTTTCTATAAACAAGAGACATTAATATTTCTTACATCGTAAAATCTGCTTTAAAATTCTTTCAATAAGATGGCTAAATACTTTGAAATGATAGCAGGTATCTGAAGAAATGTCAATACCATTTTGCTTAGCTTTTGTTATTGCTGGGAAATGATATAGTATTAGGTTTTATATCTGTTGGTAATAAATACTTAATTTTTCTTCAAACACAATTATTTTATTTCCAATTTACAAAATAATTTAATCTCACCTTATAAACTAGTGTTAAGATCACAAAGATTTCTTGTGATGTCACATAAAAAAACTAAAGAATATCATCATCCATCATTGTCAAGTCCATTATAAAAGTTACTGTTTTCTTGTAAGAATGAAATCATTTTATGCTGTAATGAAAAAAAAGTGATTCAAATTTTGCCTCTCTTAGTCATCACACAGAAGTATGTAAAAGTACACTGCTATAATTACTATTTATTTTTTCCAAGAGATTTTAAAATTTTTTATGATTCAATTTTTAGATTCGAATATAATTTACAATATTTATGATGTTTTCATCACAGCATTTACAACTTTTATGGATATATGTAATCCCAAATTTTATTGGTGAATTTAACAGTGAAATGATAAGAGATTTCTTAAGTTGTATTTTTTTAATAGAGAAACAAATCCCTTTTCAAATCTGATCATTGAATGACATTCATCAATACACATGGAAACCAATATTTTTATTTCAATATTCTTCTCCAAAAAGTACTAATATTACCCAGAAAATCACTATCTCTGATTTGTTCTTTCATATGAACAAATTTCAAAAAATCTTCATGAATTGAAATCTGTTCATTACAATATCTGATGACAATCACATTGTGTAATGTTGCTGAAATGTTGGTCCTAGAATCAACAGCAAAAATAAAATATTTGCAATTTTTTAAATCTTTTATTGTGTTATCAGAAATATGTTTTGCAACAATTTAAATGCATCTAATGTAGATAGAATCTGAGAGTAGTAGTTTCTTAATTTGTAATAATATATACCTTTTGTTAAATTTATCAAATAATATAATGGGAACATTTATGAAACAGTTTCATAACTTTAGCATTAGTAAATGATTTCATATTTTTGCCAAATATGTAACAAATTTCATATGTTGATTATATCACTGTTGCTTTATTGTTGTTGCAATGATTTCTTGAAGAAAGCTAATTTTTCACTTATTAATAAGACTTGTGACAAAAAGTATCATTAACCAATTTATGTTTCATGGTATGATTATGATCAATGTTATATTTTTTTAAGTGATACTATCTTAACAAATCATACACAATGCTGAACCTTTTTTATTTAATACAACAAAAATCCTCTTCCCAGTTATTTTGAAACACCATTTTTATCCGATATTTTTCATTTGTTGTTTGAAAAACATTATGGGTATTAAATTATAGTTTGATATAAAATAATATGTTACAAAACAACTACAAGTTTATCAAATCCCTTATGATAAACATGTCATATCTCAGTCCAGATTCCATTTTATAAAGATATTTTATGTGTTTGTATTCTTATATAAAACAGAACACATTTGGCATAGTTATGACAGGATATTGACTGTTAACATTATTAGCATATCAATAAAAAAATCAAATGCATGTGATTACTTGTTAATAATAAAGGGAAGTTCTTTAGATCTTTAATTGTTTAGATCTGTGAAATTAAAAAATTGACAGCTAACATTATTAGTATGTCAAAAAATAAAATTAAAAAATCAGTTGTGAATGGTTATTCATTAAATAAGAAGAGACGATTTTTTTTCATGGCAGAAAGAGTAAAGATAAGTGGCATCTATGTCTGCTTAACCATCGGTCAAAGTATGGTGGACCACATGAAACCCATAAACTAATGATTTTAATGATTTAAATAACACGTGAAGCTATATTGTAATAATTTTTTATTAAATCTCAAACTATAAGATTTACATTTTTATAAATGTACTACAATAGATTAAAATTTACATTAATTTAACATAATATTAGGGTATGAGCACAGACTTTCACACGACCCACCACTCTCCACTCCATCTAATAACACTGATACACTTGAATCCATATATTCAAAAATATAAATAATCACCAATATTCGTATTTCATCTAAACCAGCAATCATCAGTTGGTCCAGATTATCATCTCTACACATATATGCTATAAGTGCTCAGATATATATTAAGATAGCCAATCCTCATACTTTAATGGACAGGCTTCAATCTACTCCACACTCCAACTCTTCAACCATCCATCCAATTGAAAATCTGATGCTGGAATGCTCAAAGGCCACCCTGAGGCTGAGATATATATATATATACATAGACACAGGTATAAATAAACCTGTGTTTCAGTTATTAATTTAACGTAGTAAACATTTATTATATCTGTTGAAATTGGTTTTTTTTAGAGATGTAATCAATGACCAAAACTATTTAATCACAAATGTAACTGTGTATTTTTAATTCTTTAAGAGATCATAACTGTTGAGATCAATTAAATAATTTAAAAATATATACTGTTCATATGTTTTGTTATAGTCTTAAATTAAACATATAGTAGATATAAGAAGTGAGTGGAAAAAAAGCAACTGGAAGTTATTTAGCTTATTGGAAATATGAGTTGTAGATATTTTATTTATGACAGATATTAATGAAGTTTTAGTTCGTTGCTCACTAGACTATCTGAAGTTACTGATTGAACTTTGATTCAGGAACCTTTAGCTCTTTAGATCATGGTTCTAGCACTCTTCTAAATTGCACACAGCTATAATTATTTAATCAAAATATTGAATGGTTAGTCAATTAAATATCATAAACATAGTAATGAATTATGAATTGTAAATAAGCATCGGAGATTTTAATTTATTTTATGAATTATCAAAAAAGTAAGAAAAATATTTCTGGTGATGGTCTAGTGGTCAGCACAGATACATGAGAAAAAAAAAAACTATTTTCATTTGTTCAACTGACCAACTATTTTGACATGGCTGGAAAAATGTAATTCAATAATATTTCATTAAATTTTTTATTTAGTAAATTTGGTAGAGCTAATAAGTTATATATTTTTTTTATTTTTTTACTCAATTAATAATTGATGAGACATAATAGCGTTATTGGCATTGTTTAATCAAATCATTATTAATTGGGAAATTTGTATTAATAGAAGATTTTGTATTAAAAGTATTTTACTTTTATTTTCAGGACTTACATTCTGTTTATGTATAGTATTTTTTTAACATTAAATATTTACTTTTTTTTTGCATAGTTTCATAGTTATTAACATATCATGATCCTTTTTAGAATATTTTATTATTATCAGGTCATGCAACTCTTTAAATCTAATTCTTTGTCATTCAAAAGCTCTCAGGTTCTTTCCTATATTATCACTTACGAATAATAACTAATATTTCTTAATATAGAATTCAGCAAAACTCTAAAACTAAAATATTATTTGTAATCTCTTCATTTATACAACTAACATTTCTTTCTTCTTAATTTTTCTTTTTTTCATATCTCTTTTAATCAAATCAATTATAATTATGTTTTTTTTTTCTTTAATGTGCATTCTATAATTGATTATTAGTTGTTGTTTTGCACTTAAATAAAATAAAGTTATTATGAATAGTAATAGTAGTAGTAGTAGTAGTAGTAATAATATTTGTAATTTCTATTGGATGGATAGATGAACTGATAGATAGATAGATAGATAGATAGATAGATAGATAGATAGATAGATAGATAGATAGATAGATAGATAGATAGATAGATAGATAGATAGATAGATAGATAGATAGATAGATAGATAGATAGATAGATAGATAGATAGGTAGGTAGGTAGGTAGGTAGGTAGGTAGGTAGGTAGGTAGGTAGGTAGGTAGGTAGGTAGGTAGGTAGGTAGGTAGGTAGGTAGATAGATAGATAGATAGATAGATAGATAGATAGATAGATAGATAGATAGATAGATAGATAGATTTTCTATATGAGTACATATACATATATGCATCTAATAATGATATATGTATCTATTTCAATAATTGCATTAATAACTAAAAACTAAAGTTATATATTTTATATATAAAAAGTATGTGTGTATATGAAATATTGATATAATATATACATATCTGTATATAAGTTTATGAAATAAATAACTTATTTGTAAATTACTCTAAACCATAAGTAATAAATAGATGAATTTAGGATTTCCAGTCTATATTCATTCTCTCCTTCATCTCACACAACCAATACTCATCTAGGCTGAAAGTTCTACATTCAAATCTCTCTATTTACTATAGTAAACATTCAGTACACTGAATGAATAGGTTAATTACATAAACCTAAATAATAAAAATGTGGAGATAGCATGATATATAAAATAAGTGCACTAGAAAACATACAAGATGTACTTAATTGTATTGAAATCTTGTTTTAAAGACAATTGTAGATTCTTACAATTTACAGAAATAAAAAAAATCAATCAAATACATACTCATAATTTTAATGTAAAATGAAAAATATTTAAAAATATAAAAAAAGAAATAGTATAATTTAAAAATAAATAAATTAATATAATAATAAATGTTCTTTTGAAAATAATTTAATAAAAAATAAATAAAGTTAAATTTATTATTTATATTTACTTCTTTACATAAAAATTTTGCATCAATAAGTAGTAGAAATTTTATTTCATAGTGCAATAAAAGATGCGCACTATAAAATAAAATTATATAAGAAAAATGCCTAAAAAAATTATTTAAAATTTTTATGAATAACTGCATGCTTTAAAAAAAGTAATTAAATAAAAACTGTATTTAATATATTACTATTTACATTTATATGATTATGAAGAAATTTTGTATTGCTTTGGGGCAAAATATTTATAATAGAAATTGAGGTTTTTCGTAGGCTTTTTTAAAATCATTATTAATGTAAAAATAAATACTTCCTTTGTTCCTTGACATTTTGAGATTAAACAGCACAGAATTTAAAATTGTTTGTATATTTTCTTACATTGTTGAGAAAAAATAAATAAAATGATATAACCTTAACAATAAAAACTTTTTCACAAAAGTAAAACTATTTCCTAAACACATGTTTGATTAATCACATTAAAGTGACTTAATCTTGCACAATTATAAATAAATTAAACTTATTCATAAAAATTATATTATGGGCATTATATTTTTGATGTTTTTGCTTTTTGTTTAGATTGATGTAATAGTATGCTGACATTTAAAGCTGCCACTATAATTTTTTTGTAGTTTTTTGTTTTGAAAATGAAGTTTTAACATAGAATTGCAAAATTTTGGGTTTTATATGTTTTCACAACTAAGAATTAACATGTTTTCCAATTACTCACATAACATATTGAGGAACACATTTTATCTTGATTTTTTAATTCTTCAACTTTTTCATTAATATTTATTTGCAATACATTAAAGATCAGCCTTCTCAAGCTATTCTAGATAATTTTGCCGATGTTATTCATTCAGACATCGTAAACAGTAATTTAAAGTGAGTGGTCTATCCTCATGCTTTCATTTTCAGTACTTAAGATTTGCCCATATATAAGCATTTGGGTTGGAAAGAATAAGTGGATTCATTTTATTCTTTCATAAATACTATATCTTGTGTTGGGAATGAAAGTATTCATTTATTATTAATACTCGTAAAAAAGCGCATGCACAATAGCTTGAGAAGGCTGATCTTTAATGTATTACAATTTATAAAACATAGTGCTATAAAAATAAATGCTTGTTAATATTTATTTGCAAAAGGAGAATTATAGTATTTCTGTGTATTTAGTGATGCTATGTTGGCTGATTTAAAACTTCTTAGAAATTGATTTTAAATCCATATATTAATAACTTTAGCATTAATATTAATATTCTTAGGTATTGGTATTCCTTAATTAATGTTACCAAAACTAATTTCTTTAATTAGAGATATTAGTTATCAGTTTGGCTAAATATTTTGAAATATCTTTCAGTAATAAAAATAAATAAATTTGAAAGTTATAATTTGCATTTATTTAAAGCAAGATCTCATTAATAGTCATGATTAAAATTACATGCAAAAAACAGCCTTGTCAAAGGTTTTGTTCATAATGCAGAATTATAGAGAACACAAACTTCTTTGTTTGAAAAAATATTAAAGAAAAGATTATTTAAAGGTATAAATTTAAAAAAAAAAGGAATAAGGATTGAGGAATTATTTATTTAATTAATTGTGAATCATAAGAAGTTATGAAGAATATATTGAAAGGTATGATAGAGGCTGAAAAAAATACAAAAAATTAGCATATTTTAGATGAATACAAAAGTATAGAAAAACACAGACAGTATAAAATTTGCTTTTTGCAAATAGGGATATAATGAATAATGATGGCAGAAAGCAGGGATCAACTATTTCTATTATACTAGAATAATTGAACATGTTCTTTGAGAAGCTATGTAACAATCTAGCTCCCAAAGTGACAGGTTAAACTTCAATTTAGAAATTTTTAGTTTTTGAGTTTATCAACTCTCTTTGTAGAGTGAATAACACAGGACAAAAATAATAACTAAATGATTTGTGATTCAGGAAATATTAAAAAGAATCTTCATCTTTCAAGTCAGTTACTCTACCACTAAGCTAACTAATGATGACAATCAAGTGTTCATCAATTAACCACTTATCAGTAGATTTTGAAATAATATACCTGCATTTTAGCATAATTTAATCCAATAGCAAGATCATCTTATTGATGAAAATATCGTTCTAATCTAATATCTAATTTAGAAAAAAAATATCATTTCAGCCAGTGAAAAAGATCTGCATTGTCTACTGACATGAGTCCCTAAAGGTCATGTAATCTTATGTCTAGCAATCTTATGAATATAAGTAAAGGATGAGTATCAATTTATATTGAAGTAATTTCTGAAGTGATCACTATTAATTCTATTTTTAAGTATTATTTTCAAATATAATAAAATTATTTATAAATATTACAATAATTTTTTTTATTAAATAACAAAATCAAATAAAAAATGTCATTTCAATTGAAAAGCTACAGTAAATAGTAAAAAATAAATTTTATTAAAATAATGTATTATAAAATATTTTTTATATATATTTTTTTTTTAAAAAAGGAGGGAAGGGGGGGAACCTTTAATACAATAATACGATTTATAAAATATATTTTATTTAAAGATAAAAAAATAATAAAATTAATTTTTATGTCTAAAATAATTTGTATTGAAGAACTCCATCTTTATGTTTTGAAACTAATATAAATGCACTTAAACAGTGTATCCACAATATGTAATGTTAGTATACATAGACATTTCAGAAGTTTTATTATTATTTTTTATCAGTCAAATTTATATATTCAATTTTATTTTATTCTTCCTTAATGCCTCCTTTTTTTATGATGAAAGACTAGCTTTTTTTTTAATATGTAAATTTAGTACTATTTATATGCACATTATCTTCATCTACCTACTGATGTTACTATGGTTCCTAATGTTAGTAAAGTTGGTTATGTATATCAGACCTAGTCAGTGTATTTATACTTCATCCAGAATTTTTTTTTCTGTTCATATAAAAATTATTTTTGCACATATAAACACTCTTATACATATACAGTGTATATAATATCAATATTCTTAAATAGATGAAAATATAAAAAATAGATTGGACAGCCTTTGAAGACTTAATCATAAAGAAAATTATGCATTAAATGTTTGAAATTGACATTCTGCATGAAAAGCATATAAATGATAATTATTTTATATGCCATGGATCAAGCAGATGAAATGTTTTTATGCAATTATAATAAAATATTTTTGAAAAATTTTGAAACCAGTTTTTATTTAGATTGTAAATTTTAATTAATATATCAAATAAAATTCTTATTGATAAGGCTTTTATATACAGGGCAATCAATTTATCCAAAATCATTAAACTTCATATGTTATAAAAGTAATTCTGATACTCATTCTTTCTTTATAAATATATGAACACACCAATTGTAGATTATTAACTATTGTAATAATAATTAAAACTATTAAGTTATAATGGTAAACATTAATAATAACAATTATAAAATTCAGAAATACTTTGTTAATTTTATACCCATTTTTAATAACTTAAAAATTTTAAATTTGCCAAAAATAAACATCATGATTTAATATTCTAAGATTCATGAATTTTAATAATGGAATTTTGCTTAGGAATTAATGATTTTTTATTTGCGTTTATAAAAATTGATTCTTTGATTTTTCTTTAATATGTTTTTTTTTCCTCTTGGAGAATAGTAGTGTTAT
Organism: Epiperipatus broadwayi; assembly: GCA_028023455.1. NCBI lineage: Eukaryota > Metazoa > Onychophora > Udeonychophora > Euonychophora > Peripatidae > Epiperipatus > Epiperipatus broadwayi. Next base: position 5,344,091 of record JAQFVV010000019.1, read on the forward strand.
CCAGTTTGAAATTAAAAATACAATCATGATATCATGCTTTCTCATGTTAGAAAAAAAGATTTTATTATATCACTATTTTTTTATACTTTTTATACATTTATATAAAGTTGATTTTCTTTTAATCATTTCTCAATACTGCATCTTAACTTTTCAATATATGAAGTTTTGGAGTTGCATATGATTTGATAAACAATATCTAATTTTTTTAATTATTTGCCAATTTATTAACTTTAGGTAGATTACAAAATAAAATATTCTATAATTCTCCATATGTATTTGATCTTAGGTACTTGACATATATGGAATTGATATTAATTTTTTGTCATTAATATTTTGATTCTCTAAATTAATGTTTATACTTTTTAAATTGACATATAGTATTATTAATTTGTTTATTATCATAATCAATATGAATAAGCTCTTTTGGAAAATTTGCATATTTTATTATATTGCTTTTGTAATGATATAGCTTATCATTATAAAGCAGGACTTATCATCTTATATGTCATTGGTATTTTTGATATATTCTTTCATAAACTAGTTTAGTTTATAACTTATAATGTAATAAATATCATATAATGTTTGAGATATATACATTGTAAATCATAATAACTAAATAACTTTATTTCTTTGAAAATCATAATCAGTTTGAGTAAATGCATGTGATATAATATGTGATTTGTAAACCTTAAGCTCTATGGTCTTCCATTCTACCATGCATCAAACCATGCATGGTACATATTATAAATCAAAAGGATTGGTTGCATCTATGATGACACATTTTAGATCTTTTATTGTTTCATAATGATGAAAAAGACAAGTCACAAAATGTTACAAATTTTACAAAAAAAAAAAAACTAATTAAAATTGGATATAATAATAAACAAATTAGTAAAATTGTCATTTATTTTAAAAGTATAATATTACTTTTAAAAAAATAGTGTTGAAAAATGGATTTGAATCCTGTCTCTTTCAAATATTCAAACAAATGTTATTAAATTATATATTGGATAAATTTATAATGTTTCATTTTATATTCTACCTAATATTGATAGATTGGTATATTATTCAAAAGGTATTATACCCAATAAACTAAAAAAATAATATTGTGCATCAAATTACGTGTAAAGTTTTATATATTGAGAAGCAAAAGAATATAGTCTTTTATATAAACTTATAAAAAATAAAAGACAATAATAATAGCATCTGTTTTCTTTGATCATGAGGAAACCAATAATTTTACTTTTAATTTTAATTTGGATAATACTAGAATTTTTCATAAGCAAAGAAATCAATCATAAGAAAAAAAAATCAAGGATGTAATTTTTAAAAATAGGAATATGAAATCTTTAATTAATAAGAAAAATGCAATAATAAATGCCACAATTTTGGATGGTGCCATTTTCTTTTAGAATAATTTGAACATTTTTGATGTTGAGAATGGTTATGAAAATAAATGAAAGTATTTCTGAATTTTATAATTGGTATTTCTAGTATTTACTATCAATATATAATTGTTATATTATTTCAAATTCATATATACATTTATTAGTTAATAATATTAATATTATGCTCTTATATTCAATTGGGAAAATACAAAAATATTGGATAGAGAAGAAAAAGTACAAAAAAGAAAATTTAAAAAAGCTGCTCACATGACAATGGCAAAAAATCCCATAAGCCAACCTAGTGTGACTATACATAATGTATGGAAACCACTAATCAACTTTGCTATTAGGAAAAAGTGGAGAAATCATGAGGAACCTCATAGATAAGTATATGAAGTTTCTACTGACTGTTGCCTTTGGCAGAATGGCTCAGTTGGTTAGAGGGTTACCTTAAAATTTAATAATCAAAGAATTTAAGGGTCCTGGTTCGAATCCCATGTGGTCAGGCCAGCAACACCTGAAGAAGAGGGGAGAATAATACTGCTCAAAATGTTTTGTATATACTAACCTGTTTGATGTCCTATTACTAACAGTTGAATGTATTTGGAATATTTAAATAAAAGTTAAATTTTTTTAAAGACATTCAATACTCATATTAGATGATGAAAATAAGTCCAATATAAAAATACAACTTAATTAGAACAAAGAAGATGATGATTATGAAATAATTAAGACAGAGCTATAAATAGAAGATTTATAAAAAATGTAGTCCATATAAGTTATTATCAACCAATAGTTTATAGAACTGCACTATTCTATATAAAAATACTTCATTCTAAACTTTAAACCAAATGTGATATTTACTTTTAATATATTGTACCGGTATAAATCCACCACGCTTACTCATACACAGTACCCGAGTTCAAACCCAGTCCACATTTAAGAATAAATTCCAAAACGCCAACTAAATTCAAACCCAAACCCCGGTATGACCAACCGATGATGACCTTATAACAGCACGGGGTTATCCCTTTACTAGCTCAACTCAGAACACAGACTAAATTACTTACAGTTTTATATATAGCTCTATTATACTCTGGATATTGGTACGGTCATTAATGTAATGTATATATTTAAGTTGCCAATACAGACAGTAGGTGACTCAATAGACTTCGAGAGTAATGAGTTGGAAGACACAAAATTAGATTAAATAAATTGTTTAATAATAAATAGAAAGCATAAAAATATAGTATTCAAAAGTACGGTAAGATTTCCATAAATATTCTATTATAATTAGCTACTAGTCTTTAGTAATCATTTTACCTGGTAAACAAACTCATACCAATATTTGTGTAAAATGATTGAGGGTGGCTAAAGGAATCAGAGCATTTGAGCATTGAAAATATTTATCTACGATTTTTGTTAAGTTATTTTATTCGAATAGATTCGAGCGTTGTTGTGCAAATAGTTGGAGGGTGGTTTCGTATAAATATGATATCTACGATTGATGTACTAGTGGTTGCCTAGATTGAAGACCCTACAGTAATCACTTGCGGTGCACCAACGGAATACCGGGCGCTTGTACTTTGACAAGGCTTAATGCCCCCAAGTAGATCCGGGACACTACAACCAGCCGGGATCATTTCGAAACCCAGTGATCCAAGAGATAACCTGGGAAAGAATTGCTTTCTTGGCCATATGGTAGTGTGGGGAGACGCTAACTTCAGGAAATGAGTGGTATTGCCACAGTCATCGAGGGACGAGTGCTTGAAGTGAATTTGAAAAGGAATTACACAAAACCGGATAATCAATTCTTCTATTCTACGAACAGCTGATATAACTATTCCAATAAAACATGGCGGAATCAAACTGACCGCGAAAGCAATAATTAATTAAGTTGACTCTGAAACCCCTAAACCCCCAGGTTGTTCAGGCAGTAGCGATTACAACAAATTATACACTGAAAACCATTTCTCATTTCATGTATGGAACTAAGATAATAACTTAAAACCCTTTACATATTTAAGATTGAATTATCGGTTACAATAGTATGACAAAACAAAAAAAAAACATAATAAAGTGATTTAATATCTGCCAACTCAATAATGAAATAATCTTTAATTTAATAACGAACTTCCTTTTAAAATAACCATAATCAATATTATAAACTAGCTTTACACAGAGTTGGGAAATATTTCTATTGGCATCGTTTGTTTATAGCCTAAGTAATAAAGGGAAAAAAATATAAATGTCTTCATTTGAATTATTATTAGTAGATACAATATTTATAAACTATTTTCTAAAGACTAGAGCAGAGGAAAAGGAGAAAAGAAAATTTACTGACAGGTTTGAAACAGTAGCATTATAAACGAAAAAAAACTTACATGTGATTCATTTTGATTGACAGATTAACTTATAACATTAAGCTCGGGAGGAAGTTAAAAGTTCATGTAACACAGTTACCCTTCTTTCTTCATCCGGCTTGGCTTCTCACGACGGTATTTCTGACGAACGTAGGCGCGCATTTGAAATTTACTTGGAAGGCATAGTCAATTTGGAGATTGGAAGCTGGAAATCGTGAAGCACATAAAACATGATCAGTCAGCGGCACGAAGATTCAAATTGGCGGGACAGAGATCAGCTCCTGGCACTTAGCCCATCGACATTACGGTTTACTGGTGGACTTCTTAACAAAAGTTGGAGAGATTTCTCTAGCCACTGCTTTGCTGTTTTTAGACGATCTACTCTCCTCCACGTCAAAAGTTAGAATCCTAGTTTTTCTAAGATGGCCACGGTTGACCTTTTTGTCTGGGTTTTGTTTTAGGCTCCACCTACTTTTCTCTAGCCCCCAGCAATCCAGCTTGACCATACAATATCAATTATCCATTTCCATTGTTCCGTTTTCAGCTATCTCTAACTTTAATACGCAATTTTAACTTGACACAGTAATTACAAATATAAATTCCTTATCTAATTTCGAATACAACTTAATTACTCTATACATTTGTACAATACAGATTTTAATTAAAAACACTGATCAAAGGAATGTGACTTTTGATCAGCATTTTTAAACGACTTTGTATAATTCTAAAAGGCTAAAATTTAAGCAAATACACCCGCAATGAAACTTTTAAATTAAGCTGATATAAATTCACAAACCACGCACACACGAATATTATTTCATGATTTGTGACATTTATGCACGGAATCTTTACATATTTATTTACAAAACATAAAATATATATAGCTCAAATTTTGTGACTTGAAATAGGAAAATCCCATTGCGGGCGAATAGTAGTTCGAATTACCGTACTTAAACACATGAAACTAAGATCGGTTCTTCGATCTGTCTGTTTCAATATTAAAATAAAATATACTTGATGTCTAATTATTAATATATTATACATATATTTATTTAAAAACTAAATAAAAATATATTACTGAAACACACACAAAAAAAAAATAATAAAAACAAATTATGAATTTAAAAAATGCAAAATATATTCTCTTTTTTTCCATCACATTTTTTTAGTTAAAAAAATTAATTAAATGTCATCTATTTCTGCTTGCCATTAACAATATAATATCATATTTAAAACCATTGGCAATTTAATATAATATTTAGAAAATAACTTATTTTCAAATTACAAGTAATAAATACTTGAGAATATTATTTGTAAATTAAAAATGTTTTTTATTGTTTTATCAGTGTATGTGTTTCTGCATATTTTATCTTATAATAATTTAAAATCAGCAAACTTGATTATAAAAATTTATAGTCAAGCGTTGTTAGCCGAGAGGTCAGCGCAGCCACCTTGCAAGCAAGCAGTTGGTTGCAGACAGTTGTTGCGGGTTCACCTCCCATCCGATACTATGACATATTTTTTAAAAAAAGAAAAAAAATTAAGTTAAGAAATAGTTTAGCTATAAAACCTATCTCTCTGTCTAGCTTTAATAATTTTCAATTAAATTCTGAATTATTTGTCAAATGAGCAAAACAATACAAATTTCATTAAATATTTGATTATTTATTATATATTTAATAATTTATAACACATGACTTGCTATGTAAATGTAAATAAATACTTGGTTGTTTTAAAGTAATCTTTGTATGTTAATAAGAACAGCTATGGTTATGGTATTCAGTACTGAAAACTGGTAATGTGTTGTTGTTTTTTATGCAATGGATACTTTATAAAGCATAGCTATATAAGGAAGTATGCTTAATTTTTTTTTTACATTTATATTAACAAAGGTTTTCATAATTATTATAAAATCTGATTCTAATGATTTAAAAAAAACAAGTAAATAATTGTGCATTTAAATGTATGAATATAAATATATTCACTGAACAAACAAGATCAAGTACATTACTAAGATAATTCACAAGCAAGAATCACAAAAAATCATTTAAATGAACTTGTAAATAATGCCACTTTTTTCATATCAGTGCCAATTTATTTTTGTCAGGTAAAAAATAATCTGACAAATATAATGGCATTGTTATAACAAAAGATGACTGCCATTTGCAAGTTCATTTGAATGATTCTTTAGGAATCTTGCATGTGAATTATCTTAGTAGCATATTCAAACATTTTATAGAATGCCATGGATGATGTGATTTAAAATATAATCCAATCCACTCCTCTATTAATAACCTTGTTACTCTCGGAATTCGAGCTCAGAGTAGAAATTGCAACTGACTCTCTTCAGGCATTTCCACAAATATTCCATAATAATTGTAAGCTATATATAACTTATTTATAAATACTAAATCACTAAGCTGATTCAATATTTATACATGAGTATGTATGTTTTATAATTGTTGGTTTTATAAAATGACTAAATAAAATAAACAAACGAGACCTGTTTAATTTAAAATCCAGTTTAACACATTTTAATCAGCAATAGAAACAAAAATATCACGTAAATAATAAAAAAATATTAAAATTTAGAACTATAATATGTTCTTTTATATAATACAATAATAAGCTATTTAACATTTAGAAACTATAATGTAATTATTTACATATAAATTTAAAATCACGTGTACAATAAATAATAATCCCACACATCATAAATCTATGTATTGTGTCATTCAAATGATTCTGAATGTTATATGTTTGTATAAGATATCATCCATTCACCCCAGAATAACAATGGAATATATTCCTATATTAATTATGTTAGTGATTAAAAAGAAATTATGATAAATGTCAAGTAATGTTCAATTTGGAATATAATAAACTTACTTCCAAATTGAACTGATTTTAAAACTTTTACCTTAGTCAACCATCACTTTCATCAAAACATATATAAAAATATCAACACCTAGATTTTATTAAATAAATACAAATAAAATGTTCATTTTATCAATTATCCACTTATCCTGTTAAGATCAATTTAATAAACGAAGTAATTTTTCCACATAAATATAATTATCCACAAAGAAAATAAAGTTTAAGAGCTATTAAAGTACACAACGAAGTATTCCAAGATGAGAAAGAATAATGATTTTATATTCCTCCTTAGATGAAATAAAATGACGATGAATGTTGAAAGATAAAGTTCCTTGATCATCCTTCGAAGAGGTAGTCCAAATATTCATTCTTTTAAATATTTGCATAGTAAAATATTTAAAATCTTTTTCAATAAAATACTCCATTATTAAGGCAGCATTTTTAGTGGAAATTACGATGATTATATTTTAGGCATTAAGTAGGAATAAATTTACATCCTTAGATTTACAACATCAGCAGAAATCCCTGGCATAAATTGTCTAGCCAGAGAACATCTTTGTAAATTTTTGTCTTCTTAAACATATATTTTAAAAACTCATTTCGAAGACGTTGATTTCTTTTACAACCTTGTCAATTTAAATTATTATTTTTTTAGTTCTTTATAATATTAAAAGTAAGTAAATTAATTACTTGAAGAAAGTTTTAAAATAGTGAATCTTCTTTTTTTCTTAAATGTGTTCTAAATTCGAACAGATTTAAATTTACCGGACGTAGTTATTGCTTCGATAACTAAATAGAAGATTATTATTATAACAATATTAGTTCATTTTTATACTTGGATTAATTTCCGAAAGCACATCACATAATCATGCTCATGCTCTCCATTGTTTAAATATACAATTTGTAATGAACTCCAAACATTTATTTTCTTTGTTTCAACTGATAAAATGCAATGTTGACTTAAGGCTTTGTCAATGTTTTGGTTAATAAAAAATACTATTAGTTGGAAACATTTATTTATGTATGCATATAAATAAATTAAAATAATTCATTTTTAAAATTATTCTTTTAATATTTAATTAGTTTATATATATATAGCTGATATATGAAAAGCTTAAGATAGGTGTAGGTTATTTATATCTGTTAATTTGATATAGGCAAAGGTAAATTCATAAAGAATCAGGTGAGGCTCATATGGTACTCTCGCAATATATATATATATATAAAGCTTGATTTATTAATAATATATATTTTTATGTCACAGGCCACAAAAAATTATCTGACTTTCTACCAGTCCAAGATGGAAAAAAAAGCTTGAAAATAATGATTTAGAGACTTATGAAAGTTGATGTATACAAATGAAGAATTCATATACAGGCATATATGCTTAGCCTCTAAGATATATTCGCATTTATTATAATCAAAGAAATATAATTTCAATTTGGTGATTGTTTCATTTGCTATCAAATTTTAAAATAATAAATTAAATCTGGTATTTTGAAAGGTTTCTTATTAATATCATGTTTTCTGCTAAGTGAAATAGTGATTTATATTCTTTCTATAGTTTTCATAATCAATTATTCAAAATTTAAACATATCTCTGCCACTTTTTGCTAAATCTACTAAATATTTTTTCCAAACATTAATTTTAATTCATCATGCTGATGACAATTTTTTGTTATTAATTTATTGAATTGTTTAGCAATAAGCTTTCTATGGGATCACACATTAGTACCCAAATATCTACATATAATTAAGTTTAAATATATATATATAGCTTAAAGACATGCAATAGGTTGATAGTAAATATTTTATACTATCAATTGTGAAAACACAATAACTTCCAAACATAAGCTATCCCATATTTTTTAATGAAAAGGTATCAAATCTTGAAGTATAATAACAATATGCTATAATTTAATAAAGATAATATAAACTTTATCTCAAATACAATGTAACAAAATAAACATATGCAAAAATTGTATGGAACAAAGCTTTAACCAATAGTTTAACTTAGTGTGCTTAGCTAACTTGACTGCTGTCAGTCATAGATGTAGCAATGGTTGTAGTGAGGAGAGGAGGATGTATATATATTGTTTGTGCTAATTTACATTTAATTTGCTTGTTGCATTATGGTAAGTGAGAAGTACACTTTTGATAAGGGGAATGCAGGATTTTCTCTTATTAATAATGTATTTATATTTGGAGATGGCCATGCTTCCTTAATTTTTCACTTAGCATCATTGCACTCAGTGCAGACAATGTTGACAGAGGCAAAAACAAAGGCATGGCTAGTTGTGGAGAAATATTTGAAAAAAATGTGAATGAATATCAGAATTGGTTTTAGCTTTATTATGGAGATAAGTGTGATGAGCAATGTGACTAAAAATATTGGCCTGAGATGGAGGAGTAAGTGAGGTTATTGCATTTAATATTGTACATGATCTGAGAGTACAGATCATCTGGCAGACTATCCTTTGAATTGTTAAGTGTTATAGAGAAGGGAAGCATAGAGCTATTTGATAGGTGGGAGTGATAATTTTAGAAATGTGATGGGTTACATTTTTGCATATATTTATTTTGTTAATATGCTATAGTTGTAAATATATATGTGTCTATTAGCAGTGTATAACAAGAAATGGAGCTAACTTAGCATGTGTAAAGGTGTGATATAATTTTTTCATTTATAAAGATTTCATCATATTTTTCATTTTTACTACCAGCACATTGAACTTATCTGATTAATATATATATGCATTGACAAATTATTAGCTGGCTAACTAAATTGGTCATGAATCAGTTACTTCAAAATTCCTCATCATACTTTGGTCACCATAATACATTAATTCACTAAAGACTACGTTATAAAGATTTTCCAATATGCAGAAAGTTTGAACAAGCTTTTTTGATTTGAGAGAATGAGAAACCTCTCTATTATATAATATCGATTTGAAAAACCAGAACTTATGATGAATTCTTCTAAGCAGTTTGCTTTTAATAAATTCTAAAAGTGAGAATTATATCAACTATTGGTCAATTGAAGATGTCTATTTTTTTAACTTAGTCATCAAGATAATTGCACTTTAGAATTCAGCAATATAGATTGGTACATTCATAAATAAATAGATAATAGATGAACAAATAAATAATAGATACGTGGACAGGTAAGTTGTTAGAAAGATACAAATACTTAGTTAGATTTCCATCTTTTCATTTATATAGCCACATATCCAAACATCTTCATTCATTCAACTGATAGCTAGATTGTTAGAGAAATAAATAGACAGACATATAGCCATATATATATAGATGAATGTTTATGATAATAGGACAAAATATTGTGAGAGATTATACAAATAGATCTAATATTTATTTGTAAATATGATACTACAGTAACAATATCTATTAAAAATTGTTTCTATTAACTGTACTAAAATTTAAAAAAAAAAATATTTTGAGTAAGCAAAATATATTTTTTCTTCTTCATTTACAATATAAAATTTATCACTTTTTTCTCTTTTAAAACTGGAGTTTGATGCTATTTATGTGTATCGTTTGAGGAGAGAAACCTATTAACTCGAGAAGCTTTTAGTCTCCATTATCTGACCTGTCTGATAATACTTATATTTTTAAAGTGCAATAACCAGGTGTTTTTGAATTTAGAACTGTAACTGTTAATAAACAATATTTTTAAAAGCAATTCAAATTTGAGAAAGAATCACGTTATAATCTTAGTAATGAGTATGTGTGTGTAGAAGATAATGGGGGGGAGGGGGCTTTTATAGGTAAAAAAAAATCATTGTGAAATTGTTAGATTTTTTTTCTCTACAAATTATAATATTAACTACAGTAATTTATAAATTACATTTGCATTTATTGCATTTACTTTATTAAAATCAGTGAATTATAATGAAACTTTTGATTTAAAAAACCACTTTAATTATGTACAGAGCTCCTTGAATGTTATGATATTCTTATAAGATCCTCATAGTTTGATGGAATTGCAGACTCTAGAATCTAATATCTAGTGATTGTGGCTCTAATCCATCACTTCTGGAACTCAATTTTTTTTATGAACTTCTGAATAATAAACTGCAACCTACTAATGATAATTATCAAGTCATAGTACTGTATAAAAATAATCAAATGATTTATTTCTCAAAGTTCATAAGAAGTTTGATCACCAGAAGTAACAGAGCTGGAATGTAATTCTTGGATCCTGAACTCTAGAAGCTGCCAATTTACCACTGCAGAAAACTAGCTAAGTATTATTGATTTGTCAGTTAATTAGATTATAAGCTGACAAGTAGAATTTTCTCCAAACTATAAAAATTTGTATGTGTAATGTTCTGTTTTCTCATGGTGCATTCATTAATTTTTATACAGTTTATTGGTTGATATTTTTAGTATTTCAAACTTACTAAACATTAAAGGTTTTTTTTAACTAAAAATGTCGTGATTCATTCATTTCTCTTCATTAGATAGTGTTAATCTATTTTTGTTACATCAATTTTATTTTAATCAATATTTATAGTACTTAACAATATCTAAAAATGTTCATTATGAGATTCTGTCTAGTAAAATTTCATTCAGGAAATGATTGCATTGTTTTTCTTTCTAAGTTATTATATATAAAAAGAAAAATATCAGATCCAATATCTGTGTGTTAAACATTCATTGTTCAAGCCATCATACATGTATAAAAATTATTAAATCACTCTGCAGTAGATATTTATTTTATGTAGCAAATCATCACTAGCAGTTACCTTAATGCAAAGCAAAATCTTAATACAAATATAATAACAGCTGATCTTATCATCCAACTTGATGATAAAACCCAAATATTGTTTTCTAAATTTGTCAATTCCAATACAGATCTATTTGAATAAATAATTAGCTTCACTCTAAAGCATAGGTTCTCAAACTTTTTCAGGCTACCGCCCCTTTTGCAAGACATAAATTTTGTAATGCCCCTCCCCTAAATATAACAGTTTTCCATGTTCAATCTGTTTGATATTTGTGACAGAAATAGCAACTAATGATACTCTACTGGATGATGCCTATCTTGTAATTCATACAATGCACACATGCTATAACATGATGTTAATGTTAGGCATCAGAATAAGGCATCAACATAAACTCTATATCAATAACAAGAAGAAAAAAAAATTAAAGTTATTAAATTTAAGTTTAAATGAGTGAAATCAAACCAAAGTCGATTATATTTCCTGATTTCTCTCTATTCAAAACTCTAATACCCTGCTAATTGGTTTTAGCTGGTATATCTTTGAAAGGCTGAACATAAACCTCACCTTTATGTGCCACTTTCAAAAAGGAAAAAACACTTTTAAAAAGGAAATACTACTGCCAACAAAAAAAAAAAAAAACAAATCAGCATGTCAATAAATTTTCAATAATCACATACAAGAGATTACAAAAATAATAATTTTACACAAAGTAAGTTTCTCTTTTTTCAAATAAAACAGTGTGTTAAAAGCAACAGCAACAACAACAAACATATATATATATCTATGCCTCAGCATACACACAAGCATTCCAGAAATTAATTTGGTAGAACTGTTTTAAAGTAGTAAAATCAAATAATAATTTATAGGGAAACAAAAAAAAATACAAATAATAAAAAATACAATAAAATTTATAGCAACAAGACATAATGATAAAAAATTAAAAAATTATACCTTCCCACTTCCTTCTGGTTTCTTTCCATTAACCATCTCTGGACTTAGTAACTTTTAAGTGTGCTATAAACCATAACAACAAGGCAGTGAGGGCTTTCCTTTGTCACAGTAAAACATAGGCATTAAGGTATTCATCATTATCAGCTAGCATCTGTGGCTACATGACAGCAGCATAGGAGTCTGGTTGGTGCACTAACATTGGGAGTTTACTTCATTAGCATTTTAATGATAAAATTTAGGCATTTTTATATTTTTCAGCTTTCTCTAGAAATCTTTATAATAACAATAGCAGCCAACCAAGAGTCGGTCACGCAATTCTAGATAGACTATAATTTGAAGCTAGGCTCAGCTCTGCTGTCTTTCATAAAGTTCTCCACTGCTTTACAACTAGAATATTTTTCTTAGTTCAGCAAACCCTTAACCACCCAGCAAACAAAACATAACAAGGAAAACAATAAACTCAGAAGAGATCCCCCCATCACCTGCTGAAAATCTTTTATAGCACACCTATAGCAATATGAATTGAGTATCCCTCTTTCACTATTATAGCCCTTATCTCCAATTATCTTTCACTTCTTTCATTTTCCACTCAAACTCTTAATTCCTCAAGGAGTTCCGTTTTACATATACTTTCTAATTTTAATACAATGGAAATAGCTTTTTCCATCTTTACAAAAGATTCAAAACAAAAAAAAAAAAAAAATCTGAGATATGACAAATTTTTAGATTCTCTCAGATAATATTGACCTTAAATTACCTTATTTTTTTAATAAAAAATATAATGCACAAGTTGACCACTTCTATCTATTAGTAAAATTTAAAATTATTTATACAATATGCATTCCTTTTAACTTGTTAATAGAGGATTAATAGAAGAAAAAAACATCAAAAATGTGCAAACCATTTACAATTTCTCTGACTATTTCCCCTTTTTATATATATATATTCTTGCACATAATTTATAAAATACCCATAAAATTGGCAAAATAATGTAAAAATTAGCAGTTTGAGAGTGAGTTAAAGCTGATGATCAGTGCATCTGGAGGAAAGGCTAAACCACCTGAACACTTCCCAAACGCTTTTGAACCAACTATCACCCCCCCCCTAGAAGTCTTCACTGCCCACTGGGGGGTGATACTGCCCACTTTGAGAAACATTGCTCTAAAGCATCCAGATGACAGTTCATTACCAAAATATGAATATATGCATAATGTATGATGATTGAAAGTGACATCTACTCAGATTTAGCTACATAATTTTAAGATCTGCTTATCTATTTATTGCATTATATATATATATATATTGTAACCTATGGAGATGATAACATAATGTAACACAATTTTAACTGACGAAATAAGTGAAGTGATAATAACATAAACAATAGAGACAGGTTAAATCTCATGCTAAACATAGCAATATAATAAGTTCAGAGTTATAATATATAGCTAATCAAACAACTAGTTCAAAATCTAGGCTAGCTTTTATGTATGCTGCTATAAGACAAAGGCATCAAGACAAATGCAACATCAAATCCAAAGAAGAGTTCTAATACTCTGCTCTAATAAACAAGACATCAGGGAATGTTCTGATACTAACTTTAAAACAACAATTCTTAAAATCTTATGCAGCTCATTACACACTTCAATGTTCTTCATCTAACACATTCTCTAAAATAAAATTCTTATAATCACAATAATTTTCTAAATAATCAGATCCCAGGCATAACAATTCTTGCTTTTTAACTCATATCTTCTATACAAAATAATTCTTTCTTAAAAATATTTTATCTCAGGCAGTAATTCTTTTTTAAAATAATTATCATAATCAAATTTTAGAGTTTTCAGTAATGAATTCTTCAATAATTTAAGCCTTTCTTTTTTTTTCCCCATTATTTAAGACCCACCAAGAATGTAATCCTAGTAACAAATAATAACAATAAGACATAATTTTTAAAATGATATCAAATTAAATAATTATTAAATATAAAATTAACCACAAAAATTATTATATTAAAAAAATAATTATAAACCTACTAGGATGACATTCATGATATTATGAGTAGGAAATGAATTTTGTTGCTACTCAAATATCACACCTACATATATTCTTATACCAAAATAAAAATTAAGTAATTTTATGATCTTAAGATAAATAAAGTAAAGTGATCTTATAATAGATGAATAAAATATCATTTTTATTTAAAATAAAATAATCTCTATGGATGATATCTTATCATCAACAATATAATTTTAAAAAATGACCTTTAAATTATATTTTCTTGCAGTCTTGTATTCTCAATGCATAAAGTGAATATGTGTGATATGATTAGATTTCTAAGAATCCAGATGATGATGAAAAAGATAAGGAACCATAAGTTAAATAAATAATATTTATTGACATTTATGACATGGAAAAGCAAACATTATTTAATAAACTTTATAAATTACAATATTCCCCAGACAAAAAATGAAATTATATGTTACCCCTTAAAATAGAAATAATTAGTAAATCAGAAATCTTAATGTGATTTCTTACAAATTCAGTAAAGTTCTCACTTTTAATAAACTCACTTTCTATTATACAGTTCTTATGCAAAACATATTCAATAACTCTAAATAAGATAAAAACTTACCATCTTTTGGTAACGATGAATTTGGAAAAGATGTATAAATTTTTATAGCTACATGAACAATATAAATTTAATAACAAACATATTTTATAAGGTTTTAAAACATCTGGATATGCTAGCAAGAACTACACGTCAAAACCACTCTGATTTATCAAGAGCGCAAATGAAGTCATGATTGCCATTGCACATCACTTCAAACATATCAAAATATCATGATAGAGATATGAACAAACATCACACATGACCTTAAATATATCACCTAGATACACATTAAGAGATTGAAAAAGCAAAGACAAAATAAGATAATGGCATAAACTTAAATAAGGTTCCATTCAAGAGGGAAATAACAAGGTAGAACTTTGCCTCTAGTCATAAAAATATGAGAATAAACCAAAAAGAGATGGGCTTGCCTTTATCTAGTATTATAGTCGTATCAGGATAATTACTGCTTTCTTCTATAATAACAAATAATTGATGTGCAAAACTAATAAAATATGGAAAATATAGTTAAATGAATTGTGGCAAAAATAATTCAATGATAAAAATATACATCAACTTCAAGAATTGTTTCAAACATTTATCTACATTCTAAATAACTCCAAAAGGAGACAAGTATAATGCAGTTTAAACTTTTGTTGCTCTGGTAATATTCTGAGAACTTAACATAAAAATCCACATAGAACTTAAACATAAAATAATACAGAGAAAGTATAATGAATGTAAAACTAAATATTAAAACTAAATATTTAATACCATTTTACCAAATAAAATAAATAGTCCTTAAGTCTTATTTTTCACACCATTACACAGGATGAAGTCAAATAAAAGTCCTTGGATGCCCTGAAGACTTTACAGAATTTCCAGATAACATTAAAGAAATTGAAATCACTGATACAAACAAGCTAGCCATTCTAAATAAATGATGTAGATTAAAAAAGTAATAAGATGAGTAGCAGAAATACTGCATATATTTTAAATAATACATTGAACAATAGCATAATAGGCATTAAAATATTTTAATAACACTGAATAGATGATATAAATATTTTCTTCCTATAAGATATAATTTGTAGCTTCAGGAATATAAATGGAGAGCACATATATATTAAGTAGAGTATAGTAAGAAATTACAATCAACATTCTTAAAGAACAAATATATTTTAAGTATACTAATTTGGAGCAAATAATATAATGTTAAAAAATTATAATAAATTTATAAGAAGAAAACAAATCACCTTTTTCAAGTATTATACATGTTATAAAACATCATGTTTTCTGGAGTTAATTATACATCATGCTTATGCTGTATTAATAATAAATATTCTTTTAAACAACAGGTAAGCAGATTTAACAATAATACATTTTATATTGCTAAACATAGATTAAATAAGTATTAAATACAGTCCAATATTATGATTTATCCTTTAGGGCAAACACACTTCTCAGTTTCACAATAAAGTTTACTGGAGAATAGTAACTTAATTTCTAACCCTAATAAAAGTACATATTTTATACCAGCATACAACATGCAAATATTAAAAATAAATGCATAATTTTGATTTCCCTCTTAAAATATTTTGCAGCAAGTAGTATATAGTATTATTTTAAAAATATAGCATGTATTCAATTTTATAAATAAAGAAATAAATGTTTCATTCCTTTGAAAATAATGCTACTGTGATAATAATTTTAAAATGAGCATTCATAAAAGTAAATAGACAAATAATTCATTAATTACTTTAAATAAGCATGTATGTTGATAATTAATTTTTCTAAATTCTTTTATCATTTACAAGGTCCTACCCTACGATTTCAGTTAACAGTTCTGATTTAATAATAATATTAAATTAAGCACAAAAAGACAACACTGGAAAATGACAGTAATATTCAACATTTCAAGTAACACCTCACATTTAAATAGCATATAAATCATTTCCAAAATTAATGCAAAATAATTTAAATGTTCTGGCAGTTAATATTAAAATTATCTTTTTAAAATGAACTTTGAATATGCTAAAATAAATTGAAACCAATAAGTTCTAACAATGTAATACAAATAATAACTTCAGTATAAATCTGTTGGCCAAAAATAATGAAACAACATATCACTTCCAGCATTGTACTTGCATTGTTTAGAACAATTTCCCATAGTGTAAGCAGTTTGAAGTATGAAGAGGCTAGATTATAAAAACATGAATAGATGTTTATTTTAGCAATACATAATTTTTCACTTTAACTAAAAAATAATTAATACTTGAATGCACCGAAGAAGGATGATGATAATAAGGAGTGTTAAACCACTAAATATTACATGATCACCACTACTGTATGGAGAGTTTTTCCTGTTTTAATAAGGTGTGTGTATACACTGGTCAAAACTTATATAGAGTAAGTCATGTGATTGACAACTGGGTATTACATATTAAATAAAATATATGACTTAGTTCTAAGAAAGATTAAATATTTTAATTACTGAGTTACAGATTCTAAAAATAACTTTAATTTAAATTGTTTAGACAGTAAACTAAACAATAATAACATCAAATCACTAAATATTACATGATCACAACTACTGTATGGAGAGTTTTGCCTGTTTTAATAAGGTGTGTGTATACACTGGTCAAAACTTTTATAGAGTAGAACATGTGATTGACAACTGGCTATTACATATTAAATAAAATATGTGACTTAGTTCTAAGAAAGATTAACTATTTTAGTTACTGAATTACAGACTCTAAAAACAATTTTAATTTAAATTCTTTAGACAGTAGACTAAACAATAATAACATCAAATCTTTATTATATTAAAGATTTTACATTATTTAATGAAATAAAAATTATTGTATCAATAAACTAAGAATAATTATTTAAATATTCTTTTAGAAGATCTCAGAACATTAATTATATATTCTTTAAAAATAGATATATTTAAAATATTACTATTTAAATTAACTTTGAACATTAACTTTATAACCAGGGACTACTTTTTAATAATTATTGGCATGCCCACTCACACAAATAAAATAATTATTGGTTTAAAATTTATTGGTTAAACTTTAAAATTTTCTAGAATAAAGGCTAATTATAATACTACTACATTTAACATTTATAAACTGTACTTCTAAATAAAGTAGCTTAAATATTTTAAACTAATAAAAAGATGCAACAATTAATGTAAAAATAATTTAACCCTTCTACTAAGTTATGCTTTAAATAAGTAATAATTTATGATTAGGCACTTATAATTACAAAGAAGTTAAATTAAAAAATTTAAAAATTATTGAAATACACTTCTAAAAATTAATATTATAGTAGCAACAATAACATAACTAAATAAATCATAGATATCCTATAATCACTATTATTGTAATAACTTTTATTGTATGAAAATTAAACTATAATTTTTAAAAAAATTATATTATTACAAAATTTATTATGAAGTTCTTCTGTAAGAATTGAAGGTTACAATATACATATAAAGATTCATTCTATTTTTTGATCCTTTGTTAAACATTTAGAGTGCTTTTAATTCTTAATTCATAGCTGTGTGAGGGGGGGTACTCTCTTTGTTTATATATACATTGAGCTATGTCTAATTTAAACTTTACATATTAAATCTTATTTAATTATTACAATCGGGCTAAAATTAAAATTTTATCTCCATCTTTGTATAATTGATTTTGAATAACTCTTAAGTGTCATATTCCATCTGACTTAAATTAATTTCATTCTGAATTACCAACAATATTAATTAAAGTTATGCTTATAAACATGATCTTTGTTCAACATTTAAAGTGTTTTTAATTTATTGCCTGGGGGAGGTTGTCATCTATTTCCATTGTTTACATATTCATTGAGATATGTTTAAAGTATGGAATGATAGAGATGATGAGAAAATAAAAAAAATAAGAGCATGAGACTCAGCATGGATTAAACAATATGTAGTTATACTTAGTTATGAACTACATCACCAAGTATTATCCAAGAATAATCAACACACATTTAATAGTCCATTTTTGTGACTGGATTTAAAAGAAATACATTATAAACAGGCTAATTACTATCTAGCTATTGCCAAATTTACAGCAAGATATAACAATTATTTGGATGCATGTACTTAGATGTTAATCTAACCACTTTACTATTTGATCTAATTTTTCATTTTCCTCTTGAATTCTATCCTGCATTTGATCCATAATATCAACTATTTTCTTGTCTACTTATTATCTTTCTTTATTTTCATAATCATTTTTTGTGATTATTTTCTTCTATTTTCTGCTCAATTTCTTCTATTTTAATATACATATTTTGATTATAATCTACTTTTCTTAAAAGTATTCTCTTTGTTGATTATTTTCTTTCATTTCTGTAAACAACATCTGATTTTGTTGACTAATTTCTTCTACTTTTTTTAAGAAGCATTTAGATTTTTTTTATCCTCTTCTCTTTGTTTTGCTCATTTTTTAATGACTTCTATTTTCCTTAGTAGCATTTGACTTTCTTCTACTCTTTTTTTACTATTGTTTTTTCTTTATTGATTACTTCCTTTCATTTCTATGAACAACATTTTATTTTGAAGACTGCTTTCTTCTACTTCATTTAGAAGTATCTGAGTTTTTTCTGTTCTTTTTTTACTTTCCTCTTTTTCTTCTGCTCTATTTAATTTTTCTCTTTTTTTTCTGCTCTCTTTTTATTATCTTTTTCTCTTTGCTCTTTTATTTCTTTAAACATTTGCAATATTTTGGGCTGATATGGTCATATCATCTATTCTCTGCATTTCTTCATTTAATTGCTGATCTTTTCCTTGATCACATTCTTCTTCCATCTTTTTCAAGTTTGCTCTTGTCAGCATGTAAGTTTATATTTGATCCCTTTAGACAGAAGGAAAACTATTTTGAATTATTTTTATAATAAACAAATGTAAATCTTTGTTCAAAGTATTATCTTATAGAATTAAGCCTCACATTATTTCTCCCTCCATGTAATCTTTCATTATTATCTAAAATTGTTACTATTATTACCCCTAGTCAGTCTTTTTTTTTGAACTTGACTGTCACAATGTTTGATTTTATTTGTATAATTTATTTCCTTGCTTTTTTCTCCAATTCTGTCCTGCTCATGCATATGTGACTGATTTACTTACTCATTTTATTTTACTTTTTAAGTACAACTGCATAAATAAAACCCAAGTTCACATAACAAACCATTTATTAAAACATTTTTTTATAGATCAGACCAGCAAGAGAATCAATAGTGATCTTTAATTCTGAGATAGATACAGAATCAGTAATTGAACTATAAGTACACAGAATGTTTATCTCAATTTAGACACTGTAAGCTACTTACAGCCCAAATTAGAAATAATAATGCAAAAATATTGACAAAGCTCTCCTTTGTTGAGTCTTATCTGCTGGTAAATACAAATTTTAAACTTAAGTCTTGCTCCTTTATTTTGAGACTTAGAGGTTGGGATGTAACTATGTTAACTGTTCACGGTAAACAATTGGAAATATCACAACTTGAAAATGAGTTGATATAGAGTTGAAAAAGAACTTTTCATAGAGTTGCATGAAAACATTGTACCATTAAGCCAATGAAAAAATTCTCCATTCATCACCAGTACAGAAAGTACAGTGAAACAAACTCCAAAAATCAAAAACTCAATCCAATCTCCAAAAATCATACTTTGATTTTTTATTCTACTTTACATATAAACTTTTATGTATATATGAATATCACTATTTTTATTATTTATTAATCAAATTATAATTTAATTATTATTTATCCTCTTGTCACACAATTTGCAGTAATACATTTTAAAAATTAATTCTGCATCAAAGTACAGTTCTTTTTCAGGTGTAATTATATTTGAGCTTCTAGTTATGTGATCATTTTGTATACTGACCACCAGAACTTGTTCATTATTGGGCCCATAGTTGGTCATTATTTATAGTGGTATGAAAGTATATGGTAAATTGGAATAAATATGAAGAGATTGTAACCATGGTGGCATGTAAAACGTCATCCCTATTAAATAAATAATCAATGATGAGCAAATATAAAAAGTATAAATATACAAGGAACAAATAATATATAAGGATCATGAGGTCAGCATTGCAATAATACTAATAGGCTATAATATCACCAGAAATTATCCAAATAATAATCAACAGTTATCCCTTAACTCTGCTCCTTTATTATTGTTGCACTTTTTAGACTGTCATCTCAATTCCTGAAGCCATTAATAATGATAATAGTGATGTTCAAGTCTTTGCTGTGGATGATCATTTGGGTGAAAAGACAAATGAAGAAAAATGCAATACACAAAAAGTGGAAGGTGATAGAAAATGTAATGATGGAAAATTTGAATAGATTCTTCAATGAAATAAATGTTAATGTAGAGAATAAAACTTATATAAATGAAGACCAAAGAGTAAATGAGTTACAACAATTAGAACAGAGCATTGAAAATGAACAAAAATACATGGAAATAATGAATCAAAATAATGAAAGGTGGAAAAAATAAAATGATATGACAATCAAAAAGGTTTTTAAAGAATTATAACATGCCAGCATGCCAAACCTAGTAATTAAAATTATACTAGTCCATTAAACCTAGTACTTTCTAAAAAACATAAAGAAATGATGACCATAGATTTTTATGGTTCCTTGCTTTCCTTTAAAAGGATGAAATATTTAGTTGTAGTATACAAATATTTTTTCAAAATTTGTTACTGTCTATCTTGTGCCACAAGTTAATGCAAAGCATACCACTAAGTTATAAATAAAATACCATACACACCTTAAATAAACATTTTTCAATGTAATTTAATATTAAATTTCATTGAAAAGTGTTTATTTAAGATATATATGGTGTTTTATTTATATATATAAAAATCAATGCAGAATAGGATAAGTAGCGGAAAGAAATTATAATATCATTAAGGTATTTAAGACACAACATTTTGCAATGGTGAGTATCTAATTCTATCATAACTATTTAATGCATATTGATGATTTAAACATCAGGTTACAGATTATTCAAATGCCTGCATAAATAATTCCATGATCTATAAATATGACATCATTCCAAATTACTTGGGAATTGACATTTATGAAAATTAAAAACAATTATAAGGTTTATTTTAAATCTTATATGTATTAGCAATTATTATAAATGCCAAATTAAATGTTAAAAATAATAAATTATTGTATTAACATATTAATAATTTAAAAATACATAGAATGAAAAAACTATTTATTTACATATAATGTTCTGGATGCTATTCTAATACTACATATGAAAAGCATATAATTAGATTTCAAATATATTTGATGATAGTGGAACAGTATTATTTGTCTGACATCCCATTTCACCTACTATATTCCAAAGTAGTATTCTTTCTCTAGTTCAAATTATACTAGTCCACATATATTGGCATATATTAATATGTATTTACATATATGTATATAATTGTGTACATTTAGAGATATTAATGTCTGTATGCATATTGTTACATAATGTGTATACTTTGTTATAAATTGTATATTAAATTAAAAGTAAGTGGTGTAAACATTGTTGTATGTGTAAGAGAGGACCTACATATATATGCAAATGAAGTTGCAATGTAATAGATTTTATAAGCATTGTGATGCTATTTGAATTATTTTATCTTTAAGTTATTATAAAATTAGAGTACAAATTTATTTTTATTCACATATAAATTTCTACTTCCAGAGGTGACAAGATTACACATATAGCAGAATGTTTACAGAACTTAAATCTCTTTTAAAAGATCATCTGATTTTTGGAAATTATCCCACAAGAACAGATTTTTAAAGTAAGTTTTAAATAAATTTTAAGACAAAAGAAAGGCAATCAAGCTGCACTATTTTATGAATAACTTAGACTTCACTTTTGTCTTTTCTAAAGTTAATAAAACTATGTTAGAACTTAAAATTTATTTAAAACAAATTTGTAAACAAGTTCATGGCTTTTGCAGGGGGAGTAAAGCAGTTAGTATAAAAAAAAATTAAGCACTGAGGTTCTCTGTCTTAAATTATTGATTCAGTTGCTGCCAGGGACTATACCCAATTTTAAAATGAGAACAGTTGGCAAGAAGGCTCAAATTTTACCAACTTCCTTTGGAAGATTATCCTATTGGAATGGAGAAGTTTGAGACCAACAGCCTGCCATAAAGACATCGGATGAGCCAGCCCAGCAAAGAATGCCAGTGCCAAATGCCATGAAGGATGCCAAATGCCTTGAAGGATGCTTCAGTCATAAGAATATCGGTAACATTTCCTGCAGAGCTCTTAATATTAAATCTAAAATTAAACTGCTTTAAATAAATTTCTTAAGCTAGCTATATAATGAACATTAGTAAAAATCATAACTTCTAAATGTTTTCTAATAAATTAAACTTTAATGTAACTGTAATGAATTTTATAATGTAACTTTAATAATAATAATAATAATAATAATAATAATAATAATAATAATAATAATAATAATAATTGTAAGAGTTTTGTCTTTTAAATGAATAATTGTAATTTAATAATTTTCCTAATCATAATAACTGCGTTCAGTTATTATACCTATACTATCCTAATCTGCGGTCATGCCTATTCTCTTTTATATTCTTTATTTCATTGATTTATGATATGCAATAATTCAAAGTAGGGATTATTAATATTAATAATTTAGAGAGATGATTAGAAGCTCTCCCATACAGGATTTATGCTGCTCTTGAACACAAACATAAATCTCTGTTTTGAAACTTATATATATATATATATATATATATATACACTTATTTAAACTACTATGTTTTAGCTTTTCATGATTAAGGTTTGCATGTTAATAAATTATATCTAGTTAATTAATAGCAAGAATGATATTTTAAAGCATATTATAAATAATTAGTTACTTCCCAAATATACTTTACTCCTCTTTTGTTTATGATATAGAGTATTTGGATTTAATTTGTAAACTAGATCACTTTAATTAACCCTTTTTAGCATATTTTGTGTATGCTAATTTATAAACTGGGATAAAGTAGTTTCACAGGAAGAAACTATAGATTTAGTGCATTAGTTTATTTTAATATTTGATATTTTGGAATGTGTTATGAATGTATCCTTATAAAGCACAAATGTGCAATATGCCTTGATATATATATATATATTTCTTTATTTAAATGCCTCAGGTTTGATGCCTACCCATTATTATTAGTTTGGACTGCTCTTTCTAGAACTGGAACATGAGGGTCCAGAACCATATTTTAAGCTGCTCTGATCACCTGAACTAAATGTTCTTTATATTTTGTAATAGCAAGTTGTATGGTCCATAAGAACAGAGTACATGGTCTGAATCCCATGAATAATTGCACATTTGGGATGCAACCCTTATTTTAGTTTATGTAGCACCAGTTCATTCCTCCACAATATTATTCAGTTCAGCATTGAACTGAAAACCAGATCTAGTTTATATAATACAATCTGCATAGGGAGCACATTATTACTCATTATGTATAAATTAGTCAATATAAAGTATATTTTGTCAGTTATCATCCTTGTAAAATTTAACTCTTAGAAAACTCCATAGGAATGGCATAGCATAATTCAGGCATGATTATAGACCACAGGTATTAATTTTTAATAACAGAAATTAACTGATTTAAAGTGCATAAAGATGAGACCTTGTTATAAATCCACACATCATTGTAAGACACCTGCAAGTTTAAATCCCAATGCACTTACATTGTATTAATTAACTTATATTTTAATAATTAAATATCTTAAAACTTATTATAATGTTTAGTATGTTATTCGCAACCTATCCTAAGTCTTATCCAAATCTATTCTGTATTAGTTAAGTATTGATATATGCATTATCTCATCAGCCATATGTGTGTGTAGTTAATTTAGTATTAATTTAGTCATTGTTCCCTGAGTCTTATACTCCACCCTTTGCTACTGCCAGCACATGGACTAAAAGAGGCCAAGGGTAACCTCATATATATCATCCACAGGGTAGTAAATCACAGAGCCAATGATTGGTGAAGGAACTGAGGTGCAATCTGATTTGAGGTCTCAACCCCTCATCTATGTCAGCTTTGAGATAATTTGCCAAAACTCTGAATTTTGTTGCGTGAATGTACCAATATGATTACTACAATAGTAAACTGTTTATTTTATGGTAGATAATAATTAGCAGTTTTAAAGTTTTAATTAGCAATAGGGAATACTAATATACAATTTTCATTTATTTATATATAAAATGTTATGTATAAAATTTTTTGTGGATGTAATCATATATAGATGAATCAAGATACAGTATTGAAAAAAGATTAAAGGAGCAGGAATTGTTATATAAACACGTAAAAAGTAAAAGTAATAATGATTTAATGACTGCTTTAGTTTTCTTGAATCATAAAAGGACACGTAAATATTAATTTAAGTTTGTTATTGAAAGTATTAAGATTATTTGTGAAGAGAGAAACCATAATAAAAGAAAAATTAAGGAGGCAATTTTAATAAGTAGAAATAAAATGAATATAATTAATAGTAAATGTGCTAACAATAAAATTTGAGATTATTGGGGTTTGAGTTGATGACATTTGCTTCCTTTTGTTTTTTGAATTTAATGGCCATTGAGGAGGATTAAAGAATTAACCAAAAGTACTACTGTGGATTGAAGACTATATAATAGTTAATTACTGTTACATTTATTTTTTTATTATGTATATATATTTTAGACAGTGGTCATCTTTGGCCATATCATATATTACAAGTTTATAAAAGTAAAGTTAGAATGGGGAAAGAATACTTAATTTTCTCATTTTTTTAATAATAAGAATTGATTTAATTGAATATTTTTTATTTATTAATTGATAATATGAAAATTCTTAACATTTATAAAAAAAATAATAATATGGATATTTATGGTTTGTTGCAGGTTAGTTGTAAAAGAGAAAAAAAAGTATAAAGTAAAATAAATAATTTATTTTGCTCTCTCTCTTCAGTAATTTTATTTACTAATTTAATTTTGAATAAAAAAAAGTACTAAGAGAACATTTTTTCTCCTCAGTAAATTATTGAAAAGTTTTAATTTCAATCTTTAAAAGGTGATAAGAGACATAAATAAGCAAAAATGTATATTCTTCAGATTTTTAAAAGAAAAGAAAAAAATAAGGTTTTAACATTTTTGATAAAAAAAATTGTTTTAATTAATTAAAGTTATTTTTTCTTTTCTCTTTATCTCTAGAACAAAATGTAATGTTCAAAGCATAATTAAGAGATTATCTTGTTTTTTTTTGTCATAAGAAAAAAACAACTATACAGAAGAAATTTTTTTTATCATTGGAATTTTTTAATTAAAAAAGGAGGAACTAACTAAATATTTTTTGTAAAAATAGACTCAATCAGTCAGGGCTTTAATATGGGCATGATTGAGAGGATATGTGATTGAATAGATACAGAATTGTACCAAAAATATTGTGGGGTAGATAAAAAACAGAAGACCTTAGTGTTTAGTGAGGAACAATCATTCTTAATCAAGTTATTAAAAAACAGGAGCAAGTGGTGTTGATTCAGCTGTTGAAGAAATCAAAAGTAACAGTTCACTTGTAAAGAGAACAGTGACAAATAGTTTTTTAGTCTGAAATAAAATTCATCTCACAACTAATTAAAAATAATTTTTAAAATGGATTTGAGGAAAATAATGTGCCATTTTAGCTAAATGCTGAGCATCATCAAACCTCCTCATGTAATCTCTTCATTAAGAAAATGTAGAATAGCTCTGAAGTAATCTGCAACATGCTTTGTTTCCATTCAAGAGCATGGCTATTTCCTTCTGTGCATTCACATGATCTGAAAAATAGATTTAAAACATTGGATAAATTCATTATGTATTGAAGCCTGAAATGCAAGTTAGTAAATTCATTATGTGTATTAATCTGACCTGAATATTATCACATTGGAAAAATGGTTAAAATTGTGTGTTATTTTGACCTGCAAGTTATTACATTACAAAAAATAAAAAAGTTCAATCTGTATAAAACCTGAAAAAATTCTATTGTAAAAATGGATAACATTATCTGTGTAAATATGTGTTAATGTCAAAGTTTATAAGAAGAAAACCAAAGAAAAATCAAAAGGAAAACAAAAACACTGGTAAAAACATATTTTAATGTGCACATTATGTTTACATTTATATATAATTTTTAAATAAATAATAATTGGTAATAATAATATTTTTTTTTTATAGAAACGTCTTTTTTTATAGTATTTTTTCCCAAAATGCAATTATATAAGATCTTTTCATTTTCATAAGAAAAGGAAAAGAGAATTTAACCTAATTTAAATGTGTTTTTTATCTTTGAAATGTTGTTTTCAAATTTTCATCATTGAAGCATGAAACAAATTTGTTTAAAGTTAATGTTGGTTAATTAAATTAGTGAGAGCCAACAACAAGTTATTATTATTTACTATATAAAATTATGTTTTGATGATAAAAATATGTTAAAGTTTGAATTGTCATATTATTTTATATTTCTCAATTTTCTTAATTTATTAGTTAATTTATTAAATATTTGTTAAAAATAGTAATATCAAAGTCTTTATTCCTCCAACTATATGTTCTGTGCATAGACAGTTTGTAACTGAATTTCATTATGGCATGTTTTAGGGATTTGTAAATTATACCAGTAAAACTATTCCAATTAAAATAAACATATACCCTTATAATTTTTCTTATTTATAGTCACAGTCCCTAAGGTCCTTGCTTCCCAAGTTAGTCATGAGCAATAGTAGTTTATTTAGATGTAGAGATTTATATTTGTGTTTGGACATCCAGATAGTTCTCTGAATTGTGCAAAGGTATCATCTTTAAAATCCATTCACTGCATTTTATTTTTTTGTTGGAGTAAATTTAGTTTACTGTTGGCCTGTACACTAATGGTATCATATGGCCATAGTGATCAACATGTATCAGTATCCCAGCATTAGTTTTTATTACGAGGATAGATTCATACTCATATATGAGGA
The DNA here is from genome assembly GCA_028023455.1 of Epiperipatus broadwayi. Taxonomy (NCBI): domain Eukaryota; kingdom Metazoa; phylum Onychophora; class Udeonychophora; order Euonychophora; family Peripatidae; genus Epiperipatus; species Epiperipatus broadwayi. The sequence goes on from JAQFVV010000019.1 coordinate 5,372,097, forward strand.
TCCAGATGATTGTCTTATATTTTGCCCTAAATTTGGTACTGGCTAGATTATTAGCCTGTTTCTAAGGTATCACTTTTAGATCCAGTCACAAAGGATGGCTATTGATTTTTGATGAGTTAATTATTCTTGTATAACTCTGGTGAAGTAGCTTATAAATATAATTATTTATTTTTATTAGATGCTGATGATGATTTTATGATCCTTATATATTTATTCCTTTTATATCTATATACTTATATTTTCTCATCATATATTTGATATTCATTTTATTTTATTCAATGGGGATGATGATGATTGCCGTCACCCCTAACACCTTTCTGTACCATTGCACATATACATAGAAATTGTTTGAATACACATTTTGTTAATGCACTATGAATAAAAATTATTATTATTAATAAAGTTATATTTATCAATAGCAGAAAAGGCTGTAGACATTAATATAATAATTATTTTAATAATTAACTGTGGGTAATTATTTAAACTTTTAAATGATTTCATATTTGAAATTGTTTCAATTCTTTTAAATGTCAGTCTGAGTAATGAAGCTTATGGTGAGGCATTGATAAGAAAATTGAAATTCTGTGATATTTGAAGTATTTGCCTTACTATTTTATAACTATCACTGGGTAAACACACACATTGAATATAGATTTCCTGTCTTGAGAAGTGGCATGTATTTTTAAAAATCCCTCTGAGATTTCAAAAATACTTCAAGCTGATAGAAGTTTACATTTTGAAAAGTGACTGGTGACCTCCTGAGTAAAAATTCTACAATATTTTACTATATATATATATTCATACACACATTAATAATATAACTTATGGAATAATTTTATAAATATAAATATACTGTAGTTAATTTTTTATGTATTTATTTAAACCATACATTTTTTATGAATTTATAGCTTAAATATATTTTAAAAATAAAAAGTTACTAGTAACTAAATATAATTGAGTTTACATATTTCTCTATCTAATTTTTTTTTCTCTCTCCACACACACACACACTCTTTATACACACACTTGGGGAGGAATTATCTTCATGTTCAACTGTTTCTGTATTAACGCACAATATATAAATATTTTAAAAGATAAAAGCAATCTCTAACGAGCCCCTTAGAGAAAAGGCCTTTCAATAGTTCTTCATAGAAAATAATGAGAAAAAAAGGCATTATTCATCAGAGTTATTCTTTGCTGAGTGATCAAAGTGTGAACTGTTTTTTAATCTCTGTTTTATGCTACATCTAAGATTATATAGATACCTATTTACTGACCAATATTTGATAATTAACTGAATTATTTATAAATACATTGTCCAAAATCTGAAAAAATTATAAGTCTTAACCAGTTGTATTTGAATTGAGTATTAAACATAGCACCAATTATGCTACCATTACATTATTAAACCCTAATAAATACAAAACGCTTTTTATGCCAAGAAAGCACTCTCTCTTCCTCAATGAGCAATTGTGATAAATAGTTTTTAATAAGTCCCCAAAGTTATATTTTATAATTTTATTTAGTTGTTGGTCTTTTATAATTTTTTTTAAAAAGTTAACTCTTTTCAGATTTTATATCTTATAGTCTGTTATATTTCAATATACCAACCAATTTTGATAAAGTATATCCTACAAATTAGCAATATATTTGCTGTGACTGTAAATAAATAGCAATAGAATAATCAAGTGGGTAGAAAATGCATATATATTTATATTCAAAATTCAAAAGGTACTACGAATTCAAATAAATATATTACAGATTGCATTACAAAAAATTACATTTTATTAATTAATGAAAATCCGTTATCCATTATTGTTTTTATTCACTGTTATGGTTATTTTTTAAGCATTTATGCACAACATATTTTTATTAGGCATCTGTGAAAATAATTTTTAGAGATTTTTTTGAAGTTTTAGGCACTTTAGTAATCTGTAAATGTTGAAAAAAATGAATATTATATAAATAAAAAATTTAAGAGTAGGAATTCTATATTATAGTGGAATAAGTGAATTACTACAATTTAATTTTAAAATGTCAAACTCCCTGCACTAATATCTTTGACATTAGTCATTATCGTATCTTTCCTAACTTTAACTTCAGTTAAAAACGAATATATCTTATTTGTTTTTTTAATATTAAATATAACGATATAGCATTGGTAATTTAATTCGAAGCAAATTAACTCATTAATGGATAACAAACATATCCTTAGTAATAAAATATAAATTATACCATTTGAGGAAATCTGACTTCTCTTTAATCGTGATTCTTTTATTAAAGGCAGAAATCTATCTGCTAATAAGTCCAAAAAAAAGATATTAGCCATTACATTATTTTTCTCTCTTTTTAAAAAAATTCCATAGCCTTTAAAATTTTAAATCTATTTTATTTTCTATTCAAGTCCCCTCCCCCATTCAACTATTTTAACTTAAAGTCATCATTATCATTATCCAGTTTTAACGTAAAGACCAAAAAAAAAAATTGTATTTGTTTTTACAAGCATATTATTTTTATCCTGTTCAATTAATGCATTTATAGGATAAATGATTAAATAATATTTTATTTATAAAGCTTAGAAAGTAAATTTTCAAACTTATTGAAACACTTAGATAATAAATAGTAGCATGTACTGTTACCACGAGTCACGGATGTCTGCTCTTCCATTGTTATTGTGTAGAATAAAGGGGGACTTTTGCATGGTGGTCATCAGAGCTCAGTAATCCGTTGAAATGAAAAGATATAAATTACACTGTTTTTGAATACAAGCCAATTTGGTTGTTTACTTACATAACTTTAAAGCAAGTTCATTAACTATATAGTTTCGTAACTTTATTTATAATCTATCTAATTACATATTTTTAGTCTTTTGATAGAACTGTATTCTTGATTACTAATATCTTTAGATATTATACAAATGCTCCTTTTGTTTAATATTTAAATAAATCACACTCTCATTATGTTCACGTTAGCTGCACTTGTATCCTTTAATAAACTAAGCGAATAAGTTTGTAACAATAAAAATGAAATCAAAGTGTGATTCAATAATTAGTATTGACATTCTTTAACAAATGCTAAATAAAACATATAAAAAGTCTATAGTACACATTTATATAAGATAAAAAAAGCATTTAAAAATCTGCTGTAAGACAAAGTCTTCTCAAATTTTTCTCTATTCAAAAATTTTTAAAGAGAAGTATTACTCATCATGCTTTCTAAATACATGATAAGGATTTGAGTGTTTTTTCTTGCTTTAGCCTCTAGCTAAGAGTTATTATATACTCATTTACCAATCAATCTTCCAAAGCTGAATTTTCTATGGGACACCATCTAGAAAAACAAACCTAAGACTTTAAAATCTGGGGGGAAATGTTTTACTTAATCAGAATTTGATCCCAGATCATAGATGTAGTAGATGTGTATACTACTTCACAACCATGACTTGCTCATAATAAAATTATATATATATATGTAAATTTATAAAAAAATATTAGAAAATACAGTACACCTTGGGTCTTGTTTTATGCGGTAGATAGGTTCCTCAGAAAATTCGCACAAAAGAAATTGCACAAAAATAGACTTAACTTACTTTGAAAAATGGGGGATACGTACTGTAATTTCCCAAAAATCGCATAAAAGCAAAGCAACAATGTAAAATTACTTTACAATTTGCATTAAAAAAATAAGAAAATAAAATATGACTAATAAAAAATTTCAAATTTGAAAAAAATTGATACAAGGCAAACTTTTTTATTAACTACAGTATTTAATTTTATTCAAAACAATATATTTTTATGTGTAATTTACGTTCTTTTCATACATGTACAGTATTTTTATCATTATCACTATTTGAGACATCAGATTCATCATGATGTGATGTGAGGTACTGTAGCTTCTCCTTAAACGAAGCCAAAAGGAAATACAACTAAAACATTTTTCAATCGCTGTTGATCCTTTCCATTTCACTAAGTGATCTAAAATTGAAATTTTTGTTTCCAAAGAAATTCATTTTCTTGGGTGTTTTTTTTTTCTCTCCATTAGAGTAAACTAAAAGTTTAAAATAAAAATAAGAACTTAGATTTATGATAATAAAAAGACACCGACTCACCATTTTTGGGCAAAATTTAATTAAAACTAACAATTAAAAATTAAATTATTATTTTTGTCTTTAATTTTTTAATTTTCAGTTCCATTTAAAATTCAAATTTCATCATTAATTTCAGATCACGTTATGTAATTTTTAAATTGTTAATTACAATTAAAAATCAGATTTTAATAATTGTGCCCGCTGCTGTTACTCACCTTTTAAAAATAAACTTGCAGACACTAAATGATTAATTGATTATGTAATCTTTTTATAAAAAGCCAAAATAGAATGTGATTTTAAAATGCAAAAACGACAACACACATAGTATTTTTCATCTATAATGTTTGAATGGATTTACATTATAGTCTAAAATTTAATGTGTGTATATAAAATGGAGAGATTCTGATTTTAACTGAATTATGAACTTCTTTATTGCATAAAATCTATTACAGTACTAATATAAAGTGCTGAAAATATTGAAATTATTAAATGGAAGTCGAACTCCGATAATGCGCTATTACTTTAAATATGACATGAGTGTGCGAAATTTATAATATTTAAAGTAATAGCGCATTATTGCATAACTTCAAAATCACATTAAATAAATCGGCATAAAACAAGACCTGGGTGTACTTAAAAGTTTATATAAAAAAAAATCTATAAACATCACTTAGGAGCGCTTTCAACTATCTTTGTAGTTTTAGTCAACTATTATTTTGAAAGGTCAACTTTCCCATAATTCCATGATGTCAACTTTTCCATAACATCACAGAATTATGGGAAAGTTGACATCATGGAATTATGGGAAAGTTGACCTTTCAAAGTAATAGTTGACAAAAACTATAAAGATAGTTGAAAGCACTCCTAAGTGACGTTTATATATATATTTATAAACTTTTAAGTACTGTATTTTCTAATATATTTTTTTATAAATTTACTTATATTATTTTTAAGAAATACAGATATTGATTTGTAATATTATATATATTAAGACAGATTTTTATCTCACAATGAATTCTAGACATTAAAATTTATAGACTCTTTACTTATAAAGTTGTGATATTTTTAGTAAGTGGTTTACAGTAGTTAAAAAAAGATTACACAACAATGTTATATAAGTAAAATAAATTTTCAAAAGCAATCCTGCATTTGTCACAAAGATTTTGCTTTTATAATTTTCAAATCTTATAGTTTTTATTTTCAAGTGTCCCATAAAAAAAAACTTCAATTATAAATATAATTGATGTTGAAGTTGAGCAAACATTGGACAAATATATATTACTTATAATTATTTTTAATCGTTTCTTATTCTATAAATTATATATATTCTAATTAATTATTATCATAATCATTTCTAAGCATTATTATATCAACTACAATTTAAAGGGCTCTTTAAGTATAATGCAATTTCTCTGATCTGCAGTCTTTCTTATTCATATCAACCCACTACAATTTACTATTTTATTCATTTATCTCATATATGGTCTCTCTCTCTATGTCTTTTACAATCCCTTGGAATTCAGCTTAATATTTCAACTGTCAATCTATTGCCATCTCTTCTAGACATATATCAAGCCCAGCTCCAATTCAAACTTAATTCTTTCAATAATATCATTAACAACCAGTTTGTTCTCTCACTCATGTGTAACATTTTTGATCCTTCTATCATACATTTCTCCATACTTTACTAAATAGTCTGAAGTCTCTATATTGATATTCTATTAAGTGCCCAAGTCTCAAATTCTTATGTAAGAACTAATAAAACACATTTATTAAAAATCTTCCTTTTCAAACCCATAGGCATATTTTCTTTTAATATTAAGTTATGTCTACCAAAAGCACTCTATCTGAGTTCAATTCTATGATTAATTTTATTCATTGTATTTCCATTTATATTAATAATCTGATCAAGATATTTGTAGTTGTTAACTTCTTCTAATTCATTATTATCAATCTTTATTTATTTATTTGAGAAAATTCATTGAACATTATTTTAGTCTTTTTAGCAATTGTCTTTAGTCCTATATTCTTACCTTCATATGATAACTCTTGCAACATGTCCTGAAGCTCTGAAGCATTATTTACAAAATCAATTACATCATCTGAAAAGTCTAGTTAACTTAAATAATTGTTATTTATTTTAACTCCCTCAGTTTCCTATTCTAATCTACCCAATATTTATTGTAAAACTGCTGTAAAATATTTTGGGAATATGGAAGAACTCTCTCATGCACCATTTTTAATGTTAGTCTTAGTTATTACTATGTAATCTAATCATTGCTGGTGTGTTTTGATAAATATTTTATAAAATATGACAATATCCAGGGTCTATATCTTGATGATTCAATGCTTTAATCACTGAAGAAATGCTTATAGAATCAAATGTATTTTTTATAATCAACAAATCCAAAACAACATAGTGGCAACTCATTTTCTTTGATGTTTGTTCTATAACTTATCTCAATAGTTGTATGTGATACACTATGCTAAAACCATTTTTAAATCCAGATTGTCCTGTTTGGTTGGTCAAAATCCAAAGTTTGCTGTCAATGAGTTATGATTATTTTAGAAAAATTTTATGTCGAACTAATAAAAGTTTGATAGATTTGTACTTTCAAATATTTCTCTATCACCTTTTTAAAATTTCAATATTAGTAATGCATTCTTCCAATCATTTGGTACAACTTTATCATTTAGACATTTGGTACTACCTTTGCCAACAATATTTTTATTTTTTCATTTGCTTCTTTTAAAATAATTGATTATAATTCAATCCTTATTTGGAGCTTTTCCCTTCTCCATAAATAATTGCATTTCTGACTTCTTCATTTAAAATGCTGGACAATTCAGAAAATGTAATAATTGATACTTTTTCTTATACTTTATTGCCATATTATTTTTATAAAATTTTATAATGTCATAGTATTTGCCTGAAGGTTTAATGATTATGGTATATTAGGTGTGATTATATGTTGAACTATTTTCATCATCTATTAGTAAATGGCGAATGTATAAAAAATTTAAAACTTTACTTAAACTTTTTAAATACAAACAACTTGTTAATAATAACACACAAATAGACAACATATTTTAATAATGACATAACATTTTGAGTAGTATTATTCTCCACTCGAGTCAAACTCATACTTTTAGATTCTCAAATATCAAATTTAAGATAATTGTTCCAACCAACTATGCTATTCTGTCAAAGGCAATAGATAGTAGAAATTTCATATATTTTTTATATAAGGCTTGTTTCAAACCCTGAGTCCTTCAATTTTTTTTTGTTTAAATCTTCCTGAATCTTTTAATTTTTTTTAATTTTTTCTTAAGAGCAAGGCTAATTAGAGCTTCCATACATTATGTATTACCACACTGGGTTGACTTATATGATTATTTGCCATTGTCATATAAGCAGCTTCTTTGAATTTTCTTTTTGCACCTTTCCCTTTCTATTCAATATTTTTGTATTTTTCCAATTAAATATATAGCCATTAGTACATATATGATCTACCACTGTAGACATATCTTTTATTTCTTTTTTTAACCATTAGTTTGTGTTCATCCAATTACTGTCCAACAAGACAATAGACCTCATCAATAAACTTCCTTCTACATTCACATGGTATTTCGTAGATGCAATTTTTGTTCTGTTATATTGACTGCAGATTTTTTTTAAATTTGTCTACTACTCCTGGTATGTATGAATACACTACAGTACCAATATTTGTGTTTTCTTTTAGTGTCTCTTTTTGTTATTTATTAGAGATTTTCTTGATGATCACTGATGAATAACCATTCTTCACGAGAATTTGTTCTATGTAAATGTTTTCATTTTCCAAATCACTGGTTTCCGAACAAACATCCTTTGCTCTGTTCCATAATGATAGTATAATTTTCTGTTTAGGGCTCCTGGTATGCTTGTGTGTATATGACAAGTATTTGCTAGAGTATTCTTTAATAGACAACAAAAAGAGACACCAAAAAAAATGATGATTATTGGTAGTGTAGTGTATCCATACATATCAGGAATGGCAGACAAATTAAAGAAAATCTGCAGTCAATATAACATTAGAACAGCTTTACAGAGCCATACCACACTTCAAGGAATTCTTACTTCTACCAAGCTTAAAGAACAAAAACTACATTTATAAAATACCATGTGAAATGTGGAAGTTTATTAGTCAGACCTGTTGCCCTGTTGAACAGTGATGTGAATAACACAATACTAATGGTTAAAAGAGAAAAAAACAGATAAGTCTACAGTAGCAGGTCATGTATGTACTAATAGTCATATGTTTAATTGGGATAATACAAAAATATTGAATAGAGAGGAAAAGGTGTAAAGAAGAAAATTCAATGAAGCTGCTCATATGACAATGGCAAATAATTCTATAAGTCAATCCAGTGTGGCAATATACAATGTATGGTAACCTTTAATTAACATTCCTCTTAGAAAAAATTAATAAAAAAATTTAAGGATTTAAGAGGATTTGAACAAAAAAAATTGAAGGACTCAAGAGAATTTGAACCAATTCTCATATATAAATATATAAAATTTCTACTATCTGTGACCTTTGACAGAATAGCTCATTTGGTTAGAGTCTTTGCCTTAAATTCAATATTTGAGTATAAAGACATGAGTTTGACTTCTATGTGCTAATACTCTCACTGGTCAGGTCAGCAACACATGAAAAAGAATGAAGAATAATACTACTTGAAATGTTGTGTCATTACTAACCTTGTAATTAAAAAGTTTAAATAAAGTATAACATTTTTGATACATTCAACATTTATTGATAAATGATGGAAATAGTCCAACATATAAGCACATTCATGGTGTCATTTTTCTTTTTAGAAATAGTTCCATCTTTTTATTCTTCTAGCAGAAATAACTTTCCTGCCAATACCAAGATGCTGTTTTATATTTTTGATATTTTTATTCTCTTCTATAGCTTTCCTTGATAATTTATAATTATATTTTTTTTATATCATTACTAACACTTTTTCATACCATTTTACAATCTCATAGAAATCTTACCAAATCTGTGCTGCTTTTTTTATACCAGTTATCTTTATTGTAGTTTTTAAAAGTGTATCAGATATCTTTCTATTGATTTCATTCAAATCTGAACAATCTTCAAAATCTGTTAATATTTTAAATGATTTGCAAATTTTAATTTTAATTTATAGGAATGTTCCTGAAGATTAGGAATAACAACTGTGAATAATATTTTTCTTAATAATTTTCATCTCTTTAGTTTTGCATTAATACGTATACATCTCATTAATTGATAATCGCTTCCTGGTCTAAATTTATTAAAAACATTGTAGTCTTAATATATATATATATATTGTTAACCAAACTATAAACCCATGTCACCATTAAATTCTTTTTTTGCAAACTCCACAAGACTGTTTTCTCTTTCATTTCTATTACCATAATCAAATTTACCAACAGCATTTTCATCTTTTGATCATTTACCAATTTTAGCTCTAAAGTCATCCATGGCAATTTTAAAATGCTGTTTGATCTGATTTAAAATCTTTTATAAATCCATATAACAATCCTCTATTTCTTCATCACAATGAGAACTTATGAGAATTTGTTGGGGCCTAAATCTGAATTATCTGCATTTAGTATTTTGCATTAATTTGAATAACTAATCATGCTACTGTACCTGATGCATTATCAATGTCCACAGTGGGGGTTTTTTCCATTTTTTATTTATAATGAGTCCTACTCCACTTGTGCTTTTAATATATGTGTTTTTGTAATATAGTTCATGTCCACTTTTTAAATCAATAGTCTCTTCACATTTTCTTCTAACTTAATATAGTTTAATAACATCTCATTTAATATTAAACATTTTTTTCTTCTAATTTATGTAATCTTCCTTCACTTCAAAATAATCTGCAATTGTAAGTACTTAAATAAACTGCCAGAGTCCACCAGTGGTTTACTTTCCACCTTTAATCTCTAAATGTTGCCTTGACTGGTGAGTTTATAGTCTCCTGGAAATAAGGATCATAATTTTTATCTGTCATGATTGTAAAATATAACAAAAAATTATTCACACACACATTTATTCTGCTTTTGAGAAAACTCAATTGATATTTCAGTCAAGATCTATCAGGCAAATGAGAAAAAAAAAAACATGTTGTCTTTTGATTCAGAGTTAAAAGGCTAATAAATTTATTGTGCTGGTTAATGGTGTTGGTGAATAATCCATCTACAGCTACAGCAATAAGAATGTATAGATTGGGCAATTAGGAAATTGCCCTGCTCATTTGCTTTAAGGCCTCAAAAAAAAAAAAATCAAAATTTCTTTTAGTTAACATCAAACTCCTTTTTATAGACATGATAAGTAATACCATGCTAATAATATGTAATTACTATATCAATAAATTATCCAAAGACAGATTATATCAATGTACTGCCCTCTATTATCAGAATTAGTTTTATGATAAAATAAAATGAATCCATTTACATTCTTATTTCATAATTATTATAAGATTAATCAAACTGGCAAATAATTTTAATAAGGTGGATATATAAATGTATATATTTTGTTTACTTTTAGAAGTGAAAATGTCAATCCAAACAAAAGTTTATGTTTGTAAAAAATTAATTATGATAAACAAAGTAATGCTCATTTTCTGAAAATCAAATATGAAGTGAATAAAGCTTAAAAATTTGTTTAGTTCCAAACAATTTAGAACTGTTTTTTCAGACAAGCAGTCCATAGCCAATTTAACTAGCTATCTTTTATTGATCAGTAAATTACTATGTTTAGTTTTTTAGCTACAAAGTCAAAACAAAAATGAGAAATAGATCATGTGATAGATATAAAGCTTGATAGTGATGTTTTATGTATTAAATTTTTTTTATAGAATTTGCTTATAAAAATGTTTTTTATTATTAATACAAATCTAATATTTGTAGCAGCTGAAAATATAATTTATAAGTAATTCTACATTAATGACAAAATTTATTTCAGATAAATTAAGAAGGTGTTGGGAAAACCTTGTTAGGTAGAGGACTATTTAAAGTCTGTTTTATGTATATATATATAGCTTTATGCTTTTTTACGTCTAAATCGAAGATTTAAGCAATTAGAAAATTTTCTTCATTAATCAAATAAAATTATTGATTACAAGATTTTAAATAAAATTTAACTTAAAATAAGCCTTTGAGCATTCTCTAAATCTGAATTACTACCCAAATGATTCCAAAATAAATTAGATTTTTAATATTGAATTATCAATATTATAACTTTAATTTATTTAATTTAAAAGTACACCAATGTAAATTAATTTGGTAAAAGCTTTTGATTGTTCTGCTATTATGTAAGTCCATTTATAAAAGAAAATATCTATTTTGGCACACACTTTTTATCATTTAAAAGAACTGCAATAATTGAAATGTTATAATAGTTGTATCAATATTCAAATATTAAATCAGTATTGTTTTTCTTCCAGTTTCAAAATCTTTATTAAGCTATGAAATATTTGGCAATTTATTACTCAAATCTCTGTGCTTAAAATTTATAATTGTCAGGACAATTAAAATCCTGGTATTTATTATTAAAAAATGATTAAATAATTAAAATAATAGTTGTACTTATATGTTGACTATTTCCATCATCTAACATTAAATATAGAACATCTTTAGAAAAAAATTTAAACTCTATTTACATTTTCCAATTATATTCAACTGCCAGTAGTAGCACCTAGGTTTGTATATACACAACATTTTAAGTAGTAATATTTTCCACTCTTCTTCGGGTATTGCTGAACAGACAAGTGATAGTACTAGCATAGAATGAAACACAGATATTAAGATTCTTGAATATTGAATTTGAAGGTAATGCTATATCCAACTGAGCTATTTTGGCAGTTCAGTTGGTTAGAACATTACTTTAAATTCAAATTCAAGAATCTTAAGACTTCAGGTTTGACTCTTTGCTAGTACTGTCACTGGTCAGTTCACAAGACTTGAAGAAGAGAATAATAACACTTGAAGTGTTGTATATATACCCTGAATGTTATTACTGGCAGTTGAATATTTCTGGAAAATTTCAATAAAGTTTAATTTTTTTTTCTAAAGATGTTCTATATTTAATGTTATGTGATGGAAATAGTCCAATACATAAGTGCAACTAAAATGCCATCATCAAAATCATCAGGAAAATACAATGAAATTAATAGATTTTTTTGTTTTTAATGTATTGCAATATGAAATTCAATAGCTGAAGTAAACTTTTATTTATTTTTTAAACTCAATCAATAAAAGAGTGAACCTACTTTTTAAAAAATAGTGGCTGCTTAAAAATATGTAAAGATTAAGACAATTTTTTAAAAACAATTATTATATATACCTAATTTTTAGGATGTAGGAATACATTTTAAAGATAGTAGTCTTGAAGATATCCTAATCTTCTAAAAATTTACATATTAATGACATTATTTAATTTTCAGATGTATGAACCTGGTAAAGTATCAACTTTTTTTTTCAGATTCAAATCAGATTTATAATTTTTTTTCAGGTAGTTGTTCTGTAGCCAATCCAGATAATTTAATACTCAATAATATATGATCATAAGTCAAAAAAAAAAACAAGAATAAAATTCAATAAATTCATCACTACCCAACATTTGGCAAACTTCTTCCTGCTTTTCTATGAGGAAATGTTGGAAAGTCTTTGATTATGTAATAAACTATTTTAAAAGCTATTTTATATATATTTGTCAACATGTGCATGGAGGTTAAGTGTTTGATAACTTTAGCTCATCTGATTAGTGAAGGTTGTTTATGAAATGCATACACAATGGTGTTATGAGTTTTTGTGCTGATGTTTGTTTGTGATATGGCAGAGGTGAGATGAGAAATGCAATAATAATACCAAAATATTTTGATTATATATATTATATTTAATATTTTCAAAGTTATATGATCTAAATAAAATATTTTTCTGTTAGACCATGTATTACTCTGTTTATTAAATTGCCAACATTTCAATGAATTATCATTCATCACTGTCAAGGGTTAAGGTCTTAATGAAGAATGGTTAAATGTTAATAATGAGATTGAGCATGAAGTAAAAAACAATCATTTTTACATATATTTGATGGTTGATTATGCAGAATAGTTGAATTAACAAAAATTTTATTTCATTCAATTTTACAATTAAATTTTAGAAGAGATAAAATAAGTGGTTTTCATAAGATTGGAATACATTGTCCTTTACCAGATTTATTTAAATTACATTGTCTTTTTAATATTTCAATAGATTTTCTCAAAGATGAATGATATTTTGTCAAAACATTGAGAATTTAATAAACAAAATGATACATGGTTTAATGCAAAAAAGACTATATATGTTTAAAGTTGTAAATTTCCAATGTAAATGATTATTATAGTATATACATTCAACATATATTCCTAATGATTCATATTTGATTCATTTACATGATTGTAAAAATTACTATATTAGCAGCCACTTTCAAATGAGTATGTAGAAAACTTTTTTTTTTCTGAAAAGCTTCATCATCTTATGTAATTGTAACTATCTATCATATTCTGTCCTGACATATCTTCCCAACGAAAATAATCAATATTGCACATGCTTATAATGTCTTTGAGATAATCTTCATAATGTAAATAGAGTCTACCTCTACCACTAAAATCCCTATAAAATGTTTTAATTGGATCATTCATTCATTTAACATGTCCAATCCAATGATTTACAATAATGGATTGTATAGTTCCATATACAGAAATTGAATAACATATTGATTCATTTTAAATACTGACTTTATATTTTTAAAATTTGAACTCCTTTGTAGTATATTAAAATGAGATCGAAGTCTCACTTCCATACAATAAATTTAGCAAAATAATATCACAATATATAAATAATTTAATTGGATAGTTATATCACTGTGATGAAATACTCTATCATTTTACTTATAAAAAGCAGTAGCAGAATGTTGAGATCTGAGCTGCATATCATCCTTTCTACTTAAAAAGCTATGAATATTGTACGAAACAGACCGTTTCCTTTATTGCATATCCATATCCCTACACACATATTCGTACTTATGATGCAATTATTTATCTAGTTAATATCATATACTTTCGAATTAATGCGTAAATTCGAATAAATCACCCTCTTGTATTAATAATATTTTATTTAACTGGAAAAAGCTTTTAGCACCTTTTTTGTTTTCAAGGTCAGGAAATCCCATTGACCACCGGTAATTTGTTTTTGACTTTTATTTTTTTGTTTTGTTTTTTTCTTTACATTCTTTAGATAATAGTCTATACAGTTTTAATTTTTTTTCATTTAAGATCTCTTTTCTCTATTATAATAAAATGAGCTGCATTAGCTTCCATCTTTGAAATAAAATTTATATTTGTTGAATTGCGTTCATTTATTTATCCATACAGCAAATATATATATATCCGTGTTTTAATAAAATACAAGAGCACAAACACTCTTCCCCTTTCATACTTCGTATTTATTTGAACCCTTTCTGTACAATTTAGAAAATATATAAAAGAAAAAAAAATCAAATATACGCAAATAAATAATACAAGAACTATATACGTAAGTGTGTGTACAAATTTTCATTTTGCGAAACAGGGTTTGAAGCCATCCTGTCACAATATATTTAAATTGTTTTACACTCTCAAGGTGATAATTACCAAATTAAAAATTTCTAATGATTTTTCTTGCGTAACTAACTGTTGAAAGAGAGACTTTTAAATATTAATTACTAAAATACAGCCTTTATTTGATGAATAAACATCACTGAGAAAAAAAAAAAAAAAACCATTAACTACATTCTGTAAAATCACCTTTTGAATCCAGAATCCAAGTAAATGATATTCTCACTTTTGACTATAATTAATTCAAATTTAAAATTCCATCAAATTGTATCAGATCTTTTTACCAGATTCAATAAACTGCATATAAACAGTTCCAAAGATCAGGATCATAAAAACCAAAAATAGAGTTATAGACAAAACATATCTTTGTGTAATATCAGTTTTATTTAAAGTGTTTTAGATTTTCCATATTTAACATTAAAATTTCATCTTAATAAATCATGTAGAAGCTTTATAATATGAATCCAGTTCAATAAAATGTCATATACCTTGACTAAATCAATAAGAGCAATGTACAAATCACTCATTTGTTTCTTACATTTATTTTGCATTTTTTCTGGTGACTAAAATCATGCCTATAGTACTTCTTGATTCTCTAAAACCTTTTAATTTTCTGAAAACCATCAATCTATTTACTAGAAGCAATTTATTCAATAAAATCTTTAAAAGTGTCATAACTGTATAAGATACCAATAATATTTCATGATAATTACTGCAATCTTGTATAGTTTATTTTAAAAAACTGGAACAATCAAAGCATTCTTAAGATCAGGCAGCTTAATTTCATGAGCCTATATATTTCTAAGAATTCTACATCCCCCTCTCCCAATAAATTTTTTTTTTTACTCTGATGTAAGTTTCAGATTGTGAGCTTGACTGATGAATACTCTAACTACTATGCTGAGAGGCTCTTTCATGTATGCAAAAAAATCACTATTTAATTGTACCTTTGATGACTTTTGCAATGCTCTATTGCAGAGGCTATTACTATATGGTGAAACAGAGCTGAATTCAGACCCATATAGCTATCTGGTTTTTGCAAAGCTGGATTTGAAGATATTTATGTGCCTGAAAAGTTCAGACTTTCAAATTGATAGAAACATGTTTTATATGTGCTGACTTTTGAATTAGTATTTTAGATATAATTTCTAGAGTCCCAGCCCTCCACTGAAGTGAGCCATAAGCTTGAAACCAATTGGTCTGGAGATAGGGACTTAACAATAGAGATTTTGAATTCGTTCTCTTTCAGCACTTATAAAAATAAAACTTGTTTAGAGCTATTGGTAAGCTCCATCTAGTGATCATTTAAATGCAAGCTTAAAAGCAAGTTACGATATTTATAACTTGTTTTATTAATTATATATATAATTATATAATTAACCTATTTATTCAATATAATGAATGTTTACTAAAGTAAATAGAAAAATTTGAACTTAGGATTTTCATTCTATATTCATCCTCCATCCATCCCAAACAACAATACACATTACCACACACATGTGAAAAAGATAAATAATCTCTTTATTATACATATTTCATGCAAAATCAGCACTCATCAGTTAAGACAGATCATAATCGCTTCCACACATATATACAATCAGTGCTCAGACTATATTAAGATAGCAATTCCTTAAACTTTAGTACACAGGCGTCACTTTTCTCAACCTTCCAACAATTCAACTGTCCATTTCATTAAAAAATTAATAATGAAATACTCAAAGCCCTTGGTGGATTTGATATTTTGGTCATACCCATGTAGACATTACATCAATCTAGCCTTTCATATTATCAGACCATTACATATCCATTTATATTATTAAGAGAGGAATGGGCTGATCTTATACTATGATGTAACCTCTTTTTAATGCAATAAGTTCAAATCCCTCTATTTTCTATAGTAAAGATTCAGTATACTGAATGTGTAGGTTAAATACATGTTGTCTTGGAAATAGATTACATCATAGTATAAGTCCAACACATCCCTCTCCTATTAATATAAATGGACATGTAATGGTTCCATAATATAAGGTGTTAGATTGATGTAATGTCTGCATGGGTATGAATACAATATCCAATTCACCAAGGGCTTTGAGCATTCCATTATTGTTTTTCTACTCATATAGATAGTTGAATTGTTGGAAGGGTGAGAAGATTAAAGTCTGTCCACTAAAGTTTAAGAAATTGTTTTCTTAATACAGGCCAAACACTGATTGTGTATATATATATATGTGGGGGGGGGGGGTTGTGAGCTGACTCAAATTACAAATGCTCATTATGCATAAAATATGTATACTGGAGATCATTTATCTTTTTCACATGTGTGTAGCCATGTGTATGGAGAATAAATATAGATTAAAAATCCTAAGTTCAAATCCCACTATTTAATATATATATATGTCAAACCTTAATTAACCTATTATTGATTCCTAAATACTTTTATTATTGTTTTTTTTAATTAATTATTATTTTTTAGTTATACTTCACAATTCAAATAGAATGTTTATATATTATCTTTATAAGGTTAACTATTAGTTATACACTTCTAAAAATGTAATTTTGCAAAATATCTAATTTAAATATGAATAGGTTTTGAAAACAATATTTTTATTAATTATCATACATGTAACCCAAGAAGATTCTTGAAAATATTATGTTCTAGTAAATATAAAAATTCTGAATTCTTATGTATGTTATCTATTATAAACTCAGTGTAAGAAGACATTATAGATAATTTTAAAAAAAATAGTTTTATGTAAAACAAGTCTCAACAAAAATCTTAAAATAGCTCTGATATCAGATTAATCATCAGATTAAATTCTGAAACTAAAAATCATCTTTTGATACCATAATAAGCATGCTTTTTTCTTTCAGTATTTTAAAAATTTGTCCTGGATCTTGTATTCTGAAGACTATTTTGTCACTGTCTAATCCTTAGTATTTTGTTCTTAGATAATAAATAATTCAAATCTTTTGAAAGAGCTTATATAAATAGTAAATTAGTTTATAAGAATAATAAATATAATTATAAAACCAAAATATATCTTTATTTTAAGAACTATTTTCATAAGTAATAATATAAATGTATGATACCATTATTACAAAAGTTCATTTGATTAACAGAATCAATAACTTGATAGATTACCAAAAATGTACCCTAAAATGTAATGTTATTCGTAGTGATAGAGAGACAAACTCTGGAGGTCAAGGCCCTGGGATTGTGACTCAGCTCTATAACTTTCTTTATGAATTTTCAATAAATAATATATTTTATTAGTTGCTATCATAAAACAATATCATTTTTATTTATTCAACTATGATAGTATATCACAACATATAACAAGCAAAAGCACAATTGTTATGGATCTTCAAATCAGTATAGAATTTATCATTTCACATAATAGATTCCATTACCATATGTAAGAGATGTGTAATAAATATGTTTTTCAAAAAATGCAAAGTATTCTTAAAGAATTAAAATAGCTTACTATATTAAAGAAAAAAACTCTCATTTTTGCATCTTCTAAATTTAACAATAAAAATAAGGGTTTGGTTTGTCACATAAGGACTTCACATTCTAACTTCCAAATGTCTTTTATAACCAGTCAGAAACTAAAATGAAGTGATTTTTTTTTCATTAAACATTGATGAAAAATAGTGTATATTTTGCATGTATATGATATATCATGTTCTAGGTTATTTGTTTTTCTTTAATGCTTTTGAGAAAAGTCAATGATTTTGATATAAATTTTGAGGCATTTGGAGTATAAAAAATTGGTCATATATATGTGTAAATTATCCAAATTCATTTAATAACATATATTTACTCTTTCAAATTTATAATATATCAATATTATTTTTAAATACATATTTGAAAATCTATTGTGTAATCTAATATTTATTTTATTAGGAAAGAAAGCCCCCCCCCCCCCAAATGAATGTTTTCACTTTATATTTTGCATTAAAAATAAAATAAGAAATTATTCTGATTTTTTAAAAAAGTGAGTATAAATATAATTAATTGTATAGTATGACATTTTAAATAATTAAAAAAAATCCTATTTTAAAACTACATACCAAAAATGTACAAATTTATGAATAAATTTAAAATTATTAATTTCAAAATGTTTAAATTCTTTACTTTTTATTTTGATTATATTTTCAATTTTATTATTGTATGTGTATTGCTTTATAAAACATACAATATTTTATCTTTGTTATTATGTAATATAGTGTTACTGGAAAAATTGTATCTTCAACCAAATGCTTAAAAAAAAAGTTAATATACTGTATTTATTTATAGTCATGTGGTTAAAAAATTTTGTAATCAAAAATGTTTTTATTGATACTGCTTTATTTTATTGTTGTTTTTAAAAGTATGTATGTATTTTTTAAAAAATGATAACAGAATTTTTATATATGCAGTTATAGCATAGACAATAATTAAGATTTTTTGGGGGGAGGGGGGGATTTCTTTTCTTTTTTGTTTCCTTGTGTTTATAAATTACATATGTAAAAAAGTTTAAATTTAAAGATAATTAATTGTGACTATATTAATTTAATTAATTTCATTATTTATGAACTTTGCTAAAGCATAATCTTATACCAGAAATCAATATTTCATTAATTATACAAACATTTTTGAAAAAAATATATAAATAGAAATATCATTTATTATCAGCAATTGAATACTTGAATAGTGGAGTTTTAGTCAGCAGTTTGTTGAAAAAAAAAAAAAGAAGCCAGCAAGAAGAGTGCACCAAGAACTTATGATAATGAGTCTTGCAAATTAAGCTATTAAGCAAATTAATCTTCATACTTTATGCGTCATGCTATTTTTTAATAGGCATTATAAATGTTATGACCACTCTTTTGAGCCGTAAAGTAAAAAGCAAATTCAATTGTAGACAGAAATTATTTAAATCATTAGGTACAAAAAAAAAATTGAAAGAGTGAAACTGGAATCAAATGTTTGGAAAGATTTTCATAATTGTTTAAGTCAGTTCTCTCATAATTTCATATTCTATAAATTCATAATTTATAGATATTGCACTAACAAGTAATGCTTTAGTATTTGTAAACATAAAGGTTTCCTTTGTGTTGAAATCTAAGGTGGAAGGAATGATCAAATATTTAGATGATAAAGAAAAGATTATATCCAATAGGAGCTGAAGTGGGCAATGCCTTAGTAGTCATATTAAAATCAGTTGGTATTATTAACGTATATGGTAATTATCAAATAATAATAAAGATATTAATAAGAATGTATACTCCATATTGAATATGTGTGAAATCTCAACATCACTTCATAAAGTGTCATTTTTTGATAAGCTTAATTTACATTTGCTTTTCATCAAATCTCAGTAACAACAAAGACAAAAGTTATAATATTGCTCTCTTGGGTTAGTATGTGAAGATTAGCTTCTCTACATTATCAATCTGTAAAATTGATCTATCAGATATATATATAATACATAATTTACTCTGTTAACTTTCTTTTAAATAATTCGTTTATCATATGTTAGAAATTTCTCATTGTTTAAAATCCCAGTAAATTATGTAATCTTTAATTTTACTTTCATTGGGTAAAGTTTTTTTTAAAAATAATTCATATATATATATGTTTGATTGTTATGATGATAAATTTTACACCCAATATCATTGCAGTTTTTGTCATTATAAAAAGTTTTAAATAATATAGAGAATAATCTAATTATACCACAATTAATATTTGGGTCAGTAACTTCTTACAATATTCTGATGATAATTTTAATTTTATTTTTAAATAATATTTTATGCATAATATAAATTTTAAATAGTCAACATTGTTATTTTGTTATTTATTTCTTCAAATGTTAAAAGATTTAATTTGTAATATATATTTTTATTCTCTATATTATCCATTCTTAATACTACTATGATTCACATTTTCGTACTGAGTTTTGTTACTGAAACATGATTACAGACAGGGAGAGTTATCTTCTGTATTTGTCATTCAGTATTATATTACATAGGACTCTATAAACAGATCTATTATTTCTGCATTATAAAAATAAATTCGGGGGTAACATTTATGAAAGATAACAATTGGTCATGAGCACTATATTTGGAGATTCAACTCTTTGTTCTGAAGATGTTTATTTAAAATTGTCATTATATTATACATGTACTTCGTTTTTACTTTAGATGTAATATTATTTAGATTAAAGATGGTGTTTTTAATAGATATTATATATCCATAGATATTTACCAATACATATTCATTATAGAATGATTGTCTCTCTAAATGTAATCCATTATTTTTTAATTAAAGTGACATTTCTCAATAATTCTTTAGTAACATTTTTTATCATTTACTTATCACATGTGATCTCTTTCTTAGCCACTTATAATGTTTTGAAATTCAGTTTCATAGTTCAGTTATCCATCTATTCCCATCTCATCTAATGATCTGTCCAATTCAAGTTCACTTCAGCTTTTCATTTATTTCAATAATGACAAAAATACTAGTTTGTTCTCTTACTATGCAATTTATTTTTGATTACTTTTTGTTAAATCCAAGATGCATCTCTACATATTTTGTATTTTTATTCTTTTATGCATGTAAGTAAGTGCATCTTCAAAATTTAATTTTTATTTCTATTAATAATTATCTTAATTAATTATTATAAATCTTTATTTTCCTTTTTGAAATATTTGAACTTAAATTTAATATTTTTTAGTATTTATTCTTAGTCCTACCCATAGTTTTTATAACATTTTCTAACATATCAAAGCATTACTTGAAAGAACAATCCTATAATTGACTAAAGTAGATGACTTAATTAATCTCCACTTATTTTTAATTTTTATATTTTAATCCACAAAATACTTTTCTTAAGACAGCTATAAATAACTGGTGAAAGATTATATTAGTTTATTATCAATATTTACGCTTCTCATTATCGAGGCATGCAAATAACAATATGCTAATTAGACTCAAGTATAATGAGCATTACATATATGATTAAGCTTAATTATTTGCATTGCAATGTTAAGTTATCATATGAAATGATAACTAATATTATTAGGGAAGGGCACTCACTGTCATAAAGTATATATATATAAAAAAGTTGATTTTTTATAGTCACAATATTATATTTTTAAAGCTATATACATACATATTATTGATCTTATTGTTAGATGAGATTATCATCTGTAGAACCCCTGTAGATTTTGATCTCTAACTCCTCTGCAATGCTTTGTTATAAATATACTGATAATTACCTCATCAACTTAGAATAATCTGAGTTCTTTATTCTTCAGGCAAAAATAGCTAGCTAGATAATCATTACCTGGCCTTGAATGACCATGGAGTAGTCTTTAGTCATTTATCTAGTAATAGAATCCTAATATCTTTAAAATATTTATATTTATTCAAAAAAACTTCTAAGTTTCAGCTAAATTCAAACCTGGGTTATTGTAACTATACCATGAAACATTTGAAATATTTATTATTAAATAAACAATAAAGTTAGTTTTAACAAATAAATAATGTTAAAATTTCAAATATATGTAAAAAGTAAGATATCATTTTGAAATGAATTAATCTTTTATGGAATCTTTTTATTGTTAGTGTTATTATTAATTCTATCCAACCTTGCTCGGTTTGTAAAAATGATATGATTTTTTTATGTGACATTTTTCCAAAGTCATGCAAGAGATGACCCTTATTTCAAATGGTTAAACATGTGTAGTGTTTTCATAAGTTTTCAGAAGCATCATTAATGTCTTGGCTTCACTTGTCCAAGTCAGAGGCATTCACTTTGTCGTAAATGAGAATTTATATTCCTGTCAGAAGTCTTTTTATTTTCTTTCTTTTTTGTTTGAGAAGTGAAGTTTCAAAGTAGCATTTTTCTTCAGTTATTTATCTAATAAAATTACAATTTCATCTAATTTCTTATTTATACCTAAACAAGCAAATTGAATGTGACCTATTATAAACAATCCATACATATTATATGTTAAAAATATAAATTTATTTTTTTATGCGTTATATATAACACATATCAATTATATCATTTAAAACCCAAATCTAAACGAACACACACACGTGTGCATGTTTAATTTATACAGAATTGTAGCACTTATTACCTATATTATTAAGTGAACTTTCAGACAACTAATTATATAAATTATATGTGCTATGAATAAAGAATATTATAATTCTTTAATTATGATAAAATTTTAAGCATGAAAATTATTAATGACTTTGATGCAGTTTTTAAATATAAACTATTTTAAATTAAGAATATAACATGTTGCTACAGGTAATAACCAGCTGCTTGATTACTCAGATATACTTTGAAGTTTGATTTATGTAATCTGCTTCTTAGCAGGATAAAAATAATACAAAGTCTAATTTTAAAAGAAAAATACAAGAAAAGCTACTTTGAGATATGAAAACAATATTTTGCGTAGTCCTAATGCAATTATAAAATGACAGATTTAAGTCTGTTATTACTGATACTAAAATATCATGACTTTCCGAGTAATAAGCCAATTTATTATGAATTAAAAAACAGTGTAGATGATGAAGTAAAGTATGGTGAAATTTAAACCAAGAATAAAGAGTGGAATTAATAATAAAATGCATGAATGAAAAGAACAGTTGATATTTACTCACAACACTAAAAGAATTATGCTGGTAATCCGAAGCTGCATTTGGACATGTTTTTAAAAGAAATAAAGAATATGGGCAATTAAAATTCTAAATTGGATCCCAAAAATTTAACAGACTTCAGAAAAGACCAATCACATTCAAAGGAAGTGTGATAAAACTCTTTGAAATAATATGATGAAAAGAAGTCATAAGTCAGCCATTTTACAGTGTATTAATAAAGAGAAATGAAAAAGAAACAATTGGAGTTCCCACTGAACTATGTAAATATCAAATTATTATGAAAAGATAGATTGATACCAATCTATCTTTTAGCTTTATTAAAATAATAATTTCAAATTATTTATTTCTGTACATAAAATTAAATTAATAGAAAATTTCACTTTCTAATTTAATGCCAATCAACTAAGCTTAAATACTATCAAAGCTAAAGGATAGATTATCATTCCATCTTTTCATAATTGATTGACATTTACATAGCTCAATGGGAAGTTCAGCTGCTTCCATTCCATATATATATATTATGACTAGAATAACATCCCAACATGGGTTTATTGAGTACATGAAATACTCTCAATCCAAAACAAGATATAAGTTTTGAAAATATAAGAACTGCCTTTCTTATTCTTTTTACATAAAAAAAAAGTAGTTTGGAAAGAAAGAATGAAGATCTTAAATTGATCACATTAGTTCTTTAAAGCCATATTTTAAATTACTTTATATTATTTTAATTGACATTTGTGAAATTTTTCAGTATTGCATATTCAATAAACCAGTGTTGAGATCTTAATCTAGTTATTATACAATATTAACCACTGGGAAAAGTTTATAGTTACATATTTTATTATTTTATTTGATATTGGTAAGCTATAAATTAAAAATTTTCACATATGTCAGTTAAAATAGTATAAAGCAATTTGAAATATAGATTTAAAAAAATGTCATCAATTTAAGATTTTCATACTTTCTTTGCAAACTACTTTAGATTTGTCTAAATAAATGAATTTTAGATAAAAATTATATGATGGATCATTTTTATCTTTTCAAAATTTCTATCATTTGTTTTGGACTGAGAGTATTTCATGTACTCAATAAACCAGTGTTGGAATGTTAATCTAGTTATTATATAATATTAATGACTGGGAAAAGTTTATATATTTATATTGTACCATCATGACCTGATTTCAAACTTGTAAGTTTTATATTCCTAAAAAAAAAAAAACTTTTTTTTGGCACATTTTATTTTAATTTGGTTTTAAAATGACCAAATACGTTATCTTATTAATAGATAGTAATTGTCAATACATCTTAGTGTAAAATGGCATTTGTAATTTTAATTCTTACAAATTGTATATCAAATTGTTAATTTATTTCTTAGCAATAAAATATAATTTTAATATTTTACTTTTAGGAAAATCTAGTCAAGTGAACTACATATTAATAGATTCATTTGTTGATATTTTTATTTACTGCATATGTTTCACAAATAATATGTGAATATAGACAAACAAAATAGCCAATTATTATTTATAATATATATATATGCATGTGTATGTATTATATGTTTATATGATTATGACATTATTAAATTACACATATTTAAAACATTAATTTTATATATAAGTATTTAAATAGATATTTAAAAATATTGAATATTATATATTAAATAAATATAATAACTACTCTTTCCTATTGCATTGTTAAATGTATACCATATAATACTCAATTGCCCAAGCACTTTATTACTTTTACAATTTTTTGAAGAAGATTGTTGGGACAATCGAAACTGTAAACTGTAGAAATGGTGGAAAATAAAGCATTGTAAAAGTAATAGTAAAGTACTTAAACAATTGAGTATTATATGGTATATTACATACAAGGAATGTTTATAATTTGTTTAAAATATGATTTTAAAAATTTATTTTAATTTGCATATTTTTTATTCTTTAAAATGTATATTTTATTACAAAAATAAGAAAATATTTTAATATTGAACACTAAGTATTTACAAGAACTTTTATTAAATGAAAGTAGAGACAAAATTTAACTCTTAATTGCCAATACCTTAGCAACAAGCTGAAAGATAGATTATCTCTTTAGTAAAAAGAGCTATTTAAGCACCCGATCCTAGTTGGTCACTTTTTCTCTCAATTTACATCTCAATAAACAAAGCATGTAAAGTTTATGCACTATGTATTTTAATAATATTTTGGAACTTTAATCATAAATATGTCTAAGTAAATAAGCAATTTCCTCAAAAGACTTTTGTTTTTGAAAAGTCTGTATAACATCAGATATTAGAAAATCATCTCATTGTGGAATACATTTTAAGTGCTACAACATATAAATTCAGGAGATGTAATTAAAGTGATTCAGTGTATAACTCAGGAGATATAAATTTAAGTGTTACAATGTATATAACTCATGGAATATAATTTAAGTGCCACATTGAATCTTATGGAATATAAGAAATTGTTATCAGTATTGAAAGAAAACAAACATTAATGTTATATTTCATTATGGAGTACTTAGTTTGAAAATTGGTAACTTCATTAAATGGATAAAACTTTTAAATAATATTTAAGATAGGATATATTTGAATTTGAACACAAAGTCTATTTCATCTATCTATGTATTATGGAAAAATGTCATGGAATTTTAGTAGGATTTCTAAATGCTTGTGAACTTTAAATTTATTATTATTTTATGTATAGTTTATAAAATATCAGTAAGTCAATTATAAAGTTTGGTGTAAATTAATAAATATTATATCAATGAAATTATATTTTAACGAACATTCTTTTGTGATCACTGAAGATAATAAAGAGGTAATATAATTTCATTGATATATATATATATATCATAATATTTGTTAATTAACGGACATTTTATTTATATCTATATTTAGAATGCATGTTCTTATTTATTATATATAAAAATATAGCATAACCAAGAAAAAGGTTAAATTATAGAATAAACAAAATTTAAATATATATTACTTAAGGTTAACTTTAGTTTATTTAAATTTATTGGATGATTGTTTGTTTTCTTCACATATATTAAAAGCAATCTTGATACCAGTGTATATTTGATATATATTAATATCATAATATTTTATGTATATCAATTAATAAATTGATGTTTATTATTATAAGAAAACAGTAAATAAACTAACATACTTGTTAAATTTTTTATTTAAAATATATTTATATGACAATATTTATACAAATATTATATATATATATATTAGTTTTCTTTAATATATCATTTTCAACATATGTCAGATACATTTATAAAATTAGATAACAAATACTGAAGATAAAGAATAAGTAATTCATGATTAAATATCTTAACAAGGAATATTTTATTTGCTCATTAATTTATTTTTTTATTTATATTTTCTATATTACTATTTATTTTAACCATTAAACACATCACATGATCATAATTCTTTATGCTTACACAAGCTGTTAACATAGAGGCAATACACATGGAGAGTTTTGCCCCTGTGTAATATTTTTTATGTTTATTAATTATGATTAAATTATTACATTATGCTTTAAGATTAACTTTGAGATTCTCTACATATTTTATATATTAAAATATCAGCTAGCCAAAATATTAAATAAAACACTTTCAGAAATTTGTTCAGATCTATCAATATAATGCCATTTTTAATAAACCTCACTAATATATACTACTTGGTGCTAAAATTTGATCTATAACTTTGCAGAAGTATTTATAATAAAAATAAATTCTGTAGATAATGATTTAAAGATTTTATATTGTTTCAATCAATTTCATATTTAGTGTTCCATTGAATTATATATATACATTTACATATAAAGAAGATTTTCATGGTTGTTAGATGAAAATAAAAACTTTTTTGGATCATCTTGTGTATTAGTTTTCTGCATAAAAAAATTATTCTATCAGCACACAAAAAAATCCTCTTAAGTTTTTAAATTCTTTAAAATCGTCTTCAGTCACAAGCAGAAAAATCCTTTAATGAATTAAGTTGACAACATTTAGATGAAATCACATTTATCTTTGTCTAAGCTAAGACTCACTGTTGTGTCTCAAGTAATAATGAAATTGTGTATATATTATTTGAGGCATATCAATTCTCTATACAGCCTTAATATTGACAATAATAAATAAGATTTCAATGAAATGTTGGCAATTTAATTCAGTGACGGATTTTTCTGTTTCATTTGATGAAGACCTTGTTGAAGAATTTAAAACTTGGAATAGGATTTTTTATTTTAGAATAATTGCTCTATGCAGAAAATTAATGCATGGAATGATCCAAAATGTGTTTTTATTATATATATTTAGGATTTTCAATGTAGTTTTAATACATTCTTTTAGATGTAAATGTAAATTGGATAAAATATGATTATTTTTTTTTAATCAGACTTAGGATTTTTTTTTTTTTTTTTCAGATAAATAATCTAAAGTCAACCAAAATAACCATTAAATATTGATCAATAAATGAATATTTATTTATTCATATCTAGAATGAAAATAAGAAAGGAAAGTCACCCAAACCCTAATCACCTAAATTTTTGGGGGTGAATATTGCCTTCTTCTTCATGATACTTAGGTAGAAGGCTATTGAAAATGTCTACAATAATCTGTATAAATTATAGCATTTATTTAATATTGAATAATGTCTAAGAATTGGCATTATTACTTAGTAATATCTTTTATTTAATTATTCAATTCTATCACAACACACATCATCTAACTGTTTACAGTATATGAAAATGGAATTAATTCTGATTGCTCTCTGCAATCATCATGTGACAAATATTGACACTGATGGTTTTAATATTATGTAAAGATAAATGTTGATAATGTTTAAGTCCCATTAGCTTTAAGTAGTGTTATCAATGTGATATCTTGACATATCCATTTGTATAAATATCAAGAAAGGAATCAGAATTAGTTCCATTTTCATCTGTTATAGGCAATCAAATGAAAACATGTTACAAAATGGTTGGTTAATTTAATAAATAATAGTATTAGAAGATGATTTTGGTTTCTAAATATTACCACACATTAAATAAAAGATATTATTAACACTCTATTACATATTTATGGTGATTTAACAAAAACATTAAAATAATATATAAAAATCCATCTTATGAATAATCTAAGGTCTTAATAACATTTCTGCAAAGTAATTCTGAAGTTTACCAGTATTTATGCCCATATTTGCTGTTTATAATAACTCATTAAACTGTTGGAATTGGTTCCAGTTTCATATGTTGTAGATAATTAGATGATGATGTGTTACAAAATAGTTGATTAATTTGAGAACAGATATTTTATTAATGGAGAAATAAAATCTGAATGAACAATCTGTAATGATTCACAACTTATTATAATCATTTTAACAAAGTTTCATTTGTGTTATATTATTATAGCATGTACATTCAGAGTTTACTTCTTCATAAATAAATAATATTACTTATTCTCAGCAATGCATATTTGATAGCCAATTTACTTACATAATTATTTAATTATGGGAATATATATAATTAATATGTATTTAGCTATAGATTCATTGTTGTGTAATTTTCATGCCATATAGCATGCTCTCAATATTTTCATGTCAAAATCTCAATTAAAACTTTGATTATATGACTTTTATTTATACGTACACATCCCATTTTTAAATCCTTGATATGAGACATATCTTTTTTTTCTTTTGTAAAATCACTTTCTTTTTGTAATATTTTCACTTTTTGTGGCTTCAATACATATCCTGATTGTTTCATGGTCTAAAAAACAGGTTAAAGACATATATAGATCAACATATTAATATCCATCAGCGTAATAAGCGAGATACAATTTCATATACAACTTGATTATTTAAATTGTGAAAGTCATAATATATTATTTTCATCACAAGAGGAAAATAAAAAAAGCATGTTTTCATCATGAATTCAAAAAATGTAATGTGATTAAATATATAAAAGCGAAAATGATGTGCCCATAATAATCAATTAGATGGTGTTTTAATTATGATTATGACAGACAAATGTTTAAAACATGCTAGGTTGTTTGAATATTATGTAACAAAGACTCCATTGTTGAATAAATATTATATAGGAAGATAGATATAAGTTGACAAAAATTGTCATGGATAAAAGATGTCAAATTTCTTTCAGATTCTATACATGGTAAAACCCTTAAGAACATTATATATATATGATTACATGCATGTAACCTGAAGAAAATGCATAAGTTTATAATCAATGTAAAGTATATATTTTCAGAAAAATGATATTCATAATGATATAAGAATTATAATGTGAAAGTTCACTCATTGCAGGGACTCACAAATAAAATTGGCTATTATAATGACAGAACAAACAAGATATGAAGAAAGACAAAGAGTAAATAGTTATTATCTATAAAAAAAAAATCAAACCATTTATCACTCTAGAATTTATCCTATATAGCATGAGAAATAGACAACAGTGGATCCATAGTTAAATAAACATTAATTATATATGTATACCCATAATGTAATAATTACGTAAATAAACTATAGCTATTAAATACTCTAGCATTGTGACAACTGGAACTGTGATCTATGAACTCTTGAGCTTCAATCAATTGCACTAACTTATACAGGACATTTATTTCTATCTATATGAGCCAATCCATGAAACACCAATATATTGGCATATATAATTTCTCTTGTAAAATAAAATATTAAAAACAATATGTTATGCAGCAGCATTTTTATTTCTATAAATAAATTTAAGATTAAGCTTTCTTTTGAGTGATAGGAGATTTCAGAATCAAATGTAATAATTTTAAAGCATTTCAGAAGATGAGATTTCACATTTATGTCTCATATGATTATGCATATAAAAAAGTAAATTGAATATGTAATTGCTTGAGGGTTCCTGTAATAATTGAGTTCTGGAAATGATAGCCCTTTCAATCTTAAAATCTGTTAGTTTTTGACTTCAACAAATTGGCATTAAGAATAGATTTTTTTAATGTCATCATCATCATCATCATCATCATTATTATTATTATTATTATTATTATTATTATTATTATTATTATTACTATTATTATATACCATAAACTGCTATTAACTCCTGGTGGTCACATGTGCAGCCTTCTACCAATTCATTAAATTTTGAATATAGTACAGTACTTTTGTGATTGTTTTCCTGTGTGTGTTTTGAAATATTTTGTTGTTGACACAAATGTCACCAATACCATGTTATGCCCCTGCTACTCTAAACATAAATATATAGAAGAAAAAAAGAGACCAAATAGAAAAATAAAACATGCAGATATCCTTATGAAAATTATTAGAAAAGAGAGGAGGATCGATGTAGAATTTATTATAAAGTGGTAAGTATAATCAACAGATGAAAAATAGTTACAAATATGATATTTTTAGTTAGCCAAACCCTATGCTTCAGTGCTTGTGGAAGCATCATTTTTGTATGTAACTTTACATATATATATTTTGTAATGCAATATTTTTAATGAATGTTAAGATGGAAATCTTGAATGTGTGGACTGATCTATTTAAATCAATTTAATTAGAAAGCACTCAACTTAGAACTACTCCAGGTCAAGGGTCAAAGTAAACTGACACTCTTGGCATGGGGCAGTTGTTCTAGGTTAAATGTTTTCTAATTAAGTTGATTTAAATAGATTAGACAGTCAGTTTACTTTGACCCTTGGTCTGGGGTAATGTTCTAGGTTAAGTGCTTTCTAATTGATTTAAATGGATTACTCCATACATTCAAGATTTCTCTCTATATATAAGTATATGACATTTTTGTTTTTAATTCGGGTATTATCAATAAGTCATAGTTAGTAAACACTCTAAATTCCTAATTAATTCTATTTAAATAATTTTAAATCAAATTGCAAGACTTTTCAGAACTGTTCAAGTTATAACTACAGTTCTATAATAACATTTATCTCCGGGAAGCATCTTAGCTTATTTATTTTCATTTGCTTAAATGTTTAGTTACCGCTTTCATTTGCTAAAAGGTATTTTCCCATTAACACCTACCGAGCTATTTTTTTTATTATTATAAATTTGATGTTGATGCATTTACGTTTGTAGTGATAATGATTGATTTGCTAATCTATGTGAACGGTTCTTTTATAAGATGTTTAAAAAACAATTACATTACTACATGCTGATGCATATTTTGAGTTTGAAAGATGTTTATTTAATTTATTGTTTTGTTTTTTAAAAAAGATATATATATAGGCATTTTTAAGATTCCTTAATTCATCTATTAAAGAATAATATTTTCAAGTTTCTGAAATTTTTAAATTCAAATTCTTACCAAAATTATACTATCAGTTTGTTCAATACCAGGACCCTTGTAGTAAACAATTAGACCTGAATATTCATAATTTGTCGCCATTCCACTCGCACCTGTAACAGTTAATCTGTAGTTAAATATGTTTTGGCATGATTTTCTAATACAGTTCTTTATTTGCTATTACTACTATCATATAGGCAGATTACTATGAAAGCATCTGTTGCAATTTCTAAGTTAGTCTGTGAATTACTTTTTCATGTTTTAAATACATACAGAGAAAATAACTATATATTAATCAAAGATCTGCTATTTTTTTAATTTTCAGTTTTGTAGATCCCTTTTTTAAATTTAAATAATGAAGTTTTTTGGATAATGTATTTTTCTGCACTCTTTGCATAATGAAGTTTTTAACCGCTAAACACAATAGATTTGTGGTGACTGTTGTTATTAAAGAACCAAAGACAACAAAAAGTATTGATGTTGAGCTTAGTTCAGATCTATACAACTATACAAACTAATGAGCTTGAATTATAAACATTATTGCATTTTCATTTTGGACTCAAAGCTTTCTAGTTAGATAATAAGGTAAAAGATGGCTGATGGAGAGTTGCATTAGATCTTAAGATCTAGTTGTAGTGCTCTCAGATCCAAAGCTTTTCACTGATGAAAGTCACAAGCTAGAAACTAATCCTGGGATATTGGATGAGTAGGCACTAGATAGGGATTTTATGCACAAACCTCCCTGCATCCATTGATTACTCTGGCTTGCACTGAGTTCTGATGCTTTGTGGAGAGATTTGTCTCAGTATAATGAAGTTTTTTGTATAACAGAATCTGCTCTTTTCCAGATCTCCTGTTTAACAATTTGACTTACATTGCTGTAAAATAGATTACATTATTCCACATTGGATATTAAAGATTATCAATAAACAATATTAAAATAACTAAAGCAGAAATGTGATTCATTTTAAGCATTATCTTTTTAAAGATAAGCAATATCAAGAATTGTATTTGTAATGATAATTATTTTATGCTGAATTTTGACTTTTGGATATTAGGTAAACTTTATTTTAATAGTTCAAATTACTACTGGTATTATATTTCCTATCAAAAATAAATAAAACATTATTTTCAATGTATTGATTACAATAATATTTTTATATATCCATTATAGTTTCCTGAAAGGAATCTTAATAAGTGAGTATATTTTAGTCTTTGCACTTAATCAAACAGGAATTGATAATCCAATACTCAGCACATCATTGAAATGCTAATAATCTAATTCTAATTGTGTTGTTTTGATCATATTTATTTGGTGTTAACATGATTCTTTTGTAATTAGCAGCTTCTTCATGTGTTTCCTAATCCAACAGCAGAAAGACTGTTCGAGAAAAATGTCAATGCCTTTTTTATTATTGTGTTCCTAATATTTTATTAGCAACAGTTCATTTGTCTGAGATTTTATGGTTGCTATGTAATTATTATAACATATTTCTTGTGTAATTGAAATTATTAGAGGTTCTCTTGATTTTGTGTGAACTCTTTTAAAGAATATGTTTTGAATTAATCAGTTAACATTTGTGCTCTTATATCTGATGATTCTTTTAGAGAACAAATAATATTATGAGCCCTTTAATGTAAATGTTATTACTCAGTGATAGTTTTCAGTTGTTAAGAATTATCTCAGGATATTAAATACCCTTTTTTTATAAGTGTCACAAGAGAAAGCATTTAAAAATCTCTACCTAGAATTATCCATATACCCAAACTGGTTTTGAGTGAGGCACTAGGATATTCAGACTCTTCTTATTCACAATAATATATTTTATTTCATTATTTTATAGTTTCAATTTTCTAGAACCTCCTTAAGATCTATAGCATACAATATTTTTAGTTGTTTTTTTTAATATGTTTAATACATAATGTAAAATAAAGTAAAGAAATATGTATAAAATAATTTTCATTTAATGTGAGGAATTGATTTTATTAAAAATCTATTTGGCATCTTTGAAAATAAAAAATAGAATTAGTTCTCATGACATGCAAGATTTTGCCATTATAAGTTAAAATATTTAACTGATTTATACAAAAAATTGGAAAAAAATATCAAACAACAAAGAAATGTTTAAATCATTATATCATTATACAAACTTCAAATTAATATGTACTAAACTAATTCTATATGAAGCACTTTTCTGAGAACTGGAATTGAGAAGAAATTTTAAGGAAAATAAATTTGTCATTATATTTGGTCAACTTTCATTAATCAAGAGCAATATTTTCATGTCTTCTATAATAATCTTATCCTCCATCCCAGACTATTTTCTAGCTTTTTCTTATCACTGAGTGTCAAGATTCAAAGCTAGAAGTTATACAATTATGTTTCTAGCAATCAAATAAACTCCACTATACAAATATAAACATTATTTCCATATTCAAGTTTTAAATTTCACAGATAAAGATAAAAGTCAACAACTAATCTAGTAATGAGAATTTAAGTGCTTTATCATAATCACTGATTACTCAGACTTATTATAGGTAGCTCTAAAGTACAGAACTGGATCATATTTTATCACATAATGAGTAAAATAAAGAATTAAGTAATTTGTGCTATTATTTTCATTTTTTCATTGAAGAAATTTTCCATTAAAAATATTTTTTCTTTGAAATATGTTATAATAAAGTACAACTTTTGTGTAGCATATATTTGCAAATATAATGATCTTTTTATCCTAAGACACTTTACAATGAACAGCAAATACAATAAATCTAATATTGAATACTAAACCAATACACAAAAATTGCTATAAACAACTGACTTTAAATCTAATTCAGAACATAAAACTAAGCTGCTTGGGTAGAAATTGAAATCCTATATGAAATCATCAGTGTGACTTTGGGTGTTCAAACTTCATGCAAATCTTTATATAAAATTCTGAATAACAAATTATTTGATTACTTTATTTATTCAATATATTAAAAATTATATATACTTATTATATATATTCATATATTTGTAAAAATGACTTAAATGACAACTTTGTATATGACCTCTGATTTGCTAAATAGATTAGCATTTGTATGAGAAATGGTAGATGTTATTTGCAAATTCATTTAAATAATTTGTTGGGGATCTGGCTTGCAAATTATCATATCATAATAACATTTTTAGACTTGGTTTTTTGTGAATAGATTTATAAAATTAGTGTTATATATTTGATAAGCTATACAGTTATTTACAGGCTTGTTAAAAATAATACAATTTTATATATTACACACATTTACAGTAAATTGTATATATATTTTTAGTGAGAAGTCATTCTCAACAACCTTCTTTCAATAAATACATAAGTATTTATTAATTATTTTTTATTACATTAGAAATGATGCAGTTTTTAATCTTAGATATATCTTTAATCTTTTGTTTATAGAAGCAGAGTCTGCAACTATATATTTAAAAAACAAACATTTAATTATATATATTTAAAAACAATAGCACAAATTATGTAGAAATAAATAATACAATTTATATATGTTGTAAGGATTAGATCGGTCAATCGTCAAGGTTGCTTATGATATCAATTGTATTGAAAGGTAATAAACATTTTAATCAGTTGGACATATATATATACATAATTATTTATTTAATGTGCCTTGCAATATTTTTTAAAATAGGGCAGTAAAAAATGATTCAATCTTTTTATTATTATTTTCACTTATATTTGTATTGTTATTTTTTTTTTCCACATTTCCAGAATCAAAGTTTATTTCTGATTATTAAGGTGGCTATGGTAATAATAAATACAAAGTAGATAAAGAAATTATATGAAAATTACTTTAGTAATAATGCTAATAATTAAAAGAATAAAATGTATCTAGGTGTTTTTTAAATTTGTCAAAAAAGAGATTTGTGATTTACATATAGGTATTTATTTCTTTTTTGTGTGTGTTTTAAACTGTTTATATATCTTTTAATTATTTATATGTTATTTTTTAATGATTTTAAAATGTTCGAAGAAAAAGTTAAAAAAAATTGACATAAACATGAATTAACAATAGAGTTTAACTAAATATTTCTCACAAGAATATAAAGCCAACAATACTATAGATCAGTGAAGCAATAAAGGGAAAGGATATATGAATATCATGCTTTTATTTTGTTTACCTTTATTACTTTTTGTGTATATGAAAGACTACAAAAGTTTTATCATTGCTAATTTACCTTATTCATCTAAAAATAAAATAAAAATCTGCTTGAACTGGAACAAAAAATGTATGAGTCAATAAAACCATTTAGCTTTTCTTGGCCTATATTTATCAATTTCCACCAGATAAAAGATCATCAACAAGCATGCATCTTTAAAAAAAATATATTGTATTAAGTGACTAGATACCCTTGCCCATAAAAAGGAGACAACACTCTGATTGGAGAAGTATTTCAAAATATTTCTGATCACTTTTATCAATCCATTTCAACCTGATGTGCAGAAATAATATTTCAAAACCAATCAAACTATTCAAAAAAATTACATGTTCATGAATGGAGGGCTTCATTAGCATGTTAATAGAGTCAAGACAATGTGAAACAGAGACTCTTAAAATAAATGTTTGTCTTATTAATAAATAAATAAAAATATAGGTAATGTTTAAAATTGAAGTGTGTACACATTTGTTATTTCCTTGTCATTTTTTAACTTTAGTATTTCATGAAAGATCAGTTCTTTAACAGGCATTATTGTTGTTTCATTTAATTATAAAACATACATATATACCTAACTTATGTATATAATATAGGTACATTAAAAAATATATTTTTAAAATAATTTAACATAAAGACTATTTTAAATGTTAAAATAATTGATATATTTATTATTACAGAAGTGTAGGTATTTTACTTCCTTATAACTTGTAGTTATTCACTAGCAATAGCAAACTCTCCAGATAGTAGTGACACCTTATGCAAAATTTAGTAATTAATGGATGCAGGAAGGTTTGTTTATAAAATCCCCATCTAGTGTATATTCATTCAATATCCCCAGACTAGTTTTTAGGTTGTAACTTTCATCAGTGAGGAGCTTTGCATCTGAGAGCAATGTATCTAAATTTAGGTACAGTGCTCTTAGATTTAAAGCTCCTCATTGATGAAAACCACAAGCTAGAAACTAGTCTGGAATTTAGATACAATGCTCTCAGATGTAAAGCTTCTCACTGATGACAGCCACAAGCTAGAAACTAACCTAAGGATATTGGATTAGTAAGCACTAGATGGGGATTTTATGCACAAATCTTTCTGCATTCATTGATTACCAAAGCTTCCACTAAGTGGCACTATTGTCTGGAGAGTTTTCTATTGCTAATAATAGCTTGTGTTAGCATAGGAAATGATGATCATATAATGTTTTGTAGTCATTCAGTAATCATGATATGTTTAAATGACAGGTTTGCTATTGGAGTGTTTATATATGAGTATTTACATGTGTAATCATAGAAATTCATGTTGTGTGTATAAGCAGTTATTATAAAAAGGTATCTGCCAAAGCCACTATAATGCAGTGAAAAAATCCCTATTACACTTTAGGAAGTTAAAATGATGTAGATTAATTTTGCCATATTTAAAGACTGTTCATTAAACAAAAGGAATTATCTCAAGAGATTATTCATATTTGATTGTCTGAGAAAAGAGGAATGTAATTTAGAAGAACACAGATATATCTAGCATAAACTGAGGAGAATTCTGATTTATTATTTTTTGAATTGAGAAGTTAGTGTAATTTATTATTATTATTATTATTATTATTATTATTATTATTATTATTATTATTATTATTATTATTATTATTATTATTATTATTATTATTATTATTATTATTATTATTATTATTATTATTATTATTATTATTATTATTATTATTATTATTATTATTATTATTATTATTATTATTATTATTATTATTATTATTATTATTATCATCATCATCATCACTATAACTACTATTACTACAACTACTACTGCTGCTACTACTATGTTTTATTTAATCGTATGATATAAATGGTCTTTATTTGAACATAAATGCATTCTAAACAAATGTATCATTGTGAATTGTCACTCAACATGGGTTTCATAGAAATCAGTCAAGAAGCCTAAGAAAAAGATGTTCTTGCTTTGTTACTTTATGTTATTGTTGCCATTCAAAATAAAAATATATATATATATTATAAATAAAACATGAATTTATTAAAAGTAACATAGCATTTTTTTTATATTTTAGAATCACATCACTTATCTACATGTGTGTGTCATAGTGCAATACTTGATTTTGATAATATAATTACACTGATAATATTTTTAAATGCTATTAATTACTTGTACAAACTTCAGTAAACAACTATAGTATTTGATATTAATGAATTAAGATACATGATTTTTTATATATATATTTAGTTGGTTTGTAAATATAGTTTAAATCCAATAAAACATTCCCTTAGTTTCTATTTTATATTTAACAAGTGATCAAATCTCATTAGTGAATTTTAATGCTAAATCATGAAAGTGAGCAAATAAAGAATAAGTGATAATAAAATCAAGACATATTTTTAATTATTATTAGGAATTTGGTTTGTCTACTTGTGGGATATCATTTCAAAGGCTAGCACATTCCCATATTAATTACCATTGGAGTTTGACATATAACTGGTAACATTTCTTTTTCCCAATTTAGTTATTATTGAATTTAAAAACCACTTCTAGTACAATTATGATCTAGATGTAGAGAACTTACAATGTATTTGTTTGAGGGAATTTTCATACATAATCTCATTTAAAGGATCAACCTATCCATTCTCTCTCATTCCCACATACATATAGTTAAAATTTGATATCACAATGAGTGGGGCATAACAAAGTCTCTCTCATCCATCCCAACTATGTACTGTTATACTGTATATTAAATACTAAATATGCTTAGCTTAAAGTATATATATATATAAATGAAATGGAAGCAGACAACTTCAGACAGCTAAGAATAGTCATGTT
This sequence comes from Epiperipatus broadwayi, assembly GCA_028023455.1. Taxonomy (NCBI): domain Eukaryota; kingdom Metazoa; phylum Onychophora; class Udeonychophora; order Euonychophora; family Peripatidae; genus Epiperipatus; species Epiperipatus broadwayi. Next base: position 5,410,874 of record JAQFVV010000019.1, read on the forward strand.
CTTATGTCTATAAATGTAAAGAAGTAAATATGACTACTTTTGATTTCAGCTTTGATGCTTGATTATTCATAAAGGTGCAGCCTGCAGTTAGATAGTAAAAATGTAATTTTTAATTGAACATTAATTAAATTAATTTAATTGAAATATTAATTGAACATTAAGTACTTTATATAATAGCACATGATCTCTAAGCAATTGATGGAACATTTATTTTTTAATCAATTTGCATGAAAATTTCTATAGAAATTCTTTTATGTTTTAAAATTTATACACTACAGTAATTTCTATTACAAGAACATATATTGTGAACCAAAAGCGGTTTGTAGAAAAGGGGTCTACTACTTTCCAGCAAACCAAGAACATGAGAACGGGCATGAATCTAATTCCCTAGCACAGCACATGAAAACAGAGTAAACAGTAGCAAATGAAAAGGGTAAATGTGACTCATTAACACAGCATAGCATAGAGCATAAGGATAGAGTAGATAGAATATGAATAGAACAGATCATGAATAGAGTAGGTTAGGTTACAGTACATTAACCCGAAATCCTTTCCAATCAAAACATTAAATATAACATATAAACTAAGTTAAGCTAGCTTAACTAGACAAGAGAAGATAATAAAACTGAAAGACATATGTTCAATCTGCAATATATAAAATAATTAACAATAAGGAAGATATCTATTCAGGGAATGATCATGAGGTTAAGAAAATGAAATAAATGACTAACGAATGAAGATATAGAAGATTGAAAAATTAATAAAAATCAATTAATAATTAACTATTATAAATAAATGATAAATAGGCCTAAAGAATGGGAAGATGAGAATGAGAATTTATTAAGATAATGAATGGTTAATTTTATAATGACGAATTAATAAAGGAGGAATAGATTATGATGATCAAATAAAATAAATGATGACAAAGACAACGGGAAATATAGACAAGGATGAATTTATGCAGCAATGATGATGATCATGAATATGATTATGAAGTATTAATTTGATGTTGTAAAAGCATTGGATTCTAAATTTAAATTATCAAGGAATGGGTTTAAATCTTTCAGTGTATATTAAACAATAAGAAGAAGAAGAAGAGACTCGGGTAATGTATACAAGATGAATTGAGAACTAAAATTTAACAAATAAAATCGAAATTTCAAATTATTCATCAATGATTTCTCAAGGTTTAAATAAATTTTAGAATTCAACAGTTTATAATGCATATCTAAAACAGTAAGAGGGATTTTACTGCTATACAGATATAGAAAATTTAAAATAAATCAGTCAAACAGGAATTATTAAATATATCTAACTCATTTTACTAATGATAATAAAGATAAAATTCTAATTTTGTTATAACTTTACAGATCTAAAATGGTAATGGAAATATAAAAATCGTATTAATAATCCAATAATCTAAAAGAAAATACTATAATATTTTGTTCATAATCACAATAATATGATTAAAACAATAATGATGTCATCCAAGAATGATTTAACTATGAAATCCTTGATAAGCATGACCAAGTTTAATGAATGATTATGTCTTATAAATTATTAAAATATACTTTTTAAATCAAATATTTTATTTTGAAGTTATTACTTTAAAAATAGCATCATGCATGATACCAACACAATTTATAATCAATCAGCACTGTGATATTATGCACTCCAAAATGTAAATGTTTAATAAAATTTTATTAATAAGATACTGAATAATAAAATAAAAAAACCAATTTTATTAAGTAGTGATGATGATGGTAATAACAATAATATGAATAGTGTCTAGTAATAACAATAAGGTGACCAACAACTTACTAAATTTCAAAACAAATTTGTTTACAGCTAATATTTACACACAAACACTTAAAATTCTTTATTAAATTTTAAAAACATTTTTTTTTATTGTAATGAATCTGAAATTAACAAAAGAAGATCTAAACATCATATGATCACCATTTTTTATGCTAGTACATAACTGTTATTAAACAGGCAAAACTCTCTATACAGTAGTGCCACCCTGTGCCAACCAGAGTAATCAATGAATGCCAGAAGGCTTATGCATAAAATCCCCATCTAGTGCCTACTCATCCAATATTCCCAGACTATTTTCTGGCTTGTGGCCTTCTTCAGTGAGGAGCCTTGGATCTGAGGTCACTGCATCTAAATCTTAGGATCTAATGCAACCCTCCAGCAGCCATTAGATACTAAGATCTAGGTGCAGTGCTCTCAGATCCAATGCTCCCTCACTGACTTAAGGCCACAAGCCAGAAACTAGTCTGTCAATATTGGATGAGTAGGCACTAGATGGGGATTTTATGCATAAGCCTTCTGGCATCCATTGATTACTCTGGCTGGCACTACGGGTGGCATTAAAGTATGGAGAGTTTTGCCTGTTAATAAAAGAATTATCATTAGACCTGATAAAAATCATAATACATCATAGATAGTATTTTAACAGCTTTATTATTTACATTTACTATCTCATTCTACACCATCCTGTCTTATTACAATTTACTAACTTTATATCTATCATTTATATTTTATACCAAAATAAAATATGAATGTGATAATCACAAAGTTATAGTTTAACTAATGATAAGATGATAACACTTAACACAAGGCACAATTCAGACGATGAATTTTTTGAATACATCAATGGTTATGTCTGTTTCATCATGTTTAAAACTTCCTCACTTTACTAACTTTGGTGGTTAGACTGGTAATATTCTTTTACTCTAACTAAAATTAGCATGGTAGCATTATAAATCTATAATTTGTTACTCAATATTCTACAATGAATCTTTTATGCAATATGGTTGAGAATTTTAATCTATTAGCAACTTAACTAAAACAGTAAGCACTAAGTATAGCATATTCATTTTATATCACCTTGAGTCAATAATAAATTAGCAAAATAATGCAGTATTATAAACTAATACTTAACATTAACACAATCATATTTAATATATTCATCTGTTTCATGCTGACACAATTCTGATCTATCTCATACTTAATCCAGGATAGTTTTATCAAGGCAACCTGTTAAACCCTCAAGGACTGATGAGATGAATTTTGATCCCACATGCAATATATTCAAAATACAATAGTGATGAGCCAAGGCAGATAGATAAGTAACCTAGACCATGGTCATTTCATTGACTACAGATGGTCTGATATTCAGGTGCCACTATTTGGAACACCCATAAGGATATAGAGAACAGGGGTGATTAATCCCTTATTTGAAAATATACAAAATTATTGGTAAAACAGTATAAGTCTTGATGAGGTCAAAGTCCATGGGCATCTATGTGATTCACCCATGATAATGATTTAATCCTTCCATGTAGGGTAAATATATGTGCACCCTAATATGAGATGACTTGGATGTAAAACAAATAAGCATAACAACACATCCTGTCCCGATCAGCCAACACAGCAACAATCAAAATCCTAAAATGAACACTGTCTACATTACAAGTATAAACACCAAATAAATGAAGCTAATCAGAGATTAATAAGTAGAAATTAAAATTGTGATTATTGACTCAGAAGTAATTCATAATGAATAACAATTATCAGTAATATGACAGTTACATAACACAATATATCATAAATACTTGATATGCCCAAATTCAATAAACATTAAAATTTTGCCTTTCCATGATCTTTGACAACTGCAGGTTTACCAATTAAACAAAAAAAAAATGATATAACAAAGTTTATAAATAATATTAACTATTTATCTTTCTTGCAATCAGATTTAACATAATTATACACTTTTAAAAACTCTATACTTAGATCCTTTATTTTATTAGCAAGTTGACTACTTAGCATCTATTAATACCAAATACACACAAGATAATAATAATAATAATAATAATAATAATAATAATAATAATAATAATAATAATAATAATAATAATAATAATAATAATAATAATAATAATAATAATAATAATAATAATAATAATAATAATAATAATAATAATAATAATAATAATAATAATAATAATAATAATAATAATAATAATAATAATAATAATAATAATAATAATAATAATAATAATAATAATAATAATAATAATAATAATAATAATAATAATAATAATAATAATAATTCAATTTAATATCCATTTATTATGTGCATTTCAACATTTACACTTTAACAGAAATACACAATAAAAAAAAAAAAAATAATAATAATAACAATGATAATAATTAAAATTTAAAAAAAACAAAAAAAAAAACAATAATAATCAAATACAAGCTAAATACATAAAATTATATATACATATATGTTCATAATTATACATTTAGTTGTTTTTTAACATTCATCACAAATTGATCGCAAAAAATATCAATATTATTAAAAGTTAGATTATATACCATTTGCAATCTATTAATAACTGATTTACCAAAGAAAGTATTTTTACATATACTAATCTTGAAAGTTTGCATTTCTCTTAATAAACGACAAGGTACTTTCAATTCTATTTTTGATATACAGTTACTGACATCAATTTTCCCATCAATCAACTTTTTCAGTAATATCATATCCTTCAACATTCTCCTTTCTTTCAATACTGTTTTGACAGTTTGACATTCACCCATTATTAATTTATTAAATCTTTTTTCAATATTATATATTTTAGACTGAATATTAATCAGATTGAAGTTCCATATACAAGAATTATATTCTAAAACTGTAACAACAAGGGAAAAAAATAACCTATATTTTATGGAAATAGATAAATCTCTCCCATATCTCAAAATACAGCCCATCTTTCTGTATGCTTTATTAATAATACATTTAATATGCGCATTAAAAGTAAAATTGCTACAAAATATAATTCCTAAATCAGATATAGTCTCTTTATATTTAATAACACCATTCTCAATTTTATATCGATAAACAGATTTTTCAGTTTTATTAGTATAGGAAACAATGCATGTTTTATTAATGTTAATCTCCATGTTGTTATACCTACACCATATAATAAAACTATCTATATCCTTTTGAACCTCAATATGATCACTATAAGTAATAATTCTTTTAAATAACTTACAATCATCAGCATAAGTAAGTATCATACTATTTTTTATGCTATGATCAAGATCACACATATAAACATTAAAAAGCAATGGTGCTAATATTCCTCCCTGAGGAACACCTATCATATTATCAAAAAAAAGAGAATTAGTTTTATCCATATGTACATAAGATTTACGACCCCTCAAATAATTGGAAAACCACTCAACTAAATGAGGACTAACACCCAACATTTTAAGTTTATACAAAAGTCTAATATATGAAACTTTGTCAAATGCCTGAGTCATATCAAAATATACAACATCTAATTGCTTCTGATCAGATAAGGCATGAGCAATATGATCAGATATCACCATTAAATTAGTTTCAGCAGATCTACCAGGTAAAAAACATGCTGATAACTAGGTAATACCTTAATCATATCTACAATAATATTACTATAAATACACCTTTCATAAATTCTAGCAAAAGGTGACAGAATTGAAATAGGTCTATAATTACCAGAATCAGATCTATCCCCTTTTTTAAAAATTGGTATAATCTTAGCTATCTTAAATATATCAGGAATAATAGTTTTCTCAATTGATAAATTAATGATATAATGCAATGGTGCTACCAAACATTCAGCACAACCCTTGATAATAAAATTAGGAATATTATCATATCCCATAGAAGATTTTGATTTAAGTTTAGAAATTGCAGTAAACACTTCAGGAATTGCAATTTTATTAACATCTATATTCCAAAAACTCTCTTTATTAAATTTAATATCAACCATATTATCATTACTTGAAGTATCTAAGTACATATTAGTAAAATGATTGACTAGATCATCCATAGAAGGCCTAATTACATTATATCTACAACTTTTACTTCCAACAATATTAAGATCTTTTATATAATTCCAAAACATTTGTGAATTATTCCTAAAATTTTCTTCAACTCTATTTAAATTATTATTATAATCTCTTTTCATAAGAATTTTAGTATAAGCACGCAAACCACTAAATTTCTTATACAATTCTTTATCATTAGTTAGTTTATATAACCTATGATATTTGTGCTTTCTATTTAAGCCCTTACACAATTCCCTAGAAAACCATTTAGGATATTTGTTATTAGTATTTAAATAATGCCTAACAGGAATATATTGATCTAGACAATTTTGAACTATACCAACAAAATTATTTGCCGCTATATTTGGATCATTTTCCATCAAAATTACATTCCAATCAATGTCCTCAAAAGCTTTATAAAGGCCATAATAGTCACCATGTTTGTAATCTCTCGTACTATTTACCATAGGCTTTATATGTTCATGAGAACCATCTATTACAAATTCCAAAGGTGGATGATAAGAATCAGGGGGCAAAAGAGCATGATCAGCCTCTTTGCACTTCAAATCATTCTTAGTACTAAACAATAAATCCAACATACCACCCCTAAAATTAATAATACTATTAAGTTGAATTAAACTAACCAACTCAACAAAAATTTTTAATCTATAAAGTTTACTATTATCAACATTCTTATTACTATGTCTTGAGTAATCAGCTTCATTAAAATCCCCAACTATAATAATATCATATTTATATTTCACCAATATATCCTCAACCTTAACTAAATATGCATCTAAATCATTCATTGACAAAGTAGGTCGAAGATATATAGTACCTAACAATATTTTATTTTTATTTTTTAAACTAACTTCAATCCAACAAGATTCAATATTATTATCATTAATAATTATCTGTTTATGCTTTATGTCTTTTTTAATAGAAATCAAAGTACCACCTCCTCTTGTTTCATAATTATAATTTCTATCACATCTATACACACAATACCTATCATCAAATATACTAATATTATCAATTTCTTCTTTTAACCAAGTCTCTGTTAAAAAGATAATATCATATTCATTTAATAACAATTCAAATTTAAAATCAGTTGTCTTAGTTCTAAGACCACGAACATTTTGATAATAACAATTCATGAATTGCTATTTATTACACAGATTATTTTGCAAATTTATATCTTGCACTATAGTGCTAATTTCATCAACATTATCAGTCAATATAATATCTTCTGTCTTTTCTTCAATAATCTTATTAATATTTAATATAGCATTATCCTGTGTACTATCAACATTAAAATTTCTTAAATATTTTAAATCTCCATAGAAGGGCAATATGACTGCTGACAAAGGCCAAACGTTACCAACCAAAACTTTATCAGATTCAGATTCCTCTATAGATAAATAAAATGAAGAATATTTTTTAGATTTTGTATTCAGTTTATAACACACACTATTTATATCTAAAACATTTTTCAAATGAGCAGTCACATCTTCAACAGAAGTGTCATTATCCATTCTAGTTAGAAATTTTTTTTTAAATTTCTTTCTTGTCTTAACAGCTTTTAAAACATGATTAACCTGATTTCCTATAATAGGTGAAGAACTTGAATTTTTAATATTTTTATTCTTATTTTTACGATAAAATACAGTTTTAAAACCATCCTTTTCTTTATCTGCACAATCTTTCAAATAAAAGGCATATGAGTTTTTAGAGGTGTTATCTTGATTAGAAATCCCAGACGATTTATCTGACGTTACATTTGTTTTCATATCTGACTGACCAACCTTCACTTTAATTGCTTTATTCTGCTGTTCATTAAATTTAGAACTTGATCTATCAGTGACACTAAAAACTGCCTCCTTTTTTAATTGATCAACTCCTTCACTTCTATTTATAGTAGAAAGTGGAGGGAAATTTAAATCAGAAACAATAAGTTCAGGCGTTTGCTTTTCTTTATGCTTTAAAATAAGTTGACTTTCTTTTTTATTAAAAACAACAGAATTTCTGTCTGTGCTTCTATAATCATTATTTTTATTTATATCCAAATTATTAATAGATGCATTTAATAACATATTTTTTATCGTAATATTTTCTTCTTTCAATAATTTAATTTCACTTGATAAATCTGTAACAATATTTAAAATTCTATTCAATAAAAATGTAGATTTGTCACAAGATAAACAATTATTATCCATTTTAGATAGATTTTTTTCTCCTTTATCAAAATCACGATTAGATATATTAATTTCTATTAATTTAGAAATGTCATTACCTTCATTTCCTAATAAATTTTGACCAAAAATATCCAAGTCTTGCGAATCATTTATATCTGATACAATAATCTCCATTTTGTTTTCATTGACTTCCATTACGTTATTACTATTTGAACTATGATTACATTTATCACAAATATAGGACTCCATTTCTATTTCATTTTTATGCAATATTATTCCAGTAGATTTCAAACAAGTTTTATGAAACTTATTATTGCATTTAATACATTTAATTCTTGGCTGTTTTCCAAATATAAGATCACTGCAAAGAGCACATGGTGTACCTCCCATAGCACAGCAATAATAATAATAATAATAATAATAATAATAATAATAATAATAATAATAATAATAATAATAATAATAATAATAATAATAATAATAATAATAATAATAATAATAATAATAATAATAATAATAATAATAATAATAATAATAATAATAATAATAATAATAATAATAATAATAATAATAATAATAATAATAATAATAATAATAATTATTATTATTAACAAAGATTTCTTCATATATCTTCAGTAAAGAAAAGGAAACTTGAATTTCATACTTTTATCTGCATAATTATTCTTGAGGCCTTTATAATTTTCTTTGCATTAAAACCATAAACGCTTTAATGATTCTTATTAATTTTTCTTTTCAATAAATATCAAGATTAAATTATTTTTTCCTTCCTGTGGATACACCAATTGAATCATAGAAAATTGTCAACGTCTGCTTTCAACATCAGATATTTGATGCACATTGAAAATTATCCTCTTAAGTAATCATCAATATCTTTTTATCATTTACCACAAATATTTGAATTAATTATCTAGAATATATTTTAATGAAATCAAACATCTTGGATGCTCCAAATATACAATGATTAATCAAAAATTACCAATTATAAAGGAATTGTTAACATCATTTAAACTAATTATGTTTTTTTTTTAAAAAAAAAGTTGAAAGAAAACACAAACATTGAAGATTAATGCTGTTTTTAAAGTGCTATTGCTGTATACAGTTATATAATTCTGGGATGCAATTTAACTATTCTGTAAATAATATTTTATACTTTTATTTTTATAACATGAGTACTATAATGTATTACCAATCTAGAATTAAAATGAACTTAAAGATAATATTGGCAGATAATGTTATTTTTATTTAAGAGCTGCAACAATTCCACTATGATTAAGTAAAAATCATATCCAGTTTTCACATAAATTCAGGTAATTTATAACTTTTCATATTAATAATTTAGGTAAAAGTAATTTCCAACTCTAACATTAATAGACCATTCGTTATGAATTGAACTTAGACTTACATGAGTCAGTATTACTAATTTAAACATAATTAATAATTTTAATTATTTCCTTTGCATTCAATACGTTAAGTAGTCATTAATAGCAGATATACTTAATTTAGGATAGCATTCCATTTTAATAAAGATGTTCTTATAAGTTTACAAGAATAATTATTTTAGCAATTAAAATTATATAAATTTTAATATAGTCCACAAATAATTTTCTTCTAGTATGAAAAGTTCCAAAATTTATTTCTATATTAACTTCAAAATTATGATGCCAACATTTATTATTTATTTTCCAGTTTTTATAATTAGCATAATATAAGGTATTTAGAAAATTAATGCTTACAAATTTCTTGAACTGCTTCTGGTGGTACTTAATCTTGGTAGCCATTTTTGCTTGCTGCAACCTTAGTCTTATTAGAGAATTTAAGCTTTTAAACTATCAGTTTGTGGTCCTAATGCTTTTTTGTGGATGAGGGTAATTGAGTTCTCACTCCATGTTTTATGATGTAACTGCAATGAATACTTTATACATTTTTTTACAGAAAACAATAATTTTTAAATAAATTTATACACTTTTAAATGGTGGATAGGTTCTCTTGACAGTTGGAAATGATTTCCTTATTGACTTCAGTTAATCATCTTCTCTAAGTTTTTGCAGGCTAATTTATAGATTTTTTAATTAAGGGCTGATTGCAAATCAATAACCCAATTAGATTTTTTAATTGTCATTAGAGATATTTGCTAAAATTAGCAAATTTCCACCTTTTGACCTTGAGCACAATTAATTGAAATCTTTATTAATAAATTAGAATGCAGTAAAATATATATTTAATTTACTAATCATTGTTTGGCTTAAAATAATTCTAGTTCTAAGTTTGTTTTTAAACTATTGCTTAACAGTAAAATATTAAAATAATTGTATTGTTTTAATTAAAATGACATTAAACTATATTACATTATGTGAATATTTTAAGTTTAAATACTGAAATTGCTTTGTCTGTCAAATTGCATGTGAGCATGCCCACACACAATTTGGCAGAGAAATGAAATATTATTTAAACAATCTGATTATTTATTGATTTAGAGAGATAAATTTCCTGTCCTCCAATAAATTAATATACATCAGAACACCAGTACTGATTCAAACAACTGACTTTAACAATTAATATTATAGTTTGATGAAATTTAAAATTTTAATTCATTCATTGCTAAACAGGACTTGATTAAGCCTGGAAATAAGGTTACAATATATATATATATACACATATATTAGACAAGTCTTGAACTCAGACTTTCAAGCTCACTACTGCTACCCACTCACATGACAACATATGTGTGAAAAACATAAGTGATCTTCAATATATATATTTCGTGCTGAATCAGCAATCTTCATTTAGTCCAGATCACCATATCCCATATATATATAAAATCAGTGATTAGTTTATATTAAGATAGAAAATCTTCTATCTTAAAACTTTAGTGTACAGGTTTTAATCTCCTCAACTCTCCAACTATTCAGTTATTCATACCATCGAAAATCCAAGGATGGAATGTTCAAACCCCTTATTGATGCCAATATTATTGTCATTGTCATACCCATGTTGACTTTATAAGTCACTCTGACCTCTCACATATAGGACATTAATTTGTCCATTTAAATACACAGAAGAAGAATCAGCAGAATACAGGCTGAGTATATAATATTTAAAATCATGTATATTGTTTATACTAAATTTAATGTAATTGGACAAGACTGGAACTCAGACTTTCAAGCTCACCACAACTATCCACTCCATATTATACAACTGATACACATGACTACATACACGTGAAAAAGATAAATGATTTCCAGTATACATATTTTGGATGAAACAGCACCCATTACTTAGTCCAGATCACCATTTACCATATATATAACAAAACATTCACTAAATAAAACTACAAAATTTTAAAATGCTCGTATTAATAGCATTGTTCTTGTTATATTGTTTATATTTCCACTTATCTTTATAATCCGTTACGCAATATGACTATATTTAAATATTAACGGATTGCTACTGATGGTGGAATATACCGAAGCTAGCTATACAAAGAATTTTAATCTTAATTTTATACAGGCATTTTTAAAATTTTGTAGTTTTTATTCTAGTGAATATTGTTATTATACTTATATTATTTGATTTTACATATTTTGTCTGGAATTAAGTACATGCCTTATAGTAAAATGGTTCCGTGGTTATTGACTGAATGGCGAAAGAATTATAAACGTTTTATTAAACTTTCACACAAGATTGAATTTTTAAAACTTTTCAAAGCAGTAATGTTTATCCGAACTTTTTTTGTAAATATTAATGGTGTAATTGATGGACGTAAAATAGTAATCGGTAAAGTTAAACAATTGATTATTACTGAAGTAATAAATTCATGTTGTGAAAAATTTAAATCAATTAAAAATATAAGACGGTTTTAGAAAATTTATGGTGAGAGTTTGATCATATTTAAATATTAACGGATTGCTACTTAAGATGGTGGAATATACCGAAGCTAGCTATACAAAGAATTTTAATCTTTAATTTTATACAGGCATTTTTTAAAAATTTTGTAGTTTTTATTCTAGTGAATATTGTTATTATACTTATATTATTTGATTTTACATAACAATATTCACTAGAATAAAAACTACAAAATTTTAAAAAATGAAGTTCAAAGATTAAAATTCTTTGCTAGTAGTTAGCTTCGGTATATTCCACCATCTAAGTAGCAATCCGTTAATATTTAAATATGATCATATTTAAATATTAACGGATTGCTACTTAAGATGGTGGAATATACCGAAGCTAGCTATAGCAAAGAATTTTAATCTTTAATTTTATACAGGCATTTTTTAAAAATTTTGTAGTTTTTATTCTAGTGAATATTGTTATTATACTTATATTATTTGATTTTACATATTTTATCTTGGAATTACATGCCTTATAGTAAAATGGTTCCGTGGTTATTGACTGAATGGCGAAAGAATTATAAACGTTTTATTAAACTTTCACACAAGATTGAATTTTAAAACTTTTCAAAGCAGTAATATTTATCCGAACTTTTTGTGTAAATATTATCGGTGTAATTGATGGACGTAAAATAGTAATCGGTAAAGTTAAACAATTGATTATTACTGAAGTAATAAATTCATGTTGTGAAAAATTTAAATCAATTGAAAATATAAGATGGTTTTAGAAAAATTTATGGTGAGAGTTTGATCATATTTAAATATTAACGGATTGTACTTAAGATGGTGGAATATACCGAAGCTAGTATAGCAAAGAATTTTAATCTTTAATTTTATACAGCATTTTTTAAAATTTTTAGTTTTTTTTAGTGAATATTGTTATTATATTATATTATTTGATTTTACATATATATATAATCAATCCTTAGTTTATATTAACATAATAAATCTTCAAACTTTAATGAACATGCTGTAATATTCTCCATCCTCAAAGTCTTCAGTTATCCATATCATTGAAAATCTGGAGATGAAAGGTTCAAAGCCCTTTTGGTTGGTGCTAATATTATTATCATATCTATGTTTAACTTTGTCACTATGAATCCCCTCATTTATAGAACTTTAATAACATCTATTTAAATATACAGAAGAGGGATGGGCAGTATGTAATATTTAAAAAGAGAAACATATATAATGTCTATAATAAATTTAACATAACTAGACATGATATGAACTCAAACTTTTAGCTTGCTACAATTATCCCCTCCATTTTATGCAACTGATAACATGACCATATACATGCCAAAAATAAATGATTTCCTATATATATTTGGTGCTCAACCTGCACTCACCTCCTCACATATATGCAATCAGTAATCAGTTTATATTAATATAGCAAATCTTCAAACCTTTAATGGGCAAGCTTCAATCTTCTCCACTCTTCAACTCTTTAGTTATTCATATCATTGAAAATCCAAGGATGAACTGTTCCAAGCCCCTTGTTGATGTCAATATTATTGCCATATCCATGTTGAATTATATGACTCTGGACCCTCTCACATATAGGACAGTAATATGATCTTTTTTAAATGCACAGAAGATTGAGCAGAATACAGGCTGAATATGTAATATTGGAATACATGTATATTATCTTTACTAAAATTAATGTAATTATACAGGATTTGAACTCAGACTTTCAAGCTCTTATAGCAATCCATTTTATCTTACACAACTGATACACATGACCACATAAATGTGAAAAAGATAAATAACCTTCAATATTACATTTTTCACATTTATATGGTTATATGTATCAGATGTATAAGATGGAATGGATAGCTATAGTGAGCTTGAAAGTCTGAGTTCAATTCCTGTTTAATTATATTAAATTTAGTATAGACAGTATACATGTATTTAAATATTACACATTCAGCCTGTATTCTGCTCATCCCTCTTCTGTGTACTTAAATTTTCATATTAAGCTCTTATATGTGAGGAGTCAGAATGATTTAAAGTCAGCATAGGTATGGCAATAATATTGGTATCAACAAGGGCTTTGAGCATTCCATTCTCAGATTTTCAATGATATGGATAACTGAGGGCTTGGAGGGTGGAGAAGATTGGAGCTTCTCCATTAATGTTTGGAGATTTGCTATCTTAATATAAGCTGAGCACTGAGTCTATATCTGAGTAGGAGATGGTGATCTGGACTAACTAACTGGTGAGTGCTGGTTCAACATAAATACATGTGTTGGAGATCATTTATCTTTTTCACATGTATGTGGTCATGGGTATCAGTTGTGTAAGATGGAATGGACACCGTAGTGAGCTTGAAAGTCAAACTTCAAGTCCTGGATAATTACATTAAATTTAGTGTAGACAATGCATATGTATTTAAATATATATATATATGAAAAAACAAATACAAGTTAATCAAACTAACCTGCTATCACTTGTTATTTATGTCCAAGGTGGCGCTATACCAAAACCATCGAACAAGTGTAAGATTTGTTTTACATAAACGAAAAAAGAGTCAGAAATTAACTACCTCTTTCATTGCTCCTCCCAGATCAGCTGATTTCAAGCTGGTTTGCTATCCTCAGTGGGAGATAGAGCATGGAAACTAAGATCTAAAACACTGACTCTCAAGTGATCATGCAAAACGTTTCTATCAGATTGCAAGTGTGAATTTTCAGACCGGTAAGTCTTCAAGTCCAGCCTAGCAAGCTAGATATTTATATGGGGTCTGATTCAGTTCAGAATCACCATATAATCAAAGTCTCTGCAATATATATCATTGCAAAAAAAACTCTAAAGGTACATTTATGAAAAAACAAATACAAGTTAATCACGTAACCTGCTATCACTTGTTATTTATGTCCAAAAGATGGCGCTATACCAAAACCGCCGAACAAGTGTAAGATTTGTTTTACATAAATCGAAAAGTGAAAGAGTCAGAAATTAACTACCTCTTTCATTTGCTCACTCCCAGATCAGCTGATTTCAAGCTGGTTTGCTATCCTCAGTGGGAGATAGAGTATAGAAACTTGATCTAAAACACTGACTCTCAAGTGTTTATGCAATAAAGTTTCTATCAGATTGCAAGCGTGGAATTTTTCAGACCGGCAAAGTCTTCAAACCCAGCCTAGCAAGCTAGATATTTATATGGGTCTGATCTCAGTTCAGAATCACCATATAATCAAAGTCTCTGCAATATATATCATTGCAAAGAAAACTCTAAAGGTACATTTATGAAAAAACAAATACAAGTTAATCACGTAACCTGCTATCACTTGTTATTTATGTCCAAAAGATGGCGCTATACCAAAACCGCCGAACAAGTGTAAGATTTGTTTTACATAAACAGATCGGAAGAGCAGAAATTAACTACCTCTTTCATTTGCTCACTCCCAGATCAGCTGATTTCAAGCTGGTTTGCTATCCTCAGTGGGAGATAGAGTATAGAAACTAGATCTAAAACACTGACTCTCAAGTGTTTATGCAAAATGTTTCTATCAGATTGCAAGCGTGAATTTTTCAGACCGGTAAAGTCTTCAAATCCAGCCTAGCAAGCTAGATATTTATATGGGTCTGATCTCAGTTCAGAATCACCATATAATCAAAGTCTCTGCAATATATATCATTGCAAGAAAACTCTAAAGGTACATTTATGAAAAACAAATACAAGTTAATCACGTAACCTGCTATCACTTGTTATTTATGTCCAAAAGATGGCGCTATACCAAAACCGCCGAACAAGTGTAAGATTTGTTTTACATAAACGAAAAAAGAGTCAGAAATTAACTACCTCTTTCATTTGCTCACTCCCAGATCAGCTGATTTCAAGCTGGTTTGCTATCCTCAGTGGGAGATAGAGTATAGAACTAGATCTAAAACACTGACTCTCAAGTGTTTATGCAAAACGTTTCTATCAGATTGCAAGCATGAATTTTTCAGACCGGTAAAGTCTTCAAACCCAGCCTAGCAAGCTAGATATTTATATGGGTCTGATCTCAGTTCAGAATCACCATATAATCAAAGTCTCTGCAATATATATCATTGCAAGAAAACTCTAAAGGTACATTTATGAAAAAACAAATACAAGTTAATCACGTAACCTGCTATCACTTGTTATTTATGTCCAAAAGATGGCGCTATACCAAAACCGCTGAACAAGTGTAAGATTTGTTTTTCATAAACGAAAAAAGAGTCAGAAATTAACTACCTCTTTCATTTGCTCACTCCCAGATCAGCTGATTTCAAGCTGGTTTGCTATCCTCAGTGGGAGATAGAGTATAGAAACTAGATCTAAAACACTGACTCTCAAGTGTTTATGCAAAACGTTTCTATCAGATTGCAAGCGTGAATTTTTCAGACCGGTAAAGTCTTCAAACCCAGCCTAGCAAGCTAGATATTTATATGGGTCTGATCTCAGTTCAGAATCACCATATAATCAAAGTCTCTGCAATATATATCATTGCAAGAAAACTCTAAAGGTACATTTATGAAAAAACAAATACAAGTTAATCACGTAACCTGCTATCACTTGTTATTTATGTCCAAAAGATGGCGCTATACGAAAACCGCCGAACAAGTGTAAGATTTGTTTTACATAAACGAAAAAAGAGTCAGAAATTAACTACCTCTTTCATTTGCTCACTCCCAGATCAGCTGATTTCAAGCTGGTTTGTTATCCTCAGTGGGAGATAGAGTATAGAAACTAGATCTAAAACACTGACTCTCAAGTGTTTATGCAAAACGTTTCTATCAGATTGCAAGCGTGAATTTTTCAGACCGGTAAAGTCTTCAAACCCAGCCTAGCAAGCTAGATATTTATATGGGTCTGATCTCAGACCCATACAAATCTTACACTTGTTCGGCGGTTTTGGTATAGCGCCATCTTTTGGACATAAATAACAAGTGATAGCAGGTTACGTGATTAACTTGTATTTGTTTTTTCATAAATGTACCTTTAGAGTTTTCTTGCAATGATATATATTGCAGAGACTTTGATTATATGGTGATTCTGAACTGAGATCAGACCCATATAAATATCTAGCTTGCTAGGCTGGGTTTGAAGACTTTACCGGTCTGAAAAATTCACGCTTGCAATCTGATAGAATGACGTTTTGCATAAACACTTGAGAGTCAGTGTTTTAGATCTAGTTTCTATACTCTATCTCCCACTGAGGATAGCAAACCGCAGCTTGAAATCAGCTGATCTGGGAGTGAGCAAATGAAAGAGGTAGTTAATTTCTGACTCTTTTTTTCGTTTATGTAAAACAAATCTTACACTTGTTCGGCGGTTTTGGTATAGCGCCATCTTTTGGACATAAATAACAGGGAGTGATAGCAGGTTACGTGATTAACTTGTATTTGTTTTTTTCCATAAATGTACCTTTTTAGAGTTTTCTTGCAATGATATATATTGCAGAGACTTTGATTATATGGTGATTCTGAACTGAGATCAGACCCATATAAATATCTAGCTTGCTAGGCTGGGTTTGAAGACTTTACCGGTCTGAAAAATTCACGCTTGCAATCTGATAGAAACGTTTTGCATAAACACTTGAGAGTCAGTGTTTTAGATCTAGTTTCTATACTCTATCTCCCACTGAGGATAGCAAACCAGCTTGAAATCAGCTGATCTGGGAGTGAACAAATGAAAGAGGTAGTTTAATTTCTGACTCTTTTTTCGTTTATGTAAAACAAATCTTACATTTGTTCGGCGGTTTTGGTATAGCGCCATCTTTTGGACATAGTAACAAGTGATAGCAGGTTACATGATTAACTTGTATTTGTTTTTTCATAAATGTACCTTTAGTAGTTTTCTTGCAATGTATATATTGCAGAGACTTTGATTATATGGTGATTCTGAACTGAGATCAGACCCAATAAATATCTAGCTTGCTTAAGCTGGGTTTGAAGACTTTAGCGGTCTGAAAAATTCACGCTTGCAATCTGATAGAAACGTTTTGCTAACACTTGAGAGTCAGTGTTTTAGATCTAGTTTCTATACTCTATCTCCCACTGAGGATAGCAAACCAGCTTGAAATCAGCTGATCTGGGAGTGAGCAAATGAAAGAGGTAGTTAATTTCTGACTCTTTTTCGTTTATGTAAAACAAATCTTACACTTGTTCGGTGGTTTTGGTATAGCGCCATCTTTGGACATAAATAACAAGTGATAGCAGGTTACGTGATCAACTTGTATTTGTTTTTTCATAAATGTACCTTTTAGAGTTTTCTTGCAATGATATATATTGCAGAGACTTTGATTATATGGTGATTCTGAACTGAGATCAGACCCATATAAATATCTAGCTTGCTAGGCTGGGTTGAAGACTTTACCGGTCTGAAAAATTCAAGCTTGCAATCTGATAGAAACGTTTTGCATAAACACTTGAGAGTCAGTGTTTTAGATCTAGTTTCTATACTCTATCTCCCACTGAGGATAGCAAACCAGCTTGAAATCAGCTGATCTGGGAGTGAGCAAATGAAAGAGGTAGTTAATTTCTGACTCTTTTTTCGTTTATGTAAAACAAATCTTACACTTGTTCAGCGGTTTTGGTATAGTGCCATCTTTTGGACATAAATAACAAGTGATAGCAGGTTACGTGATTAACTTGTATTTGTTTTTTCATAAATGTACCTTTAGAGTTTTCTTGCAATGATATATATTGCAGAGACTTTGATTATATGGTGATTCTGAACTGAGATCAGACCCATATAAATATCTAGCTTGCTAGGCTGGGTTTGAAGACTTTACCGGTCTGAAAAATTCACGCTTGCAATCTGATAGAAACGTTTTGCATAAACACTTGAGAGTCAGTGTTTTAGATCTAGTTTCTATACTCTATCTCCCACTGAGGATAGCAAACCAGCTTGAAATCAGCTGATCTGGGAGTGAGCAAATGAAAGAGGTAGTTAATTTCTGACTCTTTTTTTTTTCGTTTATGTAAAACAAATCTTACACTTGTTCGGCGGTTTTGGTATAGCGCCATCTTTTGGACATAAATAACAAGTGATAGCAGGTTACGTGATTAACTTGTATTTGTTTTTTCATAAATGTACCTTTAGAGTTTTCTTGCAATGATATATATTGCAGAGACTTTGATTATATGGTGATTCTGAACTGAGATCAGACCCATATAAATATCTAGCTTGCTAGGCTGGGTTTGAAGACTTTACCGGTCTGAAAAATTCATGCTTGCAATCTGATAGAAACGTTTTGCATAAACACTTGAGAGTCAGTGTTTTAGATCTAGTTTCTATACTCTATCTCCCACTGAGGATAGCAAACCAGCTTGAAATCAGCTGATCTGGGAGTGAGAAAATGAAAGAGGTAGTTAATTTCTGACTCTTTTTTCGTTTATGTAAAACAAGTCTTACACTTGTTCGGCGGTTTTGGTATAGCGCCATCTTTTGGACATAAATAACAAGTGATAGCAGGTTACGTGATTAACTTGTATTTGTTTTTTCATAAATGTACCTTTAGAGTTTTCTTGCAATGATATATATTGCAGAGACTTTGATTATATGGTGATTCTGAACTGAGATCAGACCCATATAAATATCTAGCTTGCTAGGCTGGGTTTGAAGACTTTACCGGTCTGAAAAATTCACGCTTGCAATCTGATAGAAATGTTTTGCATAAACACTTGAGAGTCAGTGTTTTAGATCTAGTTTCTATACTCTATCTCCCACTGAGGATAGCAAACCAGCTTGAAATCAGCTGATCTGGGAGTGAGCAAATGAAAGAGGTAGTTAATTTCTGACTCTTTTTTCGTTTATGTAAAACAAATCTTACACTTGTTCGGCGGTTTTGGTATAGCGCCATCTTTTGGACATAAATAACAAGTGATAGCAGGTTACGTGATTAACTTGTATTTGTTTTTTTCATAAATGTACCTTTAGAGTTTTCTTGCAATGATATATATTGCAGAGACTTTGATTATATGGTGATTCTGAACTGAGATTAGATCCATATAAATATCTAGCTTGCTAGGCTGGATTTGAAGACTTTACTGGTCTGAAAAATTCACGCTTGCAATCTGATAGAAACGTTTTGCATAAACACTTGAGAGTCAGTGTTTTAGATCTAGTTTCTATACTCTATCTCCCACTGAGGATAGCAAACCAGCTTGAAATCAGCTGATCTGGGAGTGAGCAAATGAAAGAGGTAGTTAATTTCTGACTCTTTTTTCGTTTATGTAAAACAAATCTTACACTTGTTCGGTGGTTTTGGTATAGCGCCATCTTTTGGACATAAATAACAAGTGATAGCAGGTTACGTGATTAACTTGTATTTGTTTTTTCATAAATGTACCTTTAGAGTTTTCTTGCAATGATATATATTGCAGAGACTTTGATTATATGGTGATTCTGAACTGAGATCAGACCCATATAAATATCTAGCTTGCTAGGCTGGGTTTGAAGACTTTACCGGTCTGAAAAATTCACGCTTGCAATCTGATAGAAACGTTTTGCATAAACACTTGAGAGTCAGTGTTTTAGATCTAGTTTCTATACTCTATCTCCCACTGAGGATAGCAAACCAGCTTGAAATCAGCTGATCTGGGAGTGAGCAAATGAAAGAGGTAGTTAATTTCTGACTCTTTTTTCGTTTATGTAAAACCAATCTTACACTTGTTCGGCGGTTTTGGTATAGCGCCATCTTTTGGACATAAATAACAAGTGATAGCAGGTTACGTGATTAACTTGTATTTGTTTTTTCATAAATGTACCTTTAGAGTTTTCTTGCAATGATATATATTGCAGAGACTTTGATTATATGGTGATTCTGAACTGAGATCAGACCCATATAAATATCTAGCTTGCTAGGCTGGGTTTGAAGACTTTACCGGTCTGAAAAATTCACGCTTGCAATCTGATAGAAACGTTTTGCATAAACACTTGAGAGTCAGTGTTTTAGATCTAGTTTCTATACTCTATCTCCCACTGAGGATAGCAAACCAGCTTGAAATCAGCTGATCTGGGAGTGAGCAAATGAAAGAGGTAGTTAATTTCTGACTCTTTTTTCGTTTATGTAAAACAAATCTTACACTTGTTCAGCGGTTTTGGTATAGCGCCATCTTTTGGACATAAATAAGAAGTGATAGCAGGTTACATGATTAACTTGTATTTGTTTTTTCATAAATGTACCTTTAGAGTTTTCTTGCAATGATATATATTGCAGAGACTTTGATTATATGGTGATTCTGGACTGAGATCAGACCCATATAAATATCTAGCTTGCTAGGCTGGGTTTGAAAACTTTACCGGTCTGAAAAATTCACGCTTGCAATCTGATAGAAACATTTTGCATAAACACTTGAGAGTCAGTGTTTTAGATCTAGTTTCTATACTCTATCTCCCACTGACGATAGCAAACCAGCCTGAAATCAGCTGATCTGGGAGTGAGCAAATGAAAGAGGTAGTTAATTTCTGACTCTTTTTTCGTTTATGTAAAACAAATCTTACACTTGTTCGGCGGTTTTGGTATAGCGCCATCTTTTGGACATATATATATATATAACACGGCTGCAGAAAGGAGTTTGCTATTAACTGAAAGGAGACCCTTTGATTCCTCTTGGAGGCCTTAAAAGAACCAAGCAGAGCAAATTCCTAAGGTCCACTCCATACATTCTTGTCATTGCAGCTGTTATTACTATGTGATTATTCATATAGTATACGAACATGGATGGGTTGCTCACCAACATGCATTAGCCAGCGTGGTGAGTTTATTGGCTTTTTACCTCCGAGTTTAAAAATATTTTTCCAATATATACAATCATGACAGACCAAAATAAATCATGGCCCTTATTCCCAGCTGTAAAGTCACCAACCGAGGCAGCGGTTGATGGCTGAAGGCAGAGGGTGCTAAGAATCCCCTGATTGCGGACTCAGGCTGCCATTTGATGACGACTTTTTATTTAGGTACTTACAACTGCAGATCACTTTCAAGTGAAGGAAGATTGCAAAAGTTAGAAGAAGAACTATCTTATATTAAATGGGACATTATTGGACTTTGTGAAGTTAGGAGAAAAGGTGAAGAAACAATTGATTTAAAAAGTGGACATGTACTCTACTATAAAGGCACAAATATTGGAAATACAAGTGGAGTAGGATTCATTATAAATAAAAAATGGAAGAATAACATTGTGGAGATTGATGGTGTATTGGACAGGGTGGCAAGATTAGTTTTACAACTTAATAGCAGATATCAAATGCAGATAATTCAGGTTTATGCCCCAACAAGTTCTCATAGTGATGAAGTAGTAGAAGATTTTTATATATGGATGTACAAAAGGCTTTTGATCAGAGTAAACAACATTTAAAATTGTTATGGGGGAGTTTAATGCTAGAATTGGTAAACAAATGAAAGACGAAAATGCTGTAGGTAATTTTGGTTATGGTAATAGAAATGAGAGAGGACATAGACTTGTGGAGTTTGCAGAAAAAGAAAAACTTTATATTATGAATTCTTTTTTTGAAAAAATTGTTAAAAGGAAATGGACATGGAAGCATCCAAATGAAGGTACAGCAGAATTGGATTATATTTTGACTAACAGAAAATACATATTTCAAGATTGTAATGTTCTTAATAAATTTAACACAGGAAGTGATCATCGATTAGTAAGATGTAAGATACATATTAATGCAAAACTAGAGAGACAAAAATTATTAAGAAAAACAATATTTACAGTTGATATTCCTAGTCTTCAGAAACATTCTAATGAATTTAAATTAGAATTTACAAATCGGTTTCAAGTATTAGTAGATTTTGAACATGATTCAGATTTGAATGAAATTAATAGGAAAATAACTGATACACTTTTAAAAACTGCAACAAAGATAGCTGGTAGAAAAAAGCAGCAATTGACTAATAAAATTTCTATTGAGACTAGAGAATTTATGAAAAAAAGAAGGAATATGAAGATATACAAAAATGATGCATTAAAAAGGATTGAATATCTCGAATTTTGTAAAATGGTGCAGAAAAGAGTTGAAAATGATATAAGAAAGTATAATTGTGAACTAGCAAGGAAAGCTGTAGAAGAGAATAAAAGTCTAAAGACTGTAAAACAACATTTTGGTATTGGTAGGAAATTTATATCTGCAATAAGAAAAAAAGATGGCATTATTACTAAAAAGAGAGATGGCATCATGAAATGTGTAGAAGTCTTCTATCAAGAATTATATAGTAATAAAGAACAAGTACCTCCTATACCTATTAGATCTTCTGAATTGCCCAGAATTTTGAATGAGGAAGTGAGACATGCAATTAAATTTATGAAGAAAGGGAAGGCTTCAGGTAATGATGGAATTATAATTGATATATTAAAAGAAGCAGGTGAAGAAACAGAAATTTTTTTAGCAAAGTTATATTCCAAATGTCTAAATGATAAAGATGTACCAGATGATTGGAAGAATACAGTATTAATATTAATATTTAAAAAAGGTGATAAAGAAGATATTAGAAATTACAGACCTATCAGTCTTTTATCAGTTTTATACAAAATTCGTCTACAGAGAACATTGGACTTCCACCAACAAAGAGAACAAGCTGGATTTAAAAGTGGTTTTAGTACAATAGATCATATCCAGGTATTGAGAGAATTTATAGAAAGGACAAATGAATATGAGTTGCCATTAGTAGATTATGAAAAGGCATTTGATTCTATAAACATGTCTTCAGTGATTAAAGCATTGGATCATCAAGGTATAGATCCAGGATATTGTCATATTTTAAAGAATATTTATAAAAATGCAACAGCAACAATTAGATTACTTAATGATAATAGGAAAGTCAACATTGAGAAGGGTGTAAGACAGGGTGACTCCATATCTCCAAAACTTTTTACAGCAGTGCTGCAAGAAGTATTTTGTGGATTAAAATGGGAAGCTAAAGGAGTGAAAGTAAATGGAGATTATTTAAGTCATTTAGATTTTGCAGATGATGTAGTTGTTTTTTGAAAATAGTGCTTTAGAGTTACAGGAAATGTTGCAGGAGTTATCAGATGAAAGGACTAAAGATAAATGTTAAAAAGACTAAAGTAATGTTTAATAGATTTTCTCAAAATATGAAAATAAAAATTGATTATGATGAATTAGAAGAAGTTAACAGTTACAAATACCTTGGTCAGATTATTAATACAGATGGAAACATAACGGATAAAATTAATCATAGAATTAAACTTGGTTGGAGTGCTTTTGGTAGAAATAACTTGATACTAAAAGGAAATATGCCTATATGTTTGAAAAGGAAGGTGTTTAATAAATGTGTTTTGCCAGTTCTTATTTATGGATCTGAGACTTGGACACTTAATAGAAGAGCAATGCAGAGACTTCAAACCACTCAAAGAAGTATGGAGAGATGCATGGTGGGAGTAACAAGAAGAGATCGAAAAGGCAACGTATGGGTAAGAGAACAAACAGGTGTTACTGATCTCATTGAAAAAATTAAAAGACTGAAGCAGAGTTGGGCTGGGCATATTGCTAGAAGAGATGATAATAGATGAACAATTGAAATTTTAAACTGGATTCCAAGAGATTGTAAAAGACCCAGAAAGAGACCACATGTGAGATGGATGGATGAAATAAGAAAGTGTGCAGGCGTGATGTGGAGAAGAGAAGCTAAAGATCGGAAAAGATGGATTGAACTTGGAGAGTTGATGATGATGATATATAACACACTTTAATCATTAAAGTGTTAACTTTATTTTGATTAAAACTATAAATTAATTACTGATTTAATCAATGAATACATGATTAATTTGACATCGTTTGCATTTTTAAAAACATTAAAGTAAACAATAACACATATTTCATAGCTTATAAGTAATGTATCCTACAGATATGAATATATTGTGTGTAGTAATATAATAACACCACTCTACATAGCAATGGAATATAAAGTAGAAAAACATGCAAAGTGCAAAACATTTGATTACACCATCTACATAACAGAAGTAAAAGCTAGTCAAGTATTATAGCATAAGAAAGAATATAGAAACAGATCTGCATCATAAAAAGCAATACTGAAATGTTAATAATTTAAATTTAGCATTTTAAAATAAAGATATATCAATTTCTGAAATAAAAAGTAAATGAATTAGACATAAAAGAAATCTAAGAAACTTAGTGGAAAAACAGTGAGGAAAAAAGAAATTTATAAGCAACATAACTTTAACAGAATTATTAAGGAATAAGTAGATAACCAATCAAATTACAAATAGATTAGTGTGATGGATAAAATGAAACAAAAATAAATTAAATGCAACAAAAATTTTAAATATTAATAATAAACATTAGAGAGGTAAATATATAAATGTTTTTAAAGCAAATGGTATTTTTATTTTAATAGATCAAAATTTCTGATCATATTGAATTACTACACATATATCAAACTATCTCTTTTCATGGCATAATATAAAATGAAAAAATATGAAATTACTTATGCAAACAAAAACTACATCATCATCATCATCATCATAATAATAATAATAATAATAATAATAATAATAATAATAATAATAATAATAATAATAATAATAATAATAATAATAATAACAACAACAACAACAACAACAAAAAACAAAGAATACAAGACATACAGAACACATTACAAGTTTTATAGTAAAGCAAAAGAGATTTAATACAACCTGCAAAAAGAGTATAATGACATATGTCAAATGCAGCAGCAAAATTAAATAATAAGTATAAAAAAATTAACAAATATATCATAAGAAAATCCAAGTATTGATACCGAGAACCAAAATATCTATTTTTTAATTAGTTAATATTAAAGCTCTTATTCCCAAGACTTCTTTTTTCTACAAAATGTATTTTATCAATATAGATCCATTATATGCCACATACTTTAGAAATAAAGAAACTATGTACTCTAATCAAACTTATTACAGTCTCATCTCTGACATTACTTCACCATATATTCAAACACTAACTACCCCCATTGATATCATATGAAAAAATATTTTTCCTAATGCAAATATCATTCCCTTTTTTCAACTTCTAGTTTATAAAATTTTAATATTTAACTCAAAATCTCATAATTATAAAACAGAGTCTCCTAACCAAATTAAGTAATAATAAAGGACCAAAAATACATGCTCCAGTTGATATTTTATCAGCTACCTGTTGTTTGGTCTCATTCATAATACCAGAGTAAGTTGATTAGTTTTTTATATTTTATTATGTACTATACTCTACTGTATATAAAATAATATGATGAAATAAAAAATATTTTAAAATTAAAAAATAAATAAGAAATTTAATACCATTATGGGCAGCATGTAAAAAACTCTAATTAACTACACAAAAAATTTTGTATCTTACTCTAAAGAAATGCTTCATTTTAAATGAAATCAAGAAGATAATATCAGATATACATGTTGATGCATACATTTGACAAAAGCTAAAAAGAAATTTATGAAGCAATGTAATAATATAATGCAATATAAAAACCATATAATAGAAATAGAAAAAGAAAAATATGACAAAAAGTATTGGGAGATTAAGAATATAGATAATATTTGCAACAGATTCAATCCCATAATTAGTATATAAACTTCTGATTATACTTGATTTATGGAAGCATTATAATCATATACTCTATGAAAATATGAACTGCTACTCATTATAAAAAAGCACCAGACTTAAGGCCTATGCCTATAGAAATTATTGATTCCACAATAACAGTTAGAATGTTATTTAAAAAAATGAAGCATAGTAATAAATACAAAGCTATCTATAATTAACCAAGTAAAATATAGGGAAAAGGCCAGCACACATAACTAAAAATTCAAAAGGCTATCATTTATGCAGAAAAACATTGGAATTGATGTTATATTGTAAAATAAATTGACCTATAATATAGTTGACTGAATATATTTAGCAAAAAATTAAATTATCTAAGAAATATTATTTAAAAAAGTGACATGAAGATCTCAAAAACCTTCATACTTGGAGAAAGTCTACCATAAGAATTGGTAGGCACAAAATCTTTATTTACCAGCATTTTGGGTATCTGATATATATTGAGTCATGCCTTTTGTAGATGATACAATAGTATTTAAAGTATAAATACTCTTAAGGTCATAATGTATATATTAAATGAGTTTCAAGTTTCTATAACTTCTACTTCTAGCTTGCTATCAAAAATCTGGTAACTGGAAAATGGTAAAGAAGGTACCATTGGAATATCAAACTACATTAAACTATACTTAGCATTCCAAATATGGCAAAAACAAAAATTAACTTTCACCTGAATAAAATAAAATAAAAAAGTAAGTCATACAGAAATTTTTAAAGCAATACTAACTTTGAATTTTTATATAATTTGCATCAACCTACTTAATATATCAATATAAATAATAACCAAATTTTAAAGAAATACATTTGGGGAAATTCTTAAAATATGCTTTTATTTTTTTTATCCAACAATTTATAAATTGAATTGAAATTGTTTATTTCTATATAAAACACTCACCTATATTTATATAATATAATTTGATATTGGAAATTCGCTAATAAACAAGATAATGCAGTCTACTCTAGACATTTTTTTTTTCTATTACATAATCATAGTTTGGATAATTTATCAATAGCTAGGATATTAATATATTTCAAAATATCTAGACTTCCCATTTATATTTGAGATTTACATTCAACTTACTAATATGCATTGCATAATTTTATGCGGCAATAGAAAGGCAGATCTAGAAATACCTTCCAAATCTGTCACTTTTGACGCTCAAACTTTTTCTGACATTTGGAGCCATAAAATCATAGGATTGTTATTATTTTATCTAAAACTTGCTTAACTAAAAGATTAAATCTAAAATGGAATTTTGGTTTGTTACAAATAGTTTTCAAAAAGTTTTTAATTAAAACAAGTGATTTTTCTTCCTAAGAAAATAATAATAAAAGATCAATCCACTTAAGGCAATCGTATTAATACATATAATTTAGTCCTTTCAACATGATTTTATTTTTAATAATAAGAAATGCAATGGACTCAGAATTAAATAATTGAAACAAGTTCTCTGCTTAATTAAGGTAACCCCTAAACTAGAAATTGCAAACAAAATGGACATTTATGAATTAAGGTTTAAAAAAAAGTAATTTAAACAAAGAATTAAAATAACCAAACTCACTGGAAATGTATATAGTTATAAATGCTCGAATTTTGTAAATATGTTTTGTAAATAAAAAATTTATCCGAAATAAAAATTTATGTAGCAGCGATTTGCAAATTCACCACTAGATGGCAATATACTGCAGAAAAAAAAAGTGCTGAATTGATAATAGTGCAATTACGATCTATAATAAAAATATCAAGACGCATTTTATGTTCAAGTTACAGATTTGGTGCTTCCTGCAAAAAAAAATGTTGTTTTTTTTTAATTTCCAGCAAAAAATTTAAGTATATCCAGATAAAAGTTAATTTGTTTACTGATGAGTAGTAGGTTTGATGATTCACAAAGTCTGTAGGCACTATGATTTAGCAAAAACAAGATTTAATCATTAATGATGGTGAGTTCTTCGCTGCTTTCTAATCCCTTATCACTAACGATAACAACACATTGTAGTCAGCTCTTAGGTCATAAGTGACTAGTAAAATTAATAACTTTAATTATCGTCACAACCATTATAATTTTATTGGAAATAACGTTCTCAAAAATGATGTGTTGACGGAATTATTATTTTTTAACTAACAAAAATGATATTGATTTTCTTTTTGAAGAGAAAAAAAACTATCCATAATAATTGTAAACAAATAATAATGTGGGCAAGCAAGCAAAGTATAATAAAAGTTATTATTTCATAATAGTTGAATATAGTTTTTTTTTAAAAAAAAAGATAAAGATATCTATGGGTTTAGAAGAAATATAATTTTTCCCATATATAAAAATACCTTTATTTTTAGTCAGTGCATTGTGACGCATTTGTTCAACTCAGATGATAATTCCTGAGAACTTTAATCTTTGACTATGAGTAATTATTGACTCATTTAACATAACTACTGAATGTCTAGCTGAAATTGTTATGGGCCAGACATCTGAAAGAAAAACTGTAAGCCTGCTTCTCACCTAAAAACATTTCAAACAGCTTTGTCTTAGATCCCTTTAAAAAATATAGAAAGTGTTAAGTAAAATGAAACCTGAATTGATTGTGTGTTAGTGTATAATTACTGTAATATTATAGCAACATTTTTAGAGCTGGGTGTGTGTTTTTTGTTC
This sequence comes from Epiperipatus broadwayi, assembly GCA_028023455.1. Lineage (NCBI taxonomy): Eukaryota > Metazoa > Onychophora > Udeonychophora > Euonychophora > Peripatidae > Epiperipatus > Epiperipatus broadwayi. The sequence goes on from JAQFVV010000019.1 coordinate 5,440,134, forward strand.
TCATTTAATCAAAAGCTGCTTTACGTGGTTCAGTGAAGTGGGAAAACGCAGGAAACTCAGTCCTTGGATGCAACACTCAAATTTCTTATAAAAATCCTGAGCAATTAAGTCATTGAATTATTTTAACTATCAAAAAACTTAATAACATTGATTGAAATTATTAATTATTTACCAAAGTTTATATTCTACAATTTATCCTAAAATCTGAAGTATTTAAAATAAAAACTAAGTATTCACAAGTAATAGGTCCTAACTGTGACTTTGTTTTCCACTTTTATAATGTCTTGGATCACTTTATAAATTTTAATCTTGGAATTTTTTACTTTGAACTGATTAAAAGCATGAATAAAAACTGCATCTTTATTTCCTTAGTGATTTAGAATATTCCTATGATTGTGAGATTCATAAAATCCTATACAAAATAATTGCCATATTTGAATGGTTTTGTAATTAAAGTGCATAAATCTCAAGAGTTAAAGTGATGAATGCAAGATTGCCAGTGGACTCATTACAGGATGAGATTGAACATACTGACACACCACCACCCATACAAAGTAAGTCGACCATGGAGCTGCTAGCATATGCCAACAAATTCTTCAAAGTTAAAGCATCAATTATTGGCAATACTAACACTTACTGGCAAGTTTACAAATACATGCATGCAAACATTACTGAATTAACTACTGAGCTTGATTTATCTACCAGATTACTAATCAGGAAATTAAAATTTTGCTACTTGGAAGCCAAACATATTGACTTTATCATAAAATTTAATTTGAAAGCCTTGCCAATGAATCATTTTTTGGTAAATCATAGAAATTTCTCTAAAATAGAACCACTGTGTAGCTTATGTAAAGTAGCAGATGAAACCATTGGTCATATTTTTACTGCTTGCCCAATTTTGAATCCTGCTAGAAAAAATATTATACCAAAGTACTTCTAGCTAACATTAAAATTCTAAGAATCAAGGATGCTATAACAAGTGGAGTTTTTGCTGTGATTAGAAATGGGAATATTCCTGCTTTATGTTGTGTGGTTAACCAGGAATTATTTTGTTTTTAAGCAAGGAAATAAGAAACCATGGGAGATATGTAAGAAATTTATTCGAAGGACTATCTTCAGGTATCGCTTGTTAATGCCAGAAAAGCTCTTCGTGAACACTTGGGGGCAACTTAGGCCACTGGATGAAAAGCCAATCCTCAGGCATGCTAATTAAATATTAATTCAAATGGTCCAGTTAGATGGAGAATGACAAAGGATCACTGCCAATCAAAATATGGATTGCCTAATGATCACTGGCTATGTCACTAAATGAAGAGTCAGTTGTTCTGACATAAAACTAGTTACATAATAATTATAGACTATGTTTGAATGATGAGCTTCTTGCTCTGATCATGAAATTAATTTGTCATAATAATAACTAATGTATCAAATGGGTATATTTTCTAATTTGGAAAATTATTTACTAATGATTATTATAATAAATGTAACAAATCTAAGCAAATGTATACCAACAAGATTTATATTGTAAATTCACGTGTATTTTCCTTAATAAAAAAAAAAATCTCAAGTGCTCTATCAATCAGTGAAAACAAATATTCAGAAACTTTTAGCTGGGTTAGTTATCAGCTTTGAAATATGAATGAATTTAAATATTTTGGCAACTTTTTAGTAGAAATGAATATATACTTTGATGTTGAAGTGCAATGTTTTTTTCTAAGGTGTTGCTATTATATTTAACACAATGAAAGGTAGGACATTTCATTTTATCGATATAATGATTTCAAATAGATTTTATTGGATGCAAAGTCATTATTTTATCCAATCTACTAGATAAGACAAAATATACACACCATCAATATAACATAAAGGCACTGAAAAATTTTTTTATTAGAATAAACTTACATATGATTTTCATGGTAAACTCAGATTTACAAAGATCATCTCAAAAATTCTCAATATAGATTACTCTTGACAAAAGAATATAGCTAAAGTTACAATATAGTGGAGAGCTACATTGAGATGAGATGATGAAGGATTCTAAACTTAAAAGTTTAATTAAGTGATCACTTTTTAATCCAGGATAAAAGTTAAAGGAATGTGTGGATATATTTGTTTTATGGATTGGCTTCTTTAACCACTATGCAATTCATTTTTAACTTTTTATTCCTTGTTTTTGTTTTATGATTATAATTACTTTCTAATGACGATAAGATATTTAAAATTTTCAATTACATAATTCCTCAAGGTTCATAATTTGAAATTCAATATTAAGCAGAAATTAGCTTTTTTCAGGTAGATTCCCCCCCCCCCATCCTGCCACCCCCACCCCACCCCAGCCAATTCACCTCAGTCATAGATTATTTTTTTGAAATAATATATCAATTTAAAATTTCTGAGATAATCTAATTGTTTTTTTTTTAAATATATATATTAATTTAAAATTTCTGAGATGATCTAAGTGAAATCAAAGTAGGTGTGGGTCATTATGTTAGTTGTAAGTATAATTTGGCCATTTTTTTTTTTTATCAAATTTAACCAATAATGAAGTTGTTATTTATTTATTAAGTTAAAAAAATTGTTTTATATAAACTTCTGGATGTCAAAATAACTTGTTTTATTACTGTAAAAAAATAATTCCCAAAATATTTTCATCTAAAACATGGCAATATGTGAAGAAGAAATAAATATTTTTAAATGATTCACTTATAATAATTAAATACCTGGAAAAGTAGATAATGATAATATAATGAAACATAACTATGAATTGTCAAGAAAAGCTATAGATTTTCTTCAGTAATAAGAAGAAAAGATTAATTACCATTGTTATAAAAAAAGAGAAAAAATAATGAATGATATTAATCATAGAGTTAAACTTGAACCGAATGTTTTAGTAAAAATAATTTAATAATAAAAGAAAGTATGGGTTTACAAAGAAAGGTTTTTTAATAGAAGTGTATTTACCAGTTGTTTTATGGATCCATGACTTGGGTTCTTAACAAAAGAGCAATACTGATACTTCAGATTACCCAATGAGGTATAACTCAAAAGATAAAAGTATGTTTGAGAAAACAAATAAATATTATTGACATCATTAGAAAAATTAAATGGTTGAAATGAATGTGTTACCAAAAGAAATAATAATAGATTGATAATTAAAGTCTTAAATGGAATTTCAGAGATTATGAAAGACCTAGGAAAATATCATATGTGAGATAAATGAATAAGGAAACTTGACACAGTGATGTAGAGAACTTGTGAAAAAAATACAACTTGAAAAGATCTTCATCCTGCACTGTATTGATAATGAGTGAAAAGAGTGAGATGATGGTAAGTGATAAAAATATTTGATTGACTTTATTGCTCAAGTGTTCATAAGAATTTAAGTGCTAGAATTGATGCTTAAGATTCCACATTCTAGAGTTAGCCACTTTATCACTATGCTAAATTGCACAGGGTTTGATAAATAATGAAAGAGATGAAAACTTTTTAAAATTGTAACTTTCAAATAATTTTATGTTATTTTAATTTATATATAGGTATGTTGTTTTTTTTTTGTTATTATTTGTTAATTAGCATTTTTTAAACATAATAAACAAGGAACTATATTTCACAATATTTCATACTTTTTAATTCTAGTTAAATGAAAATGTATTTGTTATAGTTTCTCATTGTAACCTTTTTTTTTTTTTTGGAAAAAAATTATATCAAAATTCTCAATAATCAGATGTGAACTGCTTTTTTTTTTTTTGTAAATCTTTATTTTTCTTTCTAATCATATTGTAATAAAAATGTTGCACATAAAATAATGACTTGCTTCATTTAGTGGCATTAGTAGTTTTGGATATAAATATAAAATCAAAAATCGGAAATTCATTCCTATGAAATATTTTTATCAATGTTTATGACTTCATTATCTTCCATCATCTCAATTTTGAAACAATTATTTTTAAATGTTTTTATTTAATTTGCAATGTCTGTGTGTATGTTTGTTTGTCAACTATTGTATCACTTTTATTTAAATTAGAATAAAAAATTTAAATTGAAGTTTAATAGATTTAAATTCAATAGAATTGGTTCAAATTTGGTACATAAGAAAAATACCAGGTAAAGCAATATGTGTCTATAAGATTTTAGATAGATGATCTAGTTTGTTAGATCTAGCTCAGTAGGTGGAAAAATTTTGAATATTTTGATATTAAATTTACAATTCATTTTTAAAACTTTAATATGTTTTAAGTAAGGTTTCTGAAAGGACAATATAGAGATTTTTTATTTCAGTTTAAAGTTATAACATTTTAAAATCAAGTTTAATAGATTTAAATTCAATATGATTTGTTGAAATTTTGTAAATGTTTTTAAAATTATTACCAAAGTGATAGGACACTATACTATTTTAGGTTGGTGACCTAGTTGCTTATATATGGAATTCTGAGTGGGAAAATTGTGAATATTTTGATATCAAATTTAAAGATTGTTCATACAATTTCAATATGTTTTTAAATAATGTGTGTGAATTTCTTGGTTTCAATTGTAAGCTTCATTTAAGTTAGAATAAAGTAAAGTTTGTTTACAATATACTTTTGTTAAGTTTTATTTTTTAAAAAATCATTTAAAAAGTCACTTTCAACAAAAAACATCTTTATATTTTAAGTTAATTAGTGCTTTAATATACACATATATAATTATGAACACATACTAAATATATGTATTAAGGAATATACATAATAACTTAATACAGAAATATCTAGTGATAGCTATAAACAATAAATGTCAAATCTATTTAAAATAAAATCATGTATTAAGTAAAGGTTGTTTACAAAATAGATTTGGTAAGCTTTTTTTTTTTTAAAAAAAAAATTCTAATCAAAAGCAAAAATGTCAAACACTTTTCACTTAAAAGGATATTTTCTTATTTTTATTAACTTAATGAATTATATATATATATTCTTCTGAATTGAATATAAAATATAATCAATTTTGTAGACAACTTTATGTTTAAATAATAAATTTATTTTCGTCAAACTGATTTTCATTCAAAATTGAACCTTGTCAAGATGTTATAATAATTCAAAATGTCATGTGATTTACATATTGTCTTAGCACACCATCTACTGGACAATCTTAACTTTAAAAATGTTTTTATATTTTCCAATTTTTATTTAATGTTTGTTTCCCTCCCAACTTTACTGACCCTTGTACTAGATTCATACATTTAATATGAATTTAGTTATAACATTTTAAAATCAAGGTTCAATAGATTTAAATTCAATATGATTTGTTGAAATTATTTAGTAAATAAAAAAATAATGCAAATGAAATTTAGTATAAAAATTGGAAAATATAAAAACATTTTTAAAGTTAAGATTGTCCGGTAGATGATGTGCTAAGATAATATGTAAATCACATGACATTTTGAATTATTATAACATCTTGACAAGGTTCAATTTTGAATGAAAATTGGTTTGATGAAAATTAATTTATTCTTTAAGCATAAAGTTGTCTATAAATTGATTATATTTTATATTCAATTCAGAAGAAAGTATATAAGAAAGACAACATAATAGTTTTATAAAAAAATATCAAATAATATATATATATATATTGAAATGATCATATATATATATATGACTATATATATATGCTTCATGTATATATTGTTGCCATATTTAAAAAAAATAATGTAAAAGAAATTTAATTTCATTATAATATTTGATTTTGTTATGAAATTTAGTGTTAGAATAAGAGGGGTTTCAAGTTACCAAAGAAAATGTAACTGATTAATTAAAATCAATTAATGATAAAACAATTTACAAATTAAATTCTAATTTTATAATTATTTAGGGAAAAGGATGTCAAAACATGTAATTACTGTAGGATCAGATAAAACCACAGACATTTGGAATTTAATTAAATGCAATTAGTAACATTTTAAAATTAAATTGGATCGAGATTGCGATCAATAAGATTTTTTTAGATAACAAAGAAAAGAATTATCTCTAAGTTTAAAATTATTTGATTAATTTGAAAAGATCCAGATGACTTTGTTTTGAGAGCTATATATATAGGGGCAAAAAAAGGGATTCGTTTTTGTAAACTTCTTGTAAAGTTTTGTTTTTAAGCTGTTAAATTATGTAATGCTATGATTACTGAGTAGCTCACCACAATTTCTCTGGCCACCTTTGGGTAAAACTGAGTATGGACTCCCTCATACTATAGCATGCGATGCTGATAAAGTCCCTGCCTACAATTGATGATCCAAATTGCTGATATGCTATGCTGTCACTGTCAATAGAAAAATCCCTGTATATAATTTCATCTAGTGACCAGCCAGTCAATAGCCAAGCAAACTACTCCACAAACCTATGAGCTATGCCTGTAAACGATTAAAGCCTCTTTAATTTGCTACTTTCTTTACTTCCACAAATTATATATTAATCATTTTATATGTTTCTTAATGTATTGTTTAGTTATTATATTGCATTATTTAAATATTTCATTGTGTTATAATGCATGATTAATTAATTTCACATAGTAAGGAATATATACTCGATCCTCCTTAAATTTTCTGGACTTATTGTTTAAGAATCAGACAGAGGTCAAATTAATAAATATATTACAGTACTAAATATTTAACAGTCCAGTAATTCTGTGAAATCAAGACATTTAAGTCCCTCCTCACTGATTCTAATTTGTTTTTTGCTATTTGCAATTTTAAATTTGTCTATTCAAAATCAGTTCTTTCAGTGTCATTTAGCCATTAATGCAATTACAATGGTTTATATAAAATTTTCAAATTTAAAAATTAAAATCCAGTGTTAAGATGTTTAAAACAAGCTTTATTTTCTTTTAGAAGGGACAAGTATATATGTATACTGTGTACAGGTGATTTATAAATGACCTGCAGTTTTTTAAATAAAATTTAATGTTCGAAGTTAAAAGTTAAAACTTCATTTCTTTTCTTTTGACAAATATATATGTATGCTGTATGATACAATAGTTTATTCTGTAAAACTTTTAATTCAATTTAATATATTATCATTGTAGGCTATTGTATCGATATTTCCTTCTATATGTAAGACCTATAGAGTGGATCTCTAATTAAGCAGGGAATAATTTTATTGACAGAATTTTTTATTATATAAAATAACTGTGTAGGTCTTGATTTAGTCTATAGAATAGATGTTCATATTTTATATAGATTTAAATTTAAATCCAAATGTTTATTATTTTATATAAATTTAGCATTGTTGGGTTGTCTAATTTCATGATTATCTTACTGCATTTCTTCAGCAGGCATATATTCCTGCTACAGAAGATTTAATTTGATGAGTTCTGTTTTTCTAAGTTCCCTGCAAATGTGAGAACATTCCTTTCATTTTCCAGATCCAGAGGGTCTTATTCTTGTCTTGTTACCAATGCAGTGGATTGTTCCTGTCTGTTATTGAGAGTTATTTAGGGTTATATGAAGGCACTAATTCCTTCATTCCATGACTCATTTATTCTATAAAATTTCTGATCTAACTTCACAAAAGTGAATATATTTCCATCATTGTCTTCTTGTTGGTCTGTTTATTACTTTAGCAACCCAGTACTGCATTCCTTATGTATGTTAAAGCTTGATATTTCAGCATTTATTGGTCATGATCATGAGAGTTATGCATTTATCTATTTAACCATATTTTCTAGAGTTAATTAAACTTATCTTGCTTTATTTATTATCCTGTACCTGTTTGAGAGATATCTGCCCCAAATATCAAATGTGTTCATCGTCCGAGATTCCTTATTTATATATCTGTTATACATTAAAACTTTGACATATATAGTCACTAATTAATGTAATTTGTGCTATCTTATAAGTCTAATAACCAAATTAAGTCATTATTTTTGTTTATTTGTTTGTAACTTTAATACTAATAAAGTGTTTGTACCTTATATATACATTGCATTGAGGGATAAAAAAAATGTATATTAAATATTTTTATTTACTAAGAACTAAAAAAAAAACAAAAAAATAATTGTTTCTTCTACCACAGTTGTGGTTATTAGTTTTAACTTGAAATATAAGCATGAGGGATCCAGAAATTTATTAAGTCAATCCCTATTTTTCATAACAAAGGAATGTTTGGAACCCAAGTTCAATCTAAAAACCCCAATTGTGATTGAAGAAACAATTCTTTTTTTGCTTTTTAAAGCACACTGAATAAAAGTAATTAACATTAAAAATAAATTTTATCTATTTTAATAAATCAATTTTTTAATTTTGTTTTCATAAAAATTAAAGTAATAGTATTTTTTTTCCTGTATATGAGCCACTCTACTAAAAACAAATATTTCATTTACAAAAGGTACATTAACTCTGAAGTATATTATATGCAATTATTGACATAAATTTTTGCATTGATATTTTCTTATTTTAAAGATTATTACTTATATTCTCTCCAGTTTTTACTAATACATATACTCTAGGTCTCATGTCTTTTATTAACATAATAATATAGTTGGAAATGCATTTAAGCTTCGTTTTGCATTTAAAGAAAAAAACAGAAAAGAATATTTTTTAAACCTAAAACAGGGTTTCCCAATCAGGGTGCTCACACCCCCAAGGGATGTGAGATAACAGTTCTGTTTTTTTTTTGTTTATATGAGAGTATTGTCCTGTGTATTCAAGAATTACATTTCAATTTTTATTTCTTATTATTTATTTGTGTAATGTTTTCATCTGATCATGACTCAAGAAACTTCCAGAAGTATTAAGAATTAATTAATAAAATCATGTGGCATGTCTGAGAATGTTCTAGAATGTTTCACAGAGTATATAAATCCATGTAAGTTGCTTAGGTAATCAGTACATTGTTAATTCTTTGTTTGTATATTGTTCATTTCTCTTGTGTCTCTTATAAAGGTGTTTATACTTAATGTTATTTTATCCTTTATTATGTTAATGAAAAGGAAATGGAATGATGATTATGTGCAGTTTGGTTTCACTTACAACAGAATAACTGAAAATCTGAAAAAAAAACATATGCTTCTTTTGTGGTACTCTTTTCAAATGCAAATATGAAGCTATCTATGCTGCTAGAACACTTCAACAATGAGCATGGTGGAGCAGATGTTGCAGGTATAATGTTGAATCATTGAAAGCTAAAAGAGATCAGTTTGATTCTCAAGCAACCTTTTCAAAATTTAGGCTTTATATCTGTTGTCAAACCACTGCTGATGGCTCCATACCATGTGGTGCAAAAAGTAGCTAAACCCAAGCAGTCCCATAGAATTGGAGGAGAGGTGATAAAATTTCATGTGTTAGAAATGGCAACAATTATTCTGGAAAAATAAGCCTCAAACAAGAAATTAATGCTGTTATCAAATAATATTATTCAGAACTGAATTGGTGATTTGAGCTTGGACATTTTGGATCAAGTTATCACAGATATCAGGGCTAGTCCCTGAAAATCTCTCTCCAGTAGGACAAAACAACTACTGTTGCAAATTTCAGTCAACTCATCATATTAGTGAGATATGTCCATACATGGGATGGTGAAGATCTGAAGGAAAAAATCTTTTCCAGTGTGTAAAAGACTTCTTTGTGAAATGTGATTTAGATATCCAAATTATTGGTTCTGTGTGTATCGATGATGCCTCTGCTATACTAAGAAATAAATCAAGATATTTTGCATTGCAAGTACTCACTGATTTCTTCATCAACATGATTTGGTATTAAAAACATTGTCTCCAAAGTTGAAAAAGTCCTGCACAATTCTTTGGAGACCATCAACTTATTAGGGATTGTGATCTGAACCACCACCTCTTTAAGTCACTTTGTGAAGATTTTGAAAGTGAGCATTCAGTTTTGGTTTTTGATATTAAAGTCTTCTGGCTGTCATATGGGATATCTTTAATGCACTTCTACCAACTGCAGAAGAAGTCAAAGTTTTCTGAAGGAACATGACTATGATTCTGCCCGGAGAAATGGAATCATCAGAATTCAAATAAATGCTAGCCTATTTGAGTGATATATTTTTACTCATATGAATGGCCTGAGTATATCTATCCGAGGAAAAAACATAAGTTGAATTGCTAGGAAAAGATAAATGCTTTCCAAGAAAAGCTATATTTTTGCAGTCATGAATTGAAAAAGGAAATCATTCAAATTTTCCACCACTCAAAGAAATGGTTGATGACGATCTCTAATTCCAAGTATGTGTGAAGAAATTTCAGACCATTTGGAAATACTATCAAAGTGATTTGATAGATATTTTGGAGGAGGATAACTGGAAACATTTCTGAAAAATAGATTATAAATACATACTCATTCAATTTGAATAATATGTCAGATGATTAAAAGCTGAAGGAAAATCTTTTGAACTGTGCACAAATCATGTTCTTAATATGCAATTTGAAAGCAAAACTTTGGAACAATATTGGTGTTTGACAATGAACATGTTTCCAAAACTTTGTGAAAAAGCACTAACTGTGCTCATGTCATTCACAATGACATACTTATGTGTCTGGATTTAGTGTCCTTTTGTTAATAAAGACAAAATCTAGAAATTGTTTGGGTGAACAGGCAGACATGTGAATTGCTATCAACAACAAAGTGTCACATTTTGAAAAACTTTTATGCAATAAGCAGTAACAAAATAGTCATTAAATTTAAATTAGCTTATGAATATTTGAACATTAGTTATAATTTTCTTAAAAAAATTTCAAGCAAGGATGAAAATTTAATTTTTTTGTAAGATTTACACAACTTTTAATTTATTATAATATTTTTTGGTACTTGTGAGTTTCAAAATGACCAAGATGGCAGTCTGTATTTTTAATAAAATTTGATAAATATACAGTTTCCAGGGCTTACCAAGATGGCAGTCCATATTTCATTAACAATCTTCTGACATTTACAAAATTAATGTTAAATTTTAGAAAAAGGAATAAATCTTTATTTTAATTAAAAAATAAAACAATAAATTCTGGTAAATTTAATTGACAATCTTTTTTATAATTTTTTTTAAAATTTACTTTCCGATGATGGGTTAGTTACATTTACAAAAAATAAATGGAGGGCCTACAATCTCCCAAAGATGTGATAGTTATATTTACAAAAAATCAGTAGAGGGCTTACAATCTCCTGAAGATGTCAAACGTACAAAAACCAAAATAATAATAATATGAATACCATATTTGCAGTTTATTCATGTCTAATTACATTTACAAAAACTGAACCAAAAAATTAATATAAATATAATATTTACAGTTTATTCATATTATTGGCATGCAATCTATAATGACTTTTAAAATCACTACAGATGTGCCAAGGGCCTATAATCTCCTGAAGATAATTTGTTATTAAATTAAAAAAATAAACTAATGTAAAATTTCAAGAAAAGTAATAAATTCCAATAAATTTCCTATAAATTCTGATTCATGAAGAATATTTATTTCAATTTTTTTTTTTTACTTATAATGTGAAAGTCATAAGACACTCTTAACATTGTTGTAACTTTTGGTTCAGGGTGTTTCTTTTTGGCAACAGTTTTTTTTTTTTTTTGGTAAATAGTGATAATGATCAAAATTTGGGAACTTCCTGTTACAGAACAGGATGCAATGGATCATTTACAAAGGTATGGAATCATATACTCCAGCAAAGTGCGCATTAACCATTATAATATGAAAATAAAAAATGCTGGGGAATTATTTGATAACACCTGGATTCCTATTTGACAGAATTTATGTGGTGTCGACTGCAACAAAAACAACTTTTATCTGTAGCAATTTTGGAAGCCATTATGGATTATACTCTGCCAATATGAATAAACTATAATTATTGTATTTATATATTTTTTTGGTTCATTTTTTATAAACATAATTTGGGAGGTTGCACATTTTCAGGAGATTGTAGGCATTCCCACTCATTTTTTGTAAATGTAGCTAACCCATGTTCAGGAAGTAAGTAATAAAAAAAATTGAAATAAAAATTGCAATTAAATTTATAGGAATTTATTCCTTTTTTAAAAAAATAGTATTAATTATGGAAGATTATTAATGAAATGCGGCTGCCATCTCGGTAAGCCTTCAAAATTGTATATTTACCAAAAATACAGACTGTCATCTCGGTTGTTAAGAAAACTCACAAGTATTTTTTTTTCAGTATGTTTTATTTTTGTTTATATATTATTAAAAATTAATTATACAAATTTGTTTTGGTCACCTTCACTTTTATTCTTAAATAAATTATTACTTTAAGAAGTGTGAGAAATTATTAAAAAATTTTAGGGGTGCGGGCATAAAAAAAGGTTGATCTAAAATCTAAATATAGTAAAATCAAACTTTATAGAAAAAATGTGCAGCATTAGAAATAGTTTTAAACAATTGAAGAAGGCATAAATGCATTTAAAACTATATATATATATACTTTTAAGAGAAAGGAAAAAAAAATTTAAAGTAGTTTTAAGTATATTGATGAAATAAAAGGCTTTCCAGATTATTATAATAAAAAATGCCAAAAAAAAAAAAAAAACTAAATCATTTTTAACCTAGCTTTTTTATTAAGATTACTCCTTTCTTTATAATCTTTAATAACTACAATGAAAAGTTTTTAAAGAACTTTCCATTTATTTATTTTTTTTACAAGCTCTCACCCCATCTTTAAAAATTGTAAAGAAAGATTTTATCTTATATTTCCACATTAAATTTGAAAATTACTGCTTGTTTATACAAATAATTTGAAAATTATATATATATGAATAAGAACAATATATTAATCTTCCATGCTCATGATATAGGTTCATACCTAAAACAGGCAAAACTTTCTGTACATATTGCCACTCAGTGCAGGCCAGAGTAATCGATGGAAGCCAAAAGGCTTGTATATAAAATCCCCATCTAGTGCCTACTCATCCAATATCCCCAGACTAGTTTCTGGTTTGTGGCCTTCGTCAGTGAGGAGCCTTGGATCTGAGAGCACTGCACCTAGTGGAGAGAGTTTTGCCTGTTGTAATAACAGTTATAAGCAAGCATAAGAAATGGTGATCATATGATTTTTATTGGCTTAAAACCAATCCTGCATAATAGGATAATGGTGACTATGGCTATTAAAAAACCAAAGTCACCAAAATGTATAGATTCTGAACTGAGTTCAGACCTAGCTTGGATTGAAAATATAATAGTGTTTTCAAGTTAAAACTCATAGTTTTATAATTAAACAAAGATAAAAAGTGGCTGCTGGAGGGTTGCATTAGATCCTAAGATCTATGTGCAATGCTCTCAGAACCAAGGTTCCACACTGACAAAGGTCACAGGCCAGAAACTAGTCTGGGGATATTGGATGAGTAGGCACTAGATGGGGATTTTATGTACAAGCCTTCTGGCATGCATTGATTACTCTGGCTTGCACTGAGTGATAATATGTATAGAGAGTTTTGCCTGTTTTAATAAGTTATAAGCAAACATAAGAAATAGTGATCATATGATGTTCATATCTAACCCAAGTAAAACTAGATTTAATCAGGGTTTATTTGTTTTTATAAGTAGTCAACTCATAGATAATCAAGCAATCATCCAATATTGATTAACAAATGAGTATCTAGATCTCACAGAAAAGCAATGAAAGAAATCTTATTCACTAGGCTTACTAATTATCAAATGGCGAAGTTTTTTTCATCATTGTTTTATCATTTAACTAAGAATATTAGATACTCATTTACTGATCAATACTAGATAGTTAGCTGGATTAGCTATAAACTTTAAACCTGAAAAAAATTGAAATTTCACTCAGTCTGAGTTTGAATCTAAATTATTTAAAAAATATTTTTTTAAATTTAAACAGATCTTCATTATATTATTTAAAGTATTTATTACATCAAATTGGCATTTCATCAGATAGTTGTATTATTATTATTATTCTTTCTTTTAAAAATAGATATGTACTTTACTACAGGGGCTTAAATATTAAACATACTCGTGGATTCATTATAAATAAAAAGCAGAAGACTAATATTGGGAGTTTGATGGAATATCAGACAATGCGGCAAGATTCATTTTTGAAATTAATGGCAGTTATAAAATGCAGATAAATTCAGAATTTTGGTTCCAACAATGACTGAATTTTCATATGGATGTACAAAATGCCTTTGTTTGGCTCAAACAATATTTTAAAATTATCATAGAAGCTGTCAATAAATTTGGTTATGGTGATAAAAATGAGAGTATGTGCAATCCCATGGAGTTATTGTAAATCCTTTCTTTGAGAAAAATGGTAGATGGGAATAAACATAGAAGCATCCAAATGAATGTACAGCAAAATTATATTATATTTAGTCTAACAGAGACTGTAATGTTATTAACATCTTCTACACAGAAAATAATAAAGAATTAGTGAGATGTAAGATAAGCCTTAAAGTTAAACTAGAATATCGAATCTACTACTATTACTACTATTACTACTACTACTACTACTACTACTGCTACTGTTACTACTACTATTATTATTATTATTATTATTATTATTATTATCATTATTATAAATTTCAAAAAATTATAACAAATCATATAATATTGTTATTGCTGTGCTCCATATTGAAATCAATATAGTATCAAAAAATCATCACTTTTAGTATATAGTTAACAAATATAAAGATTTTTTTTAAAAAAATATAGATTCCCTTTTAAGTAATATTTACTGAGGCTATAACTTTCGATAATATGCGTATAAAATGCGATAGTGGGGACCTCTACAGGTGTTTAACCACAAGCTTACGCTATGGAAGAAAAGAGGGGAACCCAAAATAGGGGGGAACCCTTCTTTACTTCAACCTACTTTCTATTTAAATAGGTGAAGCTGAAGTGGTTAGATCTGGGAACGTGAAGCTATTCAATACTTCCCTTTTAAGGAAAACATCATGATAATCAAATAAAGTAACCCATGAAAATCGTGTCAATTTACACATTCTGGCTTTCAAAACCTTTATGTATATATATATATTTAGATTTACAATTTTTCATACTACTAATATTACTGAATTAATAAAAAAGTACATTTTTAAAAGTAATTTAGCATAAATTATTTGTACTTTTTTTTTCTGTGTCATAACATCAGCCGGGATGTGAACCCGCTAACCTGGGACAACTGCTTGTAAAGCAGCCATCGCTGCCCTCTCGACCATCAATGCTTGACTAAATTATTTGTACTTAATGTGCTAAACCTGACAAAAAAGTGACCACATTAGTTTTAATTCTAGTATTTTAAACTCATCTTTTCAATTATGATAAATGAAATTCAAGAGATTAAATATAACTAAGTTATCTAGATGTTATTTTCTGAAATAGTTTTTTAAATCAATGTAAATCTGTATTGAATAACACAAGTAACTATGTAATCATTTATCCTGCTAGACTTTATAAAATCTTCATTTCTTTCTCTTCAAATTGAAAGACAATATATATGAATTTTGAATTATTTAAATAAAATTATAGCCATTTATAAATCATGCTAATTCAAAAACATGTAAAAATAATTTTTTGGTAATAACATTTAATTACTATGTTTTATTTCAGAATTTGCCATTAATATATAATTTTATTTAGGAATGTCTAAGTCCTAATACTAGTGATCAATTAATAACTTCACGCTCTTCATTTCAAACACTTCAGATTTGCCCATACATATACGGTTGGGTTGAAAATATAGGTGGATTCATTCTATATTTTCTTAAAGACTTTATCTCATGTTTGAAAAAATGGGAGTATTCATTTATATAGTGACATCTGCAAAGTGCATGTGTATTAGCTTATTAGCTTATTAATATTATAAATAATTCTTTAGGTAAACTCAGAAAATGATTTTAACAAGCTTGTAAATAACCACCCTTTTTATATCAGTGATAATTTATGATTTAAACTAAATATCTATATGAGAAAATAGGCATAGTTTTCAAGTTTATTAAATAACTCTCTGAATTTCACTTGTGAATTATTATTGTGATAGCATATCCATATATACTGGCATCATGAATAATATATATATATATATATTGTACTTACTGAAGTTTGAGATGAGTTTCAGTATTTAATAAAATGTCAGTCATATTTTTTCTTGTTTGATGTTAATAGTGGATATCGTAAATCTATAAAGCATTGAACTGTGTTGCTATGACAATGATAATATTGATATTAAAAAATTGTTATTATTTATTGTAAAAGATTGTGAATTGACTTTATTCATTTTAAAATGGATATGTGAATAAAAAAGCATATGGTTTGAATACAATTATTGTTCTTTTGTTTCTGCATTCCCAATAATAAATTATAAACAATACAACTAAATGTCTAAAGTCTCAAATATATTTATTTTATTTGTATAATATTATACTGGAGAGATAAATATGTGAAAATATATTTCCAGTGTAGTATAGTGAAAATGTATTATAAATTGATTAATTTGTGTTGGAATGAAAGAATGGTCTTTGTATTACAAATGTAAATGTTTGTTATCTGCAATAATTGTGAATTATTTTTTCTATTTGTCATTATTGTGTAATAAGATTGCTATTTGTGGAACACTGATTAGAATTGATTAAAGAGTAAATAAAAGTTATTGCTATAATTACTATGATATAAATAGGAAAAGTTATAAATAGAATTGAAGAGAAAAAACTTTATGTTTTAGCTTTAACAAAAGCACATCTAAATTTCTTTACATGATTTTATTTTTATTTATTTTAAAAGTACATAGTTAACTGGACAAAATGAATTTGTGATTTGCAACAATATTTACCCAGAACTGTACAGGGTGTTGATGATTTGTGAAGGATGACAATTTATTATAAAAACAAAAAGTAATGAAAAATTAATTCTTAGTGTTTCCAAACAATTGAAATGTTATTTTGCTTTAAAAAATGAATATTATCTGCTTTTCAATGATGATATCTAAATGTTAACAACAGAAAAATGTACACAAAAATTATATTCACCTACTAATATAATTTTATAAGCGATGGATAATTTATACATTGAACAAAAATTGAATTAATTTCCATAGCATTGTCATGGATAAAACTAAACTAGAATCTATTCACTTGTAATGTTTTATAAATTGATTACTTGGTAAATGAAAGAATATTTACATTGCATTTAGTGCTTGTATACTTATAACCTTAAATAGATCAAATACTTACTGAATAAAAAGATAATATGGATATTTGGAAAAAGGTGAAATTAACAAAATATACTTTGAATCTTATAGCTTTTGATGATATTTCTACTTTTTTGGAATAATAAAACAGTGTTAGATTGTTGTTTAAAACACACTACAACTATGGTACTATTTAAAAAAGCCATATTACTCAAGTCATTTGCTTATATTTATCATTATTATTGCTATATATTTTTTCTCTTCATTTAAATTGTGTAGTATTAATTCTAAGTTAAGTATTGATCTATTTACATACCTAAATGTAAAAGAGTTATGTCTTCCCAAATTTAATTTATATTTTGCAGCATAGTTATTATTTTAATTTAAAACATTCATTTTTTTATTATTTATTAATTATAAATTAACTTCAGATATGTCACTTATATTAGAAGTTCAAAAAGATTATAATCTAATAAATATTTATTTTATTTTCTTCTCTTTAATTTATATTAACAAATAAGTAGATTTATTTTTGTTTATATATTTCATTTAATTATATTTTTATATGAAGTATAGAAAGAAGATATATCTTGAACCTTCTTATATTTTGGAAATATAAATGTTCTACAATATTTTGGTGTTACATAAACACATGTTTGTATTTAGTATCCAATAAGTGGAGATTGATATACAATCACCTATTTAAAAATGAAGTTAATGTCAATTGAAAATCTATTCCTTAAAGCATAATCAGATTATATGCATATATTTTAGAGGTTTATTTGCCATTTGTATATTTTTGATTTTAATTTATATTAATTGTTAATAAATTTTGAATTAATTTAAAATAATAAATTTTCTTGGTTGTCATACAATTTTACAAAGCAAATTTATTGGTTAATTGTATTTGGATGAGATGATATTCACTAATTGATTATACAACATAATTGATTAGAAACAATTATAAAAATAATTTGGAAATCAAAAATACAGGATGGATAAGAAAGTATAATTACATATCATTTTCTGTTTTGAATTTAATACTTATTATCTGACTAGGTAGATTTTATACCACAATAAATTAACTGATTTGACATTCTTAAATATTTAATAAGTAATTGAAAGTTTATTGTAATTATTTTAATATCAAGTAGCAGATATACTAAAATAGAAATTATATATGAATTGATTTGATGATTGATAAAGATACAAATATAGTAATTATTGAAGATAAGTAAAGGTAATTGCAATGAAATGTTTGTGTATTTTATTTTAAGTCATTATTGATTAAAAAGAAATATTACATTAAGTTAGTATACAGCCTAAAGATTGCAATATTATTCAATTATAAAGCTGCTAATAGTAATATATTTTATTCAATTACAAATTAGAGTGATTTGTTTTAATTGTATTTAAAGTTCATTAATGAGGATTATAAATTCAGTTTAAATATAAAATTTTAATATTAATATTTGATTATAATATCCTAACAATCTTTCATATGTGTTGACAGTTATAATCTAAAGTTTTAATAACTTAGTTTTAATAAACTGAAGAGTAATTGGATGTGTTTTTCAATTGTTGGAATAAGCATTAAATAGGAATCTATCATTTATTTTATACATTAATATGATTAGATATTGAAAATCTTAAGGTTATTTAATAGGATGATTTCATTTTATAATATATTAAGCTGGTAAAAATGGAATGATAGGTTTGGTTAATTGATTTTGTATTATTATTAAGTATTTAATCTTATTATAATTGACTTAGTTAATAAAAGTATATTAATATTAGTGAAATAATAGTTAATAAAAGTATATTAATATTAGTGGAATAGCAACATTGAGTCAGCAGTACTTTTATTTTATTTAATTGCAATTAGGAATCAATTATTGAGTTATATATTTTGTTAGATATTATTGATATTGTAAACTTGTAGAGCATATTAAGATTATTATGTCATCAATCTATGAATCATTTCATGTAAATATAAGAAATAATGTTTGACTTTTGGTACAAGTTTATATTATTATAAACAGTGTGCTGATTCATAGGAATATTAAAGTTTATCTGTGTAATTCTTTGTCATTATTTTCATTCTAATTATAAGGGATCAATATTATAAGTATATACTGTTTTTTATAAGACAGTGATATTTAGTTTTATTGCTTTATCTTTGATCTATTGCAAACAATGCTTATATTTTAGGATAGTTTGAAGTAATGTTTTATTTGTTTTCTATTTGTTCTAAATGCTCTTGGAATTTATGAGGTTATAACAAAGATTATTATCATTGTTTTATTAACTTGAGCATTAGATTATTATTCATTGATTGATATTCATTTTAGTTTAGTTTTTTTGTGGACATTATTAAATTAGGATTATTCTTTTTTAGTTTATTATTTTTATTCTGTTGCAAATGGTGATCAATAATTAGACTATGATTCAGGATACGGCATGGTTCACATATTTATTCTGTTACAAATGCTGCCCAAACCAGTGGGACTATAACACAGAGATTAGTATATCCACATATTTATTCTATTACAATATATAATTTTCAATCATCATTGATCAACTACAAGAGCAGTTATTTCTACAAGTTTAATCCACTTTCATTGATCTTCAGAATACACCAGCAAAATTCCTTACTTCATCTATTCATCTCATGTTTAGTCTCTTTTTAGGTCTTTTACAATTTCTTGGGATCTAACTTAAAACTTCAATTGTACATCTATTATATTTCTTTTTTAGAAATATATCCATCTCAGCATAACTGTTTGTTTTGTCACCCACCATGTTTCACTTTCAATATCTTCTTGTTACTCTTATCATATACTTCTCCATCTTTCATTGAATAGTCTGAAGTTTCTATATTGCATTTATGTTAAGTTTTCAAATCACAGATTCATAATAAAATCTGGTAAAACATTTCTATTGAACCTTTTCAATTACAAAAGCATATTTCCTTTTAATATTAAGTCATTTCTACCAAACACTCCATACAAGTTAAATTCTATGACTTATTTTATCCATTATGCTTCCAAATGTATTAATATTATGGCTGAAATATTTGTACTTGTTAATTTCTTCTAATTCATAATTATCAATCTTAATTTTCTTTTTCTGAGAAAAGGCATTGGATATTACTTTAATCTTTTTAGCATTATTCTTTGTCCTTCTTTCTTACTTTTATCTTATGTCTTGTGATATTTACTAAAGTTCTGAAGCATTATCTGCAAAAGTAATCATATCATCTGCAAAATCTAGGCAACTTAAATTATTTATTTTTATTCCAAAGTTTTGGACATATAGTATCAGCCTGTCATAAACCAGTCTCAGTGTTAATCTTCTTAGTATTCCCATGTAATCTAATCACTATTGTTGCATTCTAATAAATATTCTTTAGAATATAACAATATCATAGATCTATATCTTGATGATCCAATGCCTTTTTTATAGTCTACAAATCTAAACCATAATTGCAACTTATATATATATTGGCTCTTTCTATAACTTCTCTTAATACTTGGATTTGATCCATTGTGTTAAAACAACTTTTAAATCCAACTTATTTGCTTGTTTTCAAATCTAAAATCCACTGTAAATAAGTTATAAGAATTGTAGTAAGGAATTTGTATGGAACTGATAAAATAGATAGGTCTGTAACAAATAATTTTTTATTATATTTTTAAAATATCAATATTTAAATGACATTCTTCCAATCATTTGGTATATTTTTGGTCTACAGTATTACTAACAATTTTTTTTTATTTCTTCACCATCTTCTTTTAAATATCACTAATAAGTGTATCAATTTCTGTAACTATTCCCTTTTTCATAGATTTAATTGCATGTCTCACTTTTCATTTAAAATGTTGGATAGTTAAGAAGATGTAATGACTGTAGAGATACTTTGTTTTTGTTATTGTTGTTTCATTACTGTAGAATTCTTTATAAAACTTCAACATATTTCATGAGGTCATCTCCCTTTTTAGTAATACGGGTAGTTCTTTTTTTTTTCTTATTGCAAAAACAATTTTGCTTCCAATACCAAAATGCTACTTTATACTTTTCAAACTTTTATTCTCTTCTGCAGCTTCTCTTTTCCAATTCACAATTAAATTACACTTTTAAATATTAATAATATATATTGTTCATACCATTTTACAAAATTGTTGATATTCAATTCGTTTTAATAGATCATTTTAAAAAAATAATATTCCTTTTTTTTTTTTTCTTGTTTCAATAAATATACTGATAGATTATATAAATATAGGGGATTTAAACACAGACTTTCAAGCACCCTTCAACTAACCACATTATCTCATACCACTGATACATATGACCACACATATGTAGAAAAGATAAATAATCACCAATATACATATTTCATGCTGAACCAGCACTCATCAGTTGGTACAGATCATATAATCAGTGCTCAGTTTATATTAAGATAGCAAATCTTCATACTTTAATGAACAGGTTTCAATCTCCTCCAATCTTCAATTCTTCAGCCATCCATACCATTGAAAATTTGATGATGGAATGCCCAAACCCATACTGATGCCAATATTATTGTTATGCCCATATTTTAGTTATATATATATAATGTCTGAAATTTATTTGCTGCCTTATTAATATTCTTAGAATATACATATATGTTCAATGCATAACACTCATTGGAGAAAATATACGAATAATGAACCCACCCACAATATCATTAATAGTTATCCAGTACAAATTCAAACTATTTATTTATAATTGCTTAGAAATGACTAGAAAAAGTTGAAGTCATCATTTTCTTGTTGTTGCTAAGCAATTATAAATAAATATTTTAAGTTTGTATTAGATAGTTATCTACATTGTGGGTGAATAATTTTTTATATATGAGTAGATTAAAAGTAAAACAGCGTTTAAATAACCTATTACAAAATAAAAGATTCTGACAATATGAGCACAGACTTTCACACGATCCACCACTCTATCTCATACCACTGAAACACTTGAACACATATATGTCGAAAAGATAAATATCACCATCTTGTAGTTCAAAAAAATATTGGATGATTATAAGTTTGTCACGCCCAGATTTAAACACGATTTACAAACATGGTAGACAGAAATGATTCTTTTATAAAATTGAGACCTATATATATAATTTTAAAAAAGGAGAAAACTTCATAATAGCGTTGCTATATTTAGATAACTATTGAAAAAATGTACTGTTTTGACTATGAAATAATCAAAGATGACAATACACATAAAGACAAAGTATATATTTACATACTTTTATTATTATTAAAATATTTAATTATCAGAATCTTTCAAAATCTTATTAAAAACAGAAAAAAAACTGCTGTATATAAAGGGTTATTTATAAACTATTTGTCATTAATAAAATATTTGAAGCAAAAAAAAATACTGTTGACTTGTAACACTTTTCATTTCTGATTTTTATACCGCACATCTTTTTGTTGAAAAAAAAAAAAATCAATAAAGATGTACAAAAAGAGAGGGGTGGGGGGAAATAGAGAAAAGGAAAGTGTAATACGGCTTCTCTCTGATATTTTTCATCTAAACATAAAACATTTAATTATATATTAATTTATTAACTGTAAAAAGACTCAAAACTTTATTTTTTACATTAAAAAAATTGTTTAATTTAATTTTGTGTTAACTTCAATGAAATGCGTTTATATGTTCAGTGCGTGTCTATAAAAATACAACAATCATAATAGCATCGAAGAAAAAATAAAATATATTAGTAGTAATACAATAAATGTATTAAAAAGATAGAAAAAATATATAATTGATTTATGTGATAAAAATAGAAAGAATAAATAAAATAGAAAAGAACTCAATAATGAAAAAAAAAATAGCTCGGAGAGCAAAGATTTTGATGTAATTAATTAATGTGGATAATTTATGATTTAACGGAATGGTTAATAAATCCTTTTTCAGCAGTGTAAAATCAATAAAGCAAACCTATTGTATTAAAATATAGAAGTCTTAAAACAATCTAGTTTAATTCTTCATGGAGTTAAGTTATTCTACAGCTCTTGTAAAAATTGAGATAAACTAAAAAATGAATGTAGTTAATATTTATTTTATTAATCTCCATAGAGTAAAGTGAATGATTTTTAGAGAGTGTTGTTAGAGGAAAACGGAAAGAAATTATATGTTCTGAAATAAATATGAATTAGTTTTATATAAGAAAAAATATAGGTTGGAAATTTACAGCATGATTGTTGTTATTTCCGAAAGAACTTATGCAATGCAAGAATATAGCTGGACAAGGAGATTCAAGTATTTTATATCTCTGTATTAACCCATGAATGAAAATGCATGGTGAGAAAGTGTGCTCTATGTATTAGAAGTGATGTTGCCTATAACATGGTGGAATTGAAATGAGGGATAAACAAAAAAAAAGGAACTTGAAAATATCTTTGTAATACAGTATAATGATTTTTTGTACTCCACAAGATATTAAAAGTGAATTAAAAACCAGTTTCTACATTAAGAGAAAGAGGTATAATGGATGAATATTGGGTTGTCAACAAAGACATAGATATTCAATGCTGGTCTGAATTTATGCACTGATGGATGGTCACGATATGGTGGAATTGAGATATTATTAAAATAATAACCAAAAAAATTGAAAAAAGCTTATTAATATTTATGATTTAACTCTAAAAATTAAGATCTTAGAATAAATTGTGTTAAGAAGATTGGATATAAAAAATGTCAAATTATTACCAGTGATGATCAAATCTTTTCATTTGGTCAATTTATTGATGAATTGTCATTACAAATGACAGTTTTGAGTGAATTTATATTACCCATTGTCCATTGATTATTCAAATTCATAATAGATGACTTTGAACTAAAGAAGGCAATTACTGCTTCTAAGTTGATTATTGAATTTGTATTAAATTTGATGTGAAAATATTCCAGAGCAAAATTAAAAATGATTCTAGGAGTAAGAAAAAAATAATTAGGAAGAAAACTGAAAAAAAGTCTCCCAAGTATATAAAAAGTTATTTAAGAGATATTGGATTTGTGAGGAAAAAATGAAAATAAGAATCACAATAACTAAAAAGCATTTTAAAAAGTCATCTGGACTATTATGATAAAAATCAAAGAAAAATGACAATATTATTTAAGATGTGGATTTGGTGAAAAATTAAAAAGGTTAAATGAGCAAAGATATTAGAAGAATATATTTAAAAATATTTTTGAGGGAAATTAATTATAAAATGAGAATTGGATTTGACATATTTTAAATAGTAAGTGAATGATATAGGTGATATTGCTCCACAAGATTAACATAAAATAGAGGAACCCAATATTTTTTGGGTTGAAGCTCAACCAGTGTTCATACTTTATATAACCCCCTGAGTGACTAACCATTTAAATCTTTATTTCTATAGGAGGCATTAGATGGAAGATTATGTTTAAGCTTAATTGAAAGAGACATCCAGCTATTACAGTCTCAAAGCTTGTTGGTTTTTATTTATTTCATAAATCATTGGCAGGTTATTAAGCTCTAGAAAAAAAAAAAATTTTTAGTTTTATAATAAAAAAGACAAACCAATGTATTTCATTTCTGTTTTTCATTTTCAAAAAGACTTTTTTTAAATATATTAACTAAAATATTCACATTTTCAAGTCACTGATAAGATACTGTTGTGTAATTTGCATGATTTATCCACAGATGGACCCACTAAGAGATATTAATGAAAAACATGTATTTAAGAAAATGTTTGCCTGGAGCTAGAATTAGGAATGTCATAGATAAAATAAAGAAACAAGGAAGTAGGGGCATGTATGTTATGTTAGGGACAAATAATTTGTCAGAGCCATCAGAGAAAGTAATGGATGAGTACATAGAATTGATTAGTAATTTGAGTATGATTAAAGGAAGAGCAGGAATAATTGGATTATTACCCAAGATTCAACAATAGGTAAATATTAGATAGGGAATATTCTATAAATGAGAGATTGAAAAAATTTTATTATGAGAGAAATGATAGTATGTTTGTGGATGTGTGGGATTTTTTTATTAGTAAGAGAGAGTTATATAGTAAAGATCACTTAGCAAAATAAGGTAGTGAAATTTTAGGGAATTTGATTTATAAAGAATATTATAGTTTGTGAAACTTATAAAGGGGAGTAGGGTTTTAATTTACAGTATTATCAAAAGGAAGAAGAATAGACTGGATGTAAGAAATAAACAAAGATTAGCTGATTTGGATATAAATGTAGATGTGGAGAGGAAATAACTTTGTAAAATTAATCATAAGCAACTAACTTACAAATGTAATGGAGAAGAAAGAGTCAAACGAATTTATAAAAGAATAGTTGGGAAAAAAGAAATTGTTAAAATTGGACATTTAAATATGCAAAGTGGTAGGAGACCAGAAAAGTGGTTGGAACTAAAGAAAGTAGCTAAAAATTAAAAGCTTGAAATACTAGAAGTAGTGGAAAAACATTTAAAAGAAAAAGAACCTATACTGGAAGCCTTGGTATGGCAGGGTATAAATAGAAAAGAAAATGAAAAAAGGGTATAGAAGTTATGTCAAAAAAATATTTAAATATTGTTAAATATTAATAACATTTGTGGTTTTAGAAAAGATTAAGAAAAACAAGAATGGATGGTGGCTATAGTATATATAGACATTGGAAATAGTCAAAGTATAATTGAGTGGAACAGTAGCATATATGAACGTTGAGTTAAGGATATACCGAGTTTCAAAAAAAGGGAAGAAAATAATGGTTATAGAAGATATAAATGGGCATATTGAAGAAATTGATGACACAGATAACAAGAATGGACAGCTTTTGAAGAATTTTTGTCAGAGAATAAATATGAGCAATGGAAATTTATCAAATATTTATGCGGGACAATACATATGGTCCAGAAATAATATTTTTCACACAATAGATTTTGTATTAGTAGAGAAAGAGGGAATGAATAAAGTATAAAAAATTAATGTGTTTGATAATGAAGAGAGAGAGTATATAATAGTGATAATAGTTTATTTATAATAGAAATGATTAGTAATGTGATGGAAAATAGTAATAAAAGTAGAAAGGATAGTGAAAGATGTGGATGGAGAATGAATGATAAGAATAAGTTAGAAGAATATAAAATAAAAGTTTAAAAAATCATGGAAGTTTTGGTTGAAGGTAAATACAAGAACTGGTGTGGTAAAGTAAAAAAAGTGGCAAATAGGATTTTAGGTGAGAATATTCAGAAAAAATAAAACTAATGGAAAAGTGATAATTAGTAAAAGTGTAAAATGAGAGGGTAAAGGTATGCAGAGAAAATACTATTAAGAATAAAGAAAGTAAAAAAGATGTTAATGTTAAATGGGAAAAGTATTTAAAAAAGAAGTTGGTTAAAATAGAATAGAGTGAGAATAAAATTAAATAATAAATTGTTAGAGGATATTAATAAAAGTGGAAGAGATGTGAGTAAAAACTGTTGGAAATACATTTAAAAAAGGAATGTAGGGGAGAAAAAATTGTATTACTAGATGATGAAAGAATAGAATGTAGCTCTAGAAAAGAATTAAAGACAACCTTAAATATGTATGTAATGGATATAGAAAACATGTTAGATATGAAGGACAGAGTGATAATAAACATGAAAATATACAGCAATGGAAATATTAGGTTTACAGAAAATGAATTGAATGAGACAGGGAAGAAAGTGGAAAGACAAGAGGGTTAGAGGGATGAGGAGCAGAGATGGTGATGAATTTAGGAAATATGGCAAAATTAAACTTATTATCATGTATTAATAGTATGGCAAAGAAGAGAGCATTTCCAGATAATTGGACTAATACAAGAGTAAGGCTATTTAAAGGAAAGGGTAAGGATCATAGAAAGTTAATCAATTATAGACCAATAGTGGTAATATAAATGTTATATAATGTTTTTGCATATATGGTGGCTGGAAGGGTTGCTAAATGGATAGAAGAAAATAATATAGGGTGAGAAATGCAAGGAAGTTTTTGATTGGATAGGTGTATAGGAGAGAGTTTATTTGTAGTTATACAAATTATAGATATGAATAGAAATACAGGTAGACAGTTATAAATGGTTTTAATATATATAGAGAAGGCATATGATAGAATAAATAGAAATAGATTATGGGTAAGTTTAGTAAATTTAAGAATGGATGGAGCTTTAGTGGATCTTATTAAGAGATTGTATGAAAATAATTATTATATGTATCAATTAGGATATATAGAATCAATTAAAGTTAAGAATGGGGTGGGACTAAAACAAGGGTGCCCTATTGCACCTGTCTTGTTTTGTTGTGTTTGAGAGAAATGGATAGAGTAATAGAAAGACTAGTAAAAGGAGTAGAGATACCATTAATAGGCGGCAAGGGAGTATATACATTATTGAGTCTTTTATTTGTGGATGATCTTTTCTTGTGCACAGAAAGTAGGAAAGATATGGAAATTATGCTGAAAGAGTGAGTAAAGATATGGGGATTAAATTTAGTGAAGAAAAATCAAAAGTAATCATAAAGACTGGGGAAAGAGAAGAGAAATCATTTTTATTGGGGGATATAAAGTTAAATGTGGTGAATAGGTATAACTATTTGGAAATTGTCTTAAGTAATCAGAGAAATTGTTTGGATGAATGAGAGAAAAAATTGATAAATGAAGCAAAAAAAAAAAGGGACTGATAATGAAATTAACAATATTTTCATATAATAAATATAATGTAGCTAGAATTGTATGGAATAAAGTGTCTGTAGCAGAGTTAACATATGGAAACAATGTGCTATGTGTTAGTGAAGGGGTGTTAGAAAAAGTACAAAGAGAAGTAGGAAGATATGCATTAGATGCAGATGTGTGGTCAGCAAATGAGGCAATTGAAGGAGAAATGGGATGGTCAAGTTTTTTCAATGAGAGATGCAAAAAGCAAAATAAAAATATTCAGTAGATTGCAATTTATGGATAATAAGAGAATAGCCAAAATAGTGTTTAATTGGGTTATGAGTTGTAACAGTAGCTGGGTTCAAATACAGGAACTAAAGGAAGTAAAAGGCAATAATGAATACAAAAGAGTGTTTATTGTGATTGTTATTACAGATTGAATTAATAGATGCGAGAAAATTTATAGATATACATTTGAACCCTGTTACAAAAGAGTGTGAGTAAATACATTAACCATTTAAAGGTATGAATGTATACATATATATTTATTACATGTGTTGTTGTGATGTTGTGTAGAATTAATTACAAACAGTTTTGTATGTGTAGATAAAGAGAAGCGGTTATGTGCGGAGTTGTATTTTTATAATTTTGTTTTATATATTTTTATTGTTTATTAATATCGTAAGTTATAGTTATTTAAATAATCTCATCAGTAGCACATGTTTCTTAACAAAAACAAATTAAAATATAAGGCTGGAGAGTAATAAAAGAATTGCAAGCTGTGCCACGGGCGATTTCTGTTAATGACTCTTGTCATCGGAATTTCAAGAACTGGCCAAGTTAGTATTTTGGAATAATGGAAGCTAAAAGCATTCATGAGATATAGTCATCGACATATAGATAGATAAAAAAAAAGTGAGGTGAAAGAGAGTTAAAAGAAAAAAAGTATATATATATATTTAGATTTAGTAGTGATTCGGAAAAGTAACCATTAGAGAGAAAGAAGAGTGGAAAGTAAATTTCATAAAGTGATTTGATTAATTAATAAAAATTAATTGGATCGCATCAAAATGCAGAGATAGAAGAATCATGTAGATTCATTGAACCGGCTCAGTGGACAGCTATTTTGTGACCTGCCTGAACTTTATCTATGGTGATTTTTGCCATCTATTTCAAGCAAGTGAAATGATCATGGAACTCCAAACAGCAAGAACTTTCATTCAATCAATTTTAGAATCACCTGCCTAACCTCTAGGATGTATTATCTTATGTAAAAATGTTATGGAATCTTTCATTATCTTTTAGACCAACAACTCTCGCTAAAACAATCACCATTATAATACTGTAAGCTTACAGATCATCAGCCTTAAACACGTGAATTTTCTCTCTCAAATGAGGTAACTTTGACTTTCTCTCTCTATATATTAAATGAACATATAATAATAAATTAAGAAACGTGCGCTTTGCTCCAACTTAAGAAAGAATTATAGAAAATAGATTAAATTATTTAATAAATACAACTGTGATGCATAGTTGCACTCTTTCATGAATATGTACATTGATATTATATATATATGTATCGGAATGAATGAGTCATGTTTGCGATATTAATATATACGTGTATTAATAAATATTAGAATTTAAGCTATAACTTGTGTATTTATTTGAATTACGAGATTCTTATAATTTCTGGGTTATTATTTATAAAAGCTTACTGATATTCATGACCGTATATCTCTAGAAGAAGTAAAATAATAAGATTCGTAGGGCAGATAAGGAAATGATTAAATATATAAACGACATTTCTTTGTAAGATAGCCTCAGCTTCATTTTCCCAATAGACATTGTCTCCCAGATCTTGAGACTGAGCTAGTCTGGATGAGGTACCCAAAAAAGGTCCACTGGAACCTTTTCTTTTGTTTTCAAGGGGTATAATTCTTATTAATTGATAAGATTGGTGCCTGAGATAGGATTTATTCCATACTCATAAATATACCTACTCGAAGCTCGGGTAATAACCTGTTCTCACTCAAATTCTTAGAATAGGATTATGGGTAGACTGTTAGAAAGTAAAGGACAGGCAACAAGATAGGTGAGAAAGGTAGTATGGTATATAAAAGATTTGCATAAAGAATTTATATCAGTATACTTATACAAAAGGTGAGATTATTGTGCAAGGAGAATTGTTGAGTGTTATAGTGGCAAGGAATGGGATAGAATAGATGCATTAATAAAAAATAGGGAGTTGGTAAAGATGGGGAACTAGTATGGAGAATAAAAAGAGTTTAAATATATATAGAAGTAAATGGTATATTGGGTGCAAGTTAATTTATGATAATAGCTCAGCAAGTAGTTTACTGTTTAAAGATCAAACAGGATTTTAGTATCAAGGGAATATACACAAATGGAAAAATGTAGATGATTTAGTGTGCAAGTTATATAAGGAAGACCTAGATAATATTAGGCATTTGTTAATTAAATGTAAATAACTGAAAGCAGAAAGGGTACAAATAATAAAGTTGTTGGTGAATAAATATAAACATAGTGATGATACAGAAAGTGGATTCTTGATTTTTATGCTGGGTTTGGGAAAAGATAAGAGGGATTTAGATATAAAGGCCATGAAGTTAGCAAAGATTATGTTGTGGAAATAGGATGGAGCAGGATATGGGAAAAAAACATAGGGTGAAGAATGGAAAGAGAAGGTAAGGTGGCTAACATGTTTTTTTCAGGTATCGTGGCTGAGAGATATCTGATTCCAAAAAAGAAGTCAAAGTACATTGCACTACATAAACTAATTAATAATAATGAAAATGACTGTATTTATCATTGAATTTATAGCAAGAAGTGTATTAAATAAAAGCATAGAAATAATTTATTTAACAAACAAAGCAGTATAGAAAGCAATCTGTAATAAAGTAAATGGAGACAGAAAGTGTGTACTATATAAAAAATGAAATTCTAAAATATAATCAAATTGCAATAAAAAGCAAATTAAATAAAAGCAAAAAAATATTTGTATATGTGACAGCTAGTAACACCAATGAAAGAGAAAATAATAATAATAACAAAACATAGCAGTTTATTTTTAATATTTTATATAAAAAACTTTTAAGTACAAGAATACAAAATCAAGATGTTTACTGATAATTTAAAAGATGAATAATTATGCAGAACTAAAGAAAATACTGTGGGAAAAAAGCTGTTGTTAAAAAGAAAAGTTATTTCTGAAAAAAAGAAATTGTAACCTGATAAGATGTAGAAAATCTTTCTAGCAGAAAATATGGAATAATCATTATAATGTTTTTTTAACCATTTTATTTACTTTCATATGTGTATGCACATCCATAATGATAAATGCTGACCATAGATAATACAGACATGTGACAGTTTCTAAAATGGGCCAGTTTGATGATAATTGCTGATTTGGTGTGAAATGGATCTTGAGATCATTTGTATTTGTCAGATGTCTTTATTCATGTGTTACAGTAAATGTGGTAAAATGAATATATATATATGTAATTTTAAAATGTACTATTTCACTCATCTACAATAATTATTAAATGTTTTTAAAAAAATTCAATTTCATTTAAACTTTTCAAATACATTCAATTATTAAAAATAAAATTTTGAGCAATATTCTTCTCTATTCTTCAGATGTTGCTGAAGTGACCAATGACATTACTAGCATGGAAATTAAATTAGGATGTTTATATTTGTGAATATGACTTTAAGATGATGCTCTAGCCAAGTAGACTATTTAATTGAAATCTAGTTGGTTAGAGTATCATCTCTTTTTCTTAGATGTTGCTGAAATAATCAATGACAGCTCTAAGATAAAAAATTAAATCTGGGACTTTAAGATTTCTCTATAACTAAATTTAAAGTAATGTTGTTACCTACTAGGCTATTCTCTTAAAAGCTAATTGGTTAGAACATCGTTCAAATTCAGTTTTCACAAATTTAAAGTTAGCAGATTTTATTATTATCCTACTACTGTCCCTGGTTAGACCAAAAACACCTGAAGCAGAGTGCAGAATAATACCCCCCAAAATATTTTGTTATATACTAACAGGTGAATATCTGAGAAGTTTAAATACAGTTTAAAATTGTCTAAATAACATTTAATAATTAATTCTAGATGATGGAAATAATCCAACATATAATTAAAAATAAAATGCCACCTTTCAGACAAACATATATAAACATGTATAAGCAGTTCAATTATAGCATGTACTATGTATGTCTTGCTTACTTGAAAAAGTGAAGTGGTCATTTAGAAATGCATCCATAGTGAGAGAGGTTGATCTGAATTCTGAGCTGGTGGATGGTTCTAATAGGATTGAGATAGGATAGAAATATTTATTGATAAAAACAAGATTTGAATATATATATATTTATTGTAGCAGTAATAATGGTTATGCTACAATGCAGAAAAAAAATAAGTATTTTGAACTGACTAATAAATATACAAGTTGTCATTATATGTGTGTATACGTGTCTCACTTAAAAAAATAAAAATGTAAACTGCCTAAAGATTAAGAGAAAAATGAATTTATTCATATTATTAAAAGATTATTACTTTTATTTTATAATATATAAGAGAATAATAAATCGCATTGTGAAAGAAGTAGGAAAAATGTTTTTGATACATGAAAGAATTTGAATTGCATATTTTATTTTTTTTAATCTAAATTTGAATCTCATTTAGTTTGCTTTTCAGATGAAAGATTTAATCAAAAAACTTGTCCATTTCATAGTAAAAATAGATGGAAAAGCTAAATATAAAATTAAACATTTGAAATTAATAATATTTTAGAAGTTATAATTAAAAATTATTCTTCCTATATAATGAAATATAAACAGGGCGAGAGAGAGAGGGAGAAAAGAAGTACTTTTTTCTTCTTCTTTTGTTTATTAAAAAACATAAAATAATGTAATTAAAATTTTTATTTACAACATGATTTGGAGAGGGTAAAAGGGATGTTTTTTTAAAAAGAATATATTGACATAATGACTCAAATTTTATATACCCCCTAGCAGGTGACATGTATATTATTTGAAAAGCATATTGCTTGAAAAACTTCAGTTTGGTATAAATAGGTCAGAAATTAACAACTAGGCATTCTTATTACAATCATTCTAATTGTTGAAGCCCGGAAGTTCATTCCGTATGGTTTTGTATTAAAGTGTAGTCTACTATTAAAGCTATGTTGCCATGACCCACACTGATGACAGAAACAACCACTGATTAAAACTCTTATTCTATCATAACTTTTTTAAAAGTATTTTTCAATATTCTAGTTAGGACAGTCAGTATGATGAATTTATTTAGAAGAAATCCACCTGTGGCTAAAAAAACCAAAACCCACACCAGTCAAAACATCCTGGAAAATGCAGTTGGATTTAGAAATTACTGCTGAAGTTTGATAAACCAACTTATACAATGCCTCTGTAATAAATTACTCAAGACTTACAGATAGTATACTTCATATAACATCACCAGTGCTGCTGTAAAATAATAAAAAAATGGTACCTAAAAAAATCATGGTTAATAACTATTTCCCTATTTAGCATGGTAAGATCTTATCATTATAAAACCTTAAACCTGAATCATAGCTTAAACTTAAAATATCTTTTGCTACTATAATATTTTGTGTATGTGTTGATAGTTGTGTCTATTTATACAATTGTTTTATTTATTCATTATTAATAAATTGTTAATTTTTTTTTATTAATCCATTTAGTTTGTGTTTGTAACTCAATCCAAATATATATATTTGTACACACATATGCTACTCAATATCCACAGCCATGAGAAATCATGCAATCCATTGGGGGACATGCTGGGATGGTGGCAATAATTGATGATGATTGTTACTTTTAAAAAGTTTTCTAAGAGTAAACGTTATTTTTAGAAAATCTTTGAGTTTATTTTTATTGAGGCTGAAAGCAAATAAAATATGTTTGGGAGTACTTCTACCTTTAAATTATAAATCATCATTGGTTTATATTATCATATATTTTGAATTAATTTTTTTTTTTATTTGAATTTTATTAACCATTCAATTTATTATTTATCTGAACCAAACTCTACTATTACACATTTTGAAGATCTCTTATACACTGCGGTATCTAAAAATTCAATCTCTTTTAAATGACCATCCATTTGAAACAATACACCAGTTTAAATATGTTTTTCATTTTTCAAATTAGTTCAGAAGTATTTGAAGTTGATGCCTTTTAACATATATATCATTTTTGCACTACTTCTTTCTATGTCTGCAGACAAAATAAAAATTGAGACATTTTTTCATTCGAGAGATTTTAAAAAAATTGCAAAAAGGGAATTTGAGTGAATACAGCTGATAGACAAGCTGGATCATGCTGATTTAATTAAGATGTGTTTCACACTCAAGGCTTTGAGAGATCACATTTTGTGGGAGTGAAGTTTGCATTCTTTTCTTTGTCACAAAACAAGATGTTTATGCTTTATTATATCAAGTAAACATTTCAGAACTTGCAGATAAAATGCCTGACCATTATGAACTAAATTTGAGAGAAAAATGTTATTTGCATCAACAATAAAAAAAATCAGTGTTTTGACTTTGGATTTCACTTGTGATGCTTTGCAAGGATGTGGTAAATTTAACATTTGAATTAAACCACTCAGCTTTTCTGTAATCTATTTCAAGCATTATGACTTTTTATTTTCATTTTCTGTAAATAAAAATAGAATTTTATATTGTTGAACTTTTCAGTCATTAGAAAAAAATTGACAAAAATACAAAATGCATTTTACAAAACAATATGTTGCATGGCTCCATGATTTCACATGGCAATGTCATTTGCAGATTGATGCAGAAGCGCTCCTACAAGAAGTATGTAAAAGCTGGTGCATATATTACAACAAGCGCACAAACCCAGAGAGTGATTCTGGTTATTTTTGGTTTCCCCTCTTATATATGTGTATATTTTTGATTGTATATAGTTGGTATCCAGATTTAAACTTATCTGTTATTTAATATAAATATGTAAACTTTCATCTACCTGTTTCAAGTATTGTATAGTGTAACTTTTTACTGTTACGATATATATATATTCAGTTTTTTTACTTATTTATTACTAAACAAAGATTTCTAAAAAAATATAATTTACTTCCATGTTAATGTAATCCATATTGAAAAAGTTGTGTTTTCTACACATCCCCCTCCCCCAGAAATTGAGTAACCAAAGTAATTTTTGCAGATATCACAACAACTGAAGTAAATTAGTTAATAGCAAATATATATATATTCATACTTGCATAGTGATTAACACTAATATATTTTCTAAAAAAAATATTATTAGATTAAAACCGGATTATATATTTATGCTAAGCTTTTCATCTGAAGGCAGGTGAACAATTAGGCATTATTATTAATAATAATAGTTTGTCATTTTTCAGTTTATTATTTTAATATTCAATTTTAGAATTACATCATAAACTTTTAATGCAAAACTTTTATTAATTTTTAATTTAATAATGTGTACAAGGAAAGGAAAATTTATTTATAGTTGGATTTGGCTAACAATGGCTTAAAAATGAGATTTCTTTATATATCAGTTATGAATCATCCTAAGCAGCTATTATATATATAACGTTTTCATATTTATAGTATTTTACAATTTTTTTTTTAAAAAAAATTATAACATATGCTAAGACCAAAAGTTTATATATTAACTTTTTTTCATAAAATATTAAATTAAGTGTACACTTATTCTAACTGGCCACTGAATTTTAAAGAATTGCTGTTCCCCAAACATTCTGCCGATAACATTTTCTCAAACTGTTATCCCTTTGTCTTGTGTAAACATGAGAAGAAGCATTATTTAAAATCAAATCCTTATAATTCATAAATAGCATATATACTATTGTTCCATATTTTAAAAGAACTGAAGAAATTTTTTTTTTCTAAAATTATTATTTATTAATAAGAGTAATATTTTGATGGACTTTTTATTTATATTTTGTATATTTTTAGAACATATATATCAAAGTCGTTGCAATTTTAAAATGAGAAAATCTATTGATAAAGGTCACGTAATTGATTCTTTATTAACCACATCCTTATAGGAATAAAAACAGCACAGTCATAATTAGAAATAAAATATAAAAATTAAAATA
This sequence comes from Epiperipatus broadwayi, assembly GCA_028023455.1. NCBI lineage: Eukaryota > Metazoa > Onychophora > Udeonychophora > Euonychophora > Peripatidae > Epiperipatus > Epiperipatus broadwayi. Next base: position 5,476,114 of record JAQFVV010000019.1, read on the forward strand.
TATGTCCACCAACGCACACACATTTTTTTGTCTATATCTTCTACTTAATGAAAAAGAAAACTATATGGAATGTTTTGATGAATATATTTTATTTAAAGGCTCATTAAAAACTTTTGATTTATTTTATATTTTGATTCACAATGAAAAATTGCATTGTTTTTTTTCTTTCTCTAATCTTAATTTATTCTACTGATATATATATATAGAAAGGGGGGTGAGTGGAAGAGGCGAATTATTTTAAAGAATCAATCTTTGAGTTCTAACTTCAAATTTAAAACGGTAAATAATAGTTGTTAGCTCATTATAGAGTCTTTAAATCCTTTTATTCAATAATTGTTTGATAATTTTTTAATCGATATTCTCATTTGTAATGTTATTTTTGTTTGAAGGATATCATTAACTGGATTACTAAGGTGGATAATTTATTAAAATGTTAAATATCGTCAAATGTTTGTAGGACAACAATTAAATCATATTTATTATCTGAAAATTTTCAAAAAACTAAATTAGTAATTATATTAGCAATTAATTGCCTTAAAAATTCATCATATCCCAGGTGGTAGCATCATGGAAATATTTCAGAATATCATGTTTGGATATTAGATTATAATATCATCTTTAAAACATTATATACCTTGTTACTGAATATTCACATGACTTTCAATGTGTGGATGAAGACTGTGGCATTATCTAGGTTAAACATATTTTTTTGGTAATTTAATAAAGATATCATCTTAAATTAATCTCGGTTTAGTAAAGACATAAAGCCTTGTCTAATTTTAAAAATCTTAGATTGTAAAGAGAATGTTTAGAATTTTATTTATCACAAAAACGTCAGGTAGTACTAAAGCTAAATTTAAAATGGTTACTAGGAATTTATTTATAAGAATAGAGAGGTAGAACAGATTGAAGATTGATATGTGAGAGGAAAGCATATATTTTATGAAATGAATTAAGAATTTTATAATTGTACTTTTAATATATTTCTTTTTTTTTATTTATCAGAAAATAATATTTAAAAGAAAATCTTAATTTAGATTTATGCAATTGATATCAGTGCATCAAAGTAAGATTACTAAAAATGATTTGATAGTGTACAAAGATTGACACAATAAATTAACAGGCTGTGATTGAGTAATTTGTCTAAAAGTTTCCGATGATCACATTTTAGAAATAATTATATGTTGGATTAAGCCAGCGATACCTAAAAAGAGCTGAAAGGAATACCACTTGAAATGTTGCATTATATATTAACTTTTTTGCTATTATTAACAATGAAAGTATTTGAAAAGTCTAAAAAAACTTTGAATTATTCTCAACACATTTAACATTCAATATTAGATGATAAGAAATAGTTCAACATATAATTACTATTAATATATGACACCAGTTTTAGATGTAAGTTATTCAAAACAATAATGAGTTATCTTGCTTGGGTAAACTATTTTATTTTGCCTAGTTAATGGTAGGTGTGATGTATTCTATCAAGACAGAATGAATCATCCTATATGTAATCATTGGCTATTTGATTTACTTTATTTGAAATATAAAATTATATTGCACAAGAATATGTGGATAATAAATAGTTGTTACAGAGTTAATATTTAAAATTGCTCAGCTCTGCTTTCAAAGTAACAGATCTTCATTAAAGTTTTATTGTAGCAACTCTTTATTATATACTTGTTATAAATTAAAATAACAGTCATCATGCAGAAGGATTCAAAGAATATAGAAATAAATACATTATGGTTTTTAATCTCTTATAAAGATGAATATGCTGGGTAAGTATTCATTAATGGACTTGAGGAATAGCAATTAATTTTTTGTATTGCAATAAGTAGAAATTCCATAATGAAGTCTTGTGAATATCTCATGAGAAAATAATAATGTTTACAGACATATATAGCTCTTTAAATTCATATTTGTATTAACTAGCTACTTTTTAATTTCCCTGACTGAGAAAATAAGTTTGAAGAATAAGCTGCTTTAAGGATGAAAATATGTGTCATTATAGGTCAGTTTAATTTGTGATAATCCTTGAATATATTGCATGGAATATCTAGAAATATTTATGATGTAGTTTGAAATTAACAAGAAAACGTTTTTCTATGGTAAGTTGCTAGAATGAGAATTTTGATGAAAAGATAAATAAATCAGTTTCTTGAAGGAAATATATCTGATACAATTATGATGATAAATACACTGCTACAGCTTCTGAAGATTAGAAATGCATCAAACATTAAATGTATAAATTGCATAATACTTTGTAAATGAAAAATAATAAAATATCTTTGGTAACAGCTTCAAAATTATTCATTAGCATATTGATGTATCCTGTAAAAGCAGATAACAATCAGGAAGTCTTGTGAATACTTCACAAAAGCATAAAAAAGATTGAAGTCATATTTCTAGAAGCAAACTAATTTTTTAACTGCCACTACTAAGTAAATATGTTGAGAGATAAACAGCTTGATGAAAATAGGTAGCTTCAACATATCTTATTAAATGTAGATTATGAGTCAAGCTAGATAATAATATAATGCATGAATTTCAATTGTGTTATATAGGGGGTGGCTCTTATAAGACTTGCATGTGCCTCTTAGTTTTTTTATTACTTTATATGCTGAGAAATTTGTTGTTATCTGTTTATTTAAGTTTTAATAATTTTGGAAGAGATCTCTCAATCTTTTAGGATCAATATCTTTCAAATGTAATAGTTTTTAAGTTTAAGTGATATATTGGAAGCTTTTTCTCAGATGAAATGTGTTGCTGGTGCTCAGTTAAAATTTACAAATATGCAAACACCTGTGTATTTTAACCTAATTATAAAGCAAGAACTAAATATTCCCAAATTAAAGTTTCACTTGTCACTTCCAGTGTTCAAACATCATAAGCCCATTTATTAAACTAAACATTTGATTATGTAATTTATGTTGTATTTTATATAATCATATTAGTGCACAACTGATTATAATATTTATGAAGAGTGGATAAAAATATCTACACAGATATGCATAATTTGAATCTGTTTTCAATACTATTTATTTTAATTTCTTGTCACATTTTCAACAAAAATATGTTTTTGTATTTAAGAGTAGCTTCACTTTTGTAATTAGTAGGAAGATTACTTTGAAGATTCAAATGTAACACAAAATGATGTTCTAGAATCGCAATTACAATTAAATCTGGTATAGCTATATCTTTGTTAACAACAACTTTAATGCATATCACTGGTGTGTGGAAATCAAATCTCTGCAAAGTTAATTTTTAGTTTTGAAAAATAGATATATGTAAATTCTATTAGCTAAATAAATGAACACAAATAAAATATTTATATAATATCTAGATAGATTTGCCTAAATTGATACTGTGGTATTACAGCTGCGACATGAAGAATTATAATTGTTTAATCATTAAATTAATTAGGTTATTAAATCAAAAACATATTTTAAAATCTACATTAAAAAAACAACAACAATTTAACCAAAAAAAAATACGAAAAGCATTAATGTGAATAGTTAAAATGCGTATTTAAATCAAATTGAATGTGTGTTTGCATGTGCATATTCTGCATAATCTATTTTAATAATACATTTTACAAGTTTACACCTGCATTTATATATATGTAATATATGTGGGATTCGAACTCAGACTTTCACATGACCTACAACTCTCAGTGCCATCTTATATTGCTGACTCATCTGATCACACACATGTTGAAAAGATAAATAATCACCAATATAAGTATTTCGTGCTAAACCAGCACTCATCAGTTGGTTCAGATTACCATGTCCACACATATATACAATTAGTACTCAGCTTTCTATTAAGATAACCAATCTTCATACTTTAATGAGTGCTTTTGGGTTTTTTTTGTTAAATTGTTTTTTCTTTAAATGTAGATTTTAAAATATGTTTTTGATTTAATAACCTAATTGATTTAATGGTTAAACGAAGTACCCCTAAATTAAATATAAAAGGAGATTGTATTAAATAAGTTAAATGACTTATTTCTAAATTCATAAAAATTTCAAATACTAAACATTATGGAGTAGAATCCATCATACTTCCACTGTACTAACCTACTGTAAACAATAAAAAATAACTGATTTTATTAATAATACCTCTCCACCTACCCCACACACATGTTTTATATAATGCAAACATAATATTATCAGTTTTCTTCAGAACTTTTTGTAACTGCAGACTTTACAAACTCTAAGAGAAGCTCTGAAAAAGACTGCTGGGCAATTGAAACTATAAGAAAATAAAATTATTTTGAAGAACATATTATATTTATATTCTATGGAAAAAAGAAATGTGTTATTAATTATAATTATATATGTTAATAATCAATACATAGAGGAAAAAAGAAGAAAGAGTAATGAAATGTTTTACCACTTTGGAAGTCCATAAGAAGGATAAGCACTGGAAATAACCAAGCTGGGACACAATCCATGAACTGATGACCAGAATGCCTGTCCTATCTCTGTTCCAAACTATTTAGGGAAATGTAATCAGATGGTTTATTTCTTAGAGAATCATAGAATGTTTGCACATTACAAATTGACAGAGCTGAAATCACAATAAATGAATCTTAACTTTGGCAATCTTCCACTCACTGCATCAACTCACATAAGAGAATAAAAACAGTGAATTTAAAAGAGAATAAAAACAATGAATTTAAAAGAACAAAAAAATTTGGTAATAAAAAATAATTATTGTCATTTTATTTATTTATTTTTGTTTTTCATTATCCATTTATATTAAACAAATAAAGAAAATACAAATAAGATAGTTATCTATAATATATTGTAACACTTCTGTTGCATAGCACACAATAACATATTGTGTGACATATATATATAAAGTTGAAAAGAAAATAAACACATAAAACATTTTGTAAATATTTTTCTACATTTCCTGGAATAAAATAATCCTAGTAAAAGGTTAAATAATTTGAATTTAAAATAGAATTATGTTATAAATTAAACAGTTTAAAAAGGTCTAAATAAATGTTAATAGTGTATTTTGATTTTGAAATTAAAAACAAGCATGTTTCTGATAATTGTAAAAATTTATATTATCTATCTTTGAAATCTTTTAATTAATGCTTGTTTGTATACATTCTACTATATATTTTGAAAACTTGATATATCATATTTTGATAAAATTCCAAAAGATTAAAGTGAATTGAAATAAACTTTTTACAATCAAGAAAGATAAGAAAAGGCAGCTTTTAATTAAGAACAGTTTTTAATAAATGTGTTTTTGTCACCTTATCTGACTAATATAAAAAGGATTGATAAAAAGATTACAGTAGTTTGGCTAGTATTTTTTGAGAGCAATTGCCTTATAGTTTTTGTTAGTTTCGGCTAATAATATTTTGAAAAGCAGTTGACAGTAGTTATAGCTGTCTAGAAGTGTCTAGCTACTCCAGATCAGGACAGAAAACTAGAATTAAGAAAAGTCTGCAAGGAGAGCAAGTCAAAAGGCTGCTATATTATTCATGATGGTGGAGTTTGAATTCACATGGAGAAAAGGGTCAACTTCAAGTGTTTCATAGCTACAAATATGTTCTAGAAAATAGTTTGCTTGCCTGAAGTATATCTAAATCCTGGAAAGAAGTCATCATTGCAGTTACTTGAATTATACTTTTCCCAATGTGACTAAGACCAATCTTACCAAGAAAACCTCAGCTTGCTGATATATCTATAAGAAAAGAAGCACAGATAAACACATATACAATGGTGAGTGATGTTATACATAATGAGAGCTCAATTTTAAATAAGTTATTTTAAGTAATTTCTTAAAATGACATTTTTAAGAACAAATAAATAATTTTACTTAAGTTAAACATCTAAAAATAAAGATTTAATTCATAGATGTGTTTGTTATATTTGTTTTTATGAGAATAAGTGAAAACATTTAAGATTTATATTTGAAAATTTAAAAACATTTCTAATTATTCATTCAATAATAATCCTGTCAAGATTGACTTTATTTTTTAGAAAGAAAAAATAAAAAGAAAGAAGTAATTTACATTTAATAAATGACTCAAATTATTATTTTTAATATACACACATATATGTGAATATTATATACTTTCAACAAAGAATTTAATTGTGAAAATGTACATTTTAATGATTTTATTATTTTGACAAGTTAAAATATATGATATAAATGCCAGTGTGCACATACAGTTCTATGTGCACAGAAATATATGTTAATCACATGTTTTAAAAATTAATGTCATTTATAATTTTGAAAAACTTAAATATGTTCTGTTAATAAATTAATAAAACATGAATCTGTGCACATATATATATGTTTAAGTAAACCTAGCATAGAATATTTGTATCATTAAAATATAACTTTAAAATTTTAATATATTTTTATTTTATGCAAGTCAAAGAAGTTTGAAATGATTAACCACATGTCTGTGTGATGAATGTGTTTTAAGTAAACCTATTAGAACTTATATGTAAACCACAATATATTAACTTTAATTTTGTATATTAATCAATAAACACATATGTAAAATCTAATCATTTTAAAAGTTTTTATTAAATGTCAATTGAAATGTTTCATTGTATATTATAAAATGCATGTCTGTGCATATATATATGCATTTTATGTAAACCCATTATCAGGTATGTTAAATTAATGTAATAACTTGAATTTTGTATATTAATCAAAATCAGAAGATTTATGGATATATAGTCATATTTTAAAGATCTTAATTTCAATTTTTTTTTATTCTTATTAATAAACTTGTATTCAATAGTTAAAATTATTCCAGTAACTTAATTCTAAAAAGTTTTTAGAATATTGTATGTTTGCATCATCTCTTAATAACAATTACAGTAATAGATCTTATGTTCTCTGAGCTACATTTGGGCATAATAGTCTGCTATATAAAAAGGGATGTATATTAGTGTTTATGGGAATCCTGTGATGATGATATTCCACCAATCATCATCCTTGTTGGTGCAAAGGGTATACTCTTTAAGTCTATGCATTACATTTATTTTAATTTAATCTCTATTAGAAATTAAGTTTATAGTTGGCCAGTACATTAAAGGTACTAAGTGACCAGAACATTGATGATGATCAGCATGTTTTAATATTCCAGCATTAATGTTTTTATGGTTGTATATTCAGATGGATGGGTACTTAAATTGGTGCATTGAAATTATGTTTAAATAATTGTCCCATGTTGGCAAAAGCTAAATAGTTGACCTGCTCTGCAGTAGTTCCAGTTCAAGGCCAGTCACAAGATTGATTGTTGATTTATTTTATTATTGATAATTCATGATGATCATTACTTATTTATAATGCTGGTGAATTTTTAGTTAATTATGCTTTTGCTTAAGATAGCTAGCTTCTGATCTCTCAATGAGATCTCATGATCTTATGCATGTTAAATATTACTTACTTATATATCTTTTGATATTAAAAATTATACTTATGTATTTTTATATCTCTTACTTTAATATCTTATTTTAATTTATATTTAATATCTTAAATTTCATTATTTGAAATATTTGGGGGTGATGATGAGTGTTCCATCACCCCAGGTTATCTCAAATTACTACTAACTTCCCCCATCCTGTTATAATTATAATATATATATATACATTTCAAAGAAAAATGTTAAATAGGAATTTAAAAAATGACTATATATTGTCAAAAATTCAGTATCTTAGAGATGTCTTTTTTAAAAACTGACAAGCCAAGAAGCCTTCAGACATTTAGCTTCCTAGTTTTTGTAAAATGACTGAAAATAAAATTCTTTATAAATCTCTTGATGCCTACAATTTTCTATAAAAAATGAAGCAATTCAAGGGTAAAGCAAAAAGAATATCTAACTTTTTATGTGAAATTTTTATTAAAAAGATGAAAAATCACAGTAAGTTTGCCTAATTATTTTATATCTGTATAATTAAACAGCAGTCATAAGTTTAAAAGAGAAAATAAGTTTTACAGAGAGATCCTTGACTTTACCAAAACTTAGGCTAATAAAGTTGTCAAATTTTTTGAAGAGATATCAATATATACCTAACAAAGCATCATGTTACCTGCTCAACTTACTTTCAGTATTTGTCTTAGAAATCATTCATTCTATTATCTCAAGTGCTATCTACTATAAACTGAGTAATCAATAAACATTAGATCATAGTTTATGTTTGAAAGTTTGTGATGATAGCAATTTAGTATTAATTATATGGTGGACTATTTTCATTATCTAATATTAAATGTCTTTAGAAAAAATGTTAATCTTTATTTAAACGGTTTCAATACATTCATCTATTAATAATAGCACACAGATTAGTATTCACACAATGTTTCAAGTGATATTATTCTTCTCTCACATCAACTGTTTCTGACCTGACTGACATTATGCTCTAACCAAAGCTTTAAAAAAATAGCCCAGTTGACTAAAATGTTACCATAAATTCAATAATCATGAATTTAAAGTATAGGTTTGATTCCCTTGACAGCATTATCACCTGTCAGGATCAGTAACACCAGAAGGAAAATATAATTACCCGAAACCTTGCTGACTGCCATTACTAATAGTTAAATGTATTTGGGAAGTTTACATAAACTTTAAATTATTTCTAAAGGCATTCAATATGTAATATTAGATCATGGAAATAGTTCAACATATAATTAATATATCATAGTGATGTCACCAAATCTCCAGATTAATTTTTATTGCTACATTTTCATTTACCATTGTCAAACTTCCTCCACTCACAACTTTGACACCATCCATTTCAGATAAATACAATAATGATTATTACTAATCATTTTTGAAACTAACTTTAAACCTCAGTTAAATGTATTAATTATATGGTGGACTATTTTCATTATCTAATATTAAATGTCTTTAGAAAAAATATTAATCTTTATTTAAACGGTTTCAATACATTCATCTATTAATAATAGCACACAGATTAGTATTCACACAATGTTTCAAGTGATATTATTCTTCTCTCACATCAACTGTTTCTGACCTGACTGACATTATGCTCTAACCAAAGTTTTAAAAAAATAGCCCAGTTGACTAAAATGTTACCATAAATCCAATAATCATGAATTTAAAGTATAGGTTTGATTCCCTTGACAGCATTATCACCTGTCAGGATCAGTAACACCAGAAGGAAAATATAATTACCCGAAACCTTGCTGACTGCCATTACTAATAGTTAAATGTATTTGGGAAGTTTACATAAACTTTAAATTATTTCTAAAGGCATTCAATATGTAATATTAGATCATGGAAATAGTTCAACATATAATTAATATATCATAGTAATGTCACCAAATCTCCAGATTAATTTTTATTGCTACATTTTCATTTACCATTGTCAAACTTCCTCCACTCACAACTTTGACACCATCCATTTCAGATAAATACAATAATGATTATTACTAATCATTTTTGAAACTAACTTTAAACCTCAGTTAAAGATTAATATATCTGTTTTTTTATTTATTTTACACACACAGAGTTATTAACCTTTCTCTTTCCCATGTGTAATATCTTATAGATATAATAAACACCTCCATACTTCCCCATTCTTTTTAAATTCACTTAAATAAAGATATAATTAAAGACAAATGACCCCCAAGATGCATTTCGTGCTGAACCAGCATTCATCAGTTGGCCCAGGTCACTATCGCTCATATATATATATATCTTTATTATATGAAAAGTATTTATCTAGAGCAAATTGCTACATTTTCATTTACCCTTGTCAAACTTCCTCCATTCACAACTTTGACGCCATCCATTTCAGATAAATATAATAATGACTATTACTAATCATTTTCGAAACTAGAGATTGTCTCTAGCACAGATATAAACTTTAGCCTTAGTTAAAGATTAATATGTCTGATTTTTTTATTTATTTTACACACACACGGAGTTATTAACCTTTCTCTTTCCCATGTGTAATATCTTATAGATATAACAAATACCTCCATACTTCCCCATTCTTTTAAAATTTACTTAAATAAAGATATAATAAAAGACAAATGATCCCCAAGATGCATTTCATGCTGAACCAGCACTCATCAGATAATCTTTAACTGAGGTTTAAAGTTTATATCTGTGCTAGAGACAATCTCTAGTTTCAAAAATGATTAGTGATAATCATTATTGTATTTACCTGAAATGGATAGCATTTAAGTTGTGAGTGAAGAAAGTTTGACAATGGTAAATAAAAATGTAGCAATTTGCTCTAGATAAATATTTTTCATATAATAAAGATATATATGAGAGACAGTGACCTGAGCCAACTGATGAGTGCTGGTTCAGCACGAAATGCATCTTTGGGGTCATTTGTCTTTTATTATATCTTTATTTAAGTGAATTTAAAAAGAATGGGAAAGTATGGAGGTGTTTATTATATCTATTAATTTTTATCTATTAATGTTTATTTTTGTTTCTTATTGATAAAAACTAATAATCATTTATTACTCAAGTTTATACAAAAGATATCACTAAAATAGAGCAAAAATAATACACTTTTGCTCCTAATACAAGTAACATGATAAATGTACTCTAGACACTGGCTTAAAATATATTTAAAATATGTATAATTATACTATGGATTCAGTACTTTATTGGTCTACAACAATTGTTTTTATCAATGGTGTGGGCATGATTTTTCAGAAGTCAATATCCAGATGCTAATTTCAAAAATTCAGATTATCTTAGAACTTACTTGAATTCTCTAATTAAAAATACCTACATAACCATTTATTTTAACAATGAATATCTAATAGAATTAGCAGGTTAGTGATCTGAAAAACAATCCAGAGACCTTGAACTAGATTTAAACATCAGGTCATGAATACCCAATGCATTGCTTGCTGTATCATAAATTCTTATAAATAACAAATGAAAGCAGCAAGATAATGTAATCAGATTAATTGAAGTCAATTCCAATGTTTAACATATTCCCTAACTATAAGATCAATTAATGTTTAAACAAATTTTTTTATAAATAATTAAAATATTTTATTTTTCAAATAGAATTAGTAGCAAATCATTGCTGATAGTCAGAAATGGATGAATGTTAAACCATAGCCTTTATTTACTTTACTAATTTATTTTGGTTCATTAAAAATATAAATAAGTAATAATATAACACATAAGATGGAATATAACAAAAAGTTTTTAAAAAACTACCAAAATCTCTCACATTTTAAATCCTTGCATATGTTTTTCTATTAAAGCTTTAATCTATCCAAGTGTTGATTATAAGAAATATGCATTTATAAAAATTTTATTTAAAATGATTTGTTGGTTATTCAAGTTTAATTTTGATGAGAAAGATATTTAAAATAAGAAATGTGAACAGATTCCTGTAATTGCAAAAATAAGTAGAGTATGAATAATATATATATATTTTAATAATCCTGAAAATGACTAATAAATTTGTAATATTATAATACTGATAAACAAGGTTTTTTGCTCAGGAGATATCAGCACCATGAGAACTTTTGTTTGAACATTCTTCTAATCAAATCTAGTCTTCAAAAAGAAAAAAAGAATGGTTTGTAAATTTTTCTGATGCAAAATGTATTAAAAAACAAAACAAATGATAATTCTTTATGTAACATTATTCGTTTTTGTGTTGTTTTTTATGTGTTAAATTTTATTTATATTTTTACACTTTAATTTAGACCCTCATATTCGGACTTCCTGAATGCTACTTAAGTACATAAGTAATCTATTATTATCCTGAAAATGACTATGAACTGTTTACAATATAAATGTGAATAAACAAATCAATTTAAATGAATGAATTTCACAGAAGATGAAAGAATAAAATACATGAACAAAATTTTGAAACATGTTTATAATTTAAGTTGATTGAATGAGAGAAATGCTAGAAATCAAGATATCTAACAATGAAGTGTATTTACAATTTTAAATAACAAAAAAAAAAAAACTTTTATTTGGTTTCAGTTCAAATATAAATCATATAATTTAATCAAATATTATAAATACCAAGCTATGAATTAAGTAATAAAAGCAGGAGAACAATACAAAGGTGGAAATAACAAAATAAAGTTTGAATGTAAATAAAATAAATCATAAAATCTTAAGAGAATTTTAAAATCAAAATTTATTTTCACTTAAAATGTTATTGATTTTAAACCTTTTTTGCCTTTTAAATAAGTATCAATGTAATATAAACATCATTGTAAGAACATGTATTTTATAAGTTTTATTGGTACTAAATAATATACACCTGAGTCTCTTTTTACACGGACTTATTTAACACAATTTTGAAGTTACGCGATTTGTGTTTCACCGGAAGTAGATTTCCAAACGTTAAATAATAAATTTCGCGCACTTATGTTATATTGAAAGTAATAGCACATTATTGGAATTCGACTTTCATCTTAGTAATTTCAATATTTTCAGTGCTTTATAATAGTAAGATTTTATGCAATAATGAAATTAAAATCATGATTTCCACATTTTATGTATACACATATTAAATTTTACAAGATTATAATGTAAATTTATTCAAACATTGTGCGTGTTAATTTTGCATTTTAAATCACATTCTGTTTTTGTTTTTTAAAAAAGAACATAATCAATTATTATTTTCTTATTAATGACACTAATCATTAACGTGCTCTTAAATTCCAATGAGAGCTAAATGGTTGTATGTCTGGATATCACGAGCTTCATAAACAATTATCGTCTCAAAGATTAATTACTAATTACGTTGTCACCAGAAAATCATAATCATTAAAATGTGTATAAGAAAAATATAAATTACTGTACTGTAAATTATGCATAAAAATATAATATTTTGAATAAAATTAAATATTATAGTTAAAAAAAGTTTGTCTTGTATCAATTTTTTTCAAATTTGAAATTTTTTATTAGTCATATTTTATTTCCTTATTTTTTTTTTTGCGCGAATTTTAAAGTAATTTTATGTTGGTGCTTTGCTTTTATGTGAATTTTGAAAAATCACAGACCGCATCCCCCCTTTTTCAATGTAAGTTACATCTATTTTTGCGCGATTTCGTTTGCACGTGTTTTCTGAGGAACCTATCTATCACGTAAAACGAGACCCAGGTGTATTGTTTATTGGTTTGATTTTAAAATAATATGTAGTAATTTACTCTATACATTACTATCTTGGAATAAAGACTATGGCAATTAATTAATGATATGTATAATCAGTGATAGTAATTGTTCACTGTTTGTTTATTTTAAAAGAAACATTCTGGATTATGTCAAAAATAATGACCCTCTTATATCATAGTTATTCATAGATTTGAAAATTAAAAAAATAATATATATTATAAAATTAAAAAAATCAACTTAAATATTAAAGTACAATATAGGATTTAATATATTGCCATTACTTTTAACAAGTTAAAAAGATAGGGTATTTTGTTATAGTAATATAACTTTTAAATAAAATATTATTTTGCCTAATTTATTATATGGATGTGAAACTTGGATCCCATTTTGATGTAACATAAAGCATTACAAAATTTTATTTAAGAATACTATGTATAATTCTAAAATTATGATGTCAAGACCAAAAAACCAATTACTATATTCTTCAATTTGTTGAATACTCATGTAAAATCACATTTCTGGGTTTGGAATTACAGAAAACCTTCTAAAAAGTACTGTATAATGATTTAAACATGGTTTTCATGGCAAAGACAGAACTATTTACATTATTATGATTATTTCAAAGTCATTTTAAAGAAATCCAATTCATCCAAACTACTTTGAACACTTTGTAGCAGAAAACTTTTATTATACATATATACACATACACCCACATTTCTACTGTCCTGCAGTCTTCTTCAGAGCCAGTTTACGTTGATCTTTAAAAAAAACATTAATATTTCATTCTCAGTCATATCTTACAGTGAAAGTAATCAATGATGAACTTCTTTAAAATAAAATATTACCAAAATCACCCTCACCTTTATTTTTGCTGTAATATCTTATATAAATGAAATTTATCCAAACCACTTTGAACACTTTTTAACAAAAACCTTTTATTGTACATATATCAACATACACTACACTTCAACTGTCTTGCAATCTTCTTCAGAGCCAGTTTACTTTAATCTTTTAAAAAAATGTAAAGATTTTGCTAAAAGGTGTTCAAAGTGGTTTGGATAAATTGGATTTATATATTACAGCAAAAATAAAAGAAAGGGTGATTTTGGTAATATTTCATTTTAAAGAAGTTCATCATTGATTACTTTCTTTGGTAAGATATGACTGCCAAGGAAATATAATAGAGAACTGCAATTAGACAAACTCAACATTGAGAAATATTTACTGAAACAATAACGTACTAGTGGGTTCTTTAGGTGAATGTTTTTATGTTTCATGGATTGATTTACATAGTTATTGTAAAATTCATCTCTAGTATATTATTATTTTTCAATCTTTCTATTTTTCTTCTTTGAAGTTGTAATGGCCTACTCGTTTTGAATTTCCTGTGGCAATATTATGATAATTGTAATTAATTATTTAATAAGCAACCAATATAACACTTTTAGAATTCTACTATAGCAAAAAGCCAGTTGTTATTGTGAGTTTTAAATCTCATTGATTGAAAACTTTTTTTTGTCTGTGTGAAACGTTATATACATAAATACGCGTACATTAACAAACCATACATTTATATTATAAGAAAGATGTTCTTTATTATAATTGAATGCTCGAATTAATTTTGTTAATATTTTGTCTTGAAATTAATGATAGTATTTATTTTTTGTTATATAATTTTAATTTTCGAAAATGAAATCGCTCAAAAAAACATTAAAACGTATTTATTTAAAATATTCATAATGATATATTTAGGAATGATTTTAATTTTCAAGAGTTATTAGAAAGTAATATTAATTATAAACGTTCTAATGTAAAAGAAGAAACGAAAAAATATTTAACTAATTCAATAAAATTTCTCTAGAGGGCATCTTATATCAAGAAACTAAAAAAAATGATTGAGACTTTCCTATGTCAATATTATTTTATATTTCTGTGTATTTTCATATTCAGTTTGGTGATTAAGAACAATATGAATAAACTAGCACAATTTATTAAATTTCTTTTTTTCCACTCAACAAAAGAATGTTACTCCACCGAGATAAGTTGAAAATTTTAAAGAATAGATTACTCATCCATTGTCCCCTATAAATTATAAATTTCCACTGGCTGAAAGAAAAAGTGTTGACGCGATTTTTCAATGGTGTCTTATAAATATATATTGATTAATTCTTGAATCTTTTTTTTTTTTTTTTACGCATGTATGTGTGTTTGTTTTTCATTTCATTAAAAATAGCGTTGATATTTAAATGATTAAAAAAAAAAAATGCGTATAAAAATAAAAAGTATTTTTTTAATACTGATAATTAAATATCATAAGAGAATTATTTTTTCTTCTCAAAAATATTATATTGATAATCTAAAAATCAATTATTAATCTAAGCGGTATATGCATAAAGCACATTCGTGCATATTCTATCATAACAAATTTACTCGACGAGATGGCTATTGTGCACTAATTCAATACATAATTAGTATTGGAAGTATATGTATTCTACAAAAAAAAAAAAGCGGTATTATGTTAATGTTGCATTTGAGAATAGTGCAGAGACACTATTAATCTTTATTTTTTAAGTGTCATAGCATCGGCCGGGACGCGAACCCGCAACCCGGGCAACTGCCTGCAAGTGCAAGGCAGTCGCGCTGACCTCTCGACCACCAATGCAAGACACTATTAATCTTTATTAATATTAAATACTGAAATATTACAAACAACGTGAGGTAATCAAGTACCATAAGTACAGTTCTCAAAAGTTTAATCAGTGATTCTTGAATACCAAAATGCAGCCAAACATATTATAAACATGCAAACTTCAAAATACATTTCATTAAAATAAATATTAATTTTAATATTTCTTAATGATTGGATGCAAAACATGTGATAAATATAAAAGTGAAAATGTTTTACTTTAAATTCCAAGAAAACAGCTTTAAAAGAATAATCATTTTGTTCTAGTCCATAATAGAATTATTTTTCTATTATCATACTATGATAAAAAATATTGAAAGAATTAAGAACTAAAGTGGAACTAGAATGGTATACTTCTACAAGGGATGATAATAGCTGGAAAATTGAAATTTTAAACCAAATCCCAATAAATTGTAAAAGACGTAGAGACTACATGTGACATGGAAAAATTAAATAAGAAAGTTTACTGATGTGATATGAATTTTTTTTATATTATTTTTACCACACCAAATTTGAAGTATACCAAATGAAAATTAGTTTGTAATTCCAACTTGGTAATTTAAATACATAATTATTTTTTTTGTATTAAATTATTTTGTACAGGCAATAAGTCTTGAAAAATAGTTTTCCCAATAATTTGAAATAAATTAATCTTATTTATTCACAACAGATATAATGAATAACCAGAAGTTATTTTCAATAATTTAAAGTTGTCTTTTCTTAAATAGTTTTTTTTCTATACAATCACTCTCACAAGGAATTTAAATTGTGCAGCATCTATGATAAACCTAAACCTCATTATCATGAATTAATAGTAAACTCTTGGGAGAGTGAATTGGTAATAAATTAATAGCAAGTAAAATATGTAGACAAAACAAAAGTTAAAGCATCTTGTTTAAATATCATATAAAATTTAATAAAAATAATACTAACAAATTACCTTTCACAATGGTTGTCATACATCAAGGATTAATCTGTGTTTTTACTCACCTCTGTTACAGCCTAAACATCAGCCCATCTCATTTCTCTGATCATTCCTCACAACCATGTTGATTAATCTGGCATAAATCCAAGCAACTGCACTTATGCATGGGAAAACAATTAGAATACTGCTTCCAATTGCAACCCCAAAATTTATTTTTTCAGAAACTTATATAATGCTTCACAACATCAAAAATATGCAACTTACCCCCATCAAAAAATAGCTAGCATTCATAAATGTTTTATCATTTAATATAGATCATATTACATGCAAATCCCCCCACTGTCAAGTCTACTAGATGAATTACAATGATAAACCCCTCACACACCATTCAACAGCATATATGCAAGCATACACAAGCATACAGTAACATTTGTAACCATCTGAAAAACTACCTGTCAATAAAACAGCCAAAAGCATACATGGACAAGAAAATACATTCACTGGGCCTTGGTTTACCATCTACTTTCAGAGTGCCAATGGCACTCTCAGATCAGGAGATCATATATGCAGGAAATAACATATTAAAAACAATCTATCATATATTTAAACAAAAGCTACAATTATACCACCCAGTCAAATTTATTTCTGATTTTTTGAAAAACCAGAAACACACACCCCATTTAACATCACAGAATTTGCTACTAAACTGGCAACAATATCTAATGCATGTCACCCAGAAGCACATGGAATCTGAAAATTCTTCTTTGCACATCTCAGTCAGTTCACTACCCAATATTTGTATGATTTTTCAAATCACCTATCACAGAAGTTACATGACATCTATGGTTTATACTCAATTACAATAGTCCCCTTCAACAAGAAACAAATCCCCATATCAACACTATCCAATCTCTGATCTATCTCAATAGGGCCACTTACCATTAAAATAATTGAAAAACTTCTCAAAGATAGCCTAGAGATGTACATTCTAATACTAATGTTACACAGCCAGTAAGAAAGCAATCATTTACAACATGAGCTGCAATGATATTCAAAACAGTCTTAAATTTCAGTTTGGGACCAGAAAAAATATGCACCAATTGCAGTTCAACTTGATATAGAAGTAGCTTTTGACTCAGTTGACATTAATACATTAATTAACATGCCAACTTACATCACAATTCTACTAACTCATCTGTACCTACTCACAAATCTATTTAGTAGAGAAATCCATATCATACTCAATGGCAAAAATTCTCCATCATTCTTCTACACACAATCCATATCCCAAGGCTCCCCACTCAGCTCACTGCTATTTACTTTTTACATCAACCCACTCATACTTAAAATCCACAGAATATCAAAGGCATAGCCTGAATTGCATACATGGATGACATCACAGCCTTCCTTCCATCTAGAAAGCAGATACCAATACTACAGAAAATATTTCAAGACTTCCAATCAACACACTATCTAAAATTTAATCTGAACAAGACTGCTGCCTGGTCGCTATACTCCAGTAAGCCATCTGCTTTCCTCGGCTTTCCTTTGTACATGGGACAAACACATTGAAGCAAAAAAATCTAGAACAAGTTAAAAGATGAAGGAGAATAGATCACTGCTTTTCTAACAAAAGCATAGCTCTCACTACACTAAAGTAGAATTATTCAATCAGCTTGTGATCACAAAGCTACTATTCTCCCACGATTCAATTCTCTAAAGATTTCACTTCAAAAATGTCTACATATTGCAATCAACTTCTATGGAATAGAAATACAGTGTCAATATCTGCAAAATGCCTTAATCACATAAAAAAACATAATAATAATAATAATAATAATAATAATAATAATAATAATAATAATAATAATAATAATAATAATGATGATGATGATAATAATAATAAAAATTTAATTTAGTTTATTTAATAGATTTTATATCCAAACAAAAATGCACAGCTAATCTAGTTCACAAGACATTTGCAGAGTTTTTTTGTACAGTAGTCCTAAATGTTTTATCATTTGTTTCAAACATATTAACAATACTAAAGTATTTATTATATAATCTAGGTAGTCTTACTAACACTGAATTTTTTAATGTTTCGCTTTTAAACTTCGGAATGTTATACACATTTTTTAATCTGTATCTTTTATTTTCATCTTAATGTTTGAAGCCTTTTCAATAATTATTTCTATTTCAGGGTCAGCTTCAAATTGGATTCAAAATCAGTGATAATTTCCATTTCAGGAAGTACCAGTCACTGGCAACAAACCTGGAACTGTAGTTTAAAATTTTCACAGTGTTTCGAGGAGTTTGATGTTTGAAAGATTGACCCAGTTTGGGGGAGTATTGAGATTAAGGCAAGCACACTTTTGTTTATAGGCAAAAAATTGAATTTTCTTTTTAATGTGGAAGCATTGTTATTGCATTGGGCAAGAATTGTAAGGTAACTTCTTTTACCAGCTTCACATGCACTGGAAAAGTTTTTTATAATCGATTTTAATAGAGTAATTTTGAACATTACCTTAATCCTATCTCACTGATAAATAAATTTATTAATTTTGATATGACAGCAATTAGGAAAGACATTCATTGACTTAGAGACAATTTCTTAGGAAGGTAAGACATTCTTGTTTTTTTGTAATGTCTATATAGATGTTGAGCATGGTGTGGTATCTTCTGTCTTGCTCCATGGTTGATCTAAAAGGAGAAAATATAATTCTAGAAAAAATTAAAATCTGTAGAGCTTTGATAATGTAATAAATAAGCAAATGTTTAAACATGTTAGGTTTTGAAAATGAAAGAATTTATTTAAATCTAAGTACTTTTGATATTATATAGTATCATAATCATAGTATACTGAAAAGGATGGGAGTTGCCATTTATAAATAATGTAAGAGATAAATACTAAATTGGATCTGAATAAATATTTAGAGATGAATTTGTATGCTAATGATAAGTGAGGGGCTATAATTGCCATGGTCTAGAGAGAGAGAGAGTGATGTTGGCATCTTTTTTATTGATGCCATGGATATCTTTGGTGATTGATAAAGTCTCCTTTATCTTTCTCTTCCTATTGTTGTGCTCTGAGCAAACATTATTGGCTGTGAAAGAATCAAAATTATGATCAGACAGCAACTCATGATCAGGGAAAAGATAAAAATATTCAGTGCATTTCCTAGTGTTTTTATACAGGTAATTGTGTTGGGTGAATTTAGTGGCCAAGTTGGTGCAGGTTTTCCTGTAGTATACCTATAAATAAATATGGTCAGAGCAGTTGATTTTATAAACAATTTGATGTGAACCCTCTTTGAGATTTTATCCTTTGAGTTATTTAAAAGTGTGTTAAGAGACAGAGATGAATAAAAAGTAATGTTGTATTTATCAAATCAAATTTTTTTAGCTTATTTGTGACTTTCGAGACATAGGGAAGACTAAATCATTTTTTATCATTGGGGAGAGCAATTGTAGGATAAGAGATTTTTTTGTAAAAGTTAGTAATAATTGCATGAATATTTTTATGATTATATCCTATGTTGATGGTGTCGCTAATAAATAATTTGATGTTTTGTTTCCTACCAGTCTCAAATTTGCAAATACTGTATACTTAAAAGATATTAATGCAGATATTTATAAATAGTTGATTCTTTTTTTTTAGTTAATAGAACAATTCTCAGAATAATTCTGTAGGCTGATTATTAATTACTTAGTAACCAAAAGATATTTTCAAAAATTTTAGAAGGCTTTTACATAAGTTAGCATGATTTCAATGCTCTTGTTTTCCCAGTCTGTTAACTGAGAATTAACATGTTGCAGAAAATGTTATTTTTCTTTTTGCAATCACAGATATGCTGTTAGCAGGCTGGAAAGATTTGATTGATTAAAATGGGTCATTTAGGATATTACTCTGTTTTTTTTTCTAATTTTTGAAACTGTATGTTTAAGATTAAAAAATGAGCTTCATTTATAATCTTTAGAAATATAAAATCATGGTCCATATATATACAAAGTGGTGAAAATTGAAAAATTATCATGCACCTTTATAAAAATATTGTAAATGTATTAGTACTTTATTAAAGTCTTATATATAAATATAAATGAAATATTCTAATCATCCTAGAAGTTTACCTATAAACTAAATTAATTCAATTTATATATTGTGCTATAAGGATATGTATCCCACCACTTGTTATAGATATACAATATTTAAAAAAATGTAATGTATAGGATTTATAATTATTGAAATGCCTAGTCAATGTCTTCCTTAATTTTCATCTCACTATATAATAATAATATTTTTAAATAGTTATAAACACAAATGTAGATGATAATATTTTAGTATAACTTCTTATCATTTTAAAAGAATCATATGTAATTTATATTAATTTTTTTAAAAAATATCACTCAATTTTCCAGATTTCGTTTCAATGGAGATTAAAATGACATTTCAATTTCAGAGGTAAAGTTGTAATTCAAATCTGTTTCATAAAATCATTTTTTTTTCACATAAATATTTCAATAGGATCCTAATAATTAAATAATCATCATCATCATCATCAACCATTATCAATCCACTGCAGGATGAAGGTCTCTCCAAGTTTAATCCATCTTCTCCGATCTTTAGCTTCTCTTCTCCACAACACCCCTGCACATTTTCTTATTTCATCCATCCATCTCACATGTGGTCTCTTTCTGGGTCTTTTACAATCTCTTGGAATCCAGTTTAAAATTTCAATTGTCCATCTATTATCATCTCTTCTAGCAATATGTCCAGCCCAACTCCATTTCAATCCTTTAATTTTTTCAATAAGGTCAGTAACACCTGTTTGTTGTCTTAACCATACATTGCATTTTCGATCTCTTCTTGTTACTCCCAACATACATCTCTCCATACTCCTTTGAGTGGTCTGAAGTCTCTGTATTGCTCTTCTATTAAGTGTCCAAGTCTCAGATCCATAAGTAAGAACTGGTAAAACACATTTGTTAAAAACCATCCTTTTCAAACACATAGGTATATTTCCTTTTAGTATCAAGTTATTTCTACCAAAAGCACTCCAACCAAGTTTAATTCTATGATTAATTTCCTCCATTATGTTTCCATCTGTATTAATAATCTGACCATGGTATTTGTAACTGTTAACTTCTTCTAATTTTTCATAATCAATCTTTATTTTCATATTTTGAGCAAATCGATTAAACATTACTTTAGTCTTTTTAACATTTATCTTTAGTCCTACTTTTCTACTTTCATTTAGATATGTGTGAATTTATATATACATATAGGCGATATTAAAATGAATTTCATTGTAACAATAATTGCTTGGTACATTTTATAAAGCAGCACCTCGTGCAAATCACATAGAACAGAGGTGTACATTACATCACTAGGAAACAAAAAAAAGAGCCAATAAACCAAGTCATTAAAAGAAAATTATTGTGCTTCATTCTTTTTGAAGTGTATTTTTTTAAATATAAATATTGGTTATTTTTGAAAAGCTCTGTTTCAATAAAATTTTCCTTGTTATAAAAAGAAAGTATATAATTATGAATGTATATATTAAAAGACAATATGAGATGATTAGCCAAAAAGGAAAAGTTAGCATCTGCTCTTTAAAAGGCAAGTTTAAACTCGAATTAAGGCTCAATACCAAGCAAAATGCAATTGATACCACATTATAGAGAATTTATTCATTTCCATTAGAAAATACAAATAAACACATTTAGATTTCAGTGATATATATATATATGTTTATCAGAAATATAATATGAAAACCCATGGATAATGGTAAAGTCATCAAAGAAATCAAAATAATATTAGCAATTAAAATGAGATATTTCTTTATTTCAGAAAATCAAATGTTGATTTTTCATACTTCTATTACTATGTATCTTACAATTATTTTATTACTTATGTTTTTAAAATCTTTTAATAAATCTGTTAAGACTATATATATATCCCAATACCTGTGAATCATATTGCATTGTAGTGCATCAGTTTGTTATTATTCTAGATAAAAATATGATAGCAAAATTGGATAAATATCTTGGAGAGTAGCTTTGGGTATTGTATAGATATAGTGAGGAGAAACCTATGCTACAGAACACTATGTTATGATAATTAACTAAATTGGATTAAAATGCCAAATACTTGTGAATAAAATCTCTATAGTGATTTTATTATAAATGAATTTTAAACAGTGTTTGGATCACTGATCTTCTGCAGATGTGTAAGCCCATAAAACACTGAATTTTAAAGTATATATATATATAAGTAGACTTTATTAGTAACAAAATATTTACAAGAAAAATACAGATATATATTATGGATAGTATGCATTTTATCAAATTCACCAACTATTCAACTCCACTTTCAGTTTTATTATTTGTTTATTTAAAGAAATATTTAATGTGTATATGTTAATTATGTGTAAACACTTTAAAATACACATTCAATCAAAGAAAAATCATAACAATTATTCAAAATTGCAGTTTGGGATAACTTCTTTAGATTTTATATTATTATAATTTCAAATTATAATAAGTCCTCAAATTTTATAAATTTTATCTATTTAATAGATGAATATAAATATAGATTTTCCCTCTGGTTATCAACCTATGTCTATCATTTAACATCACAATAAGTTTTAACAGTAAGATAATTATTGTATATTGAGTTTATTCATTAGTCTTTTATTAAATTCATTTATGATTGATTATTATCTGATATAAATAAATTACACTAGTCAACATGATTTTTGCAACATTAATAAAAGTGCTCTTTTCGTGTTTCATTTAAGACACCTTTTCACAGAAGTCTCTTACCATGTCCTCATTTTTGAGTACCTGCTAGTTCCTTATATGATGGTATTATTAAAATTATTTGTATCTGACTTTACCCAATGTAGGAATAATTACCACAAGAGGTAATGTGCATATTTCCAGTGTATTCTCTGAACCTTTAAGGTCCTTGTATGTTTCTTTAAAGTTTAGTTTGATTCTGTCTTGTGAACAGTTAAGTGTTTTTCTCATATTTTATATAAAATGGAAAGTTCTAATCATCAATGTTGCAAAAATTCAGCAGAATTGTTTTGTTACATATGTGGACAATTTATTTTAAAGACACAGGCTAGATCTATATCCAAGGAAGATTAAAAGTCTATTTTTTAATATTTTAAGTGTCAAATTGATGATCAAGATAAAAGTTGGGCCCCTCAGTTTTCCTGTGTGAGTTGTCATGTAAATTTAGTGCAGTGGATGCATTGCAAGAAAAATTCTATGCCGCTTGCTGTTCCTGTGGTATGCAGGAAATCTTCTGACCATGTAAATGATTGCTACTTCTGTATCACTAAAACAGAAAGATATTCAAAAAAGCAAAGGGACAAAACTGAGTATCCAAATTTGCATTTTGCACTAAGGCCAGTTTTTCATAGTCAAGAATTACCACTGCCAATTGTGCCTTTAAATTTGGACAACATTATGTTTTCCAGTCATTCTAATTCTTCATTAAGATCTGATCCACAACTTTCTGAGAATACTAGTAGTGGTCCTACATTCTTATAAACTACTAGTGAACCTTACTTAATAACTCAGAATGAATTAAATGATTTGGTATGTGACCTGCATTTATCAAAACAATAATCTGAACTTGGTTCCAGACTTCAACAGTGGAACCTATTAAATAAAAATGTAAATGTTTCAATTTACTGAAAATGGAATAAAACATTTTCAAATTTTTATGAAATGAAAGGATCACTGTGTGTCTGTTATGATATTAATGTTATAATGAATGAGTTTAATATGGAACATGTACCTTCTGAGTGGCATGTTTTCATAGATTCATCAAAATACAGCCTTAAAGCAGTCTTGCTTCATAATGGAAACAAAAAATTTATCTATTTCATTAGTCATTCAATGACAATGAAAGAAGAAAACTATGAAATTTAGCTATATACTAATTCAAGTTAAATACGAACAGTATCAGTGGGATATTTGTGGAGATTTAAAAGTGTTGCTATGGTGTCAAGGGTTTTTTACAAAGTATTATTGTTTTTTATGTATATGGGCCAATTGAGCAACACAAAACACTTCATTAAGAAAGTTTGGTCTCATAGAACTTCTTTTGAACCAGGTACTGCAAACATAAAATATGCTCTCTTTGTTAACCCAAAAACCAAACAAGGTATTTCTCCCACCTCTCCATATTAATGTTGGACTAATGAAAAACCTTGTTAAAGCTATGGGCAAAGAAGGTAATCTTTTTAAGTACCTAAAAGAAATACTTCCTCGGTTAAGTGATGCAAAAAAAAAGCATCTTTATTGGACCTCAAATAAAGAAACTTTTAACTGATTCTCTTTTTCCAAAAAGTTAAATGACATGGAATTGCCAGCTTGGAACTGTTTTGTAAGTGTAGTGAAGGGATTTCTGGGTAACAAGAAAGATGAGAACTATAAAACCATTGTAGATGAACTTTTAAAAGCTTATGAATTGCTAGGATGTCACATGTCCTTAAAAATGCATTTTTTGCATTCACACTTGGATTTTTTCCACAAAATTTGGGTGCAATAAGTGACAAATAAGTAGAGAGATTTCACTAGGACATCAGAACAATGGAAATACAATGCCAGGGATGTTGTAACCTATCTATGTTGGGTGACTACTGCTGGTTTTGAAAAGAGATGATTGTACTGAACATAAAAGAAAAAAGTGAAATATTTTGTTGCTGTTTGGTATCTTCATGTAACATTTTTTAATTTATATTGCGCATGATCCTTAGTCAAATGTAATTGTTTAGATTTAACATGTTTTACATATTTTTATTAAATAAACATTACATTGCAAAAATATGTTGTTTTTTTATTTGACCACTAATCCCTGTAACAAAAAAACTATGCATATTACATGTATTTAGCTTACCATTTTCGAATTTAGGATAACATAAAACTTTATATACAGATATTTTCATCAATTTTTACTTCAAAGCAGTTTAAATTTGTTGATTAGTGTTGTTATTATTCTAAATAAATTAAAAGTTATAAATCTTACTTATTCTAGTTAATTAGGGATATAAATAAATAAGAAATCATTGAGATATAGTTTGAAAAGTATTATTATATATACATTTTAGCTTATTAATAATCAAGCTTTTCAAATCTTATCATATCCATCACAACTAGCATTCCTTTTATTTTACATCCATTTTAGAATTGTGGTGATATAAATTAGGGACTTAAGGAACCAAATGATCAAATTTTTTTATTCAAGTCCCATTAACCATTTTAGATCTGGATTTAATTTATACTTATTGGAGTCTCTATCTTTTGGGCATCATACCTATAACCTGCCCTATTTATATCATTATGATATATAATAAGATAAACATTATAATGGAATATATAGTTTAATCTTTATATTAGTAAATGTACTACATTTTCAATGTATTCATGTACTACTCATAATTAAAAAATTAAGCATTTCAATTTTAAATTCTACTTAACAATGCTTAATTTTTCTTTCTCTATTATTTCATTCTTTACAAACTATTTCAGTATCAATTGATCAAATCCATATTTATCTTCTATTTATTATTATTAAATATAGATATAATTATTATTTTTATTTTCTATACATAAGTGAATACTGCATTATTTCTGTCAATTAACCTTTGTTTGCCTCTATTATATATATGGCTATTCTGATGGGCTATATCTCATAGTATACCTTTCATTAGCTGGATTAATGTTTTCTTATTTATCTTTTGTATTATTAATTAATCTGTTTAAACTCATAGAAGTCCTGAAGCAAATGTTAGGCTTCCCTTCAGATACAACTATAATATCATTTCCAATATTCAGTACATATGGTAATGAAATTCAGCTTTCATCATTTTAACTTTCTTACATGTGCATATTATTTATTTAAAACACTTTTATGCACAACATATATATGGACATATATATATATGATGAATTATATATTTTCATGGATTTTTTAATTTGATAAAAAATAGAAATAAAAAGATTATATACATATAAACAGAGATAATTATACCATTTGGTGTTAGCAAGAAACCATTAATTACTCATTGACAATCCTGAGGTTAAACCAGTTTTCTCTATTAACCTAACAATAACACTTTTGTTTTGTATTTTTAGTGAAGTAAATGAACCCTCTTTTAGTTCAAATCCAAATTGTTATAAGGATTTAAACCTAGAAAGATATTTTATAGATGTGAAGTGAGAAGACAAATATCTTCTTTGACCTTCCATAAATAATATTTAATTTTTTCCAAAGCATTTTATAGGTTGAAGTAAATATTTTCATGTATTTTTCATTTGATTAAGAGTAGAATCCATGTAAGCAGATATATTGTTACCCTTTTCATGTTGTCAGGAATCCATCAATTACAAATTGACAATCCTAAAAACAAACAAGTTTTCTCTATTAACCTATTGGATAGCTCTTTTATTTTGGATTTATATATATATGTTGTATTAAAAAAATATTTTGCTGTATCAGAAATATAAATTTTCAAATTTATTTTTTTTATCAAATTCAAACCATCATAAATATTTTTATACAAATATACTCTAAGGATTATATATTAAAACACCTTTGATACTTGCATATATATATATATACACCTGGGTCTCTTTTTACGTGGACTTATTTAACACGATTTTGAAGTTACACGATTCGTGTTCACCAGAAGTCGAACTCTGATAATGCGCTATTACTTTAAATAATAAATTTTGTGCACTTACGTTATATTGAAAGTAATAGCACATTATTGGAATTCGACTTTCATCTTAGTAATTTCAATATTTTCAGTGCTTTATAATAGTAAGATTTTATACAATAATGAAATTAAAATCATGATTTCCACATTTTATGTATACACACATTAATTTTACAAGATTATAATGTAAATTTGTTCAAACATTGTGCGTGTTAATTTTGCATTTTAAATCACATTCTGTTTTTGCTTTTTAAAAAAGAATGTAATCAATTATTATTTTCTTATTAATGACACTAATCATTAACGTGCTCTTAAATTCCAACGAGAGCTAAATGGTTATATGTCTGGATATCGCGAGCTTCATAAAGAATTAATAAAATCATCGTCTCAAAGATTAATTACATTGTCACCAGAAAACCATTGACACAATATGAGTGTGAAGTTGGCACTAGTTGTTTGCAAACGAATGTGTTTTTCAGCAAATAGCTATAATAATTAAAACATGTATAAAAAAATGTAAATTAATGTACTGTAAATTATGCATAAAAATATATTATTTTGAATAAAATTAAATATTGTAGTTAAAAAAAGTTTGTCTTGTATCAATTTTTTTCCAATTTGAAATTTTTTATTAGTCATATTTTATTTCCTTATTTTTTTTTTGCGTGAATTTTAAAGTAATTTTACGTTGGTGCTTTGCTTTTACGCCAATTTTGAAAAATCACAGATCGCATCCTTCCCTTTTTCAATGTAAGTTACGTCTATTTTTGCACGATTTCATTTGCGTGTGTTTTCTGAGGAACCTATCTATCACGTAAAATGAGAACCAGGTGTATATATATATATATTAAAAACCAGTCATCACTTAGACAATCCCAATATAGATAACAATCAAGAATTTCAAGCTGTTGTCAATGCAACCTCCTTTTAGCAATATATATTCAATATATTTTTGAATATTCAAAAGTGCATCCACTATCTCAACTACAGCATATCACAAACATCCATCAGTGTAAAAAATTAGATCACTCTTTTAATATGTTTACATTTCATAAATAACTTTTACTCAGATACTTAGTAAGAGATGCTGAACATCTGAATTTCCATGATGTTAACAGCTTAATGGCTCATTATTTCTCTGTTACACCACTCTCATGTATTCTCCATTATATCATGCTATCAATAATTACATGTAGATATAAATTTTCATATTTTTTTGTTTTTTGTCAATCCATCTTTCATTTTAAATCCATCATATCATAACTATCCATA
This sequence comes from Epiperipatus broadwayi, assembly GCA_028023455.1. Classification (NCBI taxonomy): domain Eukaryota; kingdom Metazoa; phylum Onychophora; class Udeonychophora; order Euonychophora; family Peripatidae; genus Epiperipatus; species Epiperipatus broadwayi. The sequence continues at coordinate 5,504,865 of JAQFVV010000019.1, forward strand.
ATGCAGGACTTTCAGAAATAAACTTTGCTCATCAGGTGAGCTACAGGAATTGAAATTCATGTTGATAGCTCCATAATTCTTCATTATATGCTACCATATTACTCTATATTAATCCAAAATGGGATGATGTACAAAAAAAAAGAGTAATATAAAGGGGTTAACAATAGTAAGGAGGTGATTTAAGACAACAGTAGCTAATATAAGTTGTATGTATTGATTCATCATTTCATTTTATTTAGATAAGTTTTCTCAGTTCTTTATTCTCTTATCAAATCACTATAAATGAATAAAGATATTTACATTGCATAAAGTTGATCATTTTAGGGTTGCATTAAAACCCAATTGAGCATAACCAGATTCACAATGTGAGGGATATAGTAGATCAACTTATTATTTATTCCTATCATTCCTATTCATGGTATTAAAAAAATGATCTAAATAAGTTTCTATTATACATTGAAATAAACATTTTGTAAATAGATATCTTTTCTGGGTAGAAGTTTTATATGCTACGCAATCCAAAATTCAACTTCATGTCTAAATAAAGTGACTAATCCATAATAATAAATATCTTTGTGTATGGTTAATCATTACTACACTAGCTTTCTGTATCTGAATTTAAATATCTATTTAGCATTTCTATACTGATCTGATTGTAAAATAATATTTAAATAGTTTTTAAAGTTTAAAGGCAAATGATTTTATTATGATATAATATTAACAAATAACAATTAATTTATAATGTGAGATTTGTTGTTTCTCTTCATTTTTCTCTCCTAATTATTATTATGATATATATAATTTATAATTTGATACACTATTATCTGAATATGATCAAAAAAAATTTAGCCTGTGTATGAACCAATCCTATTATTAGTCAGTCTATGTTATTTGGAATTAAATATCAAAATTAATTTCATAAATGATACTGTGTTTAGGAGCTTCACCTTGTAATCTCTTTAAATAGAATGATATAATAAGGCACTCATTTAACATTTAAATTATATAATGTATATGTTTGATGACTCATTTGATTTTACATAATGTTTGTGTGAAATAATTACTTATTTTAGTATTGATGGTTTGTTATCAAACAATAATAATTGTATGTGGACTGAAATGGAGGATCAGTGCACACAGATACCAGTTTTAAATTTTAAAAATGACTAATATTTTAATTATTCAGTTCACAAAAGATGTTAACATTCTTATGATAAATAAAATTTAATAAAGACTAATAAAGCAAATTTTATCCTTTCTTTCTGAACAAGTAATCCAAATATATCTGTTGGCTTTTGTATCCAAAATATGTTAGGATTTAAACTACAGGATATTAAAATTCTCCTTAAATCCATGATTCAATATTCAACAGTAAAAAGATTCACATTTCAACTATAACAGCAATAATAATGTTTCATAATGAAATAGTCTAAAATATAGCAATATAAAAAGGGAACTGTCTAATAAATCAGTGTTGTTTTCTGATTATTTGTAGCAACTACTTTGTTTTAAACAGTAAATAAAACAAGTATGTGAAACAGTCCTTTGAGATATTTGTTTCATGCTAATATGATAAAATATACAAATATATTAAAGTAAGACAAAATCATCATTTACTTTCAAACAAACCCATGTTATGTAAATATAGAATCAATTTGAAACAAATGAGAGTTCAAATTATTTTGTTCCTGCCATTTGCCATACTAACTTTCTGTTGTATGATAGTTATGATGATGTTTTCTGTTCATCCATTTACTTAAATGAAAAATAGTAATACTAATTTACACACATAGTTTAAGTTTTAATTTTCTACTATTTTGTGATAAATTTATTCAAATAATAATAATTATTCATATCGACTTATTTTGAGGTAAAATGTTTTGGCTTAATATTTCAAATATAATATATCTCTATAAATATGAAAATCAATATTCATTAATAGTTTGTTGTTTGTTTATATAACATGTTTAAAAAAATTAATAAAAATATTTCTATCTTTAAACAATTTTAAAATAATAATTCAACCAGAATTTAAATGAGAATTATCTTTAAATTTTTCATTAAAATCTTTTCAATCTAAGATTTTAATCATAAAATTTGTATAAATGTATATGTTTTTATATTGCACAGAAATGTTCTTAATATTAAAATTTATTTGCATATAAATCTTATATGTTTTTTTTATAAAATAAACAAAATTACACAAATACTAAAAAGAAAATTCATCCATTACCTTTGGTTAGAATTTTAAAAAAAGACATACTGCCTTTGCTCTTTTATCCTTTTAAGTGCTACAATAATTACATTTCTGTAAATGATTAGACACATCATATATAGTTCTTTTTTTTTAGAGAGAATGTTAGATAACTTATTTATTAAGAACAATTAATACCATTCATAATGTTGACTAAGTATTATATACATTTGGAATGAAAATTATTTGATATATTTTATTTTCAGTATGCAATATTAGGGATGTCTTATTTATTATAAGTAATGATTCTTAGATGAATTGAAAGAAGAAATATTTAGAGTTAGAATGCAGTTCACATTTTTCTTTTTATTTTGATGTATATGACATTTACTTTTCTTGAATAGTAAAAAAAATGTTTACAATGTTTTATTATTTTGATATATATATATGATAAACAAAACAAGTTATAAATTTCGTAACTTGCTTATAGCTTGCATTTTATGATCACTAGATGGAGCTTTACCAATAGCCCACTATCAAGCTTTGTTTACATAAACGCTGAGAGAGACAAGATAACAAAGCTTGATAGTGGGCTATTGGTAAAGCTCCATCTAATGATCATAAAATGCAAGCTATAAGCAAGTTACGAAATTTATAACTTGTTTTGTTTATCATAAATGTACCCTTGAAAGTTTTTGCAATGATATAGATTGCAGAGGCTTTTACTCTATGGTGAAACTGAACTGAATTCAGACCCGTATAGCTATCTAGTTTGTTTGACTGGATTTGAAGATATTTATGTATCTGAAAAGTTCATGCTTTCAAGCTGATAGAAACATGTTTTATAAATGCTGTTTGTAGAGTTGGTGTTTAGATCTAGTTTCTAGTCTTCCTACCCTTTACTGACATGAGCCAACTAGCTCGAAACCATGGTTTAAAGGTTGGAGACAATTTGAAAAAGATATTGAATTCTGTCTCTCTCAGTATTTATGTAAACAAAGCTTGACAGTGGGCTATTGGTAAAGCTCCATCTAGTGATCTTATATATATATATATGTGTGTGTGTGTAATCTTATAATTTAATATTTATAAATACAATAATTAGATGTATGTAAAATATAACTTAAAACATTTTATCCACTCAGGAGCGCTTTCAACTATTCTTGTAGTCTTTATCAGCTAACACTTTGAAAGGCTAACCTTCCCAAAATTCTGTGATTGTAATATTTGCTGCCTGTCTGTTAATTAAGTCTTGTTTGTATTTGTATATTAGCATAGCTTCCTTTATTTTCCTTTTGTTGTTATTTTTACATTATTATAATTGAAGTGAAAACCATAAATACATTACTTATTATGGTCATAAAAAATGGATACTGAAACATTATTATTTACTTTGCAATTTTGTTTCATTTTCTGAACCCTTTTTAATAACATCAAGTGTTCTTTAGTTCTTTTTTCCAATGTGCATCTTGATTCCCTATATATTCACTACCACACCTACATATCTATTTATAAATGATGTAATTTTTATTTATAAATGAGGTTTTATCTTTAGAGTTATTTATTAATTTGTTTAATGTAGGAGGTGCATAAAATGCAATGTCATATTGTACTGGTAAAAATCACCATGCCTAATCACACACAGTAATCCGAATTCGAACCTAGTTCACGTCTAGGAATACATTCCAAAATGCAAACTAAATTCAAACCCAAAACCCTGGCATGACCCACCGATGACAACATTACAACGGTCTGGGGTTTTCCCTTTACTAGCTCATCAAAAAAACACAGACTAAATTACCTACAATCAGCTATTTCATAGATATCTTATAGTCGGGATATTGGTACGGCTAATAATTTAATGTATATATTTAAGTTGTCGATACAGACAGCAGGTGATTGACTAGATTTCGAGAGTAATAATGCACGAGAGACAAAATTAGGTTAGATAAATTTTTAATAAATTATTGAAAGCATTGAATAATATTATTTACAGGTACGGTAAAACTCTCATATGTATTTATAATAAATTGCTGCTAGTCATCAATAATCGGTTTGTACTGATTAACAAACTCATGCCAATATTTATATGTTTAAATGGTTGTACAGGTTGATATGAGAATCAAAGTAATTGGATCACTTAAAATATTCAACTACTAGTTTATATTAAGTTGTTTTATTTTAATAGATTCAAACCATTGCGTATACGGATAAATGGGAGGCGGTTTTATATAAAAATATAATATATAATACTGATGTACTGATGGTTGCAGGGATTAAGGTATACTACAAATAATAACTTGCGGTGCATTGACGGAATACTGGGCGGCTTGTACTTTGACAAGTCTTAATGCCCCCAAGTAGATCCGGGACACTACAACCAGCCGGGCTCATTTTCGAACCCCGGTGATCCAAGAGATTACCTGGAGAAGAATTTCTTTCTCTCCATGTGGTAGTAAAACGAGACGCCAACTTAGGCAAAGGTAAAGGCATTGCCACAGTAACATCGAGGAAGAGTGATCGGAAGTGGATTTTAAAACGAAATTATATAAAACCTTTTCTCTCCGTAACATTTTCTACGCAACAGTCCGATATAACTATTCAATAAAACTGGCGAAATCAAACGATCGCAAAAGTAATAATTAATTAATTTCACTCTGAAACCCATAACTCCCCAGATTGTTCGGAAGGTAATAATAGCAAAAATATTCACTTATTATTCTTACTCCGTAATAATATATATAAAAAAAATTATAATAAAATTTTAGACTGTTTTAAGTATTTGAGATTTGGAGTATAGATTAAAATATCATGACGAAGTAAAAGAAACAATAAAAATATTTGAATATTTCTCAACTCAACATAAATGAAACAATTTTTAGTTCGATACAAGAAAATTGCTTTTAAAATGAATATAATAAATATTATGAGATAAACTTTACTGACTTTAACTAGAGTTGAGAAATATTATTATTGGCATCGTTTTGTTTGTAAAATAAGTAATAGTAAAAATATAAATGTATTCACAAATGGATTATTAGAAGGCACAAATATTAATAATTATCATCTAAAGACTAGAGCACAGAAATATTAGAGAAGGAATTTACTGACAGGTTTTAGTGTAACATTTTCAAATGGAAGACAAGAAATTTACATGCAATTAATTAGGTTTACAGATTAAATATAAAATTATTACTGAGAGGAAAGTTAAAAAGTTCATGTAACAAAAGTTACCATTCTTTCTTCGTCCGGCTTTTCTTCTTGTGGTGATATGTATGAAGAATGTAGGCGCGCATTTTGAATTTCTTAGAAAGGCATGGTTAATTTAAATGTTGGAATTTGGAAGACTGGAAGCACGGAAAACATTACAGATCAGCGGTATGAAAGATTTAAATTGGCAGAACAGGAATCAGCTTCTTGGACTTAGCCCATCATGATTGCAGTTTACCGGGCAACTTCTTAATAACGGTTGGAGTGATTTCTCTGGCACAACTACTTTGCTGTAGCTTGAGACGATCTAAGCACAGCCAAGTCAAAATTTAGAGTGTCTATATATATTTAAGATGGCTACGGTTGACCTTTCTGCCTAGTTTTTGTTCATGACTCCGCCTCCTTTGATTTTCGGCCTCCAGCAATATCTAATTTTTGACTATACAATAGCATTTGCCTTTCTTGATAAGAGTCCTACGTTTCTCATTTCCATTGTTCGGTTTTCATTTATTTTTAAATTTAATACATGATTCTAAATTGACAAAACAATTACATCGGAATTCGTGAATACAAAAATATAAATTCATTATGTTAATTCATCAAAGTACAAATTAATCATTCTATACCTTTTGTACAAGTAGGATTTTGATTAAAAATACTGATCAAAGGAATGTGACTTTTGATCAGCATTTTTAAATGACTTTGTATAATTTGCAAAATTAAAATTTAAAGAAAATATACACGCAATTGAAACTTTTAAATTGAGCTAATATAAATCCACAAACCACACACACACAAATATTATTTACCATGATTTGTGACATTTATACTCATACTCTTTACATTAAATTCTTTTTAAACAAACACAAAATAAATAACTTAATATCTATGTGGCTTGGGATAGAAAAAGTCTCATTGCGGGTAAATAGTGGTTTAGAATTACCGTTCTTAAATGACAACCATGAAACTAAGATCGATTCTTCGATCTGTCTGTTTCAATATATACCTTTGTAAATTTTTTTTATAAAATTTACTTGATCATTCGAAATGTATGGTATTGATATCCATATTTTTTTATTAGCAGGAGAATCAATATTATTATTAATATTTTTATTCTTACATTTTGTATTAAAATTTTTAATAACACTATATATATGATTGTAATTGTAGCCAACCTTTAACAATTCATTAGAATACATTTCAATATTTTTAGCTTTATCCGATGAATATTTACAAAGACTATTATTTCTAAATAAGAAGGACTTGAAACTTGCCATTTTCTATGTCATTGGCACTCTTGATTTATATGTAATATAACCTTTTTTTTTACTATTGGTTTAATGATCATACAGTAATCCAACTTAGATTGATTTCTAATTATTTTAAGATCAAGAAACTGAATATACATTGAATTTTCATCTGTATTTATCTATTTTAAGCCATTTAAATTATTTAATTCTTTAAACAACTCTTTAATTGTATTTGGCTTGCCACATACAAAACATTATTGACATATGGATAATTAAAAAAAAAGGGTTCAGAAAATGAAACAAAATTGCAAATTAAATAATAATGTTTCAGTATCCATTTTTTAAGACCGTAATAAGTTATGTATTTATGGTTTTAACTTCAATTATAATAATGTAAAAATATTGCAAATTGAAAATAATAACAACAAAAAGAAAATAAAGGAAGCTATGCTAATATACAAATACAAACAAGATTTAATTAACAGACAAGCAGTAAATGTTAAGATCACGAAATTGTGGAAAGGTTAGTCATGCAAAGTGTTAGTTGACAAAGACTACAAGGATAGTCAAAAGTGCTCCTAAGTGGATAAAATTTTTAAAGTTATATTTCACATGTATCTAATTACTGTATTTATAAATATTCAATTATAAGATTATGTATATTGATTTGAAGAAATACAGACATCGAATTATAATATTGTTACATATATTTATATATGACATTTACCTTTCAACTCAATTAATTTTGGTAAAAAATTTAGGCTATATTTAACTATTAAAACATCAAAAGACAATTCATAAATGTCAAATGTTAGTTTAAGTACTTTTAATATAAGAATATCAACCTCAAAGGCTTGCACTTGGTGGCACTACTATATAGATAGTTTGGTACTCTTATTAGCAGCATGTGTAAGCATATATGATCATTTGATACTTTTAATATATTAGTTTCTGTATATTGAAATATAATAATGACACACAAAATTACACAAAAAATGAAAATGTACGACAAATTGTAGACTTTTGCAGGAAACAAAAATACTGAAGATTCTTAGCAAGACATTCATTCTAATTGCTAAAGTACTTTAGAAAAATCACTAGGTATTAAACTTTTAAGTGAAGAATATGGAAACATTAATGATAACCCTCATAATGTGAATATAATTTTATATTTCATTCTTCAAATGAATTGACTATTTCTGCAAGTACTCATTTTCTAAATACAATTCCCATAAATTCGTTTCATCCAATTTTAGATTGTAACTAACTAATTTCTAATTAAAGAAAATCATTTATTTTAACAAATAATATTTATTTAATAATTTAATGGATTTTGTAATTAAAATGCATGCATACTAAATTCACATACATTTTAATTATGCTTGTTTGTTAAATTAATGTAGTATTAATTAATAAATACCATTTTATATAATAACCATATATTTGTTATATAAATGTATTATTAATTACTGTAATTAAACACAATTTTTGCTATCTATAAAATTATATTAATTATTTAACAGTTAAAGTGACTCTTTTATAAGAATTTAACAATTAACTAGAAAAAAAAAAACTATTTCAAACTATTAACAGTTTCCTTATTTCTTTCTTGCTTTATCTATTCTTCTTCTTACTATTATTTCAATTTTTTTTTATAAGTATCCAGTACATTTAAAATTCAGTTGTTTTAGGGTTGCTAATTTTTTATAACTGGGGATATTTTTTCTATTCTTTTGTGACATCCATAACTTTCCATCATTTGAATTCCGAATCCACTATTTAGCTATTTTTCTTCTAAAAACTTAATTTTAACTCATTTTAATTGTTATCATCATTTAAACTTAAATACTATGAATTTATTTGAAAGTAGTGGTTTTGCACTTATATTCAAATGTTTTATTTTTTAAAGGTAGACTGAGCTTTTTCTGTCTCTCATTGTTTAGTGTTTTAGTTAATAATAATAGAAGTCATAAATTAATTATTATTTTTGATGGTCAATTTTTTTTTCTTCAAATAAGTTATCTGTTTGATTTTTCAAAGTTCTTTAATGGAACCTTGATTATTATAATAGAGACTATGCAATTTATTGCTAATTTTCTCTCTTTTCCAACATTTTCAAGGATTATATACATATATTTATAGTTTATTTCTCTTATAATACAACCAAAATTAAGATCATCTCAATGATGTCAGTTATGCTTGATATGAAAATTCATGGTTAATGTGAATTAAGAATCCATTTGTTGTTGCTAGTCTTTGTTAGTTAAAAAATTTATTAGCTTTTATTTCAATTTTTCTGTCTTCAAATATTAAGTAATTCTGATTATCATTACACCAAAACTTTATTTATTCACAGTGAAAACTGATTTAAACAACCTAATATACTGATAAGATGTGATATGTTGGACTATTTCCATCACTTATGAGTGAATGTTAAATGTATTGAAAATTTTAAACTTTATTTAAATTTTTCCAAATACATCAACTTGTTAGTAATAACACACAAATAGACAATACAGGTTAGTAATTACACAATGTTTCGAGTAGTATTCTCCACTCTTCTTCAGGTGTTGCCTTTGGCAAAATAGCTCAGTTGGTAGAGCGTTTGCCTTAAATTCAATATTCAAGAATCTAAAAGTGCGAGTTCAACTTCTAAGCGAATATTGTCACTGTGCAAATAGGCCAGCAACACCTGAAGAAGAGTGGAGAATAATACTATTCAAAACATTATGTAATCGACTAACCTGTATTGTCTATTTGTGTGTTATTACTAACAAGTTGATGTATTTGGAAAAGTTTAAATAAAGTTTAAAATTTTTGATACATTTAACATTCACTCATAAATGATGGAAATAGTCCAACATATAATATCTTATAATATACCATCATTACAAACCTTCAGACAAACCTAATATACTGATCTTGATATATATATATAAAATGTGGTTAGTTTGTTACTCATATTAAGTTCAAACCCAGAAATGATAGCATTGGATTGTGATCCATGGGCATAAACTCTTATGACTATCACCCTACTGGAAAGACTGACTTATGCATTTCATATTAGATATGACTTAACTAGCTTCTTTGTCCAGATTATTATAGTCTCCCATTCAGCTAGCATCTTTAATCCACTTTTATACTTAAATTTCAAAGCCAGTAATTTTATCAACTCAGTCCATGAGCTTTCATATGCTTTTTAATAAGATTTTTGTTAATTTCAGCTCTTATCAAGAACGCTGATAAATAAAAAAAATAAAATGTATTCCATTATTAATAGTAGTTTAATATTTAGTAATACTGTAAAAATGTTTTAAACTACAATATTTCAAATAAATTAAATAACTGTGATTACACATTTAACTCCAACAAACAAATTTAAAATTACAGAAAATAAAACATCACCTGCATATATTATCAATGGTGCAAAGGCAGGCTATTGAGCAAAATGTTTTTGATTTGCAGTTCAGCTTGTTATTTTCAGTGTTCAAGCATTCTAGCCTCCATAATATAAAAATTATATATTATCTTAGCAATATAGTTATGATCTTTTAAATATATTAAACAACTTTGCTACAAATTTTTTGCAGACAAACAGATTGTACACTGCTTCCTATTTATGATTTTTTTAATTAAAAAAACCATTGTACTTAATTCTTGTCAACCATATCATCCATTTAAAGAAATTTATTGGTACATTTGATTGTTAAGTTCAGAACTGTATGCATGCCAACATTTCTCTACTTGACCATTCTGTATTAATGAACTTATGAAGGCTTTTGGGACATTGCTATGTTTGCTATGCAAAAGAGCATGAAACAATAAGCAGTAAATTAAATATCTGATACTTGATCACAGAAAAGCATGATATTATAAATGTATTTTATACTAAAGAAAATTTGTACCAATAGCTAGATTTGCTGTATGGATCAATCAATATTTATACAGAGAGAAAATTATTGTAAGGAATAATAAGCTCTTAGAATTAGAATGTTGGCGTTTTGAAATTAAAAAAAAAAGTCTTTAACAATAACACATAAGCATTTAATAGTATAAACATCATGAGATTATAGTCTATAAAAATCATAAGAAAAAGGAATTCATGATTATTCCATTACCTATCACAGTTACATAAAACTGAGAACTGAATGTGAAATGAATGAATCATGGAAATTTTTAAAGTCACAAGAGTACTTAGAATTTTTATTTTTATGTATGGAACCTCTAATCACTCTAGATAATTATTAATTATGTAAAATAAAACCAATTTTAAACAGACTACTATGGGGCAAGATCTCTCTAAATGTCGTTTACAAAGGACCAATGAAAAAGTAATCATTAGTAAATCAGATTTTCCCATTAACATATATATTTGAGTGTTTTCCATCTTTGTTTTATTCTTTAGCTAAAAATAATTAGTTGGCCCTTTGTGAGACAATGTTGGATGGTTTATTGGACTAATTGTGAGTCAGATACCTTAAAAATCATTTAACTCTGATTAAACTGGAACAGCTTTCATGTTTAGCATGCTTATATTGGGGATAAGTTATGAATATATCAGATAGATGCATTGCCAATTTATATCATATGATCATTCATCCATTATGTTTTGATCAGTAAGTAAATATCAAGCTAAGGTCAAAATCCACATTTTTCTGGACGATAAAATAAGCATCAGTGTTGCTAAGTAAGGGTAAAAATAAAAAGTGAGATGCAAAATGATTTGAGTTTATCCCTGGTATTAAGTGTATAGTTTCTAAGTATATGTTTAAAATTTACTTTTACATCACATAATCACCATTTCTTATGCTTGCTCATAACTGTTATTAAATTAGCAAAACTCTCCATATAGTAGTGTCCTCAGTGCAAGTCAGAGTAATCAGTGGATCCCAGAAGACTTGTGCATGAAATCCCTATCTAGTGCCTACTCATACAATATCCCCAGACTAGTTTCTAGTTTGTGGCTTTCATCAGTGGTGAGCCTTGGATCTGAGAGCACTGCATCTAGATCTTAGGATCAAATGCAACCATTTAGCAGCCACCTTTTATCTCTACTTAACTACAAAACTATGAGAATAAAATTAAAAACACAAAAATATTTTCAATCCAAGCTCATTAGCTTATATAGTATTATAGGTCTGAACTTATATAGTTATATAGGTCTGAGCTTGGATTGAAAATATTTTTGTGTTTTCAATTTTATTTTCATAGTTTTGTAATTAAGTAAAGGTAAAGGGTGGCTGCTGGAAGGGTTGCATTAGATCCTAAGATCTAGGTGCAGTGCTCTCAGATCCAAGGCTCCTCACTGATGAAAGCCACAAGCCAGAAACTAGTCTGGGGATATTGGATGAATAAGCACTAGATAGGGATTTTATGCACAAGCCTTCTGGCATCCATTGATTACTCTGGGTTGTATTGAGTGTTGCCACTATATGGAGAGTTTTGCCTGTTTTAAAATTTACTTTTAGAAATATAAAAAATCTTCAATTATACTGCTGGACTTTTGGGTTACTGATAACGCTATTCTAAACAGCAGACTTTTTTGATTAAAAGTTAGCTGTATATATACAGATAACATTTCATTATCACTATTGTTTTTAAACTAATCCTTAATATAGTATAAAACGCATATATATAAATCATTATAAATTACTTAAAAACTATAATAAAATTTGATTTTACTCACAACTTTTAGCGACTACTTATAATTATTAGCATGCTTTTAAAATCATAAATATATAAATAAAAAATGCACTCGTCATTGATTTTTAACCCATTTTTAAATTTTAATTAACTGAACTTATCTCTCTGGATTCTTAGTCTCCACTGAGGCTGCTATAGAAACTTACAAGTAATAAAATTGTTATGCATTTCCAGTATCAGTACGCTTGCAGAATATCAGATTTAAAAAATTAATTGAATGTTTTATTCTGATTCGGATTTATCTTTACATTAAAAACTAGGAAGTTAGTAATAAAAGTTAAATCCTTCTAGTTATTTATAATTATTCAGATTTAGCTCTAAATACGTAATTACCAGATTTTAAAACATTATATATATATCAATAGTTGGTTAATTTAACGTTACACGCAAGTACAATGTTTTAATGGTTACTTAGCTATTTTTAGCTAAAGAGTAAAATAGAATGGAAAACATTTCAACCTCTGGGCAATTTGTAAATATAAGCAAAGCCACTTCTGTGTATACTAATACTTTTGCCTTTATACAGGGCAAAATTATGTGTTTAAAAAAGACGATCTTGCTCATTTTCCGAAATAGTTTTTTCCCCCCCATATGCCATAGCATCGACCGGGACGCGAACCCACAACCGTCTGCTAACAACGCTTGTTTGTTTTTAACTTGCTTTTCTTTTAAAGCAGTATAATGAGATTAATAGATTCTAGAATTAAAAGTGTTCAATCAATTTCTATTTGCACAATGTGATGTTACAATACCTGAGTTAGTTCAGGTGAAAAAAACTGATGTTTTATTCTGTCACTTTAGAACTTGAATATTATTTTGATCTCTCAAGAAACTGGTCATGTGATTATATATTATTTACTGATACTTCATAAAATGTAATAAACTTCACATTATAAAAATGCTTAATCAGTGTGCTATACATATATGAAATGAGAAAACATTTAAGCTATGTTGGAATTAACTATAACTATTATCATATTACATAAAGTTAAATTTTCTAACAGTGCTATCTATGTGCAAAACACCATTTATATATATATATAATAACGCTTCAATACTCTGCCATTCTAAATATTAATGTAAATAATACTCATACTTGTTACAATACATATTGTTAAAATTTTATACAGTATTTAAACGCTGTATCTATTTATATGTATAGAATATATTGAAATGACGCTGTACTAATAAACGGAAAAAAATAGTCTTATTAGCTATTTGTTAATCTTTAACATGTTTGCCCTGTATTTGATTATAAGTTTAATCAAAGGAGGGGGGGGATGTAATTATTAATGTAATTTCATTTAAAGTCAATTCTAAATGTAAAGAATGCATTTTGATGATAGACATCTCTTATAAACTTTCTAAAATGCATACTCCCTTAAATTATTAATATTTTGACATTTGTAATAAAAATTTAAGAGTGGACTTTCTTGCTAAGCAGCAAAAATAAAATTAGAAAGTGGGAATGTGGGTAGGTGTGAACAATTGGCCCACACAAAAAACAGAATTAAAAAGAAAAAAGAAAATTAAATTTTAAAAATGGTGCTTATTGAAAAACAGTTGTGAATAATTAAAGTGTTATCTATAGATGGGTTAGTTGAATTTAATTCGGTCATTAATGCATTAAATCACCCATTTGTTCTTTTATTTCTTTGCCGCAAAGAAGTTAAGCAAGTCATTTAAAGCCTAGAATTACCAGCAGTGTTAAAAGCTGAATTAACCAAATTAACTGATTTAAAACCCTGAGAATGCTGATATCTAAGTAACTTAACATTATGGAAGCCTGCAGAAATATTGATAAAACATTATTAATAGCAGGCGAAGGTATATTACATCTGCCATCACTATACCTATCCTGGTGTAGAGCTTTGACCAGCCAATGCATGCTTACTCCTAGTTTGCCAATATGTTGAACTACAGACTAAAGATTTATTTACAAAATCATCCCCAGTCAATACAACTGTAGTGGATTAATAAGAAAATGAAAAATGGACAGAAACACTGTACAAGATCAAGTGTCATAAAACAAATTGACCAAAAAAAAAGATACATAATATTAATAATAATAATTTAAGCCCAATTGGTAACACAATTATTTATATATATATATATATTTAATAATAAATAATTACTTTAAAAAAAAGCTTTTTATAAAACTGTTGCACAAGAAAGTTTTATTTAGTACTTAATCTTGAATATTTAGTTAAAATGGCTAAATATGTTTTTCTGTCATATAAAATACTTTGTTAGTTAATATATTTTTATGGATTTTTGTAACATTTTGTGTATTTTATCTTTAACAAGAATATATCACATGATCACCATTTCCTATGCTTGCTCATAACTGTTGTTAAAACAGGCAAAACTCTCTATCCATATTGCCACTCAGTGCAAGCCAGAGTAATCAATGGCTGCCAGAAGGCTTGTGCATAAAATCCCCATCTAACCCCAGACTAGTTTCTGGCTTGTGGCCTTCGTCAGTGAGAGGCTTGGATCTGAGAGCATTGCACCTAGATCTTAGGATCTAATACAACTCACAGCCACCTTTAAAGTGGCTGCTGGAGGTTTTCAAGGTGGCTGCGGGTTGCATTAGATCCTAAGATCTAGGTGCAGTGCTCTTAGATCCAAGGCTCCTCACTGATGAAGGCCACAAGCCAGAAACTAGTCTGGGTATATTAGATGAGTAGACACTAGATGGGGATTTTATGCACAAGCCTTCTGGCATCTATTGATTACTCTGGCTTGCACTGAGTGGCAATATGTATAAAGAGTTTTGCCTGTTTTAAGAATATATGTACATATATATTTGTGGTTAGTTAAAATTTTATTCATGTATATGTTGTGGAGGGGGACAAAAATGAGTTTGACAATATATATTTTTTATTATGGTGTTATTAAATTTATTTTTTTAAACAAAGTAAAAAATCTAAACAGCTTCTTTCCATAACTCTATATTAATTAATAATTTTATAATTGCCTTTAAATAAGCAATGAACTGTCAAATGGAAATATTAATTACAAATGTTAAGTATTTTTTTTCTTTTAATAAAGCAACATGTTAATGAATACTGGTGTTTATAATATAAGCTGTTTTAATAAGAGTCATTGTTGTTTGAGCACAGTTTCAATGAATTCTAGTCAGAGGTTTAAAGATAATCAGGAAATATAATTATGGTTTTTACATACTTTCTCCATTTCTTTGTTGGAGGTCATAATTTGATTATCTTATGAAAAATGCATTAGAGATTGTTACATAATCCCAAGTAACTGGTAACCCAGTACAGATATTAATTAAAAGACATTATAAAGTGATATACAATTTGAAAAAACAATTCAATATTTATATACTATGATAATATAAGAGAATAAAAGAAATATTAAGATTCCCTAAATACAAAAAAAAAAATGAAAGCAAACTAAATACTAGTAACTATTCCTATGGTTCATCTGAACATAGAAGAGAGATTGATATTGGCTGCATGGAAATGTACTCTATATTTGACTTTCAAAGTAATGGTACTTAAAGTGCAAAAAAAAAAATATGGCTGACTAAAATTTGACATGCATTATTATTGATGTCTTTGTCAATAATTCAATAGACCTCCATGCAGAAGCAGTTAAATGCCATAGGCTGAAAAATCATGATGGTGGTCACACTCTTATGTGATATTAACTGCAGTTTTATATGCCTTATAAAAGATACATCACTTTATATTTTTTAAAAGCTGAATCATTACATCATCTTTCTATCAGTCAGTCTTAAGTTAATGTTATAATGATGATTTAAATTTATTATTATTGATACCAAATGAGCAGCATTATAACATTGATTATAACTATAATAACTAATTACCATAATGTTAAACTTAGAACTTAATATTTGATTGTTGCATATATCAAATAATGTACAATTTTTGAAAATACAGAAGTGTGAAAACTTTAATTGCAAAGAATAACTTTTCACAAATATTGGAACATATTCCAAATTTATAATAATTTTACTCATTTTACATTAATAATTTCTAAATATATAATGATTATTAACTCTTGTTTTTTTTCTTCTCTTTTATTGTACCAAGTCACTTAGACATTTACAGCTTATATGTGAGATTAATACAACAACTGCAAACTCAGTCCTTTTCCAATTGTCTTTTCCCATAAATAAACAAATAAATGACTCTTTCTTGAGCTGTCACATTTTTTTTATTTGTACTTAATGGCAGATTGCACATATTTTTTATTTGGTTGTTTTATTAAAACTTATAAATATACTTTATTTAGTAACATTTTATTGATATTTTACAAGGAATTGCTCATTTATTTCATAACAGCTAGAAATTCAATAATTGATTTTATCCATATGTGATAGGCAATATCCATATTATCACAATATATATATACATACACACACATATATTAGAATAGTTCTTTATTGTTAAGTGCAATAAAATTGTGCATATATATATGTGCATTGACAGAGTAAAATTTAATCATCTAATAACTAATATTCTAGAGCATTTTCAATGCAATGTACCATATTCAAAGCTTTTAATAAAAATAAATAAGAGCTTTGATCTGCTTAAACCTAAGGCATATTAAAGAATTTTAAATATCTCACTATTTTAATACTCAAATTTTTATTTTTCCAACAAAAGAGATTTTTCCTTTTCTCGCACTTTATGATGATATATAGAAATTAAGCAGAACAATCCATTTCAATTAATCTATAAGTTTACAAATTTTGTGAAATCTTAAAATATCAATTTTCATGATGAAAATTGTTTGACTTTTAAATTGAAATAATTAATAACTTTATAAAAAAAATATTTGAGTGCTTCTAACTGAATTAAGCATTTTGTTTTATTTAAATCTCTATTTAAACTTAATATTCATCAATTATACTCATATCATCATCACTTAAAACATTATCAATCCATTGGAGAATGAAGATCCCTTCAAGTTTAGTCCATTTTCTCTGATTTGTAGTTACACCAACAAATTTCCTTCTTTCATCCATACATCCCACATATAATTTTATGGGTCTTTCATTCTTTTTTAGTTTTTGCAATTTGTTCTCTTATCCATATATTTCATTTATGATCCCATCTTGTTATTTCTAGCATACATCTCCGTTCTTTGTTTAACAGTCTAAAATCTTTGTATTGGGCTAATATTATATCCATAAGTGGCAACTGATGAAATACATTTAATAAAAACTTTTTCAAATAGATAAACAAATTTTTATTTAATATCAAGGTGTTTTTACCAACCAAGTTTAATAATAATCTAAACAAGATAATTTGCAGTTATTAACTCCTAATTTATAGTCATCAATGTGTATTTTCTTTTTCCAAGAAAATCCATTTATTGTGGTTACATACAGTCAAAATAAAGACAAACTTTCAAAATATGGTTAATTATTTATTAAACCAAATTGTTATTAATTCAAAACATAGAGTTACTGTACAACTGTTAAACCAAAGTATTTCAAGTAGCATTCTAGGAGTACCTAACACTTTCAGCTGTATCATGGAAGCTTAGCTCATGTTAATTCATTTCTAGTAGTTTCTTGTTCAATGTGAACTTGCCTAACTGCTTTTCAATCAATATGAGCAACTAGTAATCCATTGTTGCTTGGCTTGACATTCTATAAGATTGTCATTATATAATTGGATCTAACATGATGAGATCAGGTAGATTCACCAAGTATTTTTTCCTATTGACCTATTTCTGTTATTGGTTAATTTTATTTTTATTAATTCATTGATCTGTGTGATAAACTGAATATGAGGAAAATCATTGCTTGAAAGTAAGTTAAAGCATAATATTCTTTCCTCTGACAAAAAATAGTTCTGCAGAATGTAATCACTGAAATACATAAATAGGAATATCTGTGTTACTCTATGATTTCTTTAAGTTTAATTCCATTATCACCAAGTTTGGTATCTCCATTTTTAGATGTGGTGTCTTTATCAGCTGGTCTGACACATTTGCTTGAGGTTCTAGTGTCAATAATCATGAGGTCTGGTGATTTAATTTGTAAATCTGGTGTCTTCATCAGCAAAAGGTGTCTTTGATTATAGAGTTTTTTATAGCTAGTGACCTATAGTTTAATCTTATCTGGTTTCTGTGGTTGCAGTGTTGCTCTCCATTAACAGCCTGAATAACCATTGTTTGCAATCTTTTTGTCTTAATCACTATTTCTGGAACCTATTTGATGTCACCACTATAGATAAAAAATCTTGGTGCCTATTTGCACTTTAACATTTCTACTTTCTTCTTTATTATGCAGATTAAGCCTAAGAACTGATAGGGTTAGTTCTCAGAGCTCTGCTAAATAATAGTCCAGCTGATATTTTGCACATGATAGTTCTTGAAGAAAATTCTGCACTAATAGTATTCTGGAAATACATGTATTCTAACTACCTGTGTTAGCTTTTTTAAGTATTTTTAGTCTCTTGATTTAATCATCCAATCTTGCCTTTTTTTCAGGGTGGAATAGCATTCTGAACATTAATTCAATGTTACCTTTGGCACATAATTGTCTGAATAAACTGGAGGTAAAGGTTGTGCCATTGTGTTATCCTATAGTTTTAGGTAGGCCATGGGCAATGACTAGTTTCTTAAAAGCCTAAAAACTTGCTGTTGACTGTTGTGATAATACATCTATACCTTCAACTACTTGCAATGTGCATCAACTATTAAAAAAAGTTTGACCTTTATGGATCAGCAAAATTAACATAAATTTTGGTACAGGGATTCACAGAATCAGGTCAGTGACTAGTTCTATTCTTTGCTGGCATATTTTGATTTATCTTATAATGCCAGCAGTAGTAAACCTTAGATACAATGCCAGAGTTTAATGTAGGCCTCTAGACATAAAATCTAGCTAGCATTTTGATTCTGACAATCTCTGGGTGCTCATTATGTAAAACCTTAAGCACTTGGATTCAGACAGCTTGTAGAATAAGAGCTCTTGATACCAGATGATGCAATTATTCTCAATTGGAATCTGTAGCCTTTGAATCCAGTAGACCACACACAGATTTTTAGATATGTGTTTGTCTACCATTGATGAATCCATTTTAGTAACCTCTTAAATTCAAGATCAGCAGTAGTCCATTGGGTAACCAATTTGTTATTGACCAGTACATTTAGTTACCAAGTCTATTTAATTGGTTTCTTTGAGTTTACATTGTTTGCACCATTTGCAAGGAATTTATTTTAAACATCTACATGGAAAATTTGTTGAGTCTCAATTTATTTTAACTTAAAGTCACAACCTGATAAAAAAAAAGATCCATCTCAACATCTGTGGTGAACAAGATGAGGGATCCTTTTATTGTATGTAAAAATTCCCAACAATGTGATTTTAATGCCAGAAATTATGGCTAAATCTAAATATAGTTTTTCTTAGCTTTTAAGTTACTCTTTGATGTGAATGTAATGAGGAAATATGTACCATCATCATTCCTATAAGCCATTATAGCACAAGTTCTCACTGGTGATGCCTTGTAAGGTAATACCAACACTCCTTCAAAATTAAAAGTGTGGTAATAATGCTATTGAAACTGATATCAGATCTGCCAGTTTGTTGAAGAGCTCCATCATGTTTACTGTTCAACATCCAAACTAGATTTTTGTTTGCCTGTATAATAATTTAACAGCATCACTCTTCTGATGTTGAAAAATATTGTAATAATTGATGCTATAGCTTTTTATTGTATGTCCCAGAAATTCAATACTTTAGCCTCAAAAATGCATTTATCTAGGTTTATTTAAATGCTTGAAACCTCAAACTTGTCTTATAGTTTCTAAGTGGAAATACAATAGTTGTTCTGGTGATTTAGTAACCAATAGAAAATTGTCAAAGTATGAGAGTGCTCTGCTATTCCAGAAGCAAGGTAGTTGACAACTTTCTCAAATATTTCTGGGGTAACTTATATTTCAAATGGTAAATAATTCATTTTGAATAATCCTTTGTGAATAATTATTGTAATGCCTTTGCAACTGAAAGAGAAGGTGGATAGGATGTTTAACTGATGAGGATGGATAGTTGTCCACTGTCAATGCTTTGATGTCTGTACATATATAATTATCACAGATCTGCACACCACCATTCTGTTTGATAATCGGTACAATTAGGATAACCCATTCCTATGAAGTTACAGGCTCAATGACTCCTACAATATCCAATCTTTTAAGTTCAGCTTTTATTTTTTACCTCTTGGGGCCAATGGTAACAAACAACAATGGCTATTTGTTGGTTTCAAATTTTTATTTATTGGTAAGTGGATTCTATGTTCTAAATACAGACTCAGTATATCATCAAATCCTTTAGTACATTTCAAGATGCTTAAATTAATGAACTGGCTCATCTTGATCACTGCTTATCCTATATGATCGAACCAATCACCTGCCAACATAACTAGAGATGGATATAGTTTTTTTTTGGCATAGTGCTCAGCTTCCCCCAAGAGAAGGATTTGATTGATTTGGTAATCAATAATCGTTTTCTGATAGATTGCAGCTAGTGTTTATTTTTTACGTAACTGCAGATCTAAAATCCAGTTCCATCGTTATTGGTGTATCATTAATTATAATTCTGAGACTTTTTAATACGTTGCCTTCAATCCTATTTTATTATTTTTGTTGTATGGTACAATAACTTTCATTCTTGCAAATAAGAATAGAATACAAATCCAATTAAAAGATTCCTACTTTTATTTATTTTCAAAAAAAAAGAGTGCTTTAGCATAGTTATCTTAGAAACTAAAAAAAAATTCCATGAAGTAAAAACAGTAGTATTCCTGACCTTCATCCGAAAACCAAGCTACAAAATAAATCTTTTGATATAACTTAAGTTCAGAGTAGTCATTTTTATTTTACTCAATATTGTCTTGTGGGTGCTATTAAAAAATAGTTTATAAAATATGGTGTGTTTACTAAAAAAAAAAAAAAAAAAGTATTTTTTTTATTATTGTCATTAATTTCTGTTAAGATTTTTAATATTATAAAATAAAGAAGCACATAAACAAAACATAAATTTGTTATGCAATACCAAGTTATAAAAGTTTTTAACGGCTTAGCAACTTCTGAGAGTCTTTTGTTTGAAACGCAATTATTTCACTATTTTTTTATTTTATTTTAGTTAATGATTTTGGCTTAATTTACTTAAGACTAAAATATAGTGGTAAGATTAATTCCTTGGTTTTTATTTTCAAGATTTGCATTCAAACTACTATATAGAATAAGAGTAAATAATAATAAGTTCGTGAATTCTTTTGCTGAAAAGTGAAATAAAAGATAATTACTATAATAAAAAAAAGTAACTACTATATCCCATTGTAATAAGAAATTTTAAACGAAAAGAACAATCAAAAAATAAATATTAACTAATTAAGTTCTAAATATATATATATTGTTTACCGTTTACTAGAATAAAAAAAAATATTTGAAAAAAAGAGGGAGAGAAATTAATGAGCTTTACTTTAAAGTAAAATGTTTTAATACTAATCCTAGCTAAAATATAATTATTTAAAGGTGTCGGACAGGTCCCTGATTAGATGAAGGGGAGAAGGGCAATTACACAGATTATAACTACTGTTGCTGAAAAATGTTAAACTATCCATCTTTAAGAAGCCAAAATCTGTTGCTGCTTAAAGTGTTTTATTGTCAAAGTAAATTACAACAGTGACAGAATGCAATCCAATTAAAAGATTCTTGTTTAGATGCTTCCTCTTCAAATCTTTTGGTGAGATGAAAATGTAACATAGCTTCAAGTAATTAAACAGAAGAATTATTTTAAAACTGATGGCTTTTATTTGATGAAAAAGAACGGCAAGGAAGTTACAATTTGCCTTTATAAAATTGTTTGTTGAAAGTGAGAACAGGAAGAACATTTATATATCTTTCCATTCTTAAAGACTTTTGATTGATTAATTTGATTAAATTGATGGATATTTTGCAGTAAGAAATCATTGACTAGAAATAAAGACAAATATTAATGACTTTTATTTGAATGAAAATGTTAAAAGAGAAATTCTACATTTCTGGATTACAGATAAAGTTATCTATCACCCCATTTATTTTTAACTCTCTAAACTTAAATACAGAAAAATTACTAATTTACTTAAAATGTTCTTTCATTTAAAATTTTGAATGATCTTAAATAGAAAATATATACTTTACAAAATGGTCTCTAAGAAGATGCAGTTTTTTTACTTTAATATATTTAACCAATGCGCTATATGGTGAATGCAATGATAAAGTGGTAGTCTTTAAAATTCTAGGTTCATGAATCACAACATTTTAATGTGGAAACTCCTTAAACAATAAAGTATTCAAATATGTTTTTAATAGTGAATTTTTTCAAACAGAAATGCAGAAACTTATTTATGAAAATATCCATTATTTTGATCTCACAATCCAAAACATTACATTTTTTTAATTAAGAATATGAAAAGTTTGAAAAACTTTTTGGAATCTTATCATTAACTTTAAAGAGATTTCCATCTAAATAACAGGAAAGTATTTTATAATAGAATATAACTTTCTCCAATAGTAGAATAAGTCATGTCTTTAACTTTAGATTAAAGTTTAAATTATTCTCGTATTTATTATAGATTTAAAATAATTTTTAGAACCAATCTCTTAGAAAGTTGTATGACACAACTTAAAGTTGTCATGCACACACTTTAAAATCAGGTTTTTTTGAGACAAGCATGTTCTATTGCTGAATGTTATACCTCTTTTGAAGAAAACTTATTTACATTAAACTTCTGGATATATGAATAAATGTTACATACAAATATTACTGCAACATTAAAGCTTACTTCTTTGCAATGAATTTCCAGCCTTTCACATCTTCAGAAAATATCAGAAATCAAGCTTGCTTACAGAAACATATAAAAAGTTATTAAATACTGAGTTAATTTATGACTATTTCAAATGATTGGTTTATAACCTAAGACACTTTCTTTTTCAGAAGAAATATTCCAAACAACTGAAATAAGTGTGGTATATAAAATTAACTTTATGCTAAGTTTAAACTTTTTTTTAAATCTAAAGCCAATAATAAAGGAAATTTTAAATATTATTGGAGTTCCATCAATAAGTACAGTCATGATGTTCAGAAGTAAAATTTAACAATATCTGATTTTGTGAGAGAGTAAAAGCAAAGCATAAAACAAATAATTAATATATGCTCAATTTATGCATGCACATGCTAATTGAAGAACTTGATAAAACTGCTATAGAATGTACATTCTTTACAGATTTGCATTCTTTACAGATGACTTTATTATATTTGTGAAATGTGTTTCCTATATTAAAAAAAATCCAATTCTAAAATTAAATAAGTGTAGCTTTAACATTCTATAAGCATTATAGTAATTACCAAAAAATTATGCTTATCTATTCAAAAACTATGCATTGTTATCCCACTGATCATCATTAAAGTTATAGATATTATTGTTATGATAATTTATATATAAAAACCAGATTTTCAAGCACCCTTCAGCTATCCTCACTAATTCATACACCTGATACACATGAGCACACACATGCAAAAAAGATAAATAATCACCGATATATGTATTTTGTGCTATACCAGCACTCATCAGTTGGCCCAGATTATCATCCCCCATATATATATAATCAGTGCTCAGTTTATATTAAGATAGCAAATCTTCATACTTTAATGGACAGGCTTCAATCCACTCCAACCTCCAACTTTTCAGTCATCCATATTGTTGAAAATCTGATGATGAAAACCCAAATCCCATGCTGATGCCAATATTATTGCCATGCCCATGTTGACCTCAAGCCACTCTGAACCCTCATGTATAGGATTGAATACATAGAAGAGGATTTGGTCCTATACATGAGGGGTCAGAATGACAAGCTCAACATGGGCATGGTAGTAATATTGGCATCAGCATGGTATTTGGGTTTTCATCATCAGATTTTCAATGATATGGATGGCTGAAAAGTTGGAGGTTGGAGTGGATTGAAGCCTGTCCATTAAAGTAGGAAGATTTGCTATCTTAATATAAACTGAGCACTGATTATTTGATAATCTGGACCAACTGATGAGTGCTGGTTTAGCACAAAATACAGATACATGATTATTTATCTTTTCTACATGTGTGTGGTCAAGTGTATCATTTGTATGAGTTAGTGTGGATAGTTGAAGGGGGCTTGAAAACCTGAGTTCAAATCCCCTATACTTACAATTAACTTCCCAGGTTTGTGAAGAGTGCCTGGTTTTCAAATATATAAAAACCATTAAAATTTTGACAATTTTCAAATTTTGACTACAAAATTAATACATAATTATTCTATTACAAACTAATATTAACTGTATTCATTTACTTAGACAATTTTTTGACTTAGATTCATATAAGATAATATGGCAGCTACTCTCAATACAAAAAATATGCATAAATATTCATAAACAAAATTACAAATATAAATTTTAGTATAGACAATATACATAAGTAAGCATAAATTTTATAAAACAAATATCCTTATAAATTAACCCTTTATTTATTAATTATACTCGTGAGCATTATATAAGTCATAAACATTTTTTAAGATTTATTATTAACTATATTTACACTTTTTTATAAATTGTTTAGTCGGTGTATTAAAAAAAAAATTATAAAAATAAAAAATATTTATCAAGTATAGATTGTTTTTTGTTTCTATGACTTTTAAATCAATAAAAATAATATGTAAACATTTAAGAATTTCTTATTATAAAATGACAATTTAGTCTTAAATTTAAATATTTTAATCTTGAAATAAACTTTATTGTTACATTTACTAAAAACATAAAATTTATTAAAAGATTCAACAAATTAGCATGATTAAAAAAAAAAAAAAATTCAAAACAGTCGAAAATCTTTTTACTAGAAAGACACATCTTTCTGTGTTAATATAATTTATTGCACACTTGAGATTTTATTTTTCAAATTAAAAACAGTTTAGCTGATTAAAAAACTGATTTCAATTTATAAATCTAATTACTTAATTTGTAAATATTTTTTATGTAAAATATTTCCAGTTCATTTGTTTTTTATTATATAAAATCTTGAATTCATTGGTTCTATAGAAAAAAAAAGTTTTTACAATTTCAAAAGTCACTGAAACTATTAATTTTTTTTTGTCTTTATAACATCAATTTTTAATCACTCTGTGTATGTAATAACAATTAAATGAAGTTATATTTTGGCAGATTTTAAACACTTTTTCCACTCACATTGTGATAAAAATATTACACACAAATAATGCCATCCTTCAGTTTTATAAATTTAATAGAATAAGCCATTTCAGATGTAAATATCATAAAATCAAAAATCAGATTTGTTTTGCTAATGATCACTTTGATCAATGTTTACAATTAGTTCTTGCATAATTCTAATGTTGGCAAAAAGTGTTAAGTTTTGAACCGATGTTAAAACTCTTCCTATTGTTTTTCCATGAATACTGCTGATGACTTACAATTTTGCTTGAGGTTTTGTTGTCCAGTATCTGTTCTAATTTTTTTTGAACATGAGAAGCAGGCTGGCCATGTGTTTGAATCCTGGAACCCCAAGATAGTATGTTCCGAAGCCAATGATTGCAAAAGAAAAATTAGTGAGGTGTATTTTATTGTCAGTGATAACAATGCCATAAATAGATGTGATACATGTTTTTCTATTTTGAAAAAATAGACAAATTAATTTGCATTCGCCTTTGCATATTTTATTAGTTTATAACATCACAGCAATGTTTATAACTTATTTTGGCCATGAATATGAGGGGAAACCTCGAAAGTACTAGGCCTAAATTGATTTGATTTTTTTGGTTAATACTTATAGCTTCTTCTGCAGTGGATAAATCGCTTTTATATTCCAATTTTAAACTAAGTGCAAATTATGATATTTTAATTAAGCACTATTGTGTTTTAATGTGCCACAAATTCAGCTTAGAATCATTTGCTTATGATAGTTGCAAAAGAACATCCTTAATAATTGTTATAAGATAAATGATACATAAAGGTGTTTTTTTCCTTCAAAGTGATAAAATAATTTTATTTTATAATGTTTTTAAATGATTTTATTTTAATTTTTTTCATTTTTTATCATATATTTGTGATGGAAAGTTTAGAATTGTAAAATTATATATATACATTAACAAATAAATGGGCTTATTTCCACATTATAATTAGAGAAATAAGTTAGTACTAGTGTTTCTAGGTAACTGTCAATTACTACTTACAGCCCTTAAGCTAAACTGATTTGTTCTAGTAATCCACAATAGCTTTCTTGTCTTGAGTTCATTTAGAAATAAAGGAGCACTCTTTCATTACTAACCCAAATTGTTATATGGATTTAACCCAGATATATTTTCATGAGCATGAAGATTTAGAAGAATTTCATGTATAAATATATATATATATATCTGGATTTAAATCTGTATAACAACTTAGGTTAGAAATAAAATGGTCTCCTTTTGTTTCTAAATAAACTCAAAGCAAAACAGTTTAGTTTAAGGGTTGACAGTAGTAATTGATAGTTATTTAGCAATTCCAGTATTAACTGATTTTTTATTACATAGAATTAGCCCTACTTTCCTCTGTTTCATGAAAATATTTAATTTAATGCATATAAATATAATACCACAGAATGAGAATGCAGGTGTGTAAATGAAGCTACCTATATCTAAAACATACTCATTGGTGCACCAAACATATAATAGAATACAGAATTATATGTATGTAGTTTCAAGTTGGTCTGCCAAAAGTGTAATAAAATATTTAAAAAATAATCAAGTAGTAGTATGTATGCATGTATAGTAAAATATCTTCAGGCAACATTTAACCTCTAGACATCCAGAATAAAGAATTCAATGAAACATTTGACTTTTTTCAGCTTATGCAAATGCAGATTTAAAATCATAATTAATCACAATATATATAATTATACAAAAAGAATATAAAATTGAGAGTAGAGAACCATAATATTTAATTACCAAGTAGATTTGCAATAGAAATGATGATATACACACTATTACTGATTTCAATGCTTCTATTAATTAACAGAATTAATCAAGGTTTTAACATATATTATTTTGCAAATATATGTCTGTGTATTTCAGAAATATTACGTTCTTTTCAATTAATATTCAATATTAATATCAATAATTAAAATTTAAATTACATTAAAGAAATAGTAAAATAACATCAATATGCTAATATTTTTTATTTGGGTTCTTTTTAATACATATTTAACCATTCTATGATAGGTTAAACATAGTTGTGGATAATGTAAAATTTAACTTTTGTTTATATATAATTTTCAATTTAAATTTCATTTTTAAAAAAAATATATTATCTTTTATAATAATTAATGTTTTAAATGTTATTAAATATATTTTTTAAAAATGAAATAATTTAAAAATTTATTTCATTTTTAATTTCTAATAATAAAAAAAAAAATTACTTGTTTAAACTTTCAAAATGTTAGTTGCTGATTTCATTATTTAAAAAAAACCTTAGTACATATAAAAAATTGAATGTATTTTATTTTATTAATAAAAATATTTTTAATGTGAAAATAAGCTTCCAAATTAAAATAAACTTACTTTTTTTTTTTACCAAACACAGCATGAAAAGACACCACTACTCCTGTGTGAGAAGAGACTGAATTTCAGAATTTTGTTTATCGCCTGACTAGATCTGACATCTAAACAACAAAAATAAAGAACTAAAATACAGATTCATTATTTGACAAATAAATTATAGTCCAGCTAAAAATGAATTAAACAAGTTATGGCTATTAAAATAATAGTCTATAAAATACTGGAGTAACAAATCTGAACTGGTAAAATCATTTCATTTAGGGTCCAAAACAAATAATAAAAAGTTTAAGAAAATAGTTTTATTTATTATTATTCTAAACATTTTCTTAGCTTATTTATTCAGTCTTTTTTTAACTGGGCATTTTCCTTGAACAATTCTTTTTATGAAGACAACAATAAAGTCAATTTTTAACATAATTATATGATTTTAATTTGCTTTTAATACTATGGTAAATCCATTACATTTTGCAGTTATTATTTATCAAGCAATTTCTTTGTGCTTAAAATATAGACTCCATTTTTCAATAGATTTTTTAAAATTGTTATTTAAAGTTGATGTGAGTTTTTTCTTGGTTGCATTTTTAGTTTATTTGACAATGTATTTGATACATTATTCAAATTGTTTTATCTATTCTTTTTTTTATGTTTCAATAATAATTTTCATTAATCCTTTGGGTTTTATGGCATTAAATAACATTGATTCATGTTGTACAGGTTTTTATATGGATTAATTTTAAGAGTTATATTAATCAGGTTTCAAAGTAAATTTTTTTACAAATGCTGCTATTATTTTTGGATACAGAGATAGATATCAAGTTTAATCATTAAAGTCTTAAAAAAATAGTTCAATATAAACCCAATTTCATACATAGATAGATATGACCTAAGATTGTAAAATCTGGTATCATATTGGAAGTTATTTACAGTTACTATATTAATTTTGATTATCATTCTTTTAATTGTTAATGTTGGAGTACAATAGGGAGATAACTTATAATCCAAGCTATAAGTGCTGTACAAAGAACAAAATTAATTCAGAGTAAAATTCATATGGTGACAGTTAGTGGATTATGATAGATCTTTACTGACATATTTTGCTTACTATTCTAAAATCAATGACTTACATTAATTGATGAATGTTCTGATAAATAATTAACTAAAACAATTTTTTTTTTAACTTTTAAAACTAAACATTCCTTTTATATTTTCTTAATTTTAAAAAGAATTCAATAAAAAACATTATAGTATTATTATTCTCTGATTATCGTATTTGATAAATTTGATCAATAATTATCTCATTATCATAAGATTTTCTAAGTAACAAAAAATAAAAACATGTCTTGTTATTGACATTCTTAAAAAACAAAATCTATTTGTATATTTTTAATTTCAAAATAAAACTTAAGGAATAAAAAAAACAAATATTTTATTTTACATTTCTTTTTATAAATATAAAAAAATAATCCTTCTCTCTTTTTTTCAGTTAAAAAAGAAAATTAAATTTTAAATCACTCTGATAAAAGTGCTAAAAGATGTTTAAAAGAGTTAGAATATTTTAGTTTGTGTACCATACATATAAATCAACCTGTTATTTTTATATTATAATCAAAATTTTCTAATACTAATTTTTACAAGTTGTGAGACTAGAATGTCACAATATATATATAATATCTATTTTATTTCTGAAAATATGTAAAATAAAAATATATACAAATGCACATATTTTCTAACTATTTTAGATAAAATAAATTAAACAAATCTCTGGTAAAGGCAACTGAAACAGAAAATAAAATTGTTTTTAAAAAGTGTAAAAATAAAATAAAATAATGTATTATATTAAATTGAAGACACTGAATAACAAAAACGTACATAAAAAGTTTAACAACTTTCAGCAAAAAATAAACTACTGCAATGTTATTAAATTTGCTTTTATTTTTGTTTCATTAAACATAATCACATTTTGATATGTTTAATAACTGTTGAAATCACATTTTAACATTGCACTTTCTCTAAATATATACATGGATCTCTACTAAGAAAAGTAGTTCACATGTGCAAAAAATTCAGGTTTAAAGGATTTGCTAATGTTGTGCATTGTATTTTTAAAAAATTGATATATATATATCATTCTTTTTTTTGATTGATTTATAGCATTTAATTTTTTATTATCCCAGTATATAATCCTTTAAATTGTAATACTAAAAATATGTATATACTTCTGAGAAACTATACTTATTGCTATCTAATATTTATTTAAAAATTTAAACTAGCAGTAAAATGAACAATACTATCCTAATATGTGGAATCTATCAATTATGATATCTTATTCTTTTGAAAATAATTATGAAAACATTATTGAGATGTATTTATAAAAAGAAAGTTTCTGTAATAAACTTTAAATCAGATTATAGTTTATGTTTTAGATCTATATACTAAAAAAATACAATAAATAAATAAATTATAAATAAATAAATAAATTATATATATATTTTCCCTATGTCATAGCATCGGCCAGGAGGCAAACCTGCAACAACCATCTGCAAACAACTGCTTGCTTGCAAGGCAGCTATGCTGAACTCTCGGCTAACAACTCTTGACAATAAATTATATTTTTTAAAACTATATATATATTTCACTGCACATTTAACCAAAATCTAGAATATTATAATTTGATATTTATTTAAAATTAAGTTTATTTATATAAAATTTTTAAAAAATGCATATATTGTCATAGGATCATATGATATGTTATACATTTCAATTGAATTATATTAACAATAAATCACAAAAATAATCTGAATGACTTTATTGCTCAGGAATTTGTAAGAAGTTTGAATACTTTAAATGATTGAACTGGAATCAATCTGATCCAGAATCTAATACTTTATCATTGCACTATAGCCATTTTTAATGAATAGTTCTACAGTAGGCTATTAGGCTTCTCCAGATGAATAGATAGATGGTCGCTCAATGAGTAATAGTGAAAAAGCAATCAGCATTCACTAAACATGTTATGTGTGGGTTGGTGAGGATTTGAATATTTTTTCTTGTTTTATTCTTTACATAAATATAGTTTAATAGTTCCATTTATTAATTAATGTTGATATCTTAGTTGGATTGATCGAAAAATCTAAGCTTCTTGAAAAAATATCACTCAACACAGGTTTTAAATCCTAAATGATAGGCTTAGCAAACAGATCTTCTGCAATAAGAATAATCCAATCATCTACCTTGAAGTGCAGTGGATATGGAAATTGATAGTATAATTTATTATTAAAATTATTATTTTGTATTAATTTTAGATGGAAGTCAAATGATTGTGGAATGTTCTTGCTCCAACATTAATGCAATAAAACTCCTACAGAAGCATAATTATGAATAAATTATCAAGATGACTCATGTTTATGCCATCATAACAAATTAAATATATCATGCTAGTAATTGTTGAAAATCACTAACCAATTGATTATAAATGATACAGATTATTATGGAAATTAATTTACCCCTTTCTTTACTCTAATTAGCTTTATTAATCATTCACTTATATATTATATTATTTATCAAAATTTGTTTAATCAGTTTACCCTGAGTTCAAGAGCCTATATCGATTAGTGAATGTCAGTAATTATTTTGTTATGGCTAACTTAAATTTTATTGCCATTTTGCAGAAGTCTTATGGCAGTGTTGATGATAGGCAGAAACAACATGACATTATCATTTTTTGAATTATTTTTGAAATTTAGTAGTCATTGTTTTGCTTTTATATTCCATGAGATTCACAATGAATTTATTTTTTAAAAAATTTCTTATAAATGTATATGATTGTAAAAAATTTTAGAAGATAAAGCAATTTTTTTTACAGATTTTTGAATTAATGAGTGTTTCAAAATAATTATTGTAATAATATAAATCACATGATCACCATCTCTATACTAGCACATAATTGTTGTAAACAAAGGCAAAACTCTCCATACAGTAGTGCCACCCTGTGTCAAACAGAGTAATCAATGGATGCCAGAAGGTTTGTGCATAAAATTCCTATCTGGGGATATTGGATGAGTAGGCACTAGATAGGGATTTTATGCACAAGCCTTCTGGCATCCATTGATTACTCTGTTTGGCACAGGGTGGCACTACTGTATGGAGAGTTTTGCCTTTGTTTACAACAATTATGTGCTAGTATAGAGATGGTGATCATGTGATGTTTAGTGGTTTAACACCAATCCTGCCTAACAGGATAGTGGTGGCTATGGATGTTTAAGAGCCAAAGACCCCAAAATGTATGGGTGCTGAATTGAGTTCAGACCAATATGATTATATAAGCTATTGAGCTTAGATTGAAAATATTATTGTGTTTTCAATTTCATTCTCATAGTTTTGTAGTAAAGTAGAGTTAAAAGGTGACTGCTGGAGGGTTGCATTAGATCCTAAGATCTAGGTGCAGTGCCCTCAGATCCAAGGCTCCTCACTGATAATGGCCACAAGCTAGAAACTAGTCTGGGGATATTGAATGAGTAGGCACTAGATAGGGATTTTATGCACAAGCCTTCTGGCATTTCATTGATTACTCTGTTTGGCACAGGGTGGCACTACTGTATGGAGAGTTTTGCCTTTGTTAATAATTTAAATGTCTGCTTATTTGCTTTATGTTTTCAGAAACCTACATATAGTTCATATTTGTTTCTGCATATCCATTATCCTTTTATTAATTATGAAAAATAATCAAATGTTTTATAATTGCTCAGATTTTATAGGAATTTTAAGCATTGGAAATGACAGAGCTGGACTATGGTTCATAGACCTTGAATTCCAGAGTCTGTCATTCCACCAGTACACCAAACAAGACAATACATCCTTTTGTTGATAGTGTTTAATTGATTTTTCAATTTTAAAAATTAATATTAGAAATTAAAACATATATATAAATAATATAATTTTATGTAATTAAAATGAAAAGGAGATTGGTGATCATTATGTGGAATGTCTAACGATTTTGGAAAAGACAAATCAAAGAAAAAATTCAAACAGAAAACACGTTATATGATCAAGGAACTAGCTCTGGAAAAAATCTTATTGAAGTTAAATCTTTATTCCTTCTCTTCTAACCTTCCAATTAAAGAAAAAACAAAAGGAAGTTTTGTTCAATATTATTTTCTAGTTCACAAACCATAATCAATTGCACATAATATCTCTTGATTCTTTAACTCATGTAATATATAAACAAAAATTTTCTTCTCTAGCACCATGTGTAGTAAGCTTGAGAAATCAGTTTACTATATAGCAGTGTTTTTAAAACCCTATTCCCAGAACTGACTTGTTTCTTTATCAATGAGAACTTGAGATTATAATTTAGACAAAATGCTATTATGCATCTGGCAAATACTTTTAACTCCTAATCTACTATGAGGCTAAAAGTTTGGAATATGTAAAGTTTTTACTAGTTATAAAATAATTTTATATTCATTAGATAGAAAATATTTCATTTAAAATAGTAGCATTAATGAGCATTGTTTGATAAAGATGAATTAGCTCTGGGTAAGAGGATTGATTTTTTTTTAATTAAGGGAAAATCTCTTTATTTATTTAACCTTTAATTGTCCACTGCTGAATTATATCCTTCTTTGTGAGGAATACTCAAAATGCTATATTTGACTCAAATTATTAATCCCATAGTGACAATAGTTATTCAGAATGGGAAAATATAGCAGCTACTGTTAAGTCCAAAAATGATTGTTCTCATATTAAAAACAATGGATGCACAGTGTTTTATTTAAACCATATTGAATTGGTAGATTTCAGAGTTAAACATGAACTGAATCAAGAAAAAAATAATTCATTGATATTGAAAATGTTCAGTGCTAAAATGTCATCATTGGTCCTCTCTTGATAAATAAGAAGTCAGTTATCACAGAAATCAGTTGAAATCAAGCTGTAAAAACTTTTATCTGTTTTAAAAGAAAGTGAAAAGAACTTATTTATCACTGGTAGTGACAAATTTGAAGCAATGATATTATAACAAAATTGTTAGTTAATAGAATATAAGTTTTTATTAATTATCCCATCAAAGCTTATTTAGACAACATATGAGTGTTTATAATCAAATATAATACTTTCAATCATATAATTATAAAAAAGTTGTCTGTAAACATATTTTAATTTTTATCATAAGTGTTTTATCCATTCATAAAGATTATTTTGTTTTAGACTTTTGATATATAGCTTAGCATGCTTTCAGCCTAATCAGTCAAATTCATCATAGAGAAAGGATTATTTTGTTATAAACTTTCAATATATAGTGCTTTGAATTTGTCCGATTAGGCTGAAAGCATGATCAGCTATATATTGAAAGTTTAAAATAAAATACTATTTTCTTTACAAGCAGATAAAACTCTTTTGACAGAATTACAATGTAATAGAAGAAAAGAAGTAAATATTTGTAGAAATAAATGTATTTTAATAAAATAAATAAAATCAATATGGCTTGTCAATTTAAGATAAAAATAGATGTAAATAAAACTAGAAGTGTGGAAATAAGTAGAGAGAAGTAAAGATTGATAATAATTATTGAATTTGAAGTTATAAACATTTGAGAAGTCAGATAACTGATAATGACAAAAGCAATAAAGAAGTTAGAGTAAGAATTGCAATGACCAAAGAAGATTTTAATAAGTAATAAGGATAGGACATTATTCTGTGTTTTTGTATAAATTTATAATAAGATTGAGATGCTTATTTAACTTAGACATCTAAAGATTTTAGTTTAAATTGTAGTAGATGAAGGCTGATGCATTTTTAAGTCCTTGTAGTATTTATTTCAATTTTTATTTCATTTAGTATTGGTTCAGACTCTAGGTGGAAAATTGGCATTAGATTTGAAAGGTTGTGTTTGTTGTTGTCTTACATTCATTTATATTACATCATTTTCTAGGTTGTTTGTGTCTGTTGTGTTGTATTTTTGTTCTGTTTTTTTTTTTTTTTTGCTTTTTTGAATTCATGGTTATTAGGTTGCAATCCTGACTTTCCTTTTCTTTCTCATGTATTCTCTTGTATAAGTGCAAAATGAGGTTTTATTGCATCAATAATATTTGATGAAGTTTTATTTATTATTGGAGTTTGCTTTATTGTTGCCCTACTTACATTGTCTGAATTTATGTGTACATTCTTGTTATATAGCTCTGTGTGTGAATTTTCTGTTTGTTGAAGTTTACTTCATACAGCAACTTTTGTTTTAGTGAGATTCTGGGCCTGTAATTCAGTTGCTGTGTTTGTGCTGTGGTTTTTCATAAATAGTTTTTATTTGATTCTAGGGTGGGTATGTTCATTTTTTATTTATTATTGTATTGGTTGACATTGGAGATAAGCAAGTTTTTTTGGGTTATATTTTTTATTTATGATATTTTGAATTTTGTTTTGGGTGGTTTTTATTATTATAGTGTCAGTGGATGTAGTATTATAAAAAAATTTATTCTCATTGTAAGTGCATTGTTCTGCAAGAGGGAGGGATTAATTTGTTTACCATGATTGCCTTTTATATTGTCACACTGAGTTGTCAGGTGACCTCTCTGTCCACAACTAAAATACTGTGGCTTTAGATCCTTTATGTAAAGAGACAGAACAGCTTCTTGATCTGTTATTTGTGTGGGGATTGTTTAATGCTAAAATAGTGGACTGAAAACATTCTTTTTGTTGCAGGGCATAAAATTCAATGATTATATAGTGAGAGTTTGGATGCCCTTTGATGCAAGAGACAATTCCCATAGTAGATTTTATGTAATTACTTTATAGAATAAAGCTCTGGGGAAACAATAAAATGAACATTGAATATCGGTTACTGCAAAAACTAGTGATATTGGTGAGAAAAACTGGGGAGTGATTCAAACATTGATCATGGAATAGTGTTATTAAAACAGTGATATATTATCAAATATTTTTTTTGTCCAGATTGTTTGTAATGATTCTTCGGGAATGAAGTATTCGGGTTGATGCTGAAATATTGTTATCACTTTTAGGAATTATTGCATATAAAATAGACTTTATTAAAGCTAATGGTTTCGTTAAAATTGTTTTGGTGCTTAACTTATATTTGCTTGACTGGGTAGTAGCCATATTTATAAATCTGATGATAGAATTTAAAAAAAAAAAAAATATGGATTCACACAGATGTTTTCACAAAATTTTTTATTATGATATAAAATGATTAGACTTGTCCTTTATTTAGCTTGTTTTGTGAACAGTAAGTTAAGAAAATGAAATTAAACTACTTACATCAAAGAGCTTTTTGATTTGCTTCTTGTCACAGCAACGACTTTCTACTATTATTATTATTATTATTATTATTATTATTATTATTATTATTATTATTATTATTATTATTATTATTATTATTATTATTATTATTATTATTATTATTATTATTATTATTATTATTATTATTATTATTATTATTATTATTATTATTATTATTATTATTATTATTATTATTATTATTATTATTATTATTATTATTATTATTATTATTATTATTATTATTATTATTATTATTATTATTATTATTATTATTATTATTATTATTATTATTATTATTATTATTATTATTATTATTATTATTATTAACGTTTCAATAAAGGCTTTATTGATCTCAATGGTTTACATAAGTTTACATCTAGAAAAATTTGAAATTTAACATACAATGAATAATATTAGGGTAAACACATATAAATGAATTTAGTGGTTACACTTTGTGGTTAATGGACTATAACAATATAAAAATTAAACAAGCAAAAATAATCAGAGTTCTAAAGTTTGAGGAGCTTATTCAGTTTTGTCCGCATATCACTTTGAATGTTAGTTGTATGATAGTTTTTCTTTGCAGCATTCACAGCATTGATGGTTGTTTTAACAATGACCATGTTGCTGCATATAAGTGGGGATTGGTTATTATTTTATCTCTATTTCGAATGTGTAGCAGTTTGTTGCTAAATGTAGCTGGGTGTCGTCTGGTGTTATTGCCAATTAAGAAAGTACATCGGGTGCACCAATACGCATATAGAACAAATGTGGCTGCCCTAATGCTAGGTATTGATCTTCCCTGAAAAGCAGCTATTATGTGATTAATGATTGTACCCGGTTTTCTGTAGGTGTTACATATCATCTGTCGTGTTTGGTTAAGTGCTACACATTGATAAATAAAGTGGTCCAGTGTCTCTTCTGCTCGATGGCAGAGTCCACAGAAGGGGTCAATAGATATATACATTCTTTTATGATAAAGAAAGTGGGTTGTTGGCAAGGCAATGAGATTGATTTTCATGATAAAATCAAAGTATTTGGGCTCTAGAGCCCATTTTTTATATTCCTTGAGTAGTCTCTTGTTGTTAATTCCTAGCATAGGTTGTATAACATTAGTATCTGCTTCTCTGTTTATTAAACCATAAATATCCCAGTATGAATACTTATGCAAATACTGTTCTGGAATCTTGTCTGTGGTTTTGCATTGGTATATAATGTTGGTGAAAAAAGAACCTTTTGGAGGTGGTCTATCTGTTGGAGTAACTTCTAGCAAGTGGTTAATTTTGGGGTATTTGGCAAGTATTGTGATTATTGAGTTCCTTAACTTCTGTATATGAAAAACATTGATGTTGTGCAAGCCAAGTCCATTTTTAATTAGAGGTTGGCTAAGTTTTTTTGTGGAAATTGCTACTGTTTTTCTGGCCCAAAGTAGTTTATTATATATGGTTTTAATTTTTGAAATGAACCCCTTTGAGAATGAAATAACCGGTACATAGTAAGTTATTTTGGTTGTGATAAGCTGGTTAATTAACTGTACTTTGGAATATAGTGAAAGATATGCCTTGGACAAGGAGTTTATAATTTTTGTGGCTTCTTCTTTAAGTTTATTTTGGATATGACATCTCATTCCTGTAATTCCCATATGAAATGGGAACCCAAGGAAAGAGTTTGGTTTTGATTTGTAAATTGATGTACAGGGTTTACCAGTGTATAGAGACCAGGCTGTGGTTTTTGCTGGATTAAATGATAATTCATATTTTTGTGAATATTCTTGTAATATCTTTTGGAGTTGCGGTATTTGTTTTTTTGATGTTAGGAATATGGTAACATCATCCATATAGGCGATGCAAGTAGTGCGCTGTGTTGTGTCTGGTATCTCGATCCCAGTAAATGCATTTTGTATGCTTTTAATAAGGGGATTGATGTAAAATATAAACAATAGTGAACTAAGAGGGGATCCTTGGGATATAGATTTGGTGGGTGTGAAAGATGGTGAGTTTCTTCCATTTAAAGTTATATGGATCTCTCTGTTCAGAAGCAGGTTAGCAATTATATATAGATGTGTTCTAGGAATTTCTGTGTCTTTTAGCATTTTTAGAAGTGTGTATATATTGACTGAGTCAAATGCAGCTTCTATGTCAAGCTGCACAACAACGGGTCCGTATTTTTTCCGCTGTTTTACTGTTGCTAGAATTGCTTTGAAGAATAAAGCTGCTTCTGTTGTTGAAGAGTTTTTCTTTGCATATTGTGCTTCGGAGATAAGTGGCATTATATACGGTTCAATTTCATCTTTAATAATTTTCTCCAGAATTTTGATTGGCAAAGGTCCCATAGATATTGGTCTGAGGTCTGTAATAGGTGGAATAATTGCTTTCTTTTTATTATAGAGTACTATGGCTATTGAATAGACACCCTCCATGGGTTGAATTTGTTGTGCTAGATGGTTTGCTAACTGACATAAATATTCTGTTGTGAATTTACTTAGATGCTTTAATACAAACAATGGAACTCCAGGACTACCTGGATGGCAAGTGTTTCGAATAGTATTTAGTTTTGTTGTGAAGAGATCTTTTGTGAATGGGGTTTTTGTCTCTGGTGGGCCAAACAGATTATGTGGTATTTTATATGGTTGTCTTTCTTGTAATTTTTCTTTAAAATATTCAAAAATTGGCATAATCATATTGTGTCCTGCATATGTTCCACTATTTGTATATAGTGCCATTGGAACTTTTACATCCGGTTGGCTCCCCAGCGCCCATCTTATATAATCTCTTGTCCAAGTGTGTGGCCTGGTTAGGCATACCTTGCTTTTCTTTATCTTCAGATAGCTTTTGAGTTCTTCACATGCTTTATTGTATGCATGTGTAAGCTTGAATATATACTGCTGGGTGCAGTGTGATGGGTTAATCATGATTATTCTCTGGTGTAACTGATCTGCCAGAGACAAAAGTCTTGATGGTGGAGGTTGTTTTTTTGTTATATGGTTAATGTTAAAGGACAACATTCCCATAAATGCTAGATATTTCTGGACTGGGTTCAAAGTCATATCTTTGATTTTGTTTAGCATTATGTAGGTCTCAGAGAACAGAAATTCAGGGGTTGTTTCTGGGAGTAAAACTCTTATTGTTCTTGTAAGTGGAAAGGGTGATATTTGAATTTGGGCACAGTCAATTGTGACTATTTGAGCTGAGTGATCGGAAAAAGTTGAGGGAGTTAGTTTTATTTCAATAAGGTGGTGAAGCATTGGAGAATAAAAGCACAGATCAATAAGTGAAGAGAAGCGATTATTGTAGAAAGAGATGGCATTATCTGGCAAAAAACCTTGGCCACTCATTAGTGGTATGTTTATTCTGTGAAGCCAACATTGGGTAAATTCCTGATATTTTAAATTAAAATCTCCAATTAAGATGGTTGGGTTTGAAGTTGTAGCTAACCTTGAATTAATGTTTGCTATTATGGTATCTATTTTTTTTATCCTGTAAAGGCATATATACAAAAACCAGATTTATTGTTATGCTTTTTGGTTGAAGGTTGCAATTAATAAGTTCATGTCAATGTGAATTATTTTGAACGTTGTGAATGGGCAATTTCTAGCAATTATGAGTCCAGTTCCAGCTGAGGGAGAGGAAGAGTCTCTGGAGCATGCACAGAAACCTTCTGTATTTAAATGTTTGGCTGGGTCAGTTTGTGATCCAGCATAAATTTTGTCTCAAGTATAC
Organism: Epiperipatus broadwayi; assembly: GCA_028023455.1. NCBI lineage: Eukaryota > Metazoa > Onychophora > Udeonychophora > Euonychophora > Peripatidae > Epiperipatus > Epiperipatus broadwayi. The sequence continues at coordinate 5,544,857 of JAQFVV010000019.1, forward strand.
CAAGCAAGTGTGGTTGTATATCCTTGATCAATGTTTTAACTTATTAATTTTGAGGTTGAGTTCAAACCCCTGACATTGATTGCCGCAATTTTTATTTTCATTATATGTTTTTTGGTTGAGATTTAAATATTAGGGTTGTCTGGTGTTTCTTCCCATTCATTCTCATATTCCATTTCCAGATCTTCATCTGTTTCCACTGTAGTTGTATTGTTGTGATCAGAAAGGCTAAGGTTGGATTCTGTTTTGATTTTTTGGGCCCTCTATTTTTCTTTGGTGGGCGGCCTGGTCTTCTTCTTTGTTCTGTGTCAGCTTTGGTGATTTGAGGCATATTTGGGGTGATAGCTTCCATAATTTCCATTGTTGTATTATTTTTAATATTGGGTGTTTGGTGTGTTATATATATTTTTTCTTGATCACTATTACTGTGTGAGTTTATTTGTTCTTCCGATCTCTCTTTTTCGTCAGTATTTTTGGTAGGCTGACTTAGATTGTGCGCTATTTTTTCTATTGGAGCGTCTTGAGGTTGTTGACTTTCTGTTTTTTATTAGTAGGGGTTTGAATTCTATTGGTTGATTTTGTTGATAAATCCAGAATTTCAGGTGCTGGCAACGTGTGTGCAGTTTTTTTATTATTCAATTGCTGTTGATCTGTGGTTTTTTTATTAATTTTTCTTGTTTATTAGTTGTTTTCGTTATCTGTTTTGTACTGTTTGATTCCGGTTGGTGAGCTTCTGTTGGTTGATCTTCAGAGCTCGGTTGGTTTTTCTGGTTGATTTTGGTGTTGCAATCGATTGCTAAGTGTCGGTTTCACCGCGCAAAACATCTCGGCCTTAATCCTTTTATGTGAATAGTCAGTATTGCATTCTGGTCAATTATTTGTGTTGGAATATCCTCCGGGTTTACATTGTCATTCAGCTTTATTTTGAACTGAAAGTTGTTGCTGAAAACCGGTATGGGGGTGTCGGATAAGTAGATTTGTTTTATATAAATAGCTTTGCCAAATGACTGTATTAATTTTTGAAAATCCTGAATGGTATATCCGAAGTAAGTGTTTTTAATTATTCCGTTACAATAGTTTTGCAAGCTTTGATCGACTATTATTAGCGCGTAGCTTCCTAAAGTTTTTATTATTATTATTATTATTATTATTATTATTATTATTATTATTATTATTATTATTATTATTATTATTATTATTATTATTATTATTATTATTATTATTATTATTATTATTATTATTATTATTATTATTATTATTATTATTATTATTATTATTATTATTATTATTATTATTATTATTATTATTATTATTATTATTACTATTATTATTATTATTATTATTATTATTATTGTTGTTGTTGTTGTTGTTGTTGTTGTTGCTGCTGCTGCTGCTGTTGTTGTTCTGCAACAATTTGCAGCATTTGTTCATTAAAATTTATATTATAGCTAAAAATAAAATGCTAGAATAAAGTATGTTAAGACAATGACTGGCAAACAATGGAAAATTACCACTGATGATAGTCGAGCATTAATATTTGGTTATAGTTCTCTGATGCTTGGTTATTCTACTTTTCATCTATCAGAGAATTTAACACAGACATATCTTGATGTTGATTTTAAACACTTGATATCATTTTATAATTGTTTATTAACATCTTTGAATTCAATATGATTTTTAATGTATATATATATAAATGTAGAATGTTAATATATATATATTGTATTTAAAATGGCAATTAATTGTGATATACTTGTTATGATTGTCAGGTATTAATGTTTGATAATAGCACCCAATTTCCTAAAAATTATTCAACTGCTTTTAACAATGAATATAGCACAGACATATATAATTAAACAGTTTTACAGAACTTATAAATATATAGCAATTTATAAGATAAATCTTCAAAAGCTGGTCACATCACTGCAACTTTCTCTTGTATTGAAATCATTTATACTATAAAGCAAAAATTGATCAACTTCTTTCTGCTATACAAAATTTTACATGAGTAGTGAATGATTACTATTACCATTGTTCTATTTAACATTGCTCAATCCTATTTTTTACATAAAATCTTGGACAACAGATAAAATGAATTTATTTTTGACTGTAATCCCAATGACTTTGATAATAGATGCTGCTGCAAAATATGGCCACAATTTGGAGGTTTATTGCCCTAAGTATTACATATTCATCAGTGCTGTTAAATTCTATTGATATATATTTAAAACTTGGTAGTTTGTTTGCAAAGTTATTAAAATGAGTACTAATTTGATATTTGTCATGTTGTTGTTTTTTTAACTTTTCATATAGGATCTTGGATATAGATAATAAATTCATCTTTGCTTTGTAATATGTTTTGGGATTAGGGTGAGTTGCATTAATATAGTTAACCATTGAAGATTTATCGTTTTAATTGTTACATATTTATTAGCTCTGAAAAATGGGTAATTACATACATCTGCGTTAAATTCATTCCAAAATCAGGTTGATATTTTTAAAAAATCAGATGGTCTTATCAAACATTAATGCCTGATCATAGGTTACCATTATTTTCCATTTTTAACACACTATGTTAATAATATTCCATATTTGAAGGTATATTATACATCATATTAAGCTCAAAGATGTTTAAAGATAAATTATAAAATAATAAGGGTTTCGAATCAACATTAAGATATATATTAAAATCTCTTCTAAATTATGTAAAATAATTAGGCAATAGAGTATTATAACCAAGAAATGATGCTCAATTATCATCCTCCGATAATATGCAATTGCTTTCTATTCATTTCATTTTTTTATCTACAATATAATTAATAAACAAATACAGTAAAATAATAGTAATAAAAATACACTAAGTTTTCCACTGATAAATTGAGTCAAAAGAATAAGCAAAAGGATATTACAATATTAATAAATAAATTTAAAAATCACAAAATTAAATGATCATAAATACATTTTTTCTTATATTTTCCGTTACTCAAACTCAATCTTTAAATAAACGTGTTATTATTTAGAAGTTTAATTCATGTACTTTTTACCAATTTAATGTGTGCTTTAAAATATCTTATTATATTAATTGTTCGCCTAGATTACTTTATTTTTTGTAAATTAACCTGTTAATTAGCCTCTTATAATTTTAATACTGTATTTTATTAATTGTAGTACTCATTAAATGAGCTTTTTGAATCAATAAAATTGCTTATCATTAAAAATCGTAGCTATTTGTTATGGACAGTTATTCTGACTGTCTTCTGGTAAATCAAATGTCTAATCATTTCCAACTTATTATAAAAACGGTGCACTTGTATTTTACTTCCCTATTTATTTTAATCCATTCTCAAATTTTTATTTGCACTTTTATTTATTCGATTTTAACTGACTTCCTTTATTTACCAACGTTTATTTTGTCATCATTTGTACTTTATATATTATATACATCAAACAGTTGTGTGTTGCTATTTTTACTTTCTCACATTAGTTTATTTAGTAGTTCATTGTTTTCTTTTAGCCAATTATCTGAGCTTGTGAACACAGTTGTTCCATTTCTGTAAGTTTGTCATGATTGAGTGTTAATCTATACTTTCCGTTTTATCCTTCTCGAAGTTAATTAATTTACTTTTAGTAACTGCACTCTTTGGGTAATCAATACATTTATCTTTGGTGCTCACAAACACTTTATTTTCATCTTGACTGAGCAAATTCTTAGTCAGAGATATTTGGTTGGAATAAGAAAACATTTTGTAGTATTTACAGATTCATTTATCATAGACGATGTCATGTTTACCTCTTATTTTATAGTTATAATAGCATTGAAGACCGCTTTTTTTCCAAACCTCTTGATCATTTCTTAAAAATAATCACAAGAGGGTTATTTTTTATACTTTTTAAAAGTGATTTTTTTAAATTTATTATTTAATTGAATGACATTTAAATTACAAATATTGTGTGTGCGCGCGTTTTATATATTATTTTAAACGTATTGCTGTGTAATGATTAGCACAAGTGTATGTTTTTATATATTAATTGAATAATATTGTAGTGCAGTGATTAGCATATGTATTCGCTTTTCTATATAATTTAAAAAGTATTGTGAGCAGTGTTTAACATTTATGGGTGTGGTATATACCATTTGAAGAGCATTGTTAAGTAGCAGTTAAACATATATGCCTTTTATGTCTATGACAAGTTCAAATCCAGACTAGTATTTAATCTATTCTATGTAACTATCTAAAATTGGTCATAAAATTTAAATCTAAATATTGTTAGCTAGAAAGTGAAGCTTCCAAATTAATCTAGTTTGGTCATATGTGTTGTTTCTACATTGATAGAAAAAAATAAAAATATAATTTGGATGTGATCATTTCTTCATCACTAAAGGGTAAAGTATCAGAATTATTAAATCAATGACCTCATGATTTATTTTACCTTTTATGTAAAGTGTTCTCTGCCTAATTTATTTATCTAATTCAGCTAGTCCTTTTAGATCTGACCATTTCTTTGATACAATATATTTAACATTTTGTATTAATTTATAAATTTTAGAAAGAAAGCTTTCTTCTTAAAGTTAAACTATTCCATTTTTATATAGGTTTAAAAATTCTGTTTAAAAAATCAGTTAGTTCAGTAGTTTATATGATGAAATATATATTGTTTTATATATTGGCTTTTGACCTCTGAGTTTAAGATTAAGAAACATTATGGTCTTTCTTCTCAGTTGCCTGATAAGACAGAATGAATGTTTGTGTAAATGATAAATATTTTTCCAATACATATATACAATTATGACAGACAAAAATAAATCATGGCCCTTATTCCCAGGAGGCTGTAAAGTCACCAACCAAGGCAGCGGTTGGTGGCCAAAGGCAGAGGTGCTAAGAATCCCCTATATTGTGGATCCAGGTTGCAATTTGATGATGACTTTTTATTTAGGTACTTACAACTGCAGATCACTTTCAAATGAAGGAAGATTACAAGAATTAGAAGAGCTGTCTTATATTAAATGAGACATTATTGGATTTTGTGAAGTTAGAAGAAAAAGTGAAAAAACAATTGATTTAAAAAGTGGACATGTACTTCATTATAAAGGCACAAATATTGGAAATACAAATGGAGTAGGATTCATTATAAATAAAAAGTGGAAGAACAACATTGTGGAGATTGATGGTGTATCAGAGAGAATGGGAAGATTAGTTATACAACTTAATAGCAGATATCAAATGCAGAGAATTCAGGTTTATGCCCCAACAAGTTCTCATAGTGATGAAGTAGTAGAAGATTTTTATGGATATACAAAAGGCTTTTGATCAGAGTAAACAACATTTTAAAATTGATATGGGAGACTTTAATGCTAGAATTGGTAAACAAATGAAATATGAAAGTGCTGTAGGTAATTTTGGTAATGGTAGTAGAAATGAGAGAGGACATAGACTTGTGGAGTTTGCAGAAAAATAAAAACTTTATATTATGAATTCTTTTTTTGAGAAAAATGTTAAAAGGAAATGGACATGGAAGCATCCAAATGAAGGTACAGCAGAATTGGATTATATTTTGACTAACAGAAAATACACATTTCAAGATTGTAATGTTCTTAATAAATTTAACACAAGAAGTGATCAACGATTAGTAAGATGTAAGATATGTGATAATGTAAAAGTAGAGAGACAAAAATTATTAAGAAAAACAATATTTACAGTTGATATTCATAATCTTCAGAAACATCCTAATGAATTTAAATTAGAACTTACAAATTGATTTCAAATATTAGTAGATTTTGAATATGATTCAGATTTGAATGAATTTAATATGAAAATAACTGATACACTTTTAAAAACTGCAACAAAGATAGCTGGTAAAAAAAAAGCAGCAATTGACCAATAAAATTTCTACTGAGACTAGAGAATTTATGAAGAAAAAAAGGAATATGAAGATATACAAAAATGATGCATTAAAAAGGATTGAATATCTCGAATTTAGTAAAATGGTGTGGAAAAGAGTTGATAATGACATAAGAAAGTATAATTGGGAACTAGCAAGAAAGCTATAGAAGAAAATAAAAGTCTCAAAAATGTAAAACAACATTTTGGTATTGGTAGGAAATTTATATCTGCAATAAGAAAAAAAGATGGAATTATTACTAGAAAGAGAGATGACATCATGATATGGGTAGAAGGCTTTTATCAAGAATTATATAGTAATAAAGAACAAGTACCTCCTATATCTATTACATATTCCAAATTGTCCAGAATTTTAAATGAAGAAATGAGATATGCAATTAAATGTATGAAGAAAGGAAAGGCTCCAGGTAATGATGGAATTATAATTGATATATTAAAAGAAGCAGGTGAAGAAATAGACATTTTTTTTAGCAAAGTTATATACCAAATGTCTAAATGATAAAGATGTACTAGATGATTGGAAGAATGCAGTAATAATATTAATATTTCAAAAAGGTGATAAAGAAGATATTAGAAATTACAGACCTATCAGTCTTTTATCAGTTTTATACAAAAGTTTTACTAAGATAATTACAACTCATTTACAGAGAACATTGGATTTCCACCAACCAAGAGAACAATCTGGATTTAAAAGTGATTTTAGTACAGTAGATCATATTCAGGTATTAAGAAAAGTTATAGAAAGGATAAATGAATATGAGTTGCCATTATGCTTGGGATTTGTAGATTATGAAAAGGCATTTGATTCTATAAATATTTCTTCAGTGATTAAAGCATTGGATCATTAAGGTATAGATCCAGGATATTGTCATATTTTAAAGAATATTTTTAAAAATGCAACAGCAACAATTAGATTACATAATGATACTGGCTAGTCAACTTTGAGAAGTGTGTAAGACAAGGTGAATCCATATCTCCAAAACTTTTTATAGCAGTTCTGCAAGAAGTATTTTGTGGATTAAAATGGGAAATTAAAGAAGTGAAAGTAAATGAAGATTATTTAAGTCATTTAGATTTTGCAGATGACATCGTTATTTTTGCTAATAATGCTTCAGAGCTGTAGGAAATGTTGCAGGAGTTATCAGATGAAAGTAGGAAAGTAGGACTAAAGATAAATGTTAAAAAACTAAAGTAATGTTTAATCGATTTGCTCAAAATATTAAAAAAATATTGATTGATTATGATGAATTAGAAGAAGTTAACAGTTATAAATACCTTGGTCAGATTATTAATAAAATGGAAACATAATGGGTGAAATTAATCATAGAATTAAACTTGATTGGAGTGCTTTTGGTAGAAATAACTTGATACTAAAAGGAAATATGCCTATGTGTTTGAAAAAGAAGGTTTTTAACAAATGTGTTTTGCCAGTTCTTACTTATGGATCTGAGACTTGGACAATTAATAGAAGAGCAATACAGAGACTTCAGACCACTCAAAGAAGTATGGAGAGATGCATGCTGGGAGTTGCAAGAAAAGATCGAAAACGCAATGTATGGGTAAGAGAACATAGTGGTGTTACTGACCTCATTGAAAAAATTAAAAGATTGAAGTGGAGTTGGGCTGGACATATTGCTAGAAAAGATGATAATAGATGGACAATTGAAATCTTAAGCTGGATTCCAAGAGATTGTAAAAGACCCAGAAAGAGACCACATGTGAGATGTATGTATGAAATGAGAAAGTGTGCAAGGATGATGTGGAGAAGAAAAGCTAAAGATTAGAGAAGATGGATTGAACTTGGAGAGACCTTCATCCTACAGTGGATTGATAATGGTTGATAATGATGATATATTGTTTTAACTGATACAGAAATTTTAACTTTTATATAACTTACTTTTAAATTAATAGTTTTAAATTAATAATAATAATAATAATAATAATAATAATAATAATAATGATGATGATGATGATGATGATGATGATGATGATGATGATGATGATGTATACAAAATGCTTCAATAAATTATTCTAAGGAAATGGAAAGTAATAGCAAATTATCACCAGTGATAATGAAGTATTAGTACATGATCATAGTACATTATTGTTTATGCAGTTCATGTGGTCAATATCTTAGAAGTTCTTCATTTTAGATAAATGATAAATATATATATATATATAAGCAAATAATTAGAGTCAAAGAGATATCATTTGCATGAATATGACTGTTTAGTTTATACATTTGTTGCTAAGAAACAATGTTTTCCTAATAATAAATAAATGAGATACAACAAAAATAATGTCAAAACTTTATTCAGCAGTGATAAGTTTACCACCCATTACAATTGTTTCAAATACAATAATAATGTATTTATCCTAGGTATAAAAGTTTGACACCCATTACAATTATTATAAATGTGCAATTGTAGACAGTAACAATCAATATATTGGGGCATTGTCATGACTTATTGATAATAAATCTAACACTTTCACCATATTGGATTGCCTCATGAAAATTTCAATACCTTTGTGGTGAACAACCTTTCATTCCTAACTCGGGCATGCGTGACTGCATTCTACAAATATTGGGCAGCTTGCATTATTGCCAAAAGATTTTCAGGTGAATAAATAACTGTTCTAAAATGATTCAAGTTTTGTTTCTCCCTCAAATGGATCTCAATTTTTACTGATTTATTTGATTAACTTGTTTGAGTTATTGCTTATTTGCATATTTTAACTTGACCTTACACAAACAAAATAGTAATTTTCAACAACAATTGGGATTTTTAGATTTAAATTAAAATAAAATCATGGGGAAAGAGGTCCAGAAATTATTTAAGTCAATCTCTTGTTAATTTTTGGACCTCTGGATGCCCATGCTTTTACTTCAAGTTAAATTTAAAAAGCCTAACTGTGATTGAAGAAACAATTATTTTTTTCTTTTTAGTGCACAGTCAATAAGAACATTTAATGTAAAAAAAATTATCTCTATTATTTTTTAAGTTTTTAGAATTGGCACAGTAAATGAAAATGTAAAACTATATTGTACTTTTAAATTGACTGGACACTTATATATATATATATATATATATATATATATAAGTGTCCAGTCAATTTAAAATATATATATATATATATATATATATATATAATGGTAATAAACTATTATATAATAGTTTATTGCTGTTATATTTTATTCTTTACAATAGTTTTTTTTATTAACAGACATTTTATTTGTATATATATATTCTAACCCTGAGGGTTAATACTCCATACTCCATCACCTCAATGATGATGATATTTAGCTAAACTCAGGGGGTTGTGTCTTATAATTATATTTACTACTAGGATATGCATTAAAATAAATGGGAATTAAAATAATGACAAATGCATATTATCATGATAGACAAACAAATTAAAAAGAAGAAACACCTCACTCATTCTTATACACAATTTTTAAATCAACCAAACTTCCCCATATTAAAAATGTACGCCCAAGTAGCATAGATACTTTGCCTATCATAGAGAAAATTAAAGGATTTTTTCCTATTATACCTCTTTATATATCTTGAAAACATGATCTGATCTGAAATAATTCTTATAAATTAAAAGCTAATGCACTTTTCTTATAATATAGGGAATTATAATTGATTTGTTAATGCCACACTATTAATATTTGCAACAATAAAAGTAATCTGGATAATCATAAAATAATATGTGATAATCTCAGGATTCTTTATGTAATACTTCTAAGTACTAATTGTCATATCATGTTGTTGAATAAATGAATGACATTTTAGTAAACTAAAGGAAATATACATTTCTCTTATATGTTAATGCATCCCCAACATACTATAATAATAATTATAATTAATTAAAGAAATATTTAATTTAACTAACAAATGCATAAAACAATATAATTAGAAAAAAAGGAATGTCTTTATCCAGGATGATATTTGAGTATCTAGAAGGAAATGGGTACCTTTTATGTCATTCTAATACTCATCAACTACATAATTTAAAATCAACTTTTGAAATAATATAATCTTCATTTATAAAATAATTAAATAAAATCAAAATAAATATTTTAATTTTAAAGTCAACTTCAGTGTTTGGAATTGTAATTTTTATGCAAGTTTGCATTTTAAGTTTGAATCACTATCTTATTTGAATTGTTTATCTGATTTAAACCAAGATTTCTGTAACACAATTAATAATTTAGGACTCAAGAAATCATATATAGAGACAAAAACTAAATTTTAATAATAATAAAATACATTTACACAAAATTTAATAACAATGATTTTACAAAAGAAAGTCAATCTGCAAACATAGGCACTGCTTTATAAAAGATGCATAAATCATAAACAAAAATAATAATTACCTATCCATTTGCAAATCAATCTATTAGTTATACAAACATTTGGGTGGTTCTGTTAACTCAAACTTGTTAATTTAAGGCTAAACATCTGATTTGGCGAAATACACCTGGGTCTCTTTTTGTGTGGACTTATTTAACATGATTTTGAAGTTATGTGATTTATATTTCACCAGAAGTCAGACTCCGATAATGCGCTATTACTTTAAATAATAAATTTCACGCACTTACGTTATATTGAAAGTAATAGCACATTATTGGAATTCGACTTTCATCTTAATAATTTCAATATTTTCAGTGCTTTATAATAGTAAGATTTTATGCAATAATGAAATTAAAATCATGATTTCCACATTTTATGCATACACACATTAAATTTTACAAGACTATAATGTAAATTTGTTCAAACATTGTGCATGTTAATTTTGCTTTTTAAATCACATTCTGTTTTTGCTTTTTAAAAAAGAACATAATCAATTATTAATCATTTAGTGTCTGCAAGTTTATTTTTAAAAGATGAGTAATAGCAGTGAAACGAAATTTGATTTTTAAACAGAATTGAAACTTAAAGACAAAAATAAGAATTTAATTTTTAGTTGTTAGTTTTAATTAAATTTTTCCCATCAGTGGTGAATAAATGTCTTTTTATTATCATAAGTCTAAGTTCATAAACAATTAATAAAATCATCATCTCAAAGATTAATTACTAATTACATTGTCAACAGAAAACCATTAATACAACATGAGAGTGAACTTAGCGCTAGTTGTATTTCCTCTTGTGAGAATCTGATTTTTTACCAGTTTGCAAACGAACGTGTATTTCAGCAAATAGCGATTATAATTAAAACGTGTATAAAAAATGTAAATTACTGTACTGTAAATTATGCATAAAAATATATTATTTGGAATAAATTAAATATTATAGTTAAAAAAAGTTTGTCTTGTATCAATTTTTTTCAAATTTGAAATTTTTTATTAGTCATATTTTATTTCCTTATTTTTTTTGTGCGAATTTTAAAGTAATTTTACGTTGGTGCTTTGCTTTTACGCGAATTTTGAAAAATCACAGACCACCCCCCCCCCTTTTTCAATGTAAGTTACGTCTACTTTTGCACAATTTCATTTACGCATGTTTTCTGAGGAATCTATCGCGTAAAATGAGACCCAGGTGTACTATTTTATTTTATGATACACTTATTTTAAAATAAGAATAATTTACTATCCTGTTGTCTTATTTTTAAAAGTATTCTAGTTCTATTGTTACAGAATAATCATTTACTAATGCTTTTAAAATATAATTTACAATAATATCTGAGATATACTTTTATCTCCAATTGGCTACTATTGATTAGCATATTAACTAATAATTCTCTATTTATAGCATTAAAAATAAAATATAGAATTAGAAACTTAATCTTTACCTGATATATGGTAAACATTTCTAGCAGATTGTCATAATAATATTAATTATCATACAAAACATAAATAAGAAAACTATTGTGCTGGCATTTTTGTTAACTTAATAACAATAAAATGGGAAAACTTTTTAGAAGCCATGCACACAACATACTAGATTTTTCCCATGTTCATATAATAAATTATTTAAATCTTGAATTGTCTTACCAATCCATCAGCAAACTACTTCTGGATAGTGATGATAATATTAATACATATGTGCATCTCTTATTATGCTATTCTCACACCTTAACATTAAATTACTAACATATTTGTTGGTTTTCTTGTAAACTGCTAGGAAGGCACAACAGGACAATACATACATTACTTTACTTTACTATACACTATGAATAAAAAAGTATCCTTGAAGTGACTATATACTCCAAATTCTAACTTATCAATTGCCGTAACAATTTTAACACATACATTGACTTCATTTGACAAGGTGGAATATGAACTTGATATCTTCATGAGGCTTCTCAGAGACACAACTGCACAAATAGGAAATAAGCAATGGCATATTTCAACACCTTTTCTCAGGTAAATATATGTATGGACAAGGTCCTAATACATGGAAAATGGAATATAAACCAAAGAAAAATCATATCTAAGGATCTAAATATGCTAGCTAAGCACAAAAGACAATAATTAAATATCCAAAATATAATCCTCTCATGAAAGAAAATACCAAACATTGGGGAGAGCAACTCTCAAATCCTCCAATGGACAATATAATTAGAACATAACATTCAAAAGGCATATGCATCTTGCACTATCCTGGGCATAACCATGGCAAGATAAAAGAAATTATCACTGCAAACTAGAGAAATAAATTTTTTATCTCTAAAATACATACACTAAATAATGTACAAAACCAACAAATAAATACAAGTCAACATGACATTAAAATATTTTAAATAGCATAATAAAATTTTGTAAATAATAAGAAATATATATATAGTTAATAGCAGCATAATATTTTGAAATAAAAGTGGACATAAATAGCAAATGCAAAATTAGTATGCAATGATAACAGATAGGACTTATAATTTGGTAATTTCCTTTTCTCTCACCTCAAATAGGCAACAGATGATCATCTTCAATAGAACCACAGAATCCAGTTTCCAATTAGTACTACCTGGTTTGTAGCAATGCATTCTTATGGTCTACATTTCAATAATAATTTCAATCATCTTTATGTAACTGCAAAGAATAGACAAAACTTAATACTTATTACAAATGTTGATGGTCTTCAATCACTTTGGCAAATTCAGTTCTTCAGCTATAGTTGTTCTAAGGTTGTTTTCTGGAATGTACCTGAAATATGACAAATACTGTCCAGGAACAATAAGCAGGAAAATAAGAGAGCCCTTTTTTGTAACAGTACATGCAGCACTCTCCAATCACAATTTTAGTCAATTTAATCATATTTTTATTAAATCATTAATAAACCCTTTTTATACAAAAATAATCTAAATTAAAAGAAAAATTTAAATCAAGGATTATAAGCATGATTAAATCAAAATAAAATTTTATATCCACTTTTCTCATCTATAAAATTTTTCTTATTTTCTTCTTTTATATATAAAAAAAGAAAAATTAATAATATACACTTTTCTTATCTTCAAATTAAGGAATTATTTTTAATTAAACCTAAAACAAAATTTTATATCATTTTTTCTTACTTAATAAATTAATTATTATAAACCAGATGTATTTTTATTACATTACATATTGCTCTTAAAATATATAGACATAAATACATCCTTTTGTCATTTATATGTATGTTTATATTTATAGCTAAAACACACCATTTAAATACAACTATAATATTTCATAATAGAAATATTCATTTTACTATTTACAATTTATAGAATCACAACAAATCATTTTTTTAATAATTTAGATGTATATGATAATGCCAACACATAAAATTATTGTAATGGTTGTCATTATGTTACCGTATCAAAATGATGTTTAATACCATTTTTAAAAAATATGGGGAAAAGAATAATAATAATAATAATGTTAGTAATTCAAATGAGTAAGCTTCTAATTTTAAGACCTGTAGCGGTCCCTACTATCGCATTTTATACGCATGTGCTTGAGGCTACAGCCTTAATGAATATTAAAAGATTAAAAAAAACTTTTAGAAAAAAATAATTTTAAAAATATATATATTGTTAAATTGGATATATGTAACATGTAGGCAAATATAGATCCAAGTAAAGCATTTGAAATAATTATGGAAATGTATATTAAAGATAATAATAAAAATATTAAAATAGAATGTAATCAATTAGATGACATTTTAAACATATGATGTAAAGATGTTATATTTGTATACAATGAAAAATATTATAAACAATGTAAAAGTTTAAGTATGGTGAATTGTTTAATTGGGTTACTGACATTATTATATATAAATATTTTTAAACAGAGATTTTTTAAAGGAAAAAAGTACAAACCTATATTTTATGTGAGATATGTTGATGAGGATGTTTTTAGTGTTTAATGGTAATGATAGGAAATTAGAATATTTTTTAAAATATATTAATTTGATCGATGAAAATATTAATTTTACAATGAGGAAATAAATAAATAATTCAATTAATTATATGGATGTTAACATTAAAAAGATCATAAAGAATTTGAGGGTAAATATTGAAACAAGTATATTTAGAAAAAATAATTTTTATGGATTATTAAGTAATTGGAAATCAGATATAAAATATATACATAAAATATGCATTGTTAATAATAGAGTAATTAGAGGAATAAATTTGTGTTCAAGGGAAATTTAAAGAAGAAATAAATGAGATAATAGGCAATGAAAAATGATTATCCAAATAAAATTATTAATAAATTATGTGGAAAGAAAACTATTGAAAGAATAAAAAGGAATTTGAATAAAAGGAAAGATAAGAAGGAAATTATATATAGCAATTATAATACATCAAAAATAATTTTTTCAAGATTAAAAAAATTATGAAGGATATAAATAAAAATATAGAAAGGAATGTAATTTATTTTTAAAACCAGTATACAAAAAGAAATTTAATTTAGGAAATGTGATAAAAGAAACAGAAAATAGGAATATAGAAAATATAAATGGAATTTAAACAAGGCAAAACTCTCCATATAGTAGTGCCACCCTGTGCCGACCAGAGTAATCAATGGATGCCAGAAGGCTTGTGCATAAAATCCCTATCTAATGCCTACTCATCCAATATCCCCAGACTAGTTTCTGGCTTGTGGCCTTCATCAGTGAGGAGGAGAGTTTTGCCTTGTTTATAAATAATTATGTGCTAGTATAAGTGATGGTGATCATGTGATGATAAATGAAATTTATAAGACTGAGTATTTAGATTGTAAGAGAGATAATAGGAATGTACCATATATAGATACAATGAAGAATAAATTAAGAACAGGGTTAAAACAACATTTGAATGATAGAAATTCAAATGTTAGTATACATAGTAAAGAATTTGGATATTTAGATTTTAAGATAAGAATGTTAAAAAAAGTAAAATTATATAAAGAAAGAATGACAAATGAAAGTTTATATATAAAAAGGGAAAAATCTATCTTAAATAGAATGAATTATATAAAAGATAGATTAAAATAAAAACAAATTTAAATATATATATAAAATAAAAACAGGATATTGTTTTAAAGTAAATGGTTAAGAGTATAAAAAGGAAAAAAAGAAAGAAAATTATTGATGCTTTTATGTATATAAAGAAATGAGTATGTAAAAGGAAAAAGTTTGGAGAGAAAAAAAGAGCTAACTGTAGATTATATCATGTAATATATATGCAGAAAAGGTGTATTGATAGATAAATAAAGAGAAATGTTATTGTTTTTATGATAAGGGAATATACATTTTTATATAGTAATTTTATTTGTAATAATAATATATATAAATATGGAATTTTATAGACCCTTAAAAATGACTACAGAAAAAAAAAATGTTGAAACATTGGTTATTAAAGATGTGAATATGTATATATAGTTGATAAGAAGAAATAAAGTTTTTAAAAAGAAAAGGAGGATATACAAGATGATTGGATTCAATGAAAAGAATATTATAGATCAGAATATTTACATATGATTTTCTATTATCTATGATATCTATAACAAAACTTTAACCCAGATGACATAAATGTATGGATTAAAGATTTTTACTGATGAAAACCTCTTTGAAGCATTTTATTTTCAATTTAACTTTTCCTTTATTTTTTAAATATTTAAAAAAATATATCATTTTTTCTTCAGTAATTGTTCAGTTCTATGCTTAAGATACAATGAATTATGCAAAATTAACAACTGTTTTTATATGTAGAAAATGATAATTTTGATACAAATTAAAAGTTGCTGGTTTTATATTGAACTCTTTTAGCTTACATTTAATTCACATTTTTAGCAGCGATTTATTTGTTTTTTTCCCTCAGATGAATTTCTATACATATTCCTTATTGTTAAAATTGTACATCCAGAATCTAACATCATAGTGTATCATAAACCTTATTAAAACTCTTATTCAATATCCTTCATAACTCTATTCCTATTAAACAATACTTCATCTTTAGATTAAATTTAATTTTGATTCTGGACAATCTTATGTAAGAAATGCCCAGAAGATATGTTCTATTTATTTCAGACTCAACTGAGATTATTTGTGTTTTATAAAAAATCAATCAGATTTTAAGATGTTATTATGCAATTATTCTCAGAAAAATATTGGCAACATACTAAGCCTTTTTAATGATAAAAATTTACAAATAAATAATCAAGTCTTGTTTTCAAAAATATGTATGGATGTTCTTAATTTCTACTTTTAAAAAATCATAGTTATAAAAATAGGAATGAGACCTCTTTACTACTTTTTGATTTAAACTGTATGTATCTCGATTTAATCTGTTATTCATCAATTTTGTATTTACTTGTTTTGTTTACTTGAGCTTCTGCATTACTAATTATATCTCTACTATAATATTATTATCAAGGAATCACATGCCATGTAATCTCTTTGCTGCTGACTTAATAATATTTGTCCACACCTTTGTGTTTGCACATACGTCTTTCTAAGTATGAGCTCCTATGACTCTTAGGTTGCCATTTATACTATCAAAAAACTGCCACTTTGAACATTTTATTGGTGTTCTTCTTCTATAGCCATTCTTATCATTCCTTTTTTTCTGAGAACTTCATAAGATAACTTATGCTTTTAATTTTTTTGATCTTAATTTTGACCCCAATATCAGCTTTTTTAAAATTCAAATTGTATATCTCTCTATTTTTTAAGATTCTTCAGCACTCATCAATATCTATTTTCAAAGCATCAAAATTCTGTACAATTTTAGACTTTCAAATATTCCTAATGTTGGCACATCCTGTTTAAACATGGTCCATTCACATGCACACTTTAATGTCAGCTGAATCAAAAATTGATAAAACTTAGATCTTATAAAAGCTGTCTAATTTTCATAAATCTTAAAAACATATAATAATTGAACATTGAATTCTACTGGAAATTTCTGCTTTCATAACATTTTTTGCATTAACATAGTTTCTAAGTATAAATATTTAAACTCATGTCCTCCAATGATTGAGTCAGATTGATTCTGTAAATGTATATTCAATTGCAATTTGTGAATAATCATGAAAGAAATATTTTAATTTATATACATTTAACTGTTACTTTAAATGCTGAATATAACCTTCAATCTCTTCTTTATTTTTTTTGTAAAATAAAGTATTTTTAAGCAATAAAATATTATTCTGCTCCATTCTATTTCTGTGTCATCCGAGTAATCATCATAAAGCCAAATATACCCTCAGACTAATTTATGGCTTTTGATCTTTCTCTTTGAAGAGAATCACCTACTAGGATGGTTTCTTAAACAGTGTACCTTTTTTAAAATACGATATAATCAAATACTTAATTATTTGATATATATAAATGGAAAAAGTTGGATATATATCCACAACATATACTCATTTTTTTTAAAAAATATTTTTTATATTTTCAACTCTTTTGGGAAACTGTGCTATAATTGAAAAATTCATATTTTCAGTTATTGGCATCTATATAAATTTTACTCATAAATGTTTACTTATCAATCAATAAATTTTATCATATTTTCAAATAATTATTTTATCCCAGAAATAATACAGCGATAAAAGAATTATATACTAGAAAACTTAAAGGATTATTAGTAAAAATTCTTACAAATGTTTTAGTAAACTATTATAATAAGATTTTAGAATTTATTATTAATAAGAGAAATTATGTCCTCATTTTAAATCAGTCAAATATGTAACAGCTTGCCGTTTATTATTAACAAACTGGAAAACACTGTTGCTAGGTTACGGTGACAGCTAAGACTTTCCACTAGTTTCTAGTAGTTTCCAGTACGGAAAAAAAATGATGAGCGCACAATTTATGCCAATCAAAGTGCAGTTGTGACAAACATGTTAAGATTAATGATAAGAGCAAAAATGTGTAATTTTTTATTAATAAGAAGCTAATTGTGAGAAAATTAATTTGCATACATTAGTATAAAATACTGTAGCTTTTTTGATCTCATTATTTATCCAAAAATTCCCATGATTATGTAAAAGAAATCAAAATTTAATCTCTCGCTCTCTCTTTCTCACACACACAAATCCACCAGCTTCTCATACTATATTTGACAGAATCTTATTTAAATTGAAATTATATAATGCAATAAATATTTTGCTAGCATATATATATAGACTGGCTTCATGATATAATGATTAGTTCACCATCCTGCCTGACCACGACTAGATCTTATATTTCAAGTGACTAAGGGTTTAAAAAATTAAATAGGACTTTTTCTAGCTAGGCATCTAATAAGCAATCTATTTCCTCGTCCATTTGATGATCAATAAATGAACATCAAAAAATAATCAAATGGTTATTGCTTGGTAGTTCATAGGAATTCAAGCACTGGAAATTACAGAATTGGAACTGTGATTCATAGATTCTCAGTTCCAAAGTCCACAATTCTACCGTTATACTAAACGACACAGGAAAATAAATTATTATGATATATATTTTTAAATTGAGAACAAAATAAAAATTATCACTCTTCAATTGAAAAAACTACTTTTTTCCTATTCTTCTGTGGATTGATGCTAAACAATCTTTACCCTTATTTAGACTATTTATAGATATTTATATTTACTGTACCTTTTGCATATATATATATTGTAACAGTATGGAGCATTTGGGGTGAACCTGAGTTGATGGCACTCATCATCATCAACCCCAAGTCAATGATAAAATTTAAAATTACAAATAATATAATGAGGAATGTGGAGCATGAGATCAATACAAAACTGTAAATAAGCATGTGATGACACTTATCATTATCAATACCATTTAACAAAATATAAAATTAAACACACAAATATATATTAAATAAGTAATGAGATCATCACAAAACTATAAATAACTATAAATAAGTAAGAAACTATAAATTCACCAGCACCACACAAAAGCAGTAATCATCATCTGTCATTGTGAATGATCAAAAATGAAAATCAACAGTCAATCTTGAGACTGGATTTGAAATGGGTCTATTATAGACCAGGCTAAATATTTAAACCTTGCCATCTTTGGGCAGATTATTTAAATAGTAATTTAGATGCACAAACGTAAGGGCTAATCCATGAAAATATATAACAATAAAAACAATAATGCTGAAATACTAAACCATGCTGATCATCTTCAATGCTTTGGCCACTTAATACTATTAATGTACTGGCTAATTATAAACTTCATTTCTAAATAAATAATTAAAATGAAATGTAGGGCATGGAGTTTAAAGAATATCCCTTTTGCACCAATCAGGATCACCATCTACTGGATCTCCCATACACACTAAATATAAACCTCTTTTATATAACCGACCATTATGCATGAATCCAGCTTAGTGAACAAAAGCTCTATAATTATTATAGTGAAAAAAAGATATAATACAAACATAATATTTCAAATCTATTCTATGATTGAGTAAATTCATTAGAATAACTTTAACAATGAAATATTAATTTATTAAGAACAATAAAAATAAAATGAAGGTCTGTAGAATATTGCTATACTTATAAATTAAACCTTCTAATTTTGATGAATACAAAAATAAATCACCTATTACATTGTAATTTATAAATATGTTTCAATAGGTTTACATAAAACACTTACATAGAAGCACATAGATGTGCTGTATAATAATTTATGAACATATTTAAATTGTCATAAACCCATAAATGAAATTCATTTTTATAATACATAATTAATGACTGATTTAACATATATGTGTGTGTGCATGGAAATGTGTGCACACACTGACATTTATATCATATATTTTAATTTATCAAAATAATAAACTTATTAGAAATGTATTTTTTACAATTAATTTCATGTTGAAAATATAAATAAAATTTACATGCCTGTGTGTGTATATATATAAAAAAATAATATTAATCAAAGTTATTAATTCATTCATCTCTAATGGTAAAAAAAAATTTTTTTTTTTAAAGTAATATCACTTCTTTGACAGTCCTTCATAAAAGTTTTCTTTTTCTTTTTAATAGGTAATTCCTAATTATTTATAAATGATTTTAAAAATACTCCAGCAATTTTTTTTGTTTTCTAATCTAGAAAGATTTTTGGACTTCACTTTTTTTTTTTTCAAAATTAAATTATCTATGAATCAATACTTTATTTTTTACATTTTTAATTCAAGCAAAAATTATTTACTCATTTTGCTTTTAAATTATAGAATTTTAAATCTCATTTCAATAAATTATTTAAGATGCTATCATTCTTAATATACATAACACTACTCACCAATTCTATATATATGATTTACTACTTTATCTGTGCCTCTCTGCATATATATATATATATATATATATATATATATATATATATATAAAAACTAATTCTTCATCAAGCTAATAGACACTCTGGGTAAGCTGGTTCCATCTAAACAGTAGACTAGCTTATTATCATCTTCAGGAAAAATATAATCTGATAACTATTTATCTGAAGTGAGTTCCCTTCAGTGTCTGCTATCTAGTGCGTGCATATATGAGCTATGAACCACATAAAAGCTAAGATTGCTTGCACGTGAATCTAAACTCTATTATAGTGAACTAGTAGCAGCATCTGACTTGCACTGTCTTGTCTTCATAGTAACTTTTCATAACTCTAAAACTTAAAAAAAAAACTCCCTTAATCTTTTTTTCAACCTTTGTGTGGTCAAGGTGAAAAAATACAGTAATTAAAAATAAGTTGTTTTTTTTACCTTGAGTAGAAAAAGTTAATGACACTTTCAGTTCATATTAATCCTTTCAAAAACAATCCTATAGAACCTTTATCAAAATAAGTTATACAAGCTTTAATTTAAAAAAAAATTAATCTAATCAAAATATATAGTGGAATTTTATAATTATCATTATATTTATTGTATCATAAAAACATGCTTGTTTTAATTTCAAAATCAGAATTAATAAAATATTAATTAGACATTTTTAAATGTTTAATTTATAATATTTTTTTTAAATTCTAAATTATTTAATCCTTAACTGTTATTTTAGTGTAATATACAAAATATCTCCAAATTTTTTTGTCTGTTTATTTCTACTTTCCTTTAAATTTTGTATATATATGTACACACACTACTATATTGTTGTGTGCCATGAATTACACAACCATCTCAATATATATATATATATATATGATTTACCTTAGACACTTTTCCTCATACCAGTTTTTCATATTATATGCTTTGTATAAGTGGTACAGTGATAATGTTAGTTTTAAGACCTATAAGTTCTTGAATTCCAATTCAATCAAATGTTAAATGATCTTGTAACCTACTAGATATTTGATTACATAATATTTTATTCTAGATTATACCATGTGGAATTAATATCAGTAGCACATGTTTTTCTCATCAAGCTTTTTGTTCTAGAAAATCTTTCTTTTAAATTTCAACATTTGTCAGACTTTTTTGTAGACCTTACTCGTAGTTTTTGTTAATTTTTTTATAGGTTTCTTTATTTTCAATTTTTGTACTTTTATTTTTAAATATATTATGCTAGATATCACTTAGGTAAAGCTATAGAATTTTTAAGATTTTTTTTTGGTTTTACTTTTTTCTTCCATTTTAGTCTATTCTAATATAAATACACATGGGTCTCTTTTTACATGGACGTATTTAATACGATTTTGAAGTTACACGATTCATGTTTCACCGGAAATCAAACTCTGATAATGCACTATTACTTTAAATAATACATTTCATGCACTTATGTTATATTGAAAGTAATAGCATATTATTGGAATTCGACTTTCATCTTAGTAATTTCAATATTTTCAGTGCTTTATAATAGTAAGATTTTATGCAATAATGAAATTAAAATTATGATTTCCACATTTTATGTATACACACATTAAATTTTACAAGATTATAATGTAAATTTGTTCAAACATTGTGCGTGTTAATTTTGCATTTTAAATCACATTCTGTTTTTGCTTTTTAAAAACGTAATCAATTATTAATCATTTAGTGTCCACAAGTTTATTTTTAAAAGGTGAGTAATAGCAGTGGGCACAATTAAATTTGACAATTAAAAATTAAAATCTGATTTTTAATTGTAATTAATAATTTAAAAATTATGGCGACTTGAAATTAATGTGATGTGAAATTTGATTTTTAAATGGAATTGAAAATTAAAAAATTAAAAACAAAAATAAAAATTTAATTTTTAGTTGTTAGTTTCATAAACAATTAATAAAATCATTGTCTCAAAGATTAATTACTAATTACGTTGTCACCAGAAAACTATTGACACAACATGAGTGTGAAGTTGGCACTCGTTGTATTTCCTCTTGTGAAAAATTGATTTTTTTACCAGTTTGCAAACGAACGTGTTTTTCGGCAAATAGCAATAATAATTAAAACATGTATAAAAAATGTAAATTAGTGTACTGTAAATTATGCATAAAAATATATTATTTTGAATAAAATTAAATATTATAGTTAAAAAAAGTTTGTCTTGTATCAATTTTTTTCAAATTTGAAATTTTTTATTAGTCATATTTTATTTCCTTATTTTTTTTTTTTTGTGCGAATTTTAAAGTAATTTTACATTGGTACTTTGCTTTTACGTGAATTTTGAAAAATCACAGACCACATCTCCCCCTTTTTCAATATAAGTTATGTCTATTTTTGCACGAATTTGTTTGCACGTGTTTTCTGAGGAACCTATCTATCATGTAAAACGAGACCTGGGTGTATTAAAATATTCTAAAAAAAATCATTTACCTATTATTTTTTAATAATGATTTTTTTACTTCAAATATTTTGATTAATCTCATAATTTCATTAAGTTATTTATTGTATTTATTAGGTTTTAAGTTAAAATCTCTTTCCTCTATATTTTATATTTAACACCATTATCTTCCAACTTTTTATCCTAATTTTCAGATCTGAGAAATTAAGTGCAATAGTAGAGTGTCATACTTCAAAGCTAATGATTTTTTAGATTAAAAGTCAATATGTAATTTTTTGTGCCTCAATGTCACACAACTTCTTAAATGCTTACCTATTAAATAATCTGTGCTAACTTTCTAGACATTTGAATGTGGTAATTTTTGAGTATCACCAAATCTCAAGCAGTTTAGTTTCTTTTTTTGTATATGTTTTTTTTTAATTATCATTGTTCTTGCTCTCATTTTTATAATATATATATATTCTAACCTTCCCTCTCTTGCTCCATAATAATAATAACAACAACATGCCAATAGTATACTAACTATTCCGAATTTTCATTACTTATTTATTTCCGGTCAATAACAATTAATATTAATAATAATTCCGGGTTCTTTAGCTCAGTCTATTAAACATATTATTATGATTTAAATAAAACAATTACTAGCTCAGAATTTTATAAAATCTAGTCGTGTCTATGAAATAAATCAACACAAATATCTTTTATTATTTCCATGAGACCTGGAGCAATAACAAAGGAACAAGACGAAGTATCATATCTTAATACTTTTAAAACAAAATCTAGCTCACATAAAATAAATTAATTAAATAAAATAGAATTAAATTGATCTAATCATATCAAATCAAATAGATAAATTAATAAGTAAATAAATAATTAAATCTCAGGTTTATGAATTGTAATTAAAACTGATTTTATATTGCCATAGTAAACTATGATAAGGGAATTTTATGTCATAATTCACTACGTAAAGAATAACTAATTAATAATAACAATGACAATAATAGAATAATATAATCTTCTTTTCTTTCTAGATGTATTAAATATTTTCGTGGTAACATTTATTAATCTGATAATCAAAAGTTATGTGGTAACGTTCGCATATATTTTACTTAAATATTGTGGCAATTAACCCATGACCAATACCTGTTCTACTTATACTTCTTTCATTTTATTATGTAAATAAAACAAAATAAATTATTAAAATTTCTAATATTTATTATCCTGTGCAAAATCATAAACATGTTTAATTATAAACGTGCGTTGTGATTTCATGCATTTTCATGTGTAGGAAAAACAACAACCAAGACACAAAGCTTACTAATAAAATTTTATAACATTTTATTAACATTATAACAAGTAACAATTTGTACATTATTTACAGCGGATATCCCTATCTACTTATTACAAACTCTTTTATTTCTACCGTTGATGTCTTAACATTATTATTATCCAATTTTATTTTACCCTTTTACCATTAATAATTACAAAAATATATTTCACAATATTATTATCTTCAGATACATGTTTTGAGCTTAGTTTAATACACAAAATTCTATCTATTAAAATTTTCTATTGACATTTATATCCTTATAATTTCAGGTTTATATTTCTATAAAATCTTTACTTTTATGTAAAATTATACAAAATTACAAAATTCTAATTATATTCTTGTTAGTATGGAATCCTACAGAATTTAATCCTTATGACAATTTGATGTTCAGTTTTATCATCGATCATATAATAATTATCAGTCGAATTATTGATCCTATTCCTAGTTTTATATAGCGATTAACGTCATCCACACACCATGTACAAATACACATTTTTTTTATTATACATTTTAAATCATTTCGCCACACAAAACATGCAATCTCTTCTATTAAAATATCACGTACAATATTTTAAAATCTTATTATTGCTTTAAAACTTAATTCTAAAATTCTTTTTTTTTTTTTTCTTTATAAATTACATCATATGATTCTCCATCTTTTATAATACTGATACTTTCACTTTGGACTTATACAATTCTACTTTACTCTAGTAAACAACTATTCTTACATAACTAATATCTAGCTTCCTTTCTATCTTATGTATCATTTCTATAAAATTATCTCCCTGACGATGTATTTTCATGAAATCAAGATAGCGAAGATATAGATGCATTGGATCAAAATAAATAAGATATTATCCTTTATAAAACTTCGACAATCATGGCACAGTGAATTTATGGACGCCATAGAGGAGTGACTTTTATCTGTCTATCTGCCTCTAATATTGGAAGGATGCTAAAGCTATTTCTTCAGCTTCATCACATCAGAAAGTTTCAAAGATATGTAAAGACACTGTCCAGAATATATGTGCTCAGTTATAGGGCAAAGTTATCTATACTGAGGTCACACAAATTATTATGATCCCCATATTTCATTCCTTATATTTTAATAAAACATCCTCTTGGTTTCCTTTGATATCAGTATTCCCAAGTCACTATCTGACTGATTTCTTCAGATTCATCTCTACATTACATCGACAAATTCTTTGTCTATCTTGCTAATAATAATAAAATTCATTTTTAATATAACTATACAGCTATTCTTAAGAAAATTCTTTACTATACTTCTCGTACATTTCTATCTCTGTTGTTCTAAACTATTTGGATATTTTCAATATAAAATTCAAAAGAATCACATAATTAATATGTTACTTATTATTAATTATTTTAGATCATTTATTGCATGCACATTTTTAAAGTTTTACTACTCTCTCAAAGATATGTTTGATGTTGGATAAATGTGTACTTATAACTTTTCACATCGTTCATACCTCATTCATTAATAGATGACCTATAAAAAAAAATTACATTACATATTACCAATAATATTAAAATTACCAACGATCTCTATCCTCTGGATCGAATTTGTAAACTTCTCCATTCCAGGACTTCTAGTAGGTATTTAACATTTTCCATACACACATTTTATTTATTATTAATATTTCTCTCATTCCATTAGCTCATATTTTAATTATAACTATTATAAAATTTATGTTTATATGTTTCCCTAAGCTAATTCAAATTTTATACTTTAAATACAATAAAAAAATATTAAAATTATATTTACGATACATCTTTGTTGGATTCGCTTGGAAAATCGTTCCTTGCAAAGCTAAATAAAAAAAAAATGTACTTTATTTTCTTTAGTCACTTAATGTTCTATTTAAAATTTTAATTATGTTTATTAATTCTTCTTAGACGATGATCCTTAGTTTTCTTCATATTTTCCCACTTATTCTTGATATCTCCTTTATATAGTCTGCTAATTTTTTTCTTCTTTTTCCCCCCGCGCTTGGTTTTCCCTCGATGCATCTTGTACTTTATTTTAGAAAATTCAATAAATTTTTCCTTATTTCCATGGATCCATTTCCTCCTTTAGTGGTTACTTTTATCTCTGTTTAAACAATATTTCTTCCATTTAAATATATTTTCCTTTTTTCTATGATGAGATAAAATCCAGGTTCCTCTTAGTAAATTTATATAGCACTTTATACGGGATTATGGCTTTTCTTCTACTTTTTACTTTTAGAAATTATATTTTTAAATATTGTTTTCCTTTAATATAACATATTTTTCTTCCTCATTCTCTTTATATTTACTTGAACATATACTATGATTTTTCTCATAGAGAAATATGACTTAGTTTTAAGTATTTATAAAACAAATGTTCGTCATAAGATTCTCTCAATAATAAATAATTTCTTTCTTATATTTTCACACAGCGTCTTCTTTGTATTATTTTTCCTTTTTAGCGTTATAGGATTTAGTTTCTGGTTGAGCACGAATAACATAAAAATTATACAATTTTCACTCATTTTTCTTTCAATAATTATTTCAATTATTATTTTTGGTATTTCCATCTTTACTGTAGCATGAATGGTCAAATTTGAATAAATCCACTGGTAAGATCACGTAGAAATTAGCAAATCATCTTTCTGGATACAAGATTATATTATCTGTTAAAGACTAACTTTAGAATAATTATTAATTTATAAATTTAAACTACTTTTTCAGCTTTGATGTTACAAGCAATTCAAAAAGGTTACCGTCCTCTTCAACTTTCACATTCCGTCTCCCGCTTCTGTCTATCCTAGATTTTTTTTTCTTGCCAATTTAAATCCGTTGATTGGTCAATATTTGTTTTTAGCGCGAACAATATTAGTCATTCTATTTTGGGATAATAAATTGTACTTTTAAATAAATATTTATGACGTAATGTCTGGAATATTATTTTAACTTAATATTATTAAATTAAATTATAGTTTGATAAACTTATTTTTTGATCTTTAAAATAATTATTAAGACAATATATAACATTTTTAACTTTTAATTTTAATGATGGATGGCAATTATATCTAGTTTTAAATTCACAAACTTTATTATTATCTACCAAGTGTGTGTGTGCGTGAAGGCATTTAATATACGATCACGTGTCTATCAACTTTATAAAATAATTTCTTTTTTTATTTATGTCTCGGTTTAAATCACCAAAACTAACGTACTTTATAAAATTTTGGAAAATAAATTGAAACTTATAGAACCAAATATAACTCTCACCATCCTACAGTTTATTAATAAAAAATATACCCTATTAATTTTGACTAACTATAAAATTATATTTCATTTATTTAATCTATTAATTCTTAGACTATTATTTTAAAATTATTACAATAATTTTAGCTATCTATAGCTGTGTTATTTTGTATGGCCAGCTCTCACAACCATAAGCAATGATATTAAAACTTTATTTAACTGTTTACTTTTAAAATACTTTATTACACTATGATCTAGTAGGTATTTTAGCTTAAAATTGTATTACAAAACTATTATTACTTTTATATCACCTAAATATAACTTAAAATTTAAAATTTTTTTCATATTTGACCTTTCTCCCTACCTATGACCTACAGACAAGGGCACAATATATATATTACTATAAGATGTATATTTTATTAATATGTATTAGTAAGCATATAGTAAATGTATACATTCAGTTAATTATTTATTAACTACAAGTACTTTAATCAGAATAAATATTAATACAGATAAAAACAATTGATGGAATTAATTATAGATTTAAATTTTCATGTAGTGCTTTACAAAGAAATAACCTAATATTAAAAGAAAATTTATTTTCCAGCTCTTATAATATATATATATATATATATATATATATATATATATATATATATATATATATATATATATATATATATATAGAGAGAGAGAGAGAGAGAGAGAGATCTGGAATTTAACATTATAGCAGTATAAAAGCTTTACACCACATAATAAAGCATAAAAAAGTGCAAGTTAAGGCAAAGTACATGGTTGAGAGAATCAGCAAGTATCATTGACATCTTTTAAAAAATTAAAAAAACTAAAATGAATCTGGGCTGGCCATAATTTTACAATAAATATCAATAATTGGATAGTTGAAATCTTAAATTGAATCCCATCTGATTTAAAAATGTAAAAAGGCCACATGTAAAATGGATGCATGAGACAGCAAGTGCTAAAATGATATAGGGAAGTTATGGAATGAAGAAACTGGATTAAACTTGAAGAGACCTTCATTCTGCAATATATCAGTAATTGAAAATGATGGTGAAGATGAAAGATTAAATCTGAATAATAATATATTGATGTCTCCAGCAATAAAGATAAATAGATTGCATCTGAGAAATGATCTATTGGTTGGTAGCTCCTCCATATTCTGAAAAATACAAATATATTTTATGCTTTTATTTAATTTGAGAACTAATGCACTAAAAAATAAAAATAATAATTGATTTATAAATACCTCATGCTTCTGTTTAAAGTTACACATAATAATCAAAATTGTGATTCAAGAAAACACATTTTTTGCTTTCTCAGATTAAGATAAAAATATTTTTTAAAATATATATATATATATTATTTTTAATTTTTTGATATTTGTTTTTTTTTTTTTAATTTTATTTTAATGCATCTAAAATTTTTTCCTCAATATCACAAATTGTATTTCTCAATTTAATTAAAAATATTTTATATGTATATATTGTTTCAAAAGCATTTATTTATTTCCTTATAAACAGACTTTCCTTCTTTTTCTTTATATTTTAATTAACTATAACAGGCATTAAAATTTTCTACTCAAATTAAATGAAAGCATTTGCTTTTTAAAATATTGTGCATGATTCAAAACATACCAAACTGATGTGAATGTGGTTCAATCCTTCCCTACCAAAAGTATTAGGCTGGATAGCCCTGAAATATTGCATTATTACTGCAACACTAATGTTTTTAAATCATTTTTGTCATAAACAGGAAATATATTTCTCTTCGAATGTAAAAAGAAAAGAAGAAATGTCCCTAATTGATAGAAATAGGTGAAAAGTCAGTTACTAGATTGTTATTTTTATTATGGCAACATTTTAAAAAAGAAAATTTAATATAAGCAATTCAAAGGGAAATTAAAATTTCATCCTTCATTTTTTTCTTACTTTGTATTTTTAATTAAATGTAAATGTGTCTAAAAAAAAATTCAAATTATAGTTAAAAAATATTCTGACACCTATTTCTCAAGACTCAAACTTATCAAAATAATTTAAATGCAATTTGAAATGTGACTGACCAGTACTATTAGGCTAAACAATCCTGAAATATTTCAGGATTATATTGAAGAAAATCAATTCTGTAAAAGTAGATAAGGATTCAACTCAAACAAACTGAAATCTTAAGTTAAATAAATGCATTCTGAAAATGTTTTCTCATTATTTAAGAATCATTAACTTCATATTAAAAATCTTGAAATGATTATTAAAATCATGATAATTATTTTTTTGTGATTAAAAATAATAATTTGCTATGATTTTCTGTTAAGCATTCATTAACATTTCTTTTATGTGCATTAAAATAATCTACTCTTTTTGGCACTTTTAACTTAATATCTTTTATTATTACTATTTTTCCTTAAAATTTTAACTCTCAATTCTATTCATTTGTCATCAAATACAGCTCTGAAAAAGATTACTAGACAATTGAAATTGTGAAAAAAAAATGCACTGTTGATTTGAACACTTGTGTGACTAAGATTTATAACTGATATGAACTCAAGTTTGCAACATTTAAATTTTATATATACTTCTTTAAGTTTGAGTGATATTTTTGGAAAATACAACTACTTTTTAATACATCTATTATAAAAATTAATTTTAACATAACTATAAGAATGAAAAAATTATAAAAGTCAGAAGTTTATTTAAAGAAATAAAAAATTAAGACTTATTTTTTATATTAGCGAAAATAAGTATTTTTTGTCTCACCACTGCAAGTTTAAAATCTTCTAAAAAACTTGATATGATTATAAAAATAAATATACTTTATCTTTATTAAATAAAAACAACTTTTAAAAGATCAAAAAACTACATTAAAAACAATAATATTGTCTCTAGAATCATTTTGCTTGGTAAATTAAATATTAACAAGTGCTGCCATTTTGAGAAAGTTAAAGTTCTCATTTAACCATCAAAATACAGAGCTTTATATTTTCTGATAACTCCTGCAATCTATTAATAAAAATTAAAACTGAAATATAATTCTTTACTGATAATTTGAAAGAATTCTGTAAGGTTGGAAGTAATAGTATTGGTGTTCAGATATCATCTTTATATACCTTATTTCCAGAAAAGTTAAGCACGTGTGCCTTTCAGAGATAAATTAGAATTATCCACAAAAGATTGAAAATTGCAAGAAATATATATTTTTTATTATAATAATATGTTTTAAATTGACTTTATACATAGTGATATACAACTGGTTGGTCAGATAATTCTTAGTTTTTTTAAATAAAAGTTTTTTCTCTTTGTTTTATTTTATTAATACTATTTGTATAAGCACAAAATATGCAATATGTTGTAAATCTTCATAACATTTCATTTACTATTTCTTTTCTTTCATTATAATTGATTTCTGATTCCTGTAATTAGCTTCTGGTGTGCCATTTATTTTGTGTTTACAGTTTAAAATTACTTCTACAATTTTGTAAATGAATTTTAAACAAGTGTAAAGATCTCTGCAATATCATTGTATTCAATGCCTTTAATATGTATTAATTTGGGATCATCTGCTTTCAAGTTGGATGTATGCATTAGTAAATAATTGTAGTTTATTTAAATCATTTATAACTCTAAATGCATGAAACCTAAAGCTCATTTGTGCAGATAAATTTATCTAGTAATTAAGCCAATCATTTAGTTAATACGTTATATTTAGTAAAATAAATTTTGTTCTTAATTAAAAAGTTGTTACTAGTAAATTTAACAAGTTTAAAAGTCATATAATAATTAAAATAGTATATTTGAGCTTCCATAGGGCAAGAGCTATTAAAAATTGATTGGAAATATCATACATTTTTTTCGACCTGCAAATTATAATTCTGACCATATTAAAATAATTTCATACAAATAATTGTGCTTTTCAAAAAAGAAAAAAATCAAGTAATGAATTGTATGAGAGCAAATCTTCTGATAGTATCTTATCTCAAAGGAATCTATTCTTTTTGTTTTCATCTGGTTTTTGAAAGTCCAAATTTCAGTTTGCATAAGTGACTATTGAAAAAAATTAATCAATTGATCAATTTTAATTTAGTGAAATACACTTGGGTCTCATTTTATGTGGATTTATTTAATGCGATTTTGAAGTTATGCGATTCATGTTTCTTCTTAATATCTTTGTATGCAGTTTTCTTTTATGCGATAAAAATTATTATATCAGAAGTCGAGCTCTGATAATGTGCTATTACTTTAAATATTATAAATTTCACACACTCACATCATATTTAAAATAATAGTGCATTATCGTTGTTTTCCAACTAATAATTTCAATATTTTGCGCACTTTATAATAGTACTGTAATAGATTTTATGCAATAAAGCAATTCATAATTCACTTAAAATAAGGATTTCCCCATTTTATATACACTACACACATTAAATTTTACAAGATTATAATGTAAATCTGTTCAAACATTATAGATGCCTACACTATGTATGTTGTTGTTTTTGCATTTTAAATCACATTCTATTTTTGCTTTTTATAAAAAGAGTACCTAATCAGTTAATCATTTAGTGTCTGCAAGTTTATTTTTAAAAGGTGAGTAACAGTGGTTGGCACAATTAAATTTGACAATTAAAATCTGATTTTTAATTGTAATTAACAATTTAAAAATTATGTATGTGATCTGAAATTAAGGTGATGTGAATCAATGAAATTTGATTTTTAAACGGAATTGAAAATTACAAAATTAAAGACAAAAATAAGAATTTAATTTTTAATTGTTAGTTTTAATTAAATTTTGCCCAACAGTGGTGAGTCAGTGTCTTTTTATTATTGTAAGTCTAAGTTCTTATTTTTATTTTAAACTTTTATTTTACCCCAATGGAGAGGAAAAAACACCCAAGAAAATGAATTTCTTTGGAAACAAAAATATCAATTTTAGATCACTTAGTGAAATGGAAAAAATCAACAGTGATTGGAAAACATTTTAATTGTATTTCCTCTTGACTTTGTTTAAGGAGAAGCTACATTACCTCACATCACATCACATCATGATGAATCTGATGTCTCAAATAGCGATAATGATAAAATACCGTACATGTATGAAAAAAATGTAAATTACGCATAAAAATATATTGTTTTGAATAAAATTAAATACTGTCGTTAATAAAAAAAGTAAAAAAAAATTCGTCTTGTATCAATTTTTTGCAAATTTGAAATTTTTTATTAGTCATATTTTATTTATTTTTTTTATGCAAAATTTAATTTTATGTTGTTGCTTTGCTTTTATGCGATTTTCAAAAATTACAGTAACCTATCCCCCATTTTTCAAGGTAAGTTAAGTCTATTTTTGTGTGATTTCTTTTGTGCGTTTTTTCTGAGGAACCTATCTACCACATAAAACTAGACCCAGGTGTACTGTTCCAAATATTAAGTAATCCATGTATATGCTGATATTCATTACTCAAATAATTTTCAATTTGAATTAAAAACAAGGGATAATATATACATCCTCATGTAGTGTATATTACCTCTTGTTTTTCTTAGAAGGTTTATATAGATCAGAGTAGTTTGAGCTTAAATGAAAGAATAAAGGTACATAAAAGTAGGGTTAGAAATAAATATCTTAGTTCTGCTTTGTATGTCTATGAAAAAGATGCAGGCCACACTATTAATTTTGATGAAGCTAAGATTGTCTTCTTTGAGAGAAATGAAATAAAAAGAATTAAAGAATCTTTATTATTGAAAATTTATTATTCTGAAGTAATTAACTTATTTAAAGGTTTTTTAATATTAAGGGTGGATGGGAAATAAATGGATTTGTGGGTAATATTTAATAAAACTATGGTGTTGTTTTGTAGTTCTATACACTTGAGAAGTCTGCTTGTAGCAGTGAAACCATTGTTTGTGTTTTTGATTTTATTTTTTTGACAATTCTGGTTGAGTTTTGGATTTGGGATCATTTTAATTATATATACATTGTAATGGTTTAGAAAATGCCGTTACATTATTTTAAAATGAAAATAAAAAGATCGTAAATAAAAATTGATTTATTAAAAAAAAAAAAAACTTAAAAACTGAAAATTAAAAGTTGTTTAATATATATATCGCACAGATGGGAGACTTTAAAAACTATTTTAAAAAAGGAAAATGAAAGTATTTGAAAGTTGTTGTTTTTTTTGTAAAAAAGTAAAGATGTAAAGATTTGATATTTTTGAAAATAGAAATAGTGTTGATTTCTATAATCTTAGAAATTGGAAATGATTGTTTTATGGGGCACTCGAATAATTAAATGGTCAGATAAGAGAATACAAAAAAATTAAATGACCAATGCACGCACGAAATGACAGCACGGACTGTAACTGAAACACAAGAGAATTAGTGATGTCTTGCTCGATGAATCCGAAGATTTGATGATAAGAGGCTAATAAAAATATAAAAGCCAAATGTTTATTATAATTGTTATCTTAGAGCTGACTATGAATATATCATTATAACTCGCTATATTGCAGATTTTCACGATGTGGAAGTCTGCAATAAATTTAATTTTCTAGACAATCAGCTGAGGCCTCTGGATGACAGTTCCTGACCAAATGCATGGCAAGTAGCAGTTTCGTTTAAAAAAAAGACAAAATCTACGAAAGTGATCACGAAGATGTACTTCTAAATCTGTTCAATCTGTAAAGTATGAACTCTTGTGTCTATCTAATAAGAACTTTTCTAAAATTGCAATTAATAGCTGAAAATAAGAACAATTATCTGGCCTAAAATCAATTATTAGTAATTTTTTATGCATTTGTTTAAGCAATCATTTCCATTTCTCTTTTTTTTTTGTGTTATGTGTAAATTAAAATGTATCAAATTAATGTTGGGTATAGATAGCTGCATGGATAAAAATTAATAACTTATGTTTAAATTCGTTTATGTTTATTTTAAGGGGTTAATTACAGGCTATTTGTTTCATAGTTAGGACAATGCTTGTGGAGGAATATATGGGTGTTTATATCAATGTAATGTGAAGCATGTTTAGCATACAGGGCAACATGCCCAACTGAATGCATGACCCCAAAGAAGCAGTCATATCGTTGAAATGGTCGCAGACATATTTCCTGCACCATTAACCCCTTCTAGCTCTATGGACAGGGATTTATAAGTTGGCAGAAAGACTGCTCTCCCCCATACATAGCACTCTTTAATTAATTTATATGCATGATTTCTTAGTCAGTCAGATGCACATTCCTGTACTGGACAAGGATCATGTCCTTCAAATAATATCATGCTGTCAGATGCACATTCCTGTCAGCATGATTTTATGCTAGCATCTTCATATTGCATTGGTTATGACTATATATCTGGAAGCAGGTGTTGGTTTGGCTACGAACTTTTAGTCTGAGATTGAATGAATGCTTTGATAAGTTTTTAAGTGAAAAAAAATCTATGTAGCCTATGTATACTCAACATGCTAAAGTAAAATATAATTTATATGTCCATCTGTGTGGTCTATTTAAAATAGTAATTTAAATTTTAAAAAATTAATGTTAAAATCTAAAAATAAATTTATTCCTCAATTTTAAATGTGCGTTAATAAAATCTGTTGTGTTATTAGCACTAGCAGTGATCTAGTTTATTTTTTTAATAAATATAGTTTAAAACCTCTGCTTTTTCATGAACTAGTGGCAAGGGCAAATGGTCAATAAAATAAAAGTTGGATTTTTAACAGTGTGTATCTGCCTACTCTATAAATTTTCCAGGTGCAAATACCTGGTGGCACCCTGTAGCAGAAGATATGGGAAGACTGGAAATATTCAGATCCTCCATGACTGTTATAATATATATGCCTTGACTTCAGCTAGAGTGTAGTGTAATATGTGTTGTTGAAAAGATAGTACTTAAGAAGAATTTAAAATGTTATGCAATTCAACGACTATATTTTAAAGCCTGTGAAAATTATCTAATTATTTATTATATATAACTCTTTATGGAAGAGCTGTTATATTTCCAATTTTCATACACATATATTATTAAAATAGAAATTTATATAGCACTACAATACTAGCCAAAACCATAAAATTTTATTATAATTCTTACATAACTATGGTTTCCTCTGTTAACAAATAGACTTTTTCAAGTGAAATTTCATTAAAACATACAACTTATATATATACAAAACAAAATAGTCTTAACAATTATTCACTTCAATAAACAACTTCCTTTTACATCAAAGGATGTTTTCATAAAATTGATGATCTCAGATTAAAAAAAAATTGTCATTAAAGTTTTTTTTACTCTTCTTTTCAATTCACTTTTTTCATAAAAGATAATCTCTGCATTGTCAAATAATATTTTATAAGTTGCATTCTGTTCATGAATATATAAAACTGAGTTTTGATATCTATTTTTAACTCTACTGTTATGAACTTTAACTCTTCATTAAGACTTCATTTACTCTGACTTATATAAGTTTTATGACAACTACAAGATATCTTATCAACTACTCCAGGAGTAGATTTGCAATCAATTGACTGTTTTTAAATATTTAGTAATGAATTTAAATTCAGGCCTTTTTTCCCATATCACTTTTATACCACCCAATAAAAAACTTATAAATCAATTTACTAATTGATGCCAAAGAAATAAATTCTTTATTAACACTATCAATTAAATCTTTATTTTTACCCATTTATAGACATATTTATTAAATATAATATTCCTAATAAATTCATGATTATATCCTAATTCAATACAATGTATTAAGTCTTCTATGAGTAAAAGGTTGATAACTATCTAGCTGTATCATATTTCTTAATTTTTTTGTTTTAATAAAATGACTACAAAATAAAACATGATCAACTTTATCAACATTTAAATCTAAAAATTTTAAGTTATCAAATTCAAATTGATCTTAATATTATCTGCAAAAAAAATATTCAATTTTTTTAAAACAGTAAGAAACACATTAATACTTTTTCCCCTATAAACTGATTGATAGATGTGTTTAAAATCTAAACTATCAAAAACACATTTCTTTTCTAAAACAAATTCATTAATTTTTTCATATGCCTCAAATGAAGAAGGTATACAAAATTGATAACTCTTAAAAACATTATAAGAAACACAAAAATACATCTTAAAGAAAAATTATCTTTATGAGATTTCAAATTGAAGAAAACCTTAGAAGTGAAAAAATCACTTGGATAACAATTTAAATAAATAGATTTTTTTTAAAAATATTTTTATTTAACATAAAATTATTTTAGATAGAACTACTTATTTAAATTATCCTAGTGATTTTTTGTCTCCTAAGATTTTCTTTCAATTGAAATCTCATAAAGATAATTTTTTTAAAAAATGTATTTTTAATTTTACAGGGGGAATTATTGATAAAATTTCAAAATGTCTTGTGAAGTTTTTTAAGAATTATATAGATTTAGGTCAATTTTGTACTTCTTTTTCTTTTGAGGTATATGAAAAAATTAATGGATTTGGATATTGAAAACATGTATTAATCAGTTGGTAGAAAAAAACATCGATTTGTTTCTTACTATTTCAAGAAATTTGAATATTTGTCTCATGATTTGCTGTTGTTATTAGAGAATTCTATGTATTTTGTGTGTAATGTTGTGTTTTATAAAATTAAAAATGGATGGGTTATTGGTTGTATTATTTTTTTTAAGGTGCTCTGTCTATATTGGTTTCTTAGAGAGTAGTATTATTAATAATTTTTCTGGTTCTTTAAAATTATTTGTTATGCATGTTGATGATTGTTTTGTTATTATACAGGAAGATAAATTGAAGAATTTGTTTTGATAGATTGAATTCTTTTGATTTTAGTATTAAACTTCCTATTAAAGATGTTACATTTAAATTTGATAAGTTAAAATTTTTAGATTTAAGTGTTGATAAAGTTGATAATGTTTTATTTTGTAGTTATTTTATTAAAGCAAAAAATTTAAAAATATGATAAGGCCAGACAATTATCAATCTTTTATTCATAAGAATCTTTCTTTAATGAACTTTTGTAATAATTTTGAAAATAATACTTATATTCAGAGGAGTCAATTTATACATATTATATTTAATAAAAATATCTATAAATCAATTAATAATCAAGATTTAATTGATCGTGTGAATAAAGAGATTATTTCTCTGGCATCAATTAGTAAATTGATTTATAATAATAGTTTTTTATTGGGTAATATGAAAGTTGCCTAAAAGAAAGGCCTGAATTTAAATTCATTACTAAATAGTTCAAAATAGTCATTTGATTGAAAATCTATTCCTGGGATAGTTTATAAGATTCCTCACAATTTTTATAAAATGTATATAGGTCAGACTAAATTAAGTCTTAATGAAAAAGTTAAAGTTTATAAGAGTAGAATTAAAAATAGATATCATAACTCAGCTTTGGGTATTCATGAACCTGAATACAGGTTATCAAATATTATTTGCCAATGTAGAGGTCATCTTTTATGAAAAAAATGAATTGAAAAGAAAAGTAAAAGAAACTTTGATGATATTTTATAAAATTTAAGGTCATCAGTCTCATGAAACCATCCTTTAATGTGAAAGGAAGTTGGATGTTTGAGTGACTTATATGAAGACTATTTTGATATATATATATGAAAAAACAAAAATATTATATATATATATATATATATATACATAATGTTAATAAACTAGAATAATTCTAAAAATGTCATACCTGTCAAGCAGAAAAATAATGTTGTGAATCAAATTTTTTGTGGATAGATGTTATCATATATAGGTGAATCAAGGTAAAATATTGAAAAAAGATTAGCAGAGCATGAATATACAAGTGTGTGAAAAGTAAAAATAATAATTTAATGACTGCTTCAGTTTTTGTGGAATATGAAAGATCAAGTAAATATAAATTTATGTTTGATATTGAAAGTGTTATGATTTTTCATGAAGAGATAAACCATTATAAAAAAATTAGAGAGATAACTTTAATAAATATAAATAAAATGAATTTGAGATTCATGGGATTTGGTTTGATGATGTTTGCTTCCATTTTGTTTTTTGAATTTAACAGCAGTTGAGGCAGGTTAAGGAATTAACTGAAAGTACTTCTGCAGATTGGAAGACAATATATAATAGTAAATTACCATTATATTTATTATATATATATATATTGTAACGTTTATTTATATACGTTGCAAATATATTGGCATTTGGTAAAAGCTAAAAAAATAAAAGTAAATTTAGATTTTTTTTTGACTAATTTTTTTTTTAAAAAAAATAACGTACAATGAAAGTTAAATTATTCTTTCGTTTTTTTTTTTTATGTAATTAGAAATAAAAGTTAGAATTGGAGAGAACAAAAGACACAAATTACCAATCTAGATAAGAGAAAGTAAAAATATTTCAACTAATTAAAGATGGCAGAATTATGCTGAAAAAATAAAGACTTTGTAACATAAATTTTATAAAGAATATATAAGATTATCAACGTATATTTTGACAAACAAAAGATATGTGCAGAAGTCTGAAAACTGGGCCTCTAGTATAAAAGGCAGAGGTCAGTTTGAAGAACATCTTGTTCATTGGTTTCTCTAGTTGGTCTTGGATAACAATAATATATCCAAGATCGCTCTACGCTGAAGTAATTCGGCATGTTGGAGTGAACCGGAACTTCTGTGAACATCGTGCCTGAAGATGTACACCAGAAAAGCTTTCATGACCGACTAGGAAAATGGACCACAAGATCAACTAATAATCAAAGGCCATGAGCTCATTTTAACCCCGAAAAACTATGCATAGTTATCTACAACCTTCGTGAATTCACAAAACTTACTGGCAAGTTAAGACTACTTATTTCTGATTGTGACCAAAATTAAGCATTTGCAAACAAGTCTTAAAATAATCCTGAATATAAACATTAATTTTCTTATTAAAGAGACTTTCATTTAAATAATTTTATACAAGATCTTGGAAATGAATTGTAATAAGTGAACATTATTAAATTACTTTATCCAACTGTTTTTTTATAAATTGATTCATGTTCTCTCCAGTTTAGTTAATTCATAATTTAACTTACAAATATTTTTAGTTTGTTTGAATAAAAGAGATTTTACTTTTATCAACCTTTTTCATGGTGCGTTATTAATAATAGATATTATTTTTTATTATTAAATTTATTATTAGTTTAATAAGTTTTAAAACGTAATTTACCTTTGCCAATATGTTGTAGGTTACAGGAAAAATAATATTGAAAGATAATTCTAGTTTATGGTAGAATTACGATTCTTAAATTCTAAAACCTATAAATTTAAAAAATATCTTTTCTTTTTAATTTGCGAGATGCTTTGTGACGGTTCAGTGGGTTCTTGTAGAACTCTGGTGCCTTTCAAATAAATTAAAAATTGATTTTCATCAATAGCATAATTCTCAACAATTAATAGGCCGAGTTTGATCAGGAAATATAGTTATGTTTTTAGAAATAGAAATACAACTTTCTTCTTTTCGACATAGCTTGATCAACTCACGCGCAGTTTATATTAGCATGTAGAGGCCTAGCAAAATGAAAAATGTTATAATATATATATATATATAATTAAAACAAGTTATAAATTTCGTAATTTGCCTTTAAGTTTGCATTTTATGATCACTAGATGGAGCTTTACCAATAGCCACAATACATCACATCACATCACATATTCACATCAAGCTTTGTTTACATAAGTGCCGAAAGAAATTCATGCTTTCAAATTGATAGAAAAGTGTTTGATATGTGCTGACTTTAGAGTTGGTATTTAGATCTAGTTTCTAGTCTCCCAGCCCTTCACTGACATGAGCCAATAAGCTCAAAACCAGCTGGTCTGGAGGTTGTGATACACAATAGAGATTTTGAATTCTATCTCTTTTGGCACTTATGTAAACAAAGCTTGATTAGAACTATTGGTAAAGCTCCATCTGGTGATCATAAAATGCAAGCTTAAAGGCAAGTTATGAAATTTATAACTTGTTTTAATTATTATAAGTGTACCTTTGAAGGATTTTGCAATGCTATATATTGCAGAGGCTTTTACTATATGGTGAAACTGAACTGAATTCACACCCAAATAGTTGTCTAATTTGTTAAGCTGGATTTGAAGTCATTTACCTGTCTGATAAATTCATGCTTTCAAATTGATAGAAACATGTTTGATAACTGCTGACTTTAGAGTTTTAGTTTCTAGTCTCCCAGGCCTTTACTGATGTGAGCCAATAAGCTCGAAAACAGCTGGTCTGGAGGTGAGGATACATGATAGAAATTTTGAATTATTCTATCTCTTTTGGCACTTATGTATACAAAGCTTGATTAGAGCTATTGGTAAAGCTCTATCTAGTGATCATATATATATGTTGTATGTTTGGTTGAATTTTACTCAAGAAAGTCTATTTGTTAATAGATGAAAGCATAGTTGTGTAAGAATTTTAGTAAAATTTAGTTATTTTGGCTATTATTGTAGTGTTATATGAATTTCTATTTTATTTTTAATTGCTATTATAGCATTAACCAATATTTAATATTTATTGGTTATTTTGGCTACTATTATTTAATTTTTAATTGCTATTATAGCATTAAGCAGTATTTAATATTTAATATATACTATTAATATCTAATGTATGAACCATTATATAATCTACAGTAACAAACTAAAAGAAGATTCACTTTTAGTTTAAAATGGTTCCAGCAAATATTATTAGATGACATTATTCAGTTAATCATGTCATTTTCTAATGGATACATTTTTTTTGGCTACATCATATTTTATCTATAAAATAATGGAGAAATCCCATTAAAACAATTTATATATATACAGAGCTTGCTTGGCTTGAGTTAGAATTTTGAATCTAATGTCCTAGCTTCTCACTGAAGAGAGCCATAGCTCAAAACTGGTCTGGGGATTGAGATCATCACAAATAAAGGCTGTTTAGAGCCATTAGCAGGCTCTTTATATATTACATATTGGTAATGCAAGCTATATACATTATGTGACATGTGACTGATATATATAAATATATATATATATAGCAACAATCTTCATACTTATTAATTGATGTTTGAGTGATTGATCATCTTTGTTTGCTTTTTAGTAAAAATTAGCTAGCATTTATTTACCAATTAATATTCAATAATCTTCTGATTTGGTGTGGCTCAGCTATCCAAAAGAAAATTGCAATACCTGTTAAAAAATTTCTTCATGTTAATGCAGCCAGGGAGATGTGTTGTTGTTGCATCATGAGCCTTTCATATATGCATATATTGTTTTCTTATAGTAATTAAAGCTAATTTTATTCATGTTTTTTTTTAAATTTTTTGTTAAACTATCTGAGTAATTGTAAAATTTAAAAAAACAAAAAACAAACGTAAATTAATTATTTAGCAGTTATAAAATTACTATTTTAGAGTTCATTGTGTTTATTATTTTTTTCTTGTTTGTTGTTGTTGTTATTATTATTATTTTACAGATTTGGTTTGATTGAGATTTTCATTGCTAATTATACAGGGATGGATGTGTTGAATAGGGGTCTACATCAGTTGACTATTCAATTACAATACTTTGGAAACCCTGGGTTTCCATAGTAGATGTGTTCACATTATGACATTTTTGTTATTGCTATCATTATTTAATTTTACTATTTCATTTCTGATCTTGTTGTTAGTTAGTGTCCCTCCTTCCATTTCTCATTAATAGTCTGTTATTGTCTTTGTTCATTGGTCAAAAGTTTTATTCATTTGTTCAGCTGTGTGAGAATCTGTATTTTATATTGTCCTTTTAGTTTATTATTTATTGCCAGTGTTGTTTGACTAGGCTGAGCTTATATAATGACTAGTTTTGCATGCTCTTATAAATTAGGTTGTAATTTTAATAGTGACCAGGTGATTGCATAGATATTTGGATGTGCAATCTTTGTATCTCTAGTCTCTATGTGTTTTAGCTTGTTGTAAAATGTTGCCAGATACCTTCTAGTATTATTTCCCAGGCTGAATATACATTGTGTGGACCAAAATGCATAAGTCCAAAGATTGCTGCTCATGCTGTAGGGTTTGTCTGCTTGTGTGTAAAATGTATTAGCTGTTGTAGAGTTTGTCTTGTTCTATATTGATTTAGCATATTGTTTTGTATAGTATTTAATGCTGTACAATTGTAAAATATATGCTGTTGTGTTTCTTCAGCAGCATGGCATAGGTTGCAGAATGGGTCTATTGATCTATAAAGACATGGATAAGAAATATGATGTTGGTAGTGAAAATAGATTTAGCTTGATCAAGAAGTCAAAGAACTTTGGTTCCATTGACCATTTTCTGAAGTTTTTAAGGAGTTGCTTGTTGTTTACTTCCAGCATTGGGATAAGGGTCTGGTTGTTTGTGGTTGGGTTTATCAACCCATATATCTGCTAGTATGTGTATTTGCTATCACATGTGAGTGTTGTAGTTCTGATATTGATTTGTGCTGAGTATGCTAATGATACTAGATATCCATATGTGGCGGCAGGCAATTGGTAGGGATTATGTTGAGGAATCTTTATAGCTGCTGAAACCATGCAGTGATCTTTGCCAGTAGGATTATTGCTTTTTGTGTGTGGAACACATGTATTGGGTGTAGCCCTGTACTATTTCATATAGTTGATTGACTGAGTTTGTGTGATTGAAATGGCTACAGTTTTCCTGCCCCATAGTAGTTTGCTACAGAGTGATGATATGGCCATTGTAAAGTTTTTTATAAAGTTGACAATAGGAGAATAATATACAATTCTTGTTGTTATATATAAAATTAGCTTTGTTGGACACTGCTCATAGTTCAGTTTTTGCGCAGCACCGTGCTTCAGCTGGGCATGATTGTCAACCGGGAAATCCAGTGGTGGTATGCAGAGAGCAGCATGATCTAAAAAGAAAGATAAAAGAAGCTTTCTTTATATCTAGAGATGGCGATGCCATCAATGGAAAAGACTCTTGCTACAAAATATCCAAGAAATGGAATGCATAATTATTTCATTTGCATAAATTTGCATCACTCCAAATCAATTTATTATATTTTGTAATACGGCTATGATTATGAGGGCTTGAACCTTGAAAGTGCTTAGCCATTTAATGAATAGATATTAAAATAATATATATTTGCTTTATTTGTTTTTAGCTTTGTGTGCTTGTGCGTGTTAGCGCATTTTACATATTTTGATTCATAATTAGCCACAAAGTATAAACTATTTGCTTAATTCTTGTTGTTATAAGTATGTTAAATAGGTGTGCTTTTAAATATAAAGATAAATATGCATTTGATAAAGATGTGGCTATGTTTGTTGATTTCTATTTGAGATTATTTTGAAGTGTTTGTCTCATTCTATGAACTCCCAGGTAAAATAGGAATCCAAAAAAATGGAATAGATTTTCATTGAAATAGATGTGCATAGGGTTTGTTAGTATATATGAACCATGCTGATGGTTTTCTTAGGTTGAATTGTAATTTGTGCATGTCTTTGTAATTTTGCAGTATTCTTTCTAATACTGTGATTTCTTTATGCAATGTTAGAAACATTGTAACATCATCCATGTATGCAGTA
This sequence comes from Epiperipatus broadwayi, assembly GCA_028023455.1. Classification (NCBI taxonomy): domain Eukaryota; kingdom Metazoa; phylum Onychophora; class Udeonychophora; order Euonychophora; family Peripatidae; genus Epiperipatus; species Epiperipatus broadwayi. The sequence goes on from JAQFVV010000019.1 coordinate 5,589,074, forward strand.
CATGGAATATGTGGGACAGTTTGTGATATTAATATTCCTGGTAATTCATTTTCAATCTGTTTTAAGAATGGATTTATATGTGGAATAAACAACAGTGCACTGAGTGTGGATCTTTGTGAAAATGATTGTGTGGAATAAAAGCTGTTGCCACTAAGTATGACGTGTGATTTGCAATGATGTATAGTAGAGTGGTTGGAATAGCTGTATTTGCATGCATGTTCATTAATACATCTATTGCAACAGAATCAAATGCTGCATGTACATCCAGTTGAATTGTAATTGGGGCATATTTTTCTCTTGCTACATTGCACTTTGTATCATTTTAAATACAAGTGCAGCCTGTGTGTTGGAAGATATCTTCTTTGCATAATGCATGATTGATATCAGGGGCAGTATGTATATTTCTATTTTATCTTCGACTATCTTTTCCAATAATTTAATAACCAATGGACCCTTGGAGAGGAGTTGAACATTGTTGAGATTTAAAATGGCTGTTGTTTTTTTGTTAAATGGCACTATTGCTATTAAATATATCCTCTACTATTGTATATTTTTTGTGATAGGGAGTTAGCAAGATTGCAATGGTACTCTGTGGTAAATTGACTCAAATGTGAGAAAACAAATACCAGTATGCCATTGGTTCTAGGGTCACAACTGTTGGGAATGTTTGTAAGCTTTACAGCAAATTGTTGGATCTGAAAGGGAATATCTGTTATAGATATTCCAAACTCATCAGTGGTTGGGGTATATTGTTTATATGTTTGGGGATTTTGCTTGAAATTTTGGTAAATGGGTCTAGCATGTTGAGTCCTGCATAGATATTACCACTTATCTCAATTTCCATGGGTATTTTTCTGGTTGATGGATAGCCTAGTGCCCAGTGGATATATTGGCATATCCATGTGTGCTGTTGGGTGAAGCATATTTTTATTTTTCATTGCAAAGTATTCTTTTAATTGTTTTTATGTATTGTAGTATAGTTTTGTTAGTTTTTTATGTATTGATGGGTGTTGTGCATGGATCTGGTGATGATGATTCTCTTGAGATGATTATCTGCAAGTGCCATTAATTGGTAGGGTGACGGAATCTTGTCATGTGATGTAATTTGAAGGATAGTATATTGACGAATGATTGGTATTTTTGAATTGGATCTTGTGACATCATTAATTTTATTTAGCATGATATAAATCTCTGAGAATAGAAATTCAATAATGGTTGTTGGGAGTAGAAGTCTGATTGTTTTTTCTAGATGAATAAATGTAGTTTAAAGCTCTAAGAAATTTATTGTAATGGTTTGTGCTACATGATCTGAAAATGGGCATGAATTGAATTGGGATGTTGATTAAGTGATGAAGCATTGGTGTGTAGTAGTGTAGATCAATAAGTGTGGTATGCTGTTGATTATAGAATGTCACTGTATCTGCAGCAGCAAAGCCCTGAGCTCTCATTAGTGGCAGGTTTAATTGATGTAAACATATTGTATTGAATTTTTCATAGCTTAAATTGAAATCATCCATTAATATTGTTGAGTTGTGGCTGTTTGTGAGTTGAGAGTTTACTGTGAGAATTATATGTACTATTATGCTGGGATCTGGAGGTACATACACAAAAATAATGTTGAGGGTGGTAATTTGATGCTGGAATATAGTGATTAGGAGCCTGCTGAAATAATTTGATGCTGGAATATATATGCCTGTGCCTGCTGAAGATGATGGTGTGTTCCTGAAAAATATGGAAAAACCTTGGTTGTTTAGGTATATGGCTGAATTAATTTGTGATCTGTTGTTGGTTTTTGTTTCTAGGAGTCCTAGTATTTATAGTTCTATGATATCAATCCATTTGTTGAGCTGGTATATGCCTCTGGCAGTCAGTGCTGCTATTTTAATTTTCATTAACTATGTAGCTGGGATTGGTTTGTATTTTTTGTTGTGGTTGTTTTGGAGCTTTACATTGTGTATTTTTACTGTTTTGTTTTATTTCCATTTATTTTTGATATGTTTTGTTGGCTTTTTTATCACTCTTCTGATTGGGTTTTGTATTGAGTGTTTGTGTGTCTTGTGCTTCTTCAATTTGTGATTCTGTGGTTATTAACTGGTTTTCGAATAAATTTAACATTGGACTTGAAAACTCATTTATATAATCAATGATGGTGAATCAGAGTTATCATCATCTGTCTTCACTTTTTTTGCTAGCTTTTTTCTTGTAGGTCTCCCAGGCTTTCTCTTACTTTCTAATTGGATTTGGTTTGTTAGGTGCATTGTGTTGCTAGGGTTGCTGGGGATAGAAGTGTCTCCATAATTTCTGTGGCTGTCTTATTTATAATAGTATGCTGTGTGATTTTATCCAGTGCACAGTTAAATTTGGCATATATACATTTGCTTTAGTTGTTATGTTATTTTTTGATTGGCTTCTGCTTTCTCTTTGGTCATGTTTCTTGGTTTGGAGTTTTTTTTTTCTGTGAACAAATCTATAAGATCTTAGTAAGCTTGGTATGTCTGCTTTTTGTTATTATTTCTTTGTGTAATTTGTTCACTGCTATTTTTGACAATGGCTACATTTCCTTTTGTTTGCATAGTAGAGTTGATATTTTGTTGTTTTGAGTGTGCATTTTGATTTCTAGTTAAGTTCTGGCAGTTTGGATATTATGCAGTAACATGTCCCTTTTGTTTAGATGAGTAACATTGTGGTTTCAGACCTCTAATACACACAGTGAGCAATGCTTCCTGATCCAGGATTTGTGTTTATATATCATCTGGATCAATATCTGGATGCAATTTTATTCTGAACTCTTAAGTGTACTCACGATTGGTATTGGTTTATCTTTCTGGTATACTGTTTTGAACATAGGAACCTTGCCAAATGATTCCATAATATGTTGAAAGTCTTGATCTTTGTATCCCAGGTATGTATTCTTATATTCCTGAAATGGTATTGTGGTAGTTTTGGTCTATAGTGATCAATTTGAAGTTACCCAATGATTGTCTTGTCTTTGAAATCTCTCACTTTGTGTGATTTCATAAAATTCCAGTATTAGGTATCAGTCATTGGGATGTTCTGCAATCTATTGTATTGTGACCCAAAATCCATTTAATGTTATTGCCTCATACATCAACTCTTTTGGGAATTTATATTATGAAATGTTGCAGTTTGTTAACAACACCTTGGATTTGGGGGTATCTTGGATGTTGCAAAGGAATGCTTTGGTATGGACTTATTGAATAATTCAGTTATGATGTTCAAGTTTTCTTCATTCTAGACAATTTCTGGTGGGTTTTGACTTTCCTGTTTTTCAATTTCTAAATTATTTGTGTCACTGTTGATTGGTTTCCTATATCCAGGATTGATCATTTAAGAGGTGGTTGCATTGCTTTATCTCTTGGCTAATATATGAATTAAATTGACTTTCTGTTTTTTTTATTAGGATAAATAATTTTTTTATTTTAGACCATGTCTGAAAATGTTGGCTTGTTTTTTTTTTCTTTTTTATGGCTTTCATTGCTTTTTCCTGCCCCCCCCCCACTGTTAATTAGGTCATGTGACCTTTGATCCTCCATGCTTGCATTGTTAATTTGTTGAAGTTGGTTTTCAATTTAAATATTATCAATTAAATTTTACTTATTTTTTCTGTTGGTTGATATCAATTAATTTAATATTAGAATTTTTGAGGTTATATGTATTTTTTACTTTGTTTCTCATGATTTTTTATTATCTGTTTCATGGTTTGAATGTGAAACATTTTTACCTGCTCTGTGCTATCCAAGGTCTAAAGCGCCCTCTATTATTATTATTATTATTATTATTATTATTATTATTATTATTATTATTATTATTATTATTATTATTATTTTATTACTAATTAAGAATATGGTGTAAAACTGCTGAAAACCCCTTACTGATTTTGGAAATTTAAAAAGTATATTTTTCAAACTTTATCTAATATTATAATTGTTTATTAAGATTGATTATTCAAGTTAATAGCAGATGCCAAATGCAGATAATTCAAGTTTATGCCCCAACAAGTTCTCATAGTGATGAAGTAATAGAAGATTTTTATATGGATATACAAAAGGTTTTTAATTAGACCAAACAACATTGTAAAATTGTTATAAGAGACTTTAATGCTAGAATTGGTAAACAAATGAAAAATGAAAGTTCTGTAGGCAAATGTAGTTATGATAATATAATGAGAGAGCCTAAAGATTGCTCTCTCATTATATTATCATAACATTTTTTTGAGAAAAATGCTAAAAGGAAATGGACATGGAAGCATCCAAACAGGGATACAGCAGAATTAGATTATATTTTGATTAACAGACAATACACATTTCAATATTGTAATATTCTTAATAAATTCAACACAGGAAGTGATTATTGATTAATGAGATGTAAGATGTGTGTTAATACAAAACTAGAGAGGTAAAAATTATTAAGAAAAACAATATTCACAATTGATATTCCTAATCTTAGAAATATTCTAGTGAATTTAAATTAGAACTTAGAAATTATTTTCAAATATTAACAGATTTTGAACATGTTTCCAAGATATTGTAAAAGATCCAGAAGGAGGCAACATGTAAGATGGATATATGAATAAGGAAGTGTGTGGAGGTGATGTGGAGAAGAGAGGCTAAAGATCAGACAAGATGTATTGAACTTGGAGAAACCTTCATTCTGCAGTGGATTGATAATGGTTGACAATGATGATGATAATGATGAAATAATATAGATTTCATTTTAGATTTTATTCTCCAATTAGTATTACAATCAACAACATTGACCATAACAATATTACAGAAATGTAAGATATTTTATTTTGCCTGCTCTCATAAGGTTATGCTGACATTATAAATACACGATCAATACAGTAAGTATAAAAGCATGCATATCATATATTTAAGCTACAAATTTTTAATTCAATTTGAGCATAAAAAATAGAAGGGAAAATGATAAGTGGAAATTTACTTTATATACTATCACATATGTCATAGTAAAAAATAAATAAATAATTTTAGATAGGTAAAAAAATAATAACATTAAATCAATTTATTTCATAAATCAATAATCAATGCTGTGGGTATTTATTTAATTATATATATATATGTATTAATAGAATTTGCAATTAATATACAATACTAAATTTTAAATATATGATTGTAGAATCACAAAAATATGCCCTAACTCCTAAAATGCAATTCATTTCATAAACCTCTTATTTAGGATATGAACACACAGAGCTTCCCAAATGCCTCTCATTTTCATTTTATATTTATTAATTATACAATTTTTTTTTTTTGTAAATGCTGTGTTTTTTCAAAGAAATTATATACAATAAACACTTCTCAAGAACTATATAAATCATTATTAATTATTCTTTATTTAAATTTTTAAAAAAAAAAAATTTTTAACCTTAGTCATAGATGTTTCTTTTAATAAAATTAAACATGTTTATAATGCTTTACATGGGCACATGTCAGTAATCTATTTGTAAAACCGTTGTCGCTTTTTTAGGACTCATTAGTCTATTTTTTTAACGTATAAAATAGTTGTCATTTATAAAAATCTTGGCACTGTGATACCTGATTAGAAAGAGGCAATAGTTTAAAAGGTTGAGATTGTTATGTACTAGCATAACATAGATATATATTCGGACTTCTTTAAATTGAAAGTCTATATATAACATTGATAGAAAATCATAATTTCTAATCTAATAATAAATTATTGATAATAATCATCATTATTATAAGATTATTATTGTGAACAATTAATAACTCATTACAGATTGTTAATAATTAATGACTGATGATGAAGATGGCACAAAAATAAAACAGCAAAGATCTCATATTGCAATGATATTGCATCTGCACACTAATCTAATGTCTCATGAACCGAGTTTAAATCCATTTCAAGTAAACATTGAAGCTTTTTTTTTCAGATTCCAATCAGATTTAGATTTTTTTTTTAAGTTGGTCAGTTTGCAGCCAATCCAACTAATCTCCATATTGATTAATAAATGTGTATGTAGTTATTCTTATCTAAAGGGTAAAACAAAAATTCGAAAACACTCAAACCTTCACCATTTTATGCATGGCAAGTCTAACTGAAGAAGGTCTTCTTCACTATTACTCTATGAGAGGCTGTTGGAGAGACCTGTTTCTGCAATGGGCTATTTTAGCTTTTACTTTTACACCTAAAATGACATTTTCCATTAGATTGACATTAAAAAGATATTGCGCTCTGTCACTGTTTTTAAAAAAAAGATTTGCCAAATAGAAATATCAAAAAAATACCATAAATGTAATATTATATGATGTTTGTGTATTACTTTTTTCTTTTTATATTTGTTTCTGATATTATTGCAACTGTTCATTATAATTTTAAAAAGCTTCTTTTATATTTGCTATCTACTGAATTTTTTTACAATGCTGTTTTGCATTTTATTTTTTAAATATTGAATTTTTTTTTCCTTTTTAAATAACGAAGAAAAGAAAATCTTTTACAGCAAATAAAAATAAAGCCTGTTCAAATTCAATTTATTTTAGTTTCACAAGAATCTACCTTCTGTTATTTTTACTTTGTGACTTTATGGTGACTCTACCTTGTGGCAGTTTGGTATACTAAAACACTTTTTGATGTTTAGTTTGAAAATGATGCGAGATATGTTTTTAAGATTAAAATACTGCTTCAGAACTTTGATTTTAAATATTATAATTCAGCAGTTAAAATTTTCGTTTAATAAGGGAACAAAATTGCTTCAATCAATTTCTATAATGACAAATTAATTAATTAAAATTTGATAGGAAGTTTGATATTTTATTTTTTCAAGATTTGTTAACGATTCTAATCACTAAAATACAATCTTAAGCAATTTAAAGCGGTAATAGAATGACGGAGGTCTAAAAATTCGTGGTTTTGTTCGAATGTCACATAATCTTATGAGTGACAAACAGAGCGATGACTTTTTATTTATTATTAAGTTCATAATTTTTTAAGCGTAATTCATCGTATCATAAATATAATTGTATATTATCTCTAGTTTATTGCTAGAATTTAAGAAATCACCATAAAAATATTTCTTTGTTTATTTTTTAAATAAAAAAAACTGATAAAAAGAATTCTTAAAATGAACTGTTCTATTGAATGAATTGTTATGATTTCCCTGTAGACCTCTTCAAAAAAATTATCCCCAAATTTCTTTAACCCTCAATCTGCAAATAAATTAGACTAGACCAACTAGTCATGAGATCAATTTCGCTGGACTCAGATAAAACTTTTTGACAGTAGGTTGAATTATCATTGGCCAACTAATCTGATATATGATTGTCTGATTTTATTACCCAAGCGATAAAAGCTCAGTCAATCTATATCAATCTGACATTTCCATGGTTTAACAATCCCTGGTTCATGAGCAGTCATTTCATCGTAATATTGATGATGAAAAAAAAAAGGATTAAATTTCATTCAAAAATCTATCTATTGAAATGCAAAGAAGTATTTCAGTGTTAAAGTAAACACACAAAAAAAACTACTAAGGGAAACCAACATTAAATTTAAAAAGAATGATTGAAACTTATTGTGATCAACAATGCCAACTATCCATAACTAAATAGATAAAGTGACTGTTTCAAAATAACCTGGTCATCTATCCAGAAATTGGAACGTCAGAAGTTATCAAGAGATTTTGAACTCACATTCACCAAAATGTTAATAAAATAGTAATCATATGATCAGTTGCTTAGAAAATGCATGAAGTATAATAGTTAAAAGAGGCAAAACATAAGGAATGATGATCATGTTATGTTTAGTGGTTTAAGTATAATAGTTAACTTTCATGTGACTAAATTTTATTTTATATTCCTCATCTAGAAATTAATGGGAAAAGCTTTAACTTTTGAGTCTGATATTTTAGTGAAATATACTACATGGACATAGATTTTTGGCAGATCAAGAATTTATTTAAATATCAAGCACCAGAAATGTTAAGCATTAGAGTCTATTATATATAACAGCATTAAATTATATAAATAATATAAAACAGAAATTCCACCAATTACCATTTTCCCAATGTCCTAATACTTAATTAATATTGTAATTAATGATATTGTAATCAATGTTATCAATCACAAGATTTATTATTCTTATCAAGTTATGACTTATTATAATTCTTCCAGTAAAATAATATAGTGTGAAAAGATTTCATAAATTAGCCAATGATGAAGTCAAGATTTTCCATACAATAATGCCCCCCAATGCAAACTCTTATGAACAATAAATACCAGAAGGTTATGCATCATAATCCCTATCCAGTGTATCCCCCCATTCAATATCTTGAGACTAATTTCTAGCTTATATCTTTCATCATTGAAAAGTCTTGGAACTGGGAACATTACACCTGGATCTTTGAAATCAATACATCCCTCCAGCACTTACCAAAAAAGTAAAAGATTAATAATGAAGGAAGGTATTAAGTCCAAAGACCAAAGAGTACTGCTACCAGATCTAAGACTCTTCACTGATAAAACCATAAACTAGCAAATAGTCTGAAAATATTGGATGAGAGAAGGGGAACATGGTGCACAATTTTCTATAATCTAATGATTACTAGAGCTTGTGCTGGGTCACACTAAAGCATGGAAAAATTTGCTACTAATTGGTAAATAAGCTTTTATTTTATATAGCGTATGTAAACAATTGTATTACAGTCAAATATCAGCATTTCACACTAATTGTGCATATGTCATTCATTCAGACATGATATATAGTAATTTAAAGTGACTGTTCCATCATCACACTTTCTTTGCCAGTACTTCAGATTTGCTCATATATAAGTCTTTCAGTCATAGGAATAAGAGGATTCCTTTTATTCCTGCATAAATACTATATCTTGTATTGGTGAGAAAGTATTCATTTATTATTAACACTCGCAAAGCGTATGCACAATTAGCGTGAAAGGCTGATATTTGACTGTAAATATAATTGTAAATTTATCATCTTTTGATTTTTTTATATACCAATTTTTAATATTACTTATGAGATTTAAAATTCTTTACTACACAAATGTTACAGTTTGATTATTATATCATGTTGGAATAAATTATCAGATATAATTGTTAATTGCCAATATCACTATGTATTTAGTTTGGGGAAAAAACACAACAGTAATTTTTTATTTATATTGGAAGAAATAGATCATAAATATTAAAAAAAAATTATATTTAATAAACAATGTAAAATGGATGGATCATACAATTACTATACCCTCTGTATTACATATATTGATACAGATATATAATAAGCTTGTATATCAGTTATTACATAGTAGAGATGCCTGCCCATCTCTTGTATATGTATTAAATGGAGTATGTCCTGTACATGAGGGGTCAGATTGACTTTAGGTCAACATGGGTGTGATGAGAATCTCAGCCTCAGGGTGGCCTTTGAGCATTCCATCATCAGATTTTCAATTGGATGGACAGTTAAAGAGTTGGATTGTGGAATGGATTGAAGCCTGTCAATTAAAGTATGATGATTAGCTATCTTAATATATATCTGAGCACTTATTGCATATACGTGTAGAGATGATAATCTGAACCAATTGATGATTGCTGATTTAGCATGAAATATACATATTGGTGATTATTTATCTTTTCGATATATATGTATTCAAGGGTATCAGGGTTATGAGATAGAGTTGTAACCTCAAATAGGAATGATGAGATAATAAGCAATCAATAATAATAATCTCAGGATTTAGACTATATCCAAATAATAAAAAAGCCACCAATATAATAAAGTAAACTCAGCATTAGTCTAGCTCTTTAAGAGATAAATAAATGCATCAAGACAAATACAAACATCAAATCAGGAGAAGAGTGTTTGATACTCTCTCTTTAAAAACAACAGCTCTTAAAATCACCTGCAGCAAAATTAGACAAAAGGTTAGGTTACTTCAAATATTCTTCATCAAACCAATCTTCTAAAATAAATTAAATATTATAATCACAATGATTATTTCTAAATCATTAGATTTCATGTATAACAATTCATTCTTAAAATAATTTGGATCTTCTATGCAATATAATTCTTTCTTAAAATATTTATGGTAATCCAATCCCAGGGTTCTTTCAACAATGAATTCTTCACTAATCAATAATCTTATTCTTCTTTCGATTTCTTATATCAACAATGAATGTAATCTTAGTGACAAATAACAATAATCTTATCTTTATGATGATATCTCATTACATCAAACAATTATTAAATTTAAATATGAAAACTCATATTAAAAATAATTATAACATACTAGGATTATACTCATGATATATGAGTATGAAAGGGGATATTGTTCCTACCCAAATAGACCCACAGATTCTCTTCTAATATTATACCAAAATAAAAATAATCTTATGATCTTAGTTCAGATGAATAAAATGATCTTATAATTTTAATTTAAGATAAATAAAATAATCTTATAATAGATAAATAAAGTGATCTTATTCATCAACGATACAATTTAATAAAGTGATTTTTATATCATATTTTCTTGTACTCTTATATTCTTAATATATAAAATAAATATGTGTGGTTTTGTTAGATTTCTGGAAAATGCAGATGATGGTGGAGGAATACAAAGCAAAAAAAAATTAATGATGAAAATAATATTTATTGACAATAATGGACATGGAAAAATAAATATCAAATTATTTTAATAAAATTATAAATTATAAAAATTCCCTGAAAGAAAATTAAAATTGCAAATTACAGTTGAAATAATAATAAAGTAATAAGTAAATCAAAAATCTTAATATGATCTCTTATAAACTCATCAAAATTCTTACAGTTAATACATTCAATCTCAGTTATATAAATCCCTATAAGAAATATTTAATAATTCTAAATAAGATAAATCTTATCATCCTTTGATAATGATGAATGTTGAAGAAGATGTATAATTTTTTGTAGCCACATGAACAATTATAAATTTAATTTATCCAAACCACGTTGAACACTTTTTAGCAAAACTCTTTATTTGTACATAAATATGTACACCTATGTTTCAACTGTCCTTCAATCTTCTTCAGAGTCAGTTTATAAAACTGGCTCTGAAGAAGACTGCAGGACAGTTGAAACATAGGTGTATGTATATATGTGCAAATAAAGAGTTTTGCTAAAAAGTGTTCAAAGTGTTTTGGATAAATTGTATTTATAAAATATTACAGCAAAATAAAGAAAAGTGTGATTTTGGTAATTATAAATTTAATAACAAAATATTTTTGAGTTTTAAAAACATCTGGATATACAAGCTGGACATATCAATGATATCTACACATCAAAATCACTCTTATTTATCAAGAGTCCACTGAAGGCATGTTTATCATCATGCATCACCTTCAGAACACATCAAAAGCCAGTATAAAGACATGGTTGGTCATCACACATAATATTAAATAAGTTTATCACCAAGATTCACATCAAAGGATTGAAAAATAAGGCAAAATAAGATAATAGCATAAACTTAGATAAGCAATTACACAAATGGGCAATAAAGAACTAGAACCTTGTCTCTAGTTTTAAAATATGAGAATAAACCATCAATAAGAGAAGGATTGCCTAAATATGGAATTATATGCTGACTATCACTAAAGCCATAGTAAAACTCACTGGCATAACTACTTCCACTGTAATGGCATCTATTTGTTTACATCTACTACGATTACTAAATTAATTGTACAAAAATTGTTGATTAGTATATTTATATTAAACTATGAATAATGATGATTATAAGAAGAAGTTTTCTAAAGAAGAGATTGAAGATTTCCATAATAAATTTTCTCTGTTATCTAATAATTTAGAGAAATCTAATATACCAAATAATTCACTTATTTCTAATGAATCAAAAAGTGAAATTTTGAATGATGACCATTCAAAGTCTGAAATGAAAGATGTAAATAAAAATTCCAAACCAAAGAAAAAAAAAGAAACAGAAGAAGATAAGAAGGAACTTTACTTAAAAAGAAAAAAAGAATGTTAAGAAGAAGAATGTTGGAAAATGCAAGTCCTGGTGTCCAGCTTTACTGAGGAGCATCTCAATTGCTATGAGATGTATTGAAGAGTAGCCTTTCTGAAGGCTTCCATCAAGAAACTGATGCAATCTATAACAGGATGTTCCATTTCACAATGTCATCATAGCTATGTCAGGTATTGCCAAAGTGTTTGTAGGTGAAATTGTGGAAGAAGCTCTTGATGTCATGGAACAAAGTCTAGAATCTGGACCACTTCATCTAAACATCTGAGAGAGGCAATCAGAAAACTTAGAAATTCAAAATGTAAATAAATATTTTATACTTAAAAAAAACCTCACTGGCATAATAAAACAATTTATAGAAAAGAGATGATTGCCATCTGTTCCTATACCCCTGCCAGTTCCCCATGACCAACACCCCCCTGAGGAAGAAGAGAAAAATGGAGACCTATGCCCCCAATTCAACAATGCTGATACTAGTGAATCCAGATGTACCAGAACCTTATTCAGTCTACCTGCCCACCTAGATGAAATATAATACACCACTTTACATAGATGATTAGCCACAAAATGTATAGAATTAAATATCTTGATTTACAAAAATACATGATGTAGCATACATTGGTTCATTGAACACAAGTCAACACTGAATGCAAGCAATCCATCAAGGAGGATATGGCAGCTCCTCAAGGCAAAGTCCATGTGGAAATGGCAACTCTCAATATACCTGGTTGGCCTGGACATTCCTTTCCTGGATGTGGTGATGATCACCATCAATTCCCGTAGATAAACCAGGCCTCTCATGATCACCCCCCTCTGAGGAAGAAGAGTCAAGTGAAGACTCATGACCCCTGACTCAACTATACTGATTCAGGTCAGTCCAAATGGGCCAGGACCACATTCAGTCTCCCTGCCCATCTTGATCAAGGAAAATACACTGCATTACATAAATGATCAATTACAAAATACATGAAATAGACTACATTGATTTACAGAAATACATGATGTTAAATACATTGATTCTATGTAGTCTTGAAATCACTGCAAATTTCACCTGCAAACCACAAACACACCATCTGTCCATATCACTTCATATCCTAAAGATGGCGGAGTTGGAAATCTATTTCACATCATTGTCAACACCTGATATTTATGAAATGTTCAACATACTTGTTCAGCTTATCAGACTGTAAAGTTCTCTAGGGTTTATAATCTAGCCAATATATTTCTACTTGGTTATTCGGATTATGAAAGGTGTAATCAGTCCTATGGGATTCTTGCTTACTGTTTGGTTGTACAGCAGAGGTTGATGGCAAAACATGTTTTGATAATTGGTTTCTGTAACTATACTATGGGCTTGACTGTAGCAAGACTTCAACTTTAACTGTTGTTTATTGAAATTATTTTAATTCTGCTATCTAATTCACAATTTGGGTCTTAATTAGTAATTGGGTTTCAGTTGTGTAATCTAAAAGTTTGTACTTAATCTTTGAATTATTTCTAATAATTTTTGAATTAAAAGAGATTGAATAATTTGCAGCTTCAATGTCTTTGTTTACATTTATAATATCATTTGTGCTTATTTTTATCTTTCAATCATTGTTTTTTAGCTCAGGATTCACTTCATAATTTTGTGTTAATTTGAAATTTTTTTTATTTTTTGTGAAACCCCAATCGCACAAAGTGACACAATAACTTTGATTTTAATCATTAGAAAAACTTAATTTTTATGCAGGGAGATAGCTTAGATCATAATCTATAATGTTTGATTTTAAGACTGAGATCAAATTTATATTTACTATAATTTTTTCCTCCTGCACTGTTTTTCCGCTTTCGCCACTTCCGGTTCGACATCACAATATCATAACTTTTTTCCTATGATCTAATTAGCACTGGGATTTCTTTTTTCTATGATTTAATGATTAATTTATGTGTCTAATATGTTTCTTGGTCTCTTTTCTATCTTCCCTGACTGGTTTACAGCTTTAAAAATCTGTTTTACTCTATTAATATCTGAAGTTAAGCAAATTTTTTTTCCAAATGTTTTCGATGAGGTTTAACTTTCAAATCATTTCCCAATTTGTTCAATCATTAAAATATGATATCTAGAGACTATATTTTCACTTTAGATTATTTAATTTCATTTTAAATTATTTTTCTAAGTTTCAACCTTACATGAATGATTCTAAGAATTACCAATAATGGTTTTTGCTTTGTTTTAATGACAGCCATTTGCATAACATGAAATGATAATTTCAATTATTTTTTAATGGAAACTGATTTAAAATTTATAAAAAATGTGATAAATTAGGAAACAAATGTTCACTTACATTTTAGCAAGCCTTTCCCCCCACAAACTCACAACTTGACAGGATAAGAACTCCATCTCTATGGAGCCAGTGAACAGTCAACTGCTCAATCTTCTAATTGAGTGCACAGGATATAAATACATTGTTTAAATACATTTTCTTTAAATTTCTCAGAATATTTTTTCAATTGTTTTAAAATGTTTATATTTTCAATAGAAAATATTACAAAATAAAGCATTACATTAACTTTGGACATTACTTTTTGAACAAAGAAGTTCTTTTAAAATTATTAATCATGGGCACACTTACACATAGAAATAACTATTTCAAAAATTAATTAATTTAAAACTATTAACTACTCTCTACTATTTCTAAAAAAATTAAATATTATTAATTAGCATTTATTGAAAATACTTTTGACTACACTAACTTAGACATTTTCAAACTCATTTTATAGTTCATTTATGATATTTTAATTTAATAAAAATATGCAATAATTAGGTTAAGAATATTTAACTCTTTTACTAAGACATGTGTAAAACTAAGTTATCCTTTAAATAAATAATAATTTATGATTATGCCCTTATAATTACAAAGAAATTAAATTAATAAATTTAAAAATTATTAAAATGCGTTTATTTAAGATTGCTTTTAAAACTATTAATATCTTATTAATATGACTTAATTCAATGGATTACAAATGTATTTTAAATAGTATTATAGTAATGACATTTATTTAATAAAAAATATATTTTTTAACTTAGTCACAAAATGTAACATAAGTTTATATAGTAAGAACTGAAAGTTACAGTATATATATATTTGCAATTTTAATAAACTAATCATTTATAAATCTTTTTATTAGTTATTGAAATTATTTATTTAAATTATACTAATTATGAAGCTCCATGTTTATTCTGTTATTTGCTTAAGCAAAGAACAAACTTTCTTGTTTTAGTCACATATACTATAAAAAGTTTTATGCAATCTAACGCATCTAGATTGAAATGACATTGATAGTTTAGCATTTAACAGCTTTCGCCATTAAGCATAAATAGCTGTTCCTTCAAAAGCATAATGTCAAATTTCTTATCAGGATTTTTGGATAGAATTTATTTTTTCTAATGACATTGTAATATTTTCTATGATGTATATTGATCTATCCTTTATCCAATCAACAAACTTTATCTTATGAAGCATGTAAAATTGATTATTTTTTACATTCTAATTTCTAAGAATGTTTCAATAAATGGCAATGATATGAGTAAGATTGCATTCAAATTTTTCAAGAACATTTTTTTTTCTGTCTCAACAAGTTACGTATGATTGATAATCCATGTATTGAGAAAAACTTCAGTAATAACAAATCATTTGATCTTTCAGACAAATACTTTTATTTCCATCAACTTTAATTCATAGTTTACTGTTTCTAGTAACACAAATACTTAAATCTATTTTAAAAAATCCGTTTTCTTTCAAATTTTCAAATCTAATTTTGAAGTGTATATCCAGATAAAAGAGATATGAGTACAAACCATTTCATAAACTTATTTTTAATATTATTGTCATTCATTAATACATCTATGAATTTCAAAATATAAAATATCAAGTTAGATGTTTTACAATGAGGTCTAATGACATGTAAATCTTCTTTCAATTAATTAACTATTTATCCAAAATTTCTTAGCTATTTATCTAGCTTATTAAATGTCTGCTTATATGTATATAGAACTAGATTTTAAATGGATAATTTTAAAAGTGAACTATTACTAATTATTATAGAATCTATTTATTCTTATTTTTTTATGATAAAGAATTTATAGTTGTTGATTTAAAAAAAAAGATATAATTTTTAAATGTAAATATAAAAAATGTGAATTATTCTTAAAAAGAACTATAGTCACTACTGTATCTAAATCTTAATCCCTGGAGTTTTTTGTATTGAATTATTTCACGAAGAAATCCTTTAAGTCTGATGTTAAATTATCACATCTTGCCACACTCCTCTTTCTGGAAACAAAAAACATTAAGACTTTTCAATTTAACGCCGTTTTATACATAAAAAACACATCTTGAAGGCTTCAAAATTTCTTCATTTCTTTTTATCTATATTGTCTCTTTTCAGGCTCTTCAAGAATTAAACTGCTGTTTAGATCATTTAGTAAATCTTTCTACTAAATTAATTTTACTGTCAGAAGTGGAATTTTTTGTTGTTGCTGATGAAAAAATGATTTTTATTGTAAATAGTCAAAATAAGAGTCATAGATCACATGACCCTATTCTCTTAAGTTTGTAAGTTATTGTAATTGTAATTTTAATCATTTTATTTTTATTTCCATTATTTATCTATCTCATAATAAATAAATTTTAGATATTATTTTACTTTCTGTTATTATACTTATCAAAATTATTTATAATTTTTATTTTTCTCTCATAAGTTTAGGTTTATAATCTTTTTTTTGTATTAATTATTTACTTTAATAATATAGTAAATAAAGAATACTAACATACTCTTCTATACATTTTATACAATATAGTATTTTACTATTTCACATTTCCAAAAATAGCTGTCAGTTTCAAATGTTTAGCAGTCTTCTTCAAAGCTATAACATACACAATAATATATAAGTGACTTGAATTCAGATGTTCAAACTCTCCACAGCTATCCAATCCATCTTATACAACTGATACATATGACCACATACATGTAAAAAAGATAAATGATTTCCAATATATGTATTTCATCATTAGCCAGCACTCATCAGATGGTCCAGATCACCATCTCCCATACCTATATACAGTCACTGCTCAGTTCATATTAAAATAGAAAATCTTTAAACTTTAATGGCCAAGTTTCAATCTTTTCTATTCTCCAATTTTTCAGCCATCCATACCATTGGAAATCTAATGATGAAATTCTCAACATCCTTGTTGATGTCAATATTATTGTCATACCCATGTTGACTTTAAGTCAATATGATCCATCACACATATGACATTAATATGCCATTTAATTATACAGAAGAGGGATGGATATTCTGTCTATCCCTCTTCTGTATAATTAAAAGGGTATATTAAGGTCCTGGTGTGAGGGTCATATTTACTTAAGGTCAACATGGGTATGACAATAATATTAGCATCAATAAGGGCATTGAGAATTTCATCCCTGTATTTCTAATGGTATGGATAGCTGAAGAGTTGGAGAGTGGAGAAGATTAAAGCTTGTGCATTAAAGTTTAAAGATTTTTTATCTTAATATAAACTGACCCATGGTTGTCTATATGTGTGGAAGATGATGAGTGCTGGTTCATCACAAGCTATGTATATTGGAGATCATTTATCTTTTCTACATGTATGTGGTCAAATGTATCAATTGTATAAGATGGATTGGATAGCTGTGGAGAGTTTGAAAGTCTGAGTTCAAGTCCTTTATAATTACATTAAGTTATGTATAGACAATATACATGTATTTAAATATTATATATATATCAAATCTCTCACCCAAACTTTTATATATTTATTCAAAGAGGGCACAGTTGAAATTTCTTAATGTTTGAGTGTGATTTGATATTTAACTTCAGTTAGTGGCATGCACTAGGATTTTATATATATATATAAGTATTCTATCATAATAAATTAAACATACAAAACAAATTTTTTATAAATAATAAAAAACTAATAAAAATTATTTTAAATGATTTAATTCAAATCTGATTTTTATATATCTACAATGCAATGCATCATTACATTTATATGTTTTCTTTTGCTGCTGCAATGCTAATAAAATAAAGAATATATACAGAGTGCACAGGACTATGTTCTTCAACTACTGGCAATAAAGACATAATAGCATTTTTATTGTAATATTTAATATTTTGACAGCCATCTGGGCTGTCCAAGTTAATTCAGGACATATCTTCTCTAGTTAATAATTGCTAGATTCTCATTTATCAATCAATATTGACTTTTAATTGTATTGACTATAAACTGATTACCTCCTTCCACCCTCACAAAAAAATTCCAAGTCCATGGGTGTGGCTATACTAATTATTATGTCTTGTGAACTTTCCTTGTCAAAGCAATGTATCATTAATTTAAATACAAACTTAATGTAATAATGACCTCAGCAAAGTTTATGATACAGTTTTAAATAGTGAGATATACTAGAATACATTGTGTTGAGTGACTAAAAATTTTCTAACTATTCCTAGCACTGATAGTGTTAATGCTTGGTTATTGTAATGTATTGCCTAGATGCATCAAAATAGTTTTAGAAAGAAACTCTTATACATTTTACTAATTAAAAACTCTTATTTCACATAACATTTTTAAAACAATGACTTTTAGATGTTTATGAATAAGCAGATTTATTGTTGATCATCTTATCTTTTTATTAAATTATATATTAGGATTTTTATCAAGTATTTAATATCATCATAAACTGGCAATTGATCGTAATTCTCTTTATGTTTAAAATGAAATATGTATTATTTTGTTCTATAATCTTATTTCATTCTGCCATTATCATAATGTTACCATTGTTATTATTCAGAATATTTAAATTTTTAAAAAAAAGTTTTTACACTAGCATAACTTTATTTGCAGAATTTGGAAAAATAAGCATAGGAATTTTTTTCCAGTCACAAGCACACTTTTTTTTTTTTCATATATGTCTTAGAATATTAAAGGTTAACGTTACTCACTTTGCACTTCTACAATCTAGTTATAAGTCAGGCTAAATGAATCCTGAAAATTTTTAGATTACAAACTGGCATATGACTTCTTTTAAAGCAGATAATCCATAGTCAATCCAGTTAGCTATTCAATAATGATCAACAAATAAATGTCTAGTAATTTTTAGCTATAGAATAAAGGTTCTTGATTAATTTTGATTAATTATATAAGAGTTTATATATTGACCACAATAAAGTATAATTGTAATAGTTACATATTTCCCCACTAGTTGGGAAGATATTTAACTCCAGCATTCCTGTATACTATAAATGCTTTATATTTTTATCCACTATTGATCCATAGGCAAGAGAATAACTAATTTTAGTTGAGATGTAAATATCTGACTTTCTGTTACATGGATGGAAAATATTTAGATATTAACTAATTGTTAATAATATCTTACACAAAGTCTAAACTCTCCAAACAGTAGTGCCGCCATTCAGTGCAAGCCAGAAAAATAAATGGATGAAGAAGGTTGTGAATTGCACCTGAGTGGTGGTACTGTTTGGAGAGTTTAACCTCTGTGTAAAATAGTTTCTATAAGCATAAATAATGGTGATCATGTGATATTTAGTAGTTTAATACCCATCCTGCCCAATAGGATTATGGTGACTGTGATTAGTATAAATGGTGAAATGAGCTCAGATCTATTTGACTATACAAGCTAATCAGATTGAATTGAAAACATTATTATGTTTTCATTTTGGACTCAAAGCTAAAAGATAGTTGCTGGAAATGCAGTGCTCTCAGATCCAAGGCTCCTTACTGATGAAAGCAACAAGCTAGAAACTAGTCTGGGAATATTGCATGAGTAGGCGTTAGATATGGATTTTATGCAAAAACCTTTTTGCATCCATTAATTACTTTGGCTTGCACTGAGTGGTACTACTGTTTGGAGAGTTTATTCTCTATGTAAAACAGTTTGTCTAAGCACAAAGAATGGTGATCATGAGATGATAATAATGTCCATTGATCTTTAGGAGTACTTATGATTATGAAATAAAAAGCATAGAAGTAACAAATTTTTTTACAAAAAATATAATCATCCTTATTTTAAATAATTGTTAAAGAATTTTTAAATTAAAAGTGGACATGGTATTCAAAAAATAATATTTTTTTTGGTTGGTAACAAAACTATTTCTACAAAGTGTAGCACTAAATAATAATTTCAGTACTTCTAAAACACTGGTTTCATTTTCTTATTATTAATGAACAGCTATAATAAATTTGTAACTTTAAATACATGGTAAACTTTCAAAGTTCAAATAATTTAATGATACTTAAAAGTCCTTTTTCTTCACAATTATGAATAAAGATATTTGATTGTATTTAACAAAAATAGATATAATCTATTAACAAAGTTTATACCTACATTAATTGGTGTAATAATCTCTAGCAAAATAATAAATGATTTGTAATAATCATTAATGAATTTGTTTAAAGATATTGTTGTCAAATATCCTATGTGGTTTAGGGCAATAGTGAAGGAGAGGAATCTAGAATTAAAGTTCCATGGATCATGATTGATGGCTATCATTCCCAAAGTTTGAATTTCTTATGAATTTCTAAGAAATAAATCACTTGATTATTTATTACATTATTGTGAAATGAATAAATATAAATAGTTTGTCACTTGTAAATTGAATAGTGATTATAATTTGAACAGTCAGCTGAAGAATCATATTACACAAGTTCAACTTTAATTGATGAAAGAAAGTTTTAAAATGATTCCAAAAATAATGAGCGAATGCAAATTAACTCTATATTATTTATTCATGCCTCCTATAATCATAAAAATTAAGAAGAAAAATTAAAAAATAAATAAGATTTTGTTAAATAAAAATATATGATATGACATTTTTGATTTTTTTAAATACATTATTTAATCAAAAAAAACAGTGAAGAAATAATTAAAAAATACATCATTTTCTGACTTTAAAAAAAGTAGATGCAAATTAACTTTAAAAAATTTTTGAAACACACTAGATACCTTTCCTATTCATTTTGTTTTTTATAAAAGAGGTCTTCAATTGTATTTACAGTATATATCATATTTTTACTTTTAAAAAAAGAATTATATATGCTAATTAAAAATATTATTAATACAAAAAAAATCGTCTTTATAAATAAAAAACCCAGTAATAATGTTATCATGAAAAGTATTTAATGTCTGCCTTCAGTTCAAAATAATATATTTAATTTTTAAAAACAATAACCTATTCTCTATTAAATTCTTATTTTTAGGAAATTTTTATTAAAAACATATATAGACATAATAAGTTTTATTAAAAATAAAAGAATTAACCTTACAAATAAAAAATAGTAATAATATCAGTCAATACAAAACATTTCCTGATGTTAAGTATGTTTTCAAAAAGAATATATGCTCTTAAAACTCAAATATTAAAAGTAAATATTTAATACCTAGGCATAAAAAAGTAAAAAATATAAATTATATTTATATTTTCTATCAATAACATTCAAAATCATCCCATGTTGTGCAATTATAGAAAAGTATTTTTTTCTAATAGAAGCTGTTTTCTTTTTTTCTGATTACTGCTGACATCTAGGCCCAAAATTAAGACTAAATTAATCAACTGCCAAATGACTGAAATTTGTAATAATTATTGAAAATTATCAGTTTAAATACAAAATGTTTTAGATCTATGGAAAGCAGACTGACTTAAGCACAGCATTAGTAACAATGTGTGGGGCTATCATTGGATTGTCTAATTGTAATAAAATGTAATAAGAGATTTTAAGTTCCTTTTTTGTATAAAAGTACTATTTTTCTTTTTAAAAATAAAAAGCACTAATATCAAGTAGATTTATACAGGTTCACGGATATATTATCTTCCAATTTTATGTATTAAAATGGCATCTTATTAGAGAAAGATGGTACAATAGTTGAAATGGTTAAAGCTTGTATAGTGATTAAATAAGTTATCACTTTTATTTTCAAAATACTAAAAAACATTATTGTCAATAACTGAAAAAATGTCACATAACTTTTTTATATGTTTTACTTGTATTTCTTCAAGAGCAATTAATTATCTCAAACTTATGGTATATGGTTTTAAAATAGAGTGAAAATAACTGTAAGATAATCAAAAATGCACATAGCATTAGATTATAAAGAAGAAAAAACACTTTGTTATATAGATGAACTAACACTTGCAAAATAAAAATAAAATCTAAAAAATATTTTTTTTAAAAAATAAATATCAAATTATTATGTTTTAATAATTATAACCAAAAAAAAAAATAAATACATTTAAACATTAGTTTTTTAATATAATAATTTAATAATAATTATTAAATATACTAACGTTAAAAAAGCACTTACTTGCATATATCAAATTGCATTCAAAAAGTGATGCTAAAATGAAAATAATATCTGCATAATTTAATTAATTTTATGAAAAAATAAATCATATTTATGCATGTTAGTTTTTTTATTTTATTAAAAAAAAATTTCTATATATAGATTAAAAATAAAATTAGTCTAAAAGTATTAACCAGAAAAAATGTAGTTCCACAAAACAGAGTTAAAATAAACATACAACACTGATGTATCAGGATGCTGTTGAAAATGTAATTTTGCCAAATTCACTATGTGTGTGTTGGATGGGTATTTCAGATAGAATGCCAAATTTACTTATTCAATAGAAAATATCAAATGCAGATAATTCAAGTTTAAACCTTCACAAGTTTTCATTCTGAGGAACAAATAGAAAGTTTTGAATTAATGTAAAATTATGTTTTTAATAAACAAATTTATTATGGAATATTTTAATAGAAAAATTTAAAAATAATAAAAAGATAAAAGCACAATCAATAAATTTGGTTGTGGGAATCAAAATAAAAAAGACAATGAATTGTGAATATGTGTGGGGGGGGGGTCTGCAAATTATCATTTTTTTTAAGTAAATCTGAAGCAGAAATGATATAGAATTTGAAAATTGGTTTAAAAATAAAACAGATTTCAATAATAGATCAAACATGAGTGAGTTCAATAAGAAGACAAATGATACTTAAAAATGTTGCAAAGAAATTCAATACAAAAAGCACTAATGTATGAAGAAAGGAATGATTATGGAAATAATTTAAAATACTTCATTTAGAAAAATATTTTATTTTGATCTGTGGAAAGTAATATGAAAACAATAAATAATGAAATAGGAAAATATAACTGTAAATTATTAAGGAAAACTATAGAAGAGAATAAAAGTTTCAAAAGTATAATCAATATCTTGGTGTTAGAACAAAATTGATCAGCAATAAGATAATATCATGAAATCTGTAGAAAAGTTCTACAATGAATTATATGGGAATAAAGAACAATAAACCAAAATAGTCCTTAAAATTACAATATCTTGAGAATTTAAACAATTCAAAACAAAGCAAAACTCTCCACACAGTAGTTTCAATTGTTTAATAACAATTATGTGCTAGTATGAGATAGTGATCATGTGATCTTGAGAATTTATTGTCCGTGTTAAATAAAAAGATGAAGCCACACAATTAAATCTTTTAAAAATAGAAAAACTTCAATAAGTATACAAATAATTATTGATATTTTAAATAGAGTATATAAAGATATAAAAAATGCTTGACAAAGCTATATATTAAATATCTAAATAGTAAAGACACTCCAGGTGATTGTATAAATTCACTAGAGATATAGATATTTAAGAAAGGTAAAAAAGAAATTAAAATATACAAATCTATCTATTCAGTATAAGACTTTTACTAAGATCATAGCAACATATTTCAATCAAAAAAATAAATAAACTGCATGTAAAAATCATTTTAGTACAATAGATTATAGACAAGTATTAAAAAAATATAGCAAAGTCCATGAATATGAGTTGTTACTTTGCTTTGAATTTGTAAATTAAAAAAGGGCATTTGTTTCACTAAATATATTGGTGATAAATAATGATGTGGAAGATTAAGACATAAAATATTATCAAACTATGAAAAATATTTATGAACCTGCCAAATTAATGAACGGATTACACTAAATACAATTAATATAGTTAAAGCTATATGAAAGAATCATTCCATGTTCTCAAACTTTTAACAGCAGTTTTACAGCATATAATTTGTACTTAAAAATAAAACACTGAGCAATTCCAAAATAAATGAAGATTATTTAAATAATATAGATTTTGCATATGGTATGATGCATAGAGAGAAACAACTGTAAAATAAAAATAAAAGAGGCATATTTTATCAATGGCAACATGTGATGTGATGATGTGTGTGAAGTCAGGAATCTCTCAGCAACAATGCCTAGATAAACCTGTTAGCCACTTTATCTTCCATTCCCCATTCTAAATTTTCCCATATTCTGCTCCATCCCATTTCCACAACATAATTTTTATTAACTCTATGGCCTTTATATCTAAATCCCTCTTATCTTTTTCCAAAACCAATATAAAAACCATTAATTCACTTTCTGTATAATCACTTTTTTCATATTTACTCTTACATTTAAATATCAGCCTTTCAAGCTAATTGTGCATGCGTTTTTCACGAGTGTTAGTAATAAATGAATACTTCCATTCCCAATACAAGATATAGTATTTATGAAAGAATAAAATGAATCACTTATTCTTTCAACTCAAATGCTTATATATGAGCAAATTTTAAGTACTGGCAATGAAAGCATGAGGATAGACCACTCACTTTAAATTCTAAGTGAGTGGTCTATCCTCACGCTTTCATTGCCAGTACTTAAGATTTGCTCATATATAAGCATTTGAGTTGAAAGAATAAGTTATTCATTTTATTCTTTCATAAATACTATATCTTATATTGGGAATGGAAGTATTCATTTATTACTAACACTCATGAAAAGCGCATGCACAATTAGCTTGAAAGGCTGATATTTAAATGTAATACAATTGTAAACATAGCACTATATAAAAATAAATGCTTATTTACATATTTATTCTTCCATAACTTTATTATTTGTACCCTTTCTGTTTTCAAGCATTTACATTCAATTAACAAATGCCTAATATTTTCTATTCCTTCCTTACACAATTTATAGACTAAATCACCCATATTTATCCATTTACATGTATATTCACTTGTTGCATTTAATTTGCATAGCTTATGTCTAAGACAATCCATTTTGCAGTTTCCATTATGGCTATGATTATGAGGCAGATAACCTTGAAAGCACTAACCATAACTGAATTATTGATTATTTTCATTTTATAACTTCTACAAACTGCATTTTGTATATGCTTTGCAAATTATGGTTATTTTTGTAAATAATAGTTAAAGGTTTTAAGAAATGTTACAAGAGCTATCAGATTAAAAAAAACTTAGCGAATTCAAGATAAATATTAAAAAGATTAAAGTAATGTTCAATGACTTTTCAAATATATATATATATATTGATAGTAATGAGTTAAAAATGGTTAATAATTATAAATGCATAATACAAAAAAAAAAAAACCAATCAATCATAGAATTAAATTTAGATGGCAATGATGTAGAAATAATGTACAATTAAAAGAAAGTGAATTTGAGTTTAAAAGACAAGATTTTTAATGAGTTTGTTTTTCCAGATACTTAAACAATGAATAGACTTCAAATATTACAGCAAATGATTATAGAGATGTATATGTAGAATAATAACAAGGATTAAAAGATAAATACATAGATGAAAGGATAAATAAGAATTCATTAATAATATTGAAAGAATCAAGAGACTAAAATAGAACTGGGATGAGCATTATGTAAAAAACTATTAATAGATGAATAGTTAAAGATTTAAACTGAATTGTAAAATATAAGAGAGGTGGGGAAAAAGTATAATGAAATAGATGAGTAAAATAAGGAGATTTACTGAAGAGTTTGGGAAATAAAAAACATAGAATCAGCTAAGACTGGATCAAATTTGGAAAATCATTTATTTTGCAATGGATCAATAATGGTTAAAATGATGATGATGAACAACTTTTATAATAAAATGATGTAGTATTTTTTATAATCCATGTTCGTTTATTCTTTTCTCATTTTTTTTTAAAAGCCTAAAGTGTTTTCCACTTTATAAAACGGTTTTAATTATAAATTTTTATTAAACGCACATTATTATATTAAGTAATATTTAATAAGCGTCTGAAAAATTCGAAGGTTTTATTGTTTTATATTAAATCTTAAATTATAAATTCTATAACAAGTTATAAATAAAAAACTGGAACAAATTACAATTTTGCTATTAACTCAAACATTAAAAATCAATCAACCAATCAATAGTATTATCATATGGACATGTCCAGAGAGCAGTCACATTACAAGTTTATCTATTTCTTCCATCTGTTCTTTTCATTGCCGAGAATATTCAATTCCACGTATCTATTCTCATCTCTTAGATCGTCTAGTAAAGTCATTCTTTTCCATCCTTCTTGTTTCTATTTACCATTTTCTCCAAAACAATTTTCATTAAACTCTTCCTTCTTAATATATACCCAATCCAGTTTCTCTTTCTATCTCTAATTTCCTCAGTCTTCTTTTTTCATTTACTCTTTTTAAAACTTCGTTATTTTATTCATCCAGTTATTTTTTTAATCATTCTTCATGACCACATTTCAAAGGCTTTTCTAATCTGGTCTTGATTTTTTTACTCATTATCCACGTTTTCCAACTATATAATAGTACATCACACTATAGCATTTAATTAATTTTATTTAAAAATCGATTCAGACTTGACACAAAATCAAAAGGATTTCAACCGTGCCTTAAAATTTATAAACCAGGTATTTTAAAATTGATTCGCGATCAAAATATATTTTTTCTCCTTTTTTCTTTATTCCTTTACAAACTTGTACCTATTTCTACTCACATATTATAGAATAAATGGTCAATAACATTATGCTGAAAACTATCTCTACAAAACATTTAATATGAATACATCTTTTCTTTTAATCGCATGGGCAACTCTTCTCATTTACGGTATATGTTTGCGTCACACATACACGTTATTGTGGAAATCGTTATTAATTCATTCATATGTTTATGTATGAATTGCCTTTCACAGTACACAATAAATATTGTCAAATGCATCTTTTACTTTTTTAATCAGTTTATTCCAATAATAGAAGAAGTTTGTACTCCCCCCCCCCTTTTTTTTTATTATAGTGTTTCACCCTAACTAACGGGGGCTGCACTCAGGTTGACATGGTTGTATTATCTATTTTAGTTTTTTTCTTTTCTTTTTTAAAAAAAAAAAAAATTAAATTCTGTCAAAACGGTAATTAGAAAA
The DNA here is from genome assembly GCA_028023455.1 of Epiperipatus broadwayi. Taxonomy (NCBI): domain Eukaryota; kingdom Metazoa; phylum Onychophora; class Udeonychophora; order Euonychophora; family Peripatidae; genus Epiperipatus; species Epiperipatus broadwayi. The sequence goes on from JAQFVV010000019.1 coordinate 5,616,420, forward strand.
TTTGGTGAATAATTCCTTTTCTTTCGCTATTCGTTTATGGTAGGCAATTGGAGAGGTTTTAATTTTATGGTGGACTATTCAAAAACTGTTTTACCGTAGTTCATATCTGGATAAATGCTAAATATATAGAATTGATATATATATATATAAGCTTTATATATATAGTCTAGTTGTTTTAAAATTTATTCTCTCAATTTAGTTCAAATAAATCTTGAAAGAATTTACAAAAAAAAACAGATAAGATTATCTTTCTAATAATTGCTTATTTTGATTTTTTTGTTTAAGATACTGCCTAATTTTCTCTCTGTCAGTACTGTTAAGATCGGTCATGCTCTGTGTAAATGTGTAACATATAATGTTTTCCGATATCTCCTACTCACTTAAATGCCTTTAGCTAAAACGTATCAAAAGTGAATTCGACTCTCAAAGTTGCCGAGTAAAAAGTGAGAAATGATTTATCTAATTCTCAGATATCACTAATGGGAAAGTTATTCCTTTACATGTTTATGCTCTTTTTTAAAACTAAATATGATATGATTTATATACTGTATATATTTTAAAAAATGAAAACTATATATTTTTTTTCAAAATAAAGGCAAAGATGAATTTACTTTTATTTTGAAAAACTTTATATAGTTTTTATGTTTGGAAGTGTAAATGGAATTGTTATAGGCCATTTACTTGGCCGAAATCATTGAGAAAAAAAAAATATCGATGCAAAATTTTATTTACAGAATATAAGAAACATTCTTAATGATTATATATTAAGTTTCTTAAGAGGTCAAACTGTGAACAAGCATTGCTGGAGTGAGATTGAATTTCTCTCCAAAAGTTTTTTATTTAATATTACACAAACAATTTTTTTAATGCTACTAGCCTTTCATGATGCAGTTACGTAGTAGAAGAATACAAAATATTAAGTTAGATATCTCAATAAATTTTAATGTTAAGCAGTCCCATTTTATGTAATAAACTCTTTCTACAATGCATACGATCATCTGTCTACTTGTCCAGTTAAACTTCCTTTTTCTGAAAGATATGTTTTATTAAATAAAACTTTGACAATTCTTTAGTTACCAAACATCACATGATCACAATTTCTTATGCTTGCTAGGCACTAGCTAGGAATTTTATGCACAAGCCTTCTGGCATCCGTTGATTACTCTGGCTTGCACTGAGTGGCACTACTGTATGGAGAGTTTTGTCGTTTTAATTCTTTAGCTATATGCTCAAATCTTGAACAGTCAACATCATGATAATTTTCTAAATTATGTGTACTTATATTTATAAAACAAAAATGAAATATTATTGTCACCATCTTGCTGTTACATCTTTACCCTGCTTAGCAAGGACAATTGGTTCCCCAAAATCCATCATAAAACAAGAATATTGTATCTCAAAAAATAAGGGATTATAACGATCTTCTATGGAGAAAAAAATGTATCTCATTACAGCAGATAAAAATTATACCATGCTATATAAATATATCTTCTTCTTCTTCTTCTTCCACAGCTTGATTAATCCCACATCAAGTGGGGTCGCTGGTGCGGATCAATCTTCTCCAGGCTACTCAATCTAAAGTCATTTCCTCCGTAAGTGACATCTCCTGCAAGTCCTTTCTCACTCGATCAATCCATCTGATCTTAGGTCTACCCCTGGGTCTTTTCCCCGGTGGTTCCATCTCCAAAATCTTCCTTCCAATGTAATTTTCTTGTCTTCTCTTAACATGACCAAACCACCTCAACCTTGATTCTTTCATTTTTTCACTGATCATTCTCACTCTCATGTTTTCTCGAATTACTTCATTTTTCACTTTGTCCTTTCTAGTGAGGCCCGAGGCAAACCTAAGCATTCTCATTTCTGTTACACATTGCTTGTCTTCTATTTTCTTAGTGATCGGCCATGTTTCTGCACCATACATCAGTGCCGGACGTACCACAGTTTTATATACTTTTCCTTTCAACCTTGCACCTATTCTCCTATCGCAGAGTATCCCAGAGACCCTTCTCCAATTAATTAACAAATAACTTAGTATATATAATGATTAAAAAATCCTAATGAATGATATATGTATGAATAAACTGAGCTATATGTGTATTATGCAGGTATGCATGTAAAATATGTATGTATGTAAGGTGATGCAACTTTATGTGAAAAAATTCCAGTCATTACTCACTGATATCCAGTTTTTTGACTAATCAGTTACTCATTCTAAGAATTCATTGTTATCTTGTAAATAATTTGATGATCTTTAGATTATTTTGTGGAGTTGGTACACCAAATGTTGAGCATTTCTAGAAAAAAGTTTTGAATGAATGGTTGACTTGTTTCTCTGATTTTTTTTTTACATCTTATAAGATCTTATTCATTGACATACGGCATTTTTAGATTTGATGGAGTATTCTCAAGTTCAGGTTTTTTTACAAGCTTGTTGATTTTCTTTTCTTCATCGTCATCCTTTTCTTCAACCAAATGCATTAATTTCTCATTAATTAATTCTTCCATGTATTCTTTCAAAAACTCTTTAATGTTATCATCAACTTCTGTAAATGCTACTTTAAATCAAGTATGTTTCCTCTTTAGTGGTTGCAATTATTTGTGAGCAGACTTTCTTTTATATAAGATAAAAAGTTGTATTAGTGGTCTTGGTTTATGCAGTGTCTGCACAGCTGTTTTATATTTAAGTCCTAGAATTGTGAAAATGTCTTCTCAATATCTTTATACAAAGTGTTGATGAAATTCTGCATTAGTTATTGAAGATTATAATGATTACTTGATGCATAGATTGAAGAATTGCCATAGGGTTTAGTGTATAAATTGTTATCATAATTCCAATTATAAACGTATGTAGCTTTAAACATTTACAAAAAAGTTTGTTAAAACCAATTTCTACACCGTTAGAAAAAATGTGTTTTCATTATGTAATCACATAACAAAATGAACTGAGAAAAGAAGAATGAGCTCACAGATGACAATTTTTTGTGTTCTTCAGCAAAACTGTTTCTCATGCTTTCATTTTTTTAAAAATTCATATTACTTATGTAAAATTATTTTCAAATAAAAAGATGATGTTTAATAATATCTCATTTAACAGTATTTTTTGACCATAAAACTTGTTATCACCTAATCATAATAAATTTTAAAAAAAATTCTAATTTATTAAAAATAAGAAAAAATGTATTTAATGCATTTTGTATTCACATACTGTAATCAATATTTAAAACTTTTTTACAGTATGTATTATGTAGATATAAACAAATAGCACTTTATATACAAATATGTTAGCTGTGATCTTGATGTCATATTTTATTAAGAGTGATACCCATTTTTTCAAATAACCTCATAATATTTCAAATAATACAGTAAATTTTGAAATGCATTTTCATTATACAAAATTTACTATTAATTATATAATGCACAAAATCCTTCTTTATTTTCTTTTACTGAAAATGCATTTACAACAATAGCAGTCAAATGTTGGTGGCCTAGTAGTTAGCATAGCTGCCTTCCAAGCAGCTGGCCTGGATTCGCTTCCCAGTCAAAGCTTTGACATATAAAATAAAATAATAGCAGTTTTGATTTGATTGAAATTAGCATTCATAAAATTTATAATTTAAAGTTGCTCAATTGAATATTTTAACTAATACACATACAGTACATAATTCAAAATTAATTATTAATTATATATAACCCAAATTTATTTTTAGTTTTATGCTGAATGAAATTTATATATATTTTTTCAGTACTGTGTTTTTTTGCTTTTGCAATAATGTCACCATTTATATTTGAAAAAAATTAAGAGATTATGATTTAAAATTGAGATAATAAATGTTATTTTCAACTTAAATTTAGTAACTTTTGGTTATATAAAGTTGATTATTAAATCCATAATTCATGAATCATCCCCCCTTTTATTATTGAAAATACTTTAGATTTAAAATGATAGCAGTTTTGATTTAAGTTGACTAAATATTTTAGTTAATACAGTACACAGTTTAAAATTACTGTAATTACTAATAATATATAACCCAAATTTATTTTTATTTTTATGGTGAATGAAAAAAAATTTTTTTTCAGTATTATATTTTTTTTTTATATTTGCGATAATGTTACCATTGGCAGGGATACATCTGAAACAAATTATGATATTATTCTTTAAAACTAAGCAAATACTATACAGTAAATTATATTGTAATTATAAATTTATTTAAATGCACATTCATTATGTAAATAATATTCATTAAGGCTGTAGCCTCAATCAAGTGCGTATAAAATGTGATAGTAGGGACCTCTACAGGTCTTTAAACCACAAGCTTACTCTTGGAAGAAAAGATGGGAAAGCTTGTGGTTTAAAGACCTGTAGAGGTCCCTACTATCGCATTTTATACGCATGTGATTGAGGCTACAGCCTTAATGAATATTATTTAAGTAAATTATATTCTAAACTTACATTTGGTAACTTTCAGCATGCAAATTTATTATTACTAATTTGCATAATGCATAAACTTTTTTTTTCTCTCCAAGTACCTTTCAATTAAACTAACTAAAATTATCAGTTATAATAATCATAAAATGTTTATCACAAATAAAATACTAATCATAAAATTTTAATCAATAAACATGAGTAAATAAAATTGAATATTAATACATTTGGTTGTTGTTCATTATTAAAATATGCTTTTGATTACTTATTGTATTGAATAGAACACTTTTTTTCCTTTTATATTTATTAATGATAAAAAATTTTACTCTGGATATGTCTTGCAAAAATACTGGATGGATATTAAAAAAACTACCATACATTAATCATATTTTAATTTTATAATCAAAATACTGTTTATTGCAATGTTGTATACTGTGCTATGTATAATGAATAAAATCTATATTGTACATTTTTTTCTTTCAGATGAGATAAATTCACTATTTTCTGATGTCATCAATCTTAAAAAAAATTTTGATTTTTTTTTTTTTTTACAATCTTTATAGCAAATAATTGATTTAAATACATGTGCATTATATATACTTTCAGACTTGATATAATTAGAGGGATTTGAAAGTCTGGGTTCAAAGTCTGGCTTTAAATCCCTCTAATTACAAATAATTGATTGTAAATCAAAATAATTTGATAATGATCATTATGGTAAATCTTCACATAAATGGCTATTACTAAGCAGCATAGAAGTATATATCTATTAGCAATATTGTAACGTTTTATCCCATTTAATGAGCAGTCTGCCAGATACAATGATATATTCAGATTTTTTTAAATATATGATTTTACATTATCTCTTCAAGACATCCTTTCACATTTATAATGAATAAAGCCATCTTTAAATAATGTTTACCATGCATAAATTATTTGGTGAGTGAACCCATTGATCTAAACCCAATTTCAAAATAATTCATCAAGTGTTCTGCCTGATGTGTGAATACAACTAAGAACTTGTATTTTTCTAAGTCATTTCTTATCCTTAATTACTCAATGCTGAAAAATTTATGTATTTTATATATTATAATACTGAATACAAAAACCATGGAAAAGACTCAAATCACAATTGCTGCACATATAATTAAATTATAGAAATGTAGTTGCACAAACGCAATATTTCATTGGCTCAGTTAATATTCATGCTAATTAGCCTATATACTAATTTAAATGATTGAAGATAATAAGGTAAAAGAAAAAGAATAGAAATTAAATAAAGAGCAGGAAGAGAAGATAAAAAATAATTGCTTATATTAGAAAAACATTTACTCTTTGATAAGTTAAAGTCAAAAAGTAGATATTGTTTGTGTCTACCAGCTTTTTAAATTAATGAATAATAATTTATATTTAATATTATTTAAAAATTAAATATATAAATGTTTATCTATTTTTATGCTTACAAAGAGAAAATGGAAATGATAAAATTGCTTTCAGCATTAAAAATTATTTATTTTCTTTCTTCTTTACTTATTATTTAAGAAATTTTATCTTCATAATTTAATTCATATTTATTTCTGTTTTTATTTTAAGTATTTTATTCTTTACATTAAATAATAAAAAAGTTTATGATGTAACTCAACATACAATTGTGTTAAGGCAATAGTAAGCATAACAAATTATTATTGAACATCGTGTGATATCATTCTATTGTCTTTTTGCTTCATTTGTCTTCAGGCTAAAAACTTTACATATGTAAGAAAAATGAAATATTTATCTTACATTTGTCTTTTTTTTTTATTCCCCTGCATGTTCATATAAAATAATTTATTAATAGAGAACTCTAAATAAATAGAAATAAGAAAAAAAAACTTATCTGATGTTTCACTCAGATAATAATTCCAAGCAGAAATCTCCAAACGACCTACATGTAACAGATAAATTTTTTTCCAAATACAGAGAAAATGAGAAAGGAAAGAAAATCCTTTTGGCTTAAACAGAAATCATTGAATTTATATTTTTTTTCACAGGTTAAAATACAAACAAACAAGTAAGATAGAGTTAGCTAGATTCAAAGTAATTTTTTTTTAATATGTCCAGTAATACAAATGTTAAGATAGAATCGTTTACAAAAATTTGAAATTTTTTGGTAATATCCTTTAAAAATATATCATTCTCATTGAAGGAAATGGGAATGCTAACATCAGAAGAAATAATGAAGGGTAGAAACAGGTAATAAGTGAATATATCTTTAAAAAGTAATATAATTATACTTTTAGAATGTGATATCGTGACTTTATTGCAATATCCAATTCCATTGAACACACAAAGAAAAAGTTCAGAAAATTAAAAATATTGGAAAGACAAGAATATAATAGGCAATAGAAACATTTTTTAGAGGGACAGACTGGAATTCAGATATTAATTGACGTTTAAGAAAATAAAATTAATATTCAGAAATAAAATGTTAATATAGATAAAAATAAATAAATAAAAGGAAAGTAGACAGTAGTTTTTAAGAAGGAAACCAAAAATGTATTTTTAAAAAATGAATTAGATTAAAATTTAGAAATCTCAACAAGGCATTAGAGAAAGCTGGTTGTTAAAATTATACAAAAAGAACAAAATAGGAAATACTACATTAACCAAAAATCATTAAAACTGATAAGAAAAATTGAATACTAAATAATAAATAGGATAATTCAAAAGTTGCATAAAAATAATATAAAACAAAATGCAAGGAAATAAGAAGGCAGGCAAAAAGCATAAATAATAACAATAGAAAGTTCATTCTACAGACATAGTAAAATATAATGAATATAAATACACAGAAGTATACAAACTGATAAAAAGCATTAATAGAAAACAGCAGCAAAATTTAAAGATGTACATGAAAAAATGCATATTTCCAGTAATAAATGTATACCAAGCAGACTTCAATGATAAAAAAATATCAGAAAAATTAATAAGAGAAGCTTATTAAAATGTTACCCATTTTACAATGAATGTCATTTTATTGGCAGATATGTAAAGAAAAGTGAATCAATTAAAGAAGAAGAACTGTGGAAAGTATGGAGGAGATGATGCAGTAATCAGATATGGTGAAGTGGATTGTACAAGATTGAACAAAAATTAAGAACAATGTCTAAAAGCATAGGTGAAAATCATTATTAGTGCCAGTCTAAAAAAAGTAAAACAAGATAGACTGTGAAAGATACAGAATATCACAGATGATGGTAAATAAAAATGATGGATTAGACTTATAGCTGAAAGTGAAAAAAATTCAAAGATAATTTATTAGAAAAGTTAAAGAATGGAATGAAAACTTGAAATTATTGATAAATATCATAAAAATAAAATTTTTGATGCCAGAGAATAATTGACTTTAAAACATTATATTATTAATTTTGTCATTTCAGTTCAGTCATGCAACGAAAATAAAGGGATCCAGCAATCAAAAGCTCAAAAATGAACACTGGGCAGAGATCTATAAATCTTGAAAATATCCTTATTCAAGCTTTAATACACTATGATTATATATGTATGTAAGACAATAAAAAATAAGACTAGGAAAAATACTGTAAAATTGTTAAGCATTGGTGGCCTAGTAGTTAGCATAGCTGCCTTCCAAGCAGCTGACCCAAGTTCGCTTCCCGGTCAACGCATTTGACATATGAAAAAAAATTACTGTAGAATTAAATTATTCTTTTGACAAAAATAACTTGGGGGAAGAAACAAATGAAAACTTTGATCAGATCAGATTTGTTTAAACCATAAATAATAAAAATTGGATTATTTGATCATATTATGAAGTGATTTAATCCATTAGAAAAGTATATAATATTAAAAACATCAATGATAAAAGAAGAAAATAATAACATAAATAGACTTCAGCAATATAATGAATGTGCTTTGAACAGCCTTAAATACCAAACTGATAACAAATCATTCTAGAGTCGTTTTTAACTATTTTCCATTCACTCATCTTTCAGCAGCCCATAAAATTTTAAAAAGTTTGTGATTACTGTAGTTACTATTATCCCAAATTTATATGCAATACTTATAAATAAGTAGCTCAGAAAAGCAAAAAATAAGAAGGTGATCAGAAAGTTCACATATATTTATATTTAAAACTTAGAGGTTACAACGAATTCAAGTAGTTTCATTATACATTACATAAAAACTATAATACATTAATTGATATGTGAGACTTTTTATTCTATTATTTTTATATACATATTCCTAAATATTATGATTCATATCCTTGGGAGATATTTATATCCTAAATTGGTAATTATTCTCCTAGAAGAATACTATTTATATGATTTCTGAGAGAGAATGTGGATTTAATAAAACCTAATAATAATTATATAAATATTTTCTACTTAAAACACCAGTGTTCAGTGATTACTCAAGTTCCAATAGATGATTCTAGAATAAGATAAAGACAACTGCTCTTGGAATCATCAGTAAGTGTTCGAAAGAGCATGTAATAATAATAATAGTAATGTTAATAGTAATAATAGCAATAATAAAAGTAAAAAATCAGATTCATAAATAAATGTATCTTTGTCACAAATCTAAAATTACTTTAAAATGTGTGTCAAAAACACATTTAGATTTTAGATTCAATTAAACATATTCCCATAGTCTCATTTTTTACATCATTATTTTCAAATTAATATATTTCAAGATGATAAATAAACAATGTTTCATGTAAATACAAAGTATTCAAAGTATATTTCATATACATTTTTTAATAAATCTACAACCAATTTAAACCCTTTAGATGAAGGAATTTGTAAATTGAACATATTCTACTCTATGAATTTAAGACAGTTTATGAGATATAAATTTACTTATTAAAAATATGATATATTGAAAGCATAAAACAATAAATTGTACCAGAAAATTTGAAAAGATTTGAGATATATAATCATTGACAAAGTATTAAGAATAGAATTAAAGTGAGCTTTTCAAGTTGTAGGTATTTATAATAAATAAAAAAGAAAAATATGCCAAAAGTTACTATGATAAATAGAGTAACTCCAAATGCTACAGTAAATATAAGTGTATAAAACTATATAATAAACATTTCCTTATAAAATTTTATTTTAAAAAAATAATAAAATGCTAGTCATAAAATACAAGTACTCAAAATATAACACTAGTATTAGTCAATTTTTTAATATGAATTTCAGCATCAAATCAAATTGCAGTTTAAAACTCTGAATATTTGTATTTAAAGTAGTAATATCTTCTACCATTCTATTTCAAAGCTAGTATTGTATGTAAGCTTTGAGTAAACAGTGAACTAAATTCACAGACTAGTTTCTAGCATTTGATCTTAATCTTTAAGAATTAATGGATTTTTACGAAGGCACATCCATCTTTACTTATCTTAAGCATTATGAAAGTGCAATGCTTCTTGTTGATGAAATCCAACAATTGTAAATTACTTTGAGAATTTGACTGATACTACCATTTAGTTTCAATTGAATACTCAGAATTTACAAGAGATTGTTTTGAAGAAGAGTGACAGAATGGATTAGAATCATTTTAGGATTTATTTAAAATAAAAATCATAAGCTTGCTTACAATCTTAAGAATAAAATCTAATTCTTCTAAATTCAAATTCCAGTTCATGGACATAGAAGAAAAGGGAGCCAACTAGTTTCTTATTTGGCACTTTAATACATTATTGCATATAAATTTTCAAATTTACTTTTGGTAAAATCAGAAATTTTTCTGAATTATCAGATAAAGTTCTATTAAAAATATAAAAAATCATTTCCTAATAATGTAGCTTTTATAGTGATGCTTTCCTGCATGGTTTGATGCGATATTAGATGGCTGACTCTGGGGCTTAAGGTTGACAGATCATACCCAGCTCTGTCAATTCCATTACTCAAATTTTTTTATGAATTTCCAACTATCAAAGCTATTTGATTATTTTTTATCATATGAATGTTAGTAAATTAAAACTTTAAAATAAAATCATTATTAAAAACCATTTAAACAAAATATCTATTTCATGAATCCAATTTTGTTTTGCACATATTTTATCTCATATTTTCTAAAATCTTATGTTGTCCAATTTAATGTAAAATATTGCTTCAACTACAATACAATCATGATCAGTTGTATTATTTTTCTTTTACTAAATATGTTGCCAATAGTAATAGTTATAATCTAGTTTGTATTCAATTTTATAAAGTAGATTTTTAAACAAATACTCATTCTTATCTATGTAGTATATAAAAGTTTTAAAAAGTTACATTTTGTTTTATCTTTGGAAATTATCTTTTAAAAAGTACTGTAATCACTGGTAAACTTTAATAATTGATCTGTGCTTTTCTCTTTTTCTTTTAAATATATGTATGTAAACTGATAAATTAATATTAAAAATTATATCTTGAATTTTAATTCATGTCTTCTTATCTCAGAATTAATTATAAAAACTGATGAATTTAAAATAAATATTTGCAAAATAGTTAAAGCAAAAATTACCTTTGACATTGAAACTCCTGTTGACAAAGATAATATTAATGATGTACATATTTTAAGAATTCATGGAGATGTGGGAGAAAGAAATTCATTTTCATTAAATTTTATCTGTATAAAATTAACAAAACTGACATCTGAAATATAGAGCAAATTGTTTTATATATTAATTTCCATTTTCTTTTGCAATTTCTTTTCACTATTTTTCTTTACACACACACATTTATATATGTCTTAACTATTATATAATTCTAAAATCAAGATGCAATACTTTACTATCTAGAAATTCCGTTTTCAGATTGAAGAATATATATATATATAACCACTAACATATTTATTCACATAAATAAAATAATAATTCAGCAACTAAAAGGATAGTTTGCTCATTACGTTGGTAGCACCAACGTTATAATTTAATTGATAAGCGAGTGGAGGGCTGACATTGCATTCAAATATCTATTCAAATATAATTCTACAAGACTAGCAGTTATTTTACTTTAAATACTTTATGTCAGTTTATATCAATTCATTACTATGTGTAAATCTATTTATATATTGATAATATTGCTTATTATACTAATGTATCATGTAAACATGAATGCACCCACTATCACTTAGTTCATATAAATTTAAAAAGAATGAGATCCCTAGATAGGATTTAAATCCAATAAGGTAGTATGCATAAAGTTGTGGATGATTCATATGAATTGTCTTACGATATTACATGTGTTGTCAATAATAATAGCAACTTCATTATTAACAATAATATTATAAACCTGAATCATTTATTTCAGAGCTCTCATTTATATTCTGGTTGTTGATTGCAAATCCTTTATTTTTTTATTGTTGTAATTGAATTACATTTATCACATTTAATACTGACAAGACTTTGTACATAATTCTTTGTCTATTTGTGAAATTATTGTCATTGATGAGACAATTCATGATATTTTGTCCCCCAGCAACTCTGAAGACTTTTTGTATGAAGTTGATTCACCTATCCAAGAAAGATTTCATTGAAGTTAAACTTATGTTAGATATTTTAATTATAGCCATTTCAAAAACTTGCAGTTGATCTTATTTTTTATCAATTTTTAGAACCACAGAAGATAAAATTCTTTTCAGGCATGGTTTTTCCTTTTCAATTTTTTTTAAATTTAAATAATATCAATTTTAAACCTTACTCAATCTGTATATATAAATTAACAATTTTTTATTAAGTATCATATAATTTTAAATGATACTTACAAATTAGACTTGCAACATAGGAGACATACTACACCTTTTCACATTCATGATAAATGTTTAACCTTGTGATCTCATCAAATAAACTCTGTGATCTCATCCAATTTCATCCAATAACTTGATAAATTTACACTTTCATTTATTGTCCAGATTACATTTGGATTAGTTCTTCTCAAAGTGTTTTTTACTTCATTGCAGATTTATTTTTCCATTTTCTGATTAATACTACTTTTTTTTAAAAAAAAGTACAAAATAATGAACATTGGAGTTTATCCACTACTGAGATCAATGTGTTCAATTACATCCACACTTTGGACAAGCAATGGCATTGTAACATTTGATGATGTAATAATAAAATAGGCCTTCATAATGGTATGTGGTTGGAGAACTCCAGAATTCCATTTTTGATGGCAATCCAATTTATTTACAGCTAGACTCACAAATTATTTTCCATAGAATGGGGGAAATAAAACTTGGTTTAGCAGAGAAAATGTAAAATTAGAGGCCCTAACAAAATTGTTGAAATTGATGAAAGCCTTTTGCAAAAAAAAAACAAAACAAGTCAGATGAATTCTTCTAAAACAATGGATGTTTAATGGCTTGTGCAGAGAAACCAATGCATGTTTCATAATGAGAATTAATGATAGAACAGTGGCAATTCTGATGGAAGTCATCAAACAAAATGTGGAAGAGTAATTGACAATTTATTCAGACTATTGTAAAGCCTATAAAACTTCTGAATTATGAACTGCCAGTTACTGATCATTTTCATGTGAATCACATGTTAAATAAATCTCCATTTTGAAAAAAAATTACTTTAAGCCTCCATTTTCGAACATAATTTTATCCACTTAAAATAAAGTAGAACAGACAAACAATTGTTTCATCATCATGACAATTCTTGTCATATATTCTTGTCATATATTACATGGCAAGTATGTTTTCATTTTAAGCTATTTCTAATTTCATGCCTGATATACACATAATATTTTAGATATAGATGTAATAATACTTTAGTTTTATGTATTTATTTTTGCTCTTTGCCAATTTTGCTTTAGTGATTGTTTTGTAATTTTATAGCAGGCTTAAATATCCATACATAAAGTAACATTTGGGAATTCCATACTGCCATGTTGTATTTAATATTTTTTGTGTGAAATTTAGTCTGGTGCAGTTAGCATCATTTTCATATGCATATTCAGACTGCCAATAACTTTGTAAATCTTGCAAAAATATGTACACATGCTTCATTTTGTTTTAAGTTTGTACAAATTCCAGTGTACATGTTATTTGGTTGATCACAAGATTAAAAATTTATTAGCAGATTAATATGATTGTGAAAAAACAGCAGGTTTTATTTTTGTTAAAATATGAAATGACAGTGTTTTGATACTTCTCGATAAAATTCTAAATTGTAGTATTCACCACTGTGTGTATATGATAAACAAATTTGAACTCAAAGTTTATTGCAGATTATAATTAATGTGTTAAAATGAAAAGCCTAGAATAGAAATCATTAAAAAAATGTGCATGATTCTTTTAATTATTTAAAATTTTTCTGTTAACTGTATTGTCTTCTTTACAAAGTTAACTCATCCCATTAATTCATTTTAAATAATTATTATTAAAATATTAATAGTTAATAATGTACCGGTAAAAATCACCATGCCTATTCACACACAGTAATCCGAATTCGAACCCAGTCCACGTCTAGGAATAAATTCCAAAATGCAAACTAAATTCAAACCCAAAACCCTGGCATGACCCACCGATGAAAACATTACAATGGTACGGGGTTCTCCCTTTACTAGCTCATCGAAAAACACAGACTAAATTACTTACAATCGGCTATTTCATAGATATCTTATAGTCGGGATATTGGTACGACTGATAATTTAATGTATATATTTAAGTTGTCGATACAGACAGTAGGTGATTGACTAGATTTTGAGAGTAATAATGCGAGAGAGACAAAATTGGGTTAGATAAATTTTTAATAAGTTATTGAAAGCATTGAATAATATTATTTACAGGTACGGTAAAACTCTCATATGTATTTATAATAAATTGCTGCTAGTCATCAATAATCGGTTTGTACTGATTAACAAACCCATGCCAATATTTATGTGTTTAAATGGTTGTACAGGTTGGTATGAGAATCAGAGTAATAGGAGCGCTTAAAATATTTATCTACTAGTTTATATTAATTTGTTTTATTTTAATAGTTTCAAACCATTGCGCATACGGATAAATGGGAGGCGGTTTTATATAAAAATATGATATAATACTGATGTACTGATGGTTGCAGGGATTAATGTATACTACAAATAATAACTTGCGATGCATTGACGGAATACCGGGCGGCTTGTACTTTGACAAGTCTTAATGCCCCCAAGTAGATCCGGGACACTACAACCAGCCGGGCTCATTTTTGAACCCCGGTGATCCAAGAGATTACCTGGAGAAAAATTTCTTTATCTCCATGTGGTAGTAAAACGAGACGCCAACTTAGGCGAAGGTAAAGGCATTGCCACAGTAACATCGAGGAAGAGTGATCGGAAGTGGATTTTAAAACTAAATTATATAAAACCTTTTCTCTCCGTAACATTTCCTACGCAACAGTCCGATATAACTATTCAATAAAACATGGCGAAATCAAACGATCGCAAAAGTAATAATTAATTAAATTTACTCTGAAACCCATAACTTCCCAGATTGTTCGGAAGGTAATAATAGCAAAAAAAAATATTCACTTATTATTCTTACCCCGTAATAATATATAAAAAATTATAATAAAATTTTAGACTATTTTAAGTATTTGAGATTTGGAGTATAGATTAAAATATCATGACAAAGTAAAAGAAACAATAAAAATCCTTGAATATTTCTCAACTCAACATAAATGAAACAATTTTTAGTTCGATAAAAGAAAATTACTTTTAAAATGAATATAATAAATATTATGAGATAAGCTTTACTGACTTTAATTAGAGTTGAGAAATATTATTATTGGCATCATTTTGTTTGTAATATAAGTAATAGTAAAATATAAATGTATTCACAAATGGGTTATTAGTAGGCACAAATATTAATAATTTTCATCTAAAGACTAGAGCACAGAAATATTAGAGAAGAAATTTACTGACAGGTTTTAGTGTAACATTTTCAAATGGAAAGCAAGAAATTTACATGCAATTACTTTGATTAACAGATTAAATATAAAATTATTACTGAGAGGAAAGTTAAAAAGTTCATGTAACAAAAGTTACCATTCTTTCTTCGTCCAGTTTTCTTCTTGCGGTGCTATGTATGAAGAACGTAGGCGTGCATTTTGAATTTCTTAGAACGGCATGGTTAATTTAAATGTTGGAATTTGGAAGACTGGAAGCACGGAAAACATTACAGATCAGCGGTACGAAAGATTTAAATTGGCAGAACAGGGATCAGCTTCTTGGACTTAGCCCATCATTATTGCAGTTTACCGGGCGACTTCTTAATAACAGTTGAAGTGATTTCTCTGGATCAACTACTTTGCTGTAGCTTGAGATGATCTAAGCACAGCCAAGTCAAAAGTTAGAGTGTCCTATATTTAAGATGGCTACGGTTGACCTTTCTGCCTAGTTTTTGTTCATAACTCCGCCTTTGATTTCGGCCTCCAGCAATATCTAATTTGACTATACAATAGCATTTGCCTTTCTTGATAAGAGTTCTACGTTTCTCATTTATTTTTAAATTTAATACATGATTCTAAATTGACAAAACAATTACATCGGAATTCGTGCATACAAAAATATACATTCATTATCTCAATTTATCGAAGTACAAATTAATTATTCTATACATTGGTACAAGTAAGATTTTGATTAAAAATACTGATCAAAGGAATGTGACTTTTGATCAGCATTTTTAAATGACTTTGTATAATTTGCAAAATTAACATTTAAGAAAATATACACGCAATTGAAACTTTTAAATTGAGCTAATATAAATCCACAAACCACACACACACGAATATCATTTATCGTGATTTGTGACATTTATACTCATACTCTTTACATTAAATTCTTTTTAAACAAACACAAAATAAATAACTTAAAATCTATGTGGCTTGGAATAGAAAAAGTCTCATTGCGGGTAAATAGTGGTTTAGAATTACCGTTCTTAAATGACAATCATGAAACTAAGATCGATTCTTCGATCTGTCTGTTTCAATAAAAACATATAAATATTATATATATATATTGCAATGGTATGAAAACACATTAGGTCTGAATTATCACAAGGTGAGAAACCATCATCATCCCCACATTTAATAATCAAATTTAAATATAATGATTTAATGAGTGTGAGAGATCAGTAAAGAAGTATACTAACTATAAGTTCACCACCATTACAGAGAAGAAAAATAATCATTCACCATCATGAATAATCAACAATAAAAAACAGTTAATCTTGGGACTGGATTTGAAATAGGTCCATTATAAATCAGACTAATTATTTAGCCACTGTCAAACTTAGGGCAGAAATAAAACAATTATCTGGATGCACACAATTAAGTGCCAATCCATAAGGATATTAAAAAAATCAAATAATGCTGATATACTAAAGTATGCAGATAATCATCATTGCCCTAGCCACTTGGTCATCTATAAACTTAATTTTTAATAATAAAAACTATAAATAAAATGTAATGCATAAACATTAAAGAATATCTGATGCACCAATCAGGATCATCTGAATGTCTGTAACACTAAACTTAAACCCAAATCAATATAACTGACTGATATGCACACATCCAGCTCAGTGATCAAGAGCTCTATAACTGTTACTGTGAGCAAGAGATAAAACCAACATATAAAATTCTAAACCTATTTTAGGATTGAGTAAATTCACTGGAATAATGTAAACAATGAACTATAATATTAGAGACAATAACAATAAATGATAGGTCTGTAGACTACACCATAAATACAAATACATCATTCCGATTTTGATTAAAATATTACAAAAAAATATTCTATTACATTGTAATTTACATATCTCTCAATAAATTTATATAAAACACACCTATAAATAAGCACTCAGATGTTCTGTATAATAGTTTAAAATTAACATTTTTGAATTGTCATAAAACAATAATAAAAATTCATTTTTATAATAAATAATTAATTTAAACATATATGTGGTTGCTGATTGATTTTAATATATATGGGTACCCATTCAAATTTGTGTGCATTAATTGGCATTTATAAAAAAAATAAACTTATTAAATCCAAATGATATTTTTATAATAAAATTAACACAATGTTGAAAATATATATAAACTGAACATGCATGTGCACATTATTATTATTCCCCAACAAATCAAAGTTATTAATTAATTCATTATTTCTATTGGTAATGAACAGTTTTTTTTTTTTTAAAAAAAAAAAAAAAACATCTTTAGATCCAATTTGGAATGTTCTTTTAAAATTTAGGCCTTTGTGGTTTCATTTTCAATATTTAAAAAAAGATTTTTGGAGTTTTCCTTTTCTAATTCCAAAATAAAATAAAACTGGAAATGTTATTATTAATAATTATAGTGACAAATCCTTTAGAAACAAATGAAATTTATTTAAGCAAACTTATTTACTTTTAAACTTGTAAATTAAATGTTTTATTTGTGAAGTTAATTATTTAATGTAATATTTCAATAATTTTTTTTATTTACTCACCAATTAAGTCTCTTATATGCACTATATATATATATGGTGCAGTAACTTTATCTGTTTCTCTGCCTATAAATAAAGCAGCATATGTATAAAATTATAGCAAGGTAATCTTTCAGTCAATCAATCAATACTGGAATCTTTCAGCAAGCTAATCCATTATAATCATGTCCACAATAGAGTAATATAATGTCTTATTGACATATTCAGAAAAGGCATACATTAGGTAACTGTTGGTATTTAGTCTGCTCCATTGAGTCTATCATTTGATGGACTTCAGGCAAATAAATCATCTAGTACACCATATGGTTTATAAACCACAAAGAGTTGGGTCATTACTTCCATGTAAATTCAAACTCTTGCATTGTGACACTAGCATAAGTAGTTCTTGTACTCTGCACCTTGCCTTAAGTTATAACTTCATAATAATAAAGCTATATAAAATTATAATCTCTTTTTTAATCCATTTTTTAACACTGTATCATGAAATTTAAAAATAACAATTAAGTAAATTATTTCTTTATATTAATCAAAAAAGCTTAATGGCTGCAGTTCACCTTAATTAAAACCAAATTGTTATCTCAATGTTTTTTTATTACTTTCAACAACAACTTTGTAGGATTTTATTAAAGTACATTATACAATTTTAAATTTTAAATTTTTTTTAATCTAATTAAAATAGATAGTAGAATTTTATAATTACCAGTATATCCATTGTAATACAAAAACATTCCTGTATTAATTATCAAAATCAGAATAAAACATTGAATGATCTTTTTTTTTAATTTTTAATTTAAAATAATTTATAATAATTTTAGTTATCAAAATTATTATTTAGCCCTGAACTGTTTAAATATTTACAAAAATTTCATTTGCATTTATTTCTATTCTTCCTTTCAACTTTATTTTTATATGTGCACACACACTACTATGTTATATATCATGAGACACATCACTGTCTCAATATATATGTTGAAATGAAGATTTCTGTGGGCAAAAATTAGGTTATAAATTCATAATAATTTTTCAGAATTAATTGTATAAGATATTAAAAGATATAAGCAAAATGATATTTTATCTCAATATTATTTGCTATTAATTAGGTAAATATTTTATATGATCATTGCAAATAAAAGTTTTAAAATGAATTTAAATTTGCTATGTAGAAAGAAATAGAACATGATGAACTCACAGAATAAAATAGGACAAGTTAAACATCCTATTTTTTATCAATCAAATTTTTTGAAAAATTATAAATATCAAGCTTGGGATAATGAAGACTCATTGGAAGAATTTAAATTTAATTGATAGTTTTTATTAATTTATATAAAGACATATCTTCTACATAAATTAAACTTTAGTTATTTCATTCTGTTTATTAATAAAATTTGATCTCTTCAACTTCTTTTTAAATTCTCTAAATATTCTTTGATAATGATTGTTCCATTTAACAAGGACTTAGGTTTTAAAAAAATCTTTGTAATTGCTAGTATCTAAAACATGGTAAGCATTGCACCAGCATGATCATTTGTTTAGTATCGATATTAATGATTACTCATTCTTATATATGTGTGACTTTACATAACTCCTAGATTTCTTGAGCCTCAAGGGAGATTATATATAAAGCTTTTACTTGATATAATATATTCTGTCATTTCATGTGTCCCACTTCTTTCTACACCTTTAATTTAAATAAGCTTTTACAACCATTTATAACTACACAGTAATCACAATAGCTTTATTTAGTTGATGATAAATGTTGTCTTATCAAAATGTTAGTAGACATATCTTTTAATATTTTACATGGTTAATCCTAAATATTACTATGAATTATACATATATATGTATATATTGAAATTATATATACCATAGCAATGCAACTTATATGAGAGGATGATAAAAGGTGAACAAAAGGATGTTGCTGATGCTGGAAGCAAATTTTGATTACCAGCTAAAAATGATGTTGAGTATATTATCATCACACATATTATTCAGAAGCCTAGCTCAGTCTGAGTCTGATGTATAAAATAATAATTATAATTAATAAAATATAATCATAAACTATTGTTATAATGAAATTTAACTAATCATGAAACTATGTGAAGTTACATGTAAATATGTGTTAAAATTAAACACGTACCTAAGTACACATTTAATTACATTAAACAACTATTGTAAGATTTCAGTAATAATAATAATAATAATAATAATAATAATAATAATAATAATAATAATAATAATAATAATAATAATAATAATAATAATAATAATAATAATAATAATAATAATAATAATAATAATAATAATAATAATAATAATAATAATAATAATAATAATAATAATAATAATAATAATAATAATAATAATAATAATAATAATAATAATAATAATAATAATAATAATAATAAAAATATATACTTTAAATCATAAATAATAATTCAATGACTAACAATAATAATAATAAAAATTTATTCAATTTGTTATAGAATAATTTCTAATTGGAGAAGTAATAATATGATAATAATATTGGGGTATAAGTTTTAATAACTACTACTAACTGTAATTTCTTATGATTTCTTTTAACTAATTTCTCAGAGTACATTATCTATCACTAATATAATGATTGAGAATCAGATAATTAGATAACAAAGTGATTTTGTTGGTAGCCAACTATCCAGAAATAATAGAAGAGTAATTCTTAAATAAACAGGCAAAACTCTATACATATTGCCATTCAGTGCAAGCCAGAATAATCTAGTGACTATTCATCCAATATCCCCAGACAATTATTACCATTACTAGTTTAAATACAATAAAATAATTATTTTATAATCATCATTATTATTTGCATAGTAAAAGGAATAAGAAATAGTACAAATTATTATTATTTATAATTTTATAATATAATTATTGTTATTATTTACATTATAACCCTATAGTCTTTATTGTTATATTCAGATTATTATTATTTAAGAATTAACATCACATGATCACCATTTCTTATGATTGCTCTTAACTATTATTAACAGGCAAAACTTTTTATACATATTGCCATTCAGTGCAATCCAGAGTAATCAATAAATGCCAGAAGCCTTGTGCATAAAATTCCCATGTAGTGCCTATTCATCCAATATCCCCAGACTACTAGTCTTAATTTGTTGAGTTTTTTATGGATGATTTTTTATTAAAGAGGTATTTCTTTTAAAATAATAAGCAAATTTTCAGTAAGGAATAGCTTGTTGAGATTATATAGCTAATGTAGAATTATCGCTTGATGGAGAATAATGCTTTTCTTACTCATACTATTTACACATTCTTTGGAATGGTATTTATTTGTCATTTAGTTGTTTTGACTTCTTAAAAGTACATTTTTAATATATTCAGCAACACTTAAATCAGCAAAATTATTCTGATTTAAGAATGAAACAATAAATATGAGTGAATATGTGAGTCAAGATCTAGACCCTTAGCTCCACTTTTATAAACTTTTCCACATGATGTCTAGCAAATTAAAGATCAATTAATTCTTATTAGTTAATTAAGATAAAATTAATTTTAAAAATAAAACAATTATTTTCATTATCTAATTACTGTAAAATAACAAAATTATTTAATAAATATTTTATCCTCAAAATATTATTTATTTTAATAAATATACCATATTCATAAATATAGTTTTATATAATATCGTCCCATTTTTTATTCAAAATTTTAAATATTATAACAAAAATACTTTATTAACTTCTGAGCGTATTAATAAAATTGATTTTGAACAAGGAAATAAAATGATTTATTCTATAAATCATTCAAGCATATATATCCGCACACACATTTAAAGTAACACTGTCTTCAATTAATTAAAATGTTAGAAGAAAATATAATTTACTTTAATAATTTATTGTTAAACTATATAATCAACAATACATACATAATTTTAATTTTAACTGATAATATTAGACTAACATTTTACCATTAAAATTACTTATTTCTTAACTTACAAAATTACTGTCGAAGTATAAAATTAACTTATATTATCTTAGCTTTTGCTTATAACTTATGCTTATAATGTGACTTAAATACCTAAATTTTATTTCAATATAAGATTAAAGCATAATTTTACAACAATAATGATATATAACATCCTATTTATATACTATTATCAAAACTCCTAAATTAAAAGACATAAGTAAATGATACTTACTACACACGAAAAAAAATTAATATTTTTTACAAATTAGTTATAAAATAAATTTTCCTCAGAAGCAAATGTAATCAATAGGTTACAATATATATAATAAAATAAACCTTGATTTAATCCTTATAATACAAATAATAATTATTAAGCTATAATATATACTATCCAACAGCATATACATTATAAGCAAAATATCTATAATATTGTTAGATCTAGCAAATGTGTTATGAGTTAGATATAGATTAATAGTTGTTTATATAATTAAAATTGAAACATATTTTAAATTTTACATGCTAAAATCTAATTTTATTTTATTAACACAAAGGAAAATGTTAATTTTGTTTTACTCTAAAACTCAGACTGTTAAAAGTCATTACATTGCTTTATATATCAATGTAATGAATAAAATTTCAGGTGATAATCTATTTAATATCAATAATCAAATGGTACAATTGCATTTGCTAATACAAAGCAGCACAAGTGTTTTGCATTCTCTCCACCATAAATTTACAGTGAATTGTAAATTGTGTATTGCAAATAAAGCTATTTGAGATGAAATCAGGTGAGATTCTTTCTAATGAGATAAATTAAAATCAAGTTAAAAATGTTTGGAAGATAACAATATATGAATGACAATAACTTAGCAAAAACAGTATTAAATTGAAATATGTGTAAAGAACAAACATGATAGAAAGGTTTTACATTGTATAACATTAATAAATAGAAAAATTATTTTTAAGTATTTATTTAAAAATTGGGCTAAAGGCATAAAAATATTTTGGAATCTTAATTATGAAAAGTAGAGAAAGTTAGTTAGAAAGAAAAAAAGTAAACTCTGAAAACTTATATAAAATAAAATATATATAAAAGGTTGTAAATAATCTTGAAGGAGCTTATTGTTTATTACCAAAAACAGGAATTTTGGATAATAATAACAAAGGCAATATGGTTTAAGAATTTAACTGTTAATGTAATTTATGTGTAAATAGAAGAAGGGTTTTGAACATTTATGTTTTAAATGTGGAATGTTCAAAGTAGGTTCGGAATAAATATATAAGGATAAAAAACAAAAACAAAAAATATTTTTTTTGTTTAGAATTTTACAATGAAAATATGGATAGAATATTGCAACTAACATAATAGCTTTTATTAAAACAGGATAGAATAATAAGTAACAAGTCAGTTATGAGAAAATGATTTGTGATTTTAAATTGAGGGGTAAGAAGAATAAAAATAGATGTATTTCCAATGTTATAAAAAAATTTCAGAGAGAAAATGTTTTACTTGACAAATTAGAATCCCTGGGTATATTGTTTATGCATAGAATATTTTTTCTCTATCTAAGCAAATATATCTTTATCCAAAGAGAAATACTTATAAACATGTATGTGTATGAATATGTATATAAATGATTACTCAAACAGCTTACAAATATATAATTGAATTAATAACTAATTAACCATATCACTGCCTAAAGAGAAAGCAAACTATATCTCATCATTATACAATAATTGAACAAAGAACTAAAACAATCTGGGTGATCCAAAGATATATTATTCCTGGAAGGCTTATTAGATAAATTGCATATTGATTTAACCTACTTAGGTGATTTTAAAGGCTGTGCTTATGAGTTTCTTGAATAGAGATAATGTAAAGAGTAGGCATAGAAAATGGTTTTTTGTGGAGAATTTGTGTTAAGTCCACATAGTCTTATTTTCTTAAAATACTATTACTCATCTTTTTAGATCAATTGCAGGCAGGGACAGAATACAAAACAGTCATTTCATAATGGTTAGCTTCTCTTTGGGAATTAATATGGGCAATTAGCTATTAATTTATTTATATGTTTATGCATGCTTTGATTAATCAATTCAGGTACACGTATAAAAATGTTTATTTTCACATATTGCTCAAATATATTATATATATTGAGTGTGTATTTTGATAATTGCACACATCTAGATATCCATATATATATTAAACAAAATATACCTATGTATAAACTGAAAAATATATATATTAGTCATCAACCACAAATTAAATTATTCAGCCAGTAAATTAATACATAATCAATATCATCTTTGACATAACATCAAAATTATCACCAAAGCAGTTTTTTATGATGAATGTTACAAAGCTTAGAAATATATTTCATCAGTTGGCTAAAGGAACATTTAGTAGCACTTCAATATAATATACAATTTTTATCCTTTATATAAAGTATATCAGATCAATTAGATATTATAATACAAAATAATTACAACTTTGTCTTCTTAAATGTTACGCTTTTAAACATTTTGATAAATTAGTCAAAGATAGCAATTAGAAATTAGTGCCTTTGATAATAATTAATTAATAATTGACCATATAATAAATCAGAAATGCTAATATTAAATTGGAAAATAATTACTTATAAATTATTTTGTAAATACTTTGTTTATATGTAATTAATATGAAGTTTGATATATAAAAGGAAAGAGCTTATCCATTACACTAGGATACTACTAGATAGTTGTGCAGTCAGTTATTGAGAAAAGTTTGTTATCCTTGAAATATTCATCAATATTTGCTTGGTGATAATTTTGATGTGATATTAAAGTTGGTACTTGTTATATATAAATTTATTGGTCGCATAATTTAAATTTTTGCTGGGGAGTAATTTGTAAAATTATCAGTTTAGTAATAGGGTATTTGGTATATTATACAGTAAATTATTAAACATCACATGACCACCACTTTTTATGCTTATGTATAACTGTTGCTAAAACAGGCAAATATGTAGTGAGTTTTGCCTGTTTTAGTAAATTATTATGTGTTATTAATTAATGTTGAAAGCAATAATTTATAGTTGTTTTCAACTCTGCCTTTGGCTAATTAACTATAATGTTTTTAAAAATTATATTTAATAAGACCATATTGTAATTATTTTATTGTAATTATTTCTTGATCTGAAGTTTGATGTAAAATGGATTCGTATTAGACAGCTCTGCAATCTAATGAAAATACAAATTCATCTTGGTGATGCTGATTAATGAAAATTTTGTTGTCATATCAAATTAGTGTTTATTAAAAGTAAATTTATTGGTTATATAAGTTAAACTTTGTTTGATGAATAAGTTGAATACACACACATATATACATATAACATATTTTTTGATATTGCTGTCATTTGCTAATTAAATCTTAAAATATTATTTAATCTATTTTCACTGTGCAACTTGTGAAAGTTATGATTATATTAAAGAAAATCAATGAATAACTTAAATTTTTTGAAGAAGATTAATCATGTTTAGTAAGATTAACAATATATATATATATTTCAGGAAAGTAATATTTTGTATAAAAATAATTAAATTTTGCCACAAATTTTAAAAACATTTTTCTAATCATTATATGCACATATATTAAGTTCTCTGACAGAAGGAGGGTTGAATAATTAGTCAATAGAGGGATACAAACAAGTGCTAATGCATAGTCATCACTGATGGTAAATTGCCATTCATCCTCTGAAAATAATTTAACCTAATATCTCAGTCTTAGAGAATCATCTGTAATGAAATCATTTATTTATTTTAATATATACAATAACTGTGACATCTTGGTGATGTAAAAAATTCATTAAAGTTTAATGTAACTTTAAATATTAAAATCCTAATTAAATTAAGGAAATAGCAGGAAATAACTATTACTTGGTAATATAAGATAATTAAATGATTTTATTTTAGCAGTTATATTATGACACTTGAACACTAAGAATTCAATCTATGAACTTTTACTATTGGGCCTCTAATGCTATTCTAAACTTTGCAGAACATCCTTGTAGTTTTCTATTGGATAGTTACTTTAAATCTATTTTCAAGCAGAAAAGTTAAGTCACATAGATGGGCAGCTAAATGATTTTTACATAAATGTATTATTCATACAGACTATTGTAAAATAGATTGATGATTACTGATATTTGCAGATAAACTGCACTTACCACAAAGTTTATATTTTTATTATTTTTAACTACAGTTAAGTTGAAATGGAAAATGTGGGTGTCAAATATTGACCTCTTGTTATTTCTAAGATAAAAACAATTGTAGTATAGTTACAGATTACTTAATACTTCCTAGTAGTTATATTTATTTATTTTTTACTTTGTTCTCCTGATCATAGAATTGCTTTCTTGTAAGCAAAATATATATCCATGGTTGTTTTGTTCACTAATATGTTAACTAACAACTTTATGTCAGATGTATACATTGAACATCTATTTTTATATAATTAATAAAGATCTTATTTAAAATAAAATGTTTTACTGAAAATGAGTGTTTTAAAAAAATCAAAATGATTTAACAGCAATATGAACTAGAAAGTCTTTATTTTTTTTAGTAATTATATTTTTAAATTATCAAATGTATCCATGCTTTTAACAAGAAAATTGGATTACAATTTAAAATTGACTAAACCTTTCTATGATGCATTGATAATTCAATTGTTAAGTAATTATAAGTGATTCTACATTTAAAATATAAAAAAATGTAAATTTAGAAAAAATAAATAAAACCATTTAGGATTTTTAGAAAAATTTTGGCTATAAACTTTTGGACTCAAATGAGATAAATATAAAATAAGGGTCAGTTGATGATATTAATAATAACAGATAAAAGAATCTTTATTAAAATGCTTATTTCAAGTGAAAGATCTAATGTATTGATCATTAAGCACAAAACTATCATATGACTTTTTCGGGTAGCTTTCAATACTTTCATCAATAAATTAGGAATGGTGATTCCCTCTATTATTCTAATTCAGAGATACTTATTGTAAGCTTTAATAATTGTTTGATAATAAACAATAGTGGCATATAAAAATTCTATATTAGTTACTGGTTCCATTACTGAAAACCATCGCATTGTATTTGCACTCAAAATTTAGAGTATATAAATCTCAAATAAATAACTACCAACATTAAATTGTCTTCATATATATGGATGCAATATAATGCTTTCTATTGATAAATGCCAAAGTCTAGACTGACATTACTTAAGCTTATGTAAAATAAATAAAGTGGATTTCTGCTATCAATGCTATAAAGATCAAACAAGAAGTAGTTAGTTTTTTTTAAATAGTCGAGTTGTGATTAGCTTCAGTCTCAGCAATAATGTTGTGGATATTGTGTACTCTAATTACATATATTCTTAAAATTGTGAAAGATGGGTTATTTGGCAATATTTTCAGAATTAATGAGCCATGAGATTACAAAGTGAGAAAAATCACTTCTATGTTATTAATATTTTCTATTGTGAAAATAATAATATTCAGACAAAGAAGTTCAAAACAATGTTTTTATCATTAAAGTGCAAATCATAACAAGGCATTATTCTTATAATTTGTTTAAAATAATTTTGGAAAATTTTTAGATAGACTGATCAAATATTATTACTTAATCTTTCAAGTTATATTAATGCTGGCACTTTACATTATTAGCAATATCTTTATAATTATCTCTATATAGTTCTAAAGGAATATTAAATGAACATTTCAAGATGTGAGTTGCTAAAAAAAAATCTGATCAGAATTAAGTTTAAAAAACTCAATTTGTTAGATGAACAAAATTACTCAACCTGCTATTTTGGCATTCAAAATTCAATTTAAACCACAATTGATATTAAGATATAATTTTTATGTTTTAAAATTTATTAAACAATGGCACACTGAATTTTTCTTTACAAAATATGAGTCTTAAAATTAAAAGACTTCAGAATTAATTTGGCAGAAGTAAGCATTTAAAATAAGAAGTGAATCTTCTGCATATTATTTAGGATATAAGTGCACGGAAAGTTTTTCTAAGAACAGACGCTTTTTTATAATAAAATAGTACAGTATTTATATATATTTTCTTTTATCAAAATATAAGTACTAGTCAGAAATCACGTCAAGTTGTAATTTCTTACTAAGAATTTCCCAAAAGAAAAATTTGATTGCTGAAGAGAAAGCTTTTAAAAAGCTAAAACTAGCAATGAATTAGCTGAAACAGTCAGTTATAAAGTGACCTATTTATTATCTCAGACAGATAAGACTTTTTATTGACAGACAATTTATTATATTTTCAGCCACCACAATTGTTTAATATATCCATATAAATCTGATTTATTGAATGCAATAAGTTTTATCGAGCAATATAAGAGTATAAACCCAAGATTTGAAATAGTAACTTCTTTTAATTATATATAGCACATACACACACCTGTAGTTATTAATATAATGATTTTGAATACAAAACAGTTTTATTTCATTGTTTTTAAATTGATGAGTGATGTTTTTTTTAATTTTAGTACTTATAAAATTGAGAAAATATTAAAAAAATTGATCTCATTCTATAGGATATTTATATGGTGTTATATTAATAGATAACAACATAGTA
Organism: Epiperipatus broadwayi; assembly: GCA_028023455.1. Lineage (NCBI taxonomy): Eukaryota > Metazoa > Onychophora > Udeonychophora > Euonychophora > Peripatidae > Epiperipatus > Epiperipatus broadwayi. Next base: position 5,644,904 of record JAQFVV010000019.1, read on the forward strand.
GTTGCATTTAATTTTAAGCTTATAAAATTACCATTAGAGACTTAGCTACTTGATGCTAACAGATTCAGACTTGTATAGCATTTGTGGCTGTGAAAGAGAGTGAAAGAGTGGTATGTGAATATTTTTACACCAGGAAGTAATTTATATTATAGTTTACAATATTATGGACAATTTATATGTCCATTTATTGTTATTCTATTATTAAAGTGAAAGCTGAAAACCACTCACATATGCTTTTAAAATGCTTATATGACAGCCAATCAGATGTAATGATGACTGTATAGGGAGCTCTTAAATCACAACACAAGACAGAGATTTTATATGAAAAAGGTGATTTTACCTTTCTCTTTACTTAAATTTCTATATATATATATAAGCCAGTCTGAAGCATTTTGACTTAAAAGCATGAAGCTTTAAACATCTTCACATTTAACTCACTACATATTATTTTATTGTGTGTTATTTTATTAGTTGATTAATTAAATGTTGATTTAACTTATGGTATTTCTTTTGTTGTCTGTACACTAAAATCTTATATGGTTTCATGTTTCAGTGCTAAATTAGACAAAAATAAAATTTATAATTACAAGAATACTATATAATGTGTATATGCATTTGAATGGTTAATTGCTTTCTTGTGTCACAATGTAAGAGTTATATAACTGTGACACTTTATAAAACAGATTATATTATTTTTATATTATAAAATAAAAAAGTGATAATAATTATAAAGAATAACTAGATCATTATTCAAACCATAATTGAAGGGATAAACCAAATATTTTTTATTATATGAAATTAACTTAAACCTATTCACATAAGTCCAAATATGTTATTAAGATGAATTCATTAGCTATATCCCCAAGGAATTATTTAAACAAACCTGAAACTAATGGCCACCTCTTTTATATCAATGCCAATCTTTTTTATCAGATAAATCTTTTATCTGACAAAATAGATTGACATTGATATAATAAAATATGGAGGTATTATTTACAGGTTCATTTAAATGACACATTAAAGATCTAGTTTTTGAATTATCTTAATAATAAATTCAGACTTTTTTGTTATGTGAAAAGGTTTATATTCTTATTATTAGATATTGTTATGCCATAAAATTATTATCATTAGAATTTCCAACAAAATTAATCTAATGTTAACTTTGTTAGAAATGTAATTATTTTCAATGCATATATGTTTCATTATGTAAAATCACCTTCCTCAATTTAAATCTATTGATCATAAACTATCTTCCATTGTAAAATATTCAGACAACTATCACTATACATGTATTTCAAGTAGAAACTACTAATGCCAGATGAGATAAAAGTTTTAAATACCTGAATTCCTCATTAGAAATAGTACAGTTGTTTGATTTATTTATTGACAATTAAATATATATATATATGTGTGTGTGTGTTGTGTGTGTGAAACTAAATTGATAAAAAATGAAGTCAGATGTCATATGACCTAATTTAATAAAGCTCATATTTATAACCCCAGACCACGGTTTCTGTATCTAGCATCATCACTGATGCCGCTAGATGCAGAAACCGCGGTCTGGGGTTGAGGGTATTCTTAAAGCTTGTTAAGAGTTAGTTTTTGTGAACTCTATATATAATGTGTGAAACATAAAAATATCATATAGTATGAGAACAGTTTTTATACTTATTATAACTCTTAATGAAAACTCAAAAATTTTAATAATGATTAACAGTAATATACCTACTGTTAATTGTAATGACTTTCTATAGAAAAGTAATTTACTAACATATAGGATTTTTTTTTAAAAAAAAAGGATTGAACTTTATTGGTACTATATGTTTTATTTACAGGGTAAACTTTGATTTACATAGTATAATGAGATCTAAAATGATACACTGTATTTTTGTCCATAACATTTCCAAGAATTAATCAACCTGTGAATGTTCAAAGCATCAGTCCATTAGGTGATTAGTTATTAAAAGTAAACCTAGGTTATAATTAGAAGTTATTTGTAAAGTCTAGAGTTCAAATATGAATAGTGTTTTAGGAGTACAATATTCAAAATTCTAATTTGAAGTAAATAAGTTAAGAAATAGAAAAACACTTGAGACTTTATAAAGTATGGGTTAAATCAATCCACTGTTCAGTTCTCCAAAATGGCTTTGAATATCCCCAGAAAAGAGCAATCTAGTATACTTTGGAAGACCTATGAAGAAACAAGAAAAAAACTGAGCTTTAAATTGTTTCTGCTGAAAACCATTCCAATCCTCCATGAAAAACCATATGAACAGCAAAGGAACAACCTTATCAATATCCACATTGGAAATAATAGAAATAATTAAGGAAAATCACTTGCAATTAAAACCATTAGACCAAACTGCAGCTTACTTTGCAATAATCCATAGATAAAATCATTTATAAGAATAACACTAAATAACTGCTAAAAATAATGTTATTTTTTCTTTCCTATAAATGAGAAAATCAACATCAGAAACGATCCTCACAGTACCATCATCCCAGCTCCCATACTCAACAGAACTAGGATTTAGGCTCAAGGGGTTCCTCCTGACAACTGGATCTTATCATACACTCAGAAAAACTGATTAAAATGGAGAATTTTTACTGAGAGGAAAACTCTTTGTAGAAATCTTTTGAAAATTTAATGGCTGCCATATTATTTGCATAATGTTTTTATAAAGGTTGAAATTATTCTTACTTGTTATAACATAATGACATAACATGTATATGAAAAAAGAGCCTAGAAACTTCTCTTTTAAATAGGAATAGTTTTAGAAAAGACTAATTCCCCAAACTAAGAAAAAAAAATTAAAATAGATAGCCAGAAACATAGTCAACTTGAATTCTTGGCTGCCTCTAGTGGACTCTAACATATAGGATAATTTATCTATTATTTAAAAAGTAAAATAAAATAAATAATTTTAATTATTTAAATAAATTAATAATCATAATTTTTCTAAACTATGTATTGTGAAATATAAACAATATATTTAAACATATACCAATTTCTTAAACTTATGTGTAAACTCCATTTTTAATACTAACATTCAGTCTATAATTTAGTGATATTATCTAATTATAATTATTCTCATAATGATGTGATACTTCAAAGTTGATGGAATATTTTCTTGCCAATTGATAAATTCTTTTTGATCTCTCTACAAATCTTACTTAAGCTGTCCCAATCAATATCTAGTATAACATCTACTTTTGTAGAGGTAGTATATAAAAAGGCAGTTTTTATAAATCAACCAATAAAAGTTTTTTGTGCATAATTTAATATATTCATTTATCAATAATTTAAACATCCCATTTACACTATAATCATCAGTACTGTTGATATGCAGAACTAGTCAGCATGAATCTACTGGTTGTTAAATCCCCCCTTTCAAACTAAAATTCAGTTAATTTAATAGAAATTAAAATGTGGCAGATTAAAAATTATGATTAAAATTATATCAGGGTTTCCACAGTATAGCCTACACAATCTTCTTATTTGATCTATAGAGCACATTTAAAATTAAACTTATTGCAAATATGTTGTTAGCCTGCTAATCTCTGGATGGTAAAAGATCTATATTGTCAGATATCGGAATAAGCTTTAAATATGAAAATTAACTATAAATAACTAATAATCAGCACCCAAATAAATGTATTATCTATTACATTATAGCAGGGGTGGCTATCTTTTCTGTTTATAAGATCTATTTTTTATTTTAAAAATGTGTTGCGATCGACTTGTTGTCATAGGCATAGTCTAAGTGGTGGGAAGTGTGAAATACATATTATTTTTATATATCTATCTAGTAAAAAATAATTATTTAACAGGCCAAAAAACTCATGTCCGAGAGACTTAAAGCAACATGAGTAATTATTAACAATATTTATTAATTCAAATTAACTACATTAAATCAAAATTAAAAATATTATTTTCAATAATGATATGGCTTAGTGAACGTCATCTATCTAGAATTGGAAAAAAAATTAGAACAAAAACAAAAAAAACAAAAAAACTTGAAAATCTTGACTTAATTTGTTTCCCTCATTACCCAACAGCTCTTGCCAGATTAGGCTTTTGATTGACCAAAAATGGCTTTCTGATCAACCAGTTGATCATGATCGACTTGTTGGACATCCCTATATTATAGGATAAGATATTGATTCAGCAAAGACTAAATGTTGTTTTCAATATAAATCAAATATGAAAGTGGAAAGTGATGATCAAAAGATCTGAAGAAAAGAATTTGTAATTCCAATAATGGTACAGCTGAATCATCTTCTATAATTGCCATTAACTATAGACAATATATGCATTATCTATTATCTAGAGGAGTAAGAGTAATATATATATATTATAACGGTCCAATCTTAACGTATCTGCACTACAAGGGCGCCATCTAGGCATTTGAACCTAGAAAAATTTATATAGTAGGCAAATACATAAATTAAGATCCCACTTTATTTATATTTAGACCGTTAGCCCAATGTCACTAGCGCATAGAGTAGCAGAGATTTAAACATTTTTATAAGTTTTAATAGATTTATATTCTCAAAATATATTAATATTTAAAACAATAAAATAAGACATTGCCAGTAATTAACACACAAATAGATTTTATTAACGCACATTTAAAATTGAGAAATAAATTTATTTTTAGATTTTAACATAAAACTTTTTTAAATTTAAATTACTATTTTAAATAGACCACATAGATGGATATTTAAATTATATTTTACTTTAGCATGTTGAGTATAGATAATTACATAGATTCCACAGTTAATAACTTTCAAAACAAATCATTTAATCTCAGACTAAAGGTTCATAGCCAACCCAATGCCTGCTTCCAGATATATAGTCACAACCAATGTAATATGAAGATGCTAGAATATAACCATGCTGACAGGAATGTGCATCTGACAGCATGATATTATTTGAAGGATATGATCCGTGGTCCAGAACAGGAATGTGCATCTGTCTGACTAAGGAATCATGAATATAATTTTTTTTAAAGGTGCTACATATGGGGGGGGGAGAGCGGTCTTTCTGCCGATTTATAAATCCCTGTCCATAGAGCTAGAAGGGGTTAATGGTGCAGGAAATACGTCTGCAACCATTTCAACAATATGACTGCCTCTTTGGGGTCATGCATTCAGTTGGGCACATTGCCCTGTATGCTAAACACATTTCACATTACATTAATATGAACACCCATATATTCCTCCACAAGCATCATCCTAACTATGAAACAAATAGCCTGAAATTAACCCTTTAAAATAAACATAAACAAATTTAATGAATCTATATAGCTATCCACCCAACTTAAAATTTAATACATTTTAGTTCAAACATAACACACACACACAAAAGAGAAATGGAAATGATTACTTAAACATATGCATAAAAAAATATTACTAATTGATTTTAAAATTCTTTAGGTCAGACAATAGTTCTTATTTTCAGCTATTAAATGCAAATTTAGAAAAAGTTCCTGTTAGATAAACACGAGTTCATACGTTATGGATTGAGCAGATTTAGAGATCCATCTTCGTGATCACTTTCGTAGATTTTGTCCTTCTTTAAAACAAAACTGCTACTTGCCATTCATTTGGTCAGGAACTGTCATCCAGAGGCCTCAGCTGGTTGTCCAGAAAATTAAATTTATTGCAGACTTCCACATCATGAAAATCTGCAATATAGCTAGTTATAACAATATATTCATAGTCAGCTCTCAGATAACAATTATAATAATAACTTGGCTTTTATATATTTATTAGTCTCTTATCCAATCTTTGGATTCAATGAGCAAGACATCATTAATCCTCTGGTGTTTCAATTATAGTCCATGCTGACATTTCTGGTGTTTGCATTAGTCATTTAATTTCTTTTTCTCTTACCATTTAATTTATTTTAAGTGCCCCAAGGGCTAGTTTGCTTTAGAACAATCATTTAATTAATAAAACAATCATTTCCATTTTCTAAGATTATAGAAATCAACATTATTTCTATTTTTAAAATATCAATCTTTATATTTTTACTTTTTTACAAAAAAAAAATACTTTCAAATACTTTTTTTAAAAATAGTTTAAGTTTTCCATCTGTGCAACAATATATATATTAAACAACTTTTAATTTTCAGTTTTTAAGTTTGTTTTTTTTTTAATAAATCAATTTTTATTTATGATCTTTTTATTTTAATTTTAAAATAATGTAACGGCATATTATATTCCATTACATATCAGTAAACTTCTTCAAAAAAAAAAACAAACACGTTAAAAAAAAAGAATTTACTTAGTGTTAGTAATTACGTTACACAAATAGATTATATTCAACTTTTTTAAAAAGACAAAACTTTGGTTATTAATTAAAAGACAAAACTTTGGTTAGTAATTACAAGAAAAAAATGCTGACTATTCTTTCCTTTTCACCCCAGCTGAGATTACACCTCCTCCCTCAAGAGTTCCCTTTTTCCTTCATTTCATTATTAACTTAGGCAAGTCAAAGAAATTATGTGATTTTAGACTTTTTTTTTTAAATTATGATTTATATTAATTATTACATTTTATTCCTCGCATTTATTTCTTCTACATATACGCAATTTTCTTACTGGCAGTACTTTTTAAAACACAATTCAACCTATACCTTTACGTTAATACAAAAAATATATTTATACTCATTTCAGAAAAAATATTATGGGCATGATTTATTTTTAAAAGTACTCATGGTTTATTAAATATCGGACTATAACTATACGTTAATACAAAAAATATATACTTATTTTAAAAAAAAGTATTACTGCCTTCATTTTCAAGGTACTCATGGTTTATTAAATATCGGACTATAACTATACATTAATACAAAAATATATATACTCATTTTTAAAGAAAAATGTTACTGGCATGATTTATTTTTAAAATTCTCAGAGTACTCATGGTTAATGAATATCATGCACATGCTGGCAGCCATTTATAATGGTCCGAGAGAAATGGGTCTTAATGTATCTGCACTACAAGGGTGTCATCTAGGCATTTGAACCTAGAAAAATTTATATAGTAGGCAGATACATAAGTTAAGATCCTACTTTATTTATATTTAGACCATTAGCCCAATGTCACTAGCTCATAGAGTAGCAGAGATTTAAGCATTTTTATAAGTTTTAATAGATTTATATTCTCAAAATATATTAATATTTAAAACAATAAAATAAAAAAAAGCCATTGCCAGTAATTAACACACAAATAGATTTTATTAATGCACATTTAAAATTGAGGAATAAATTTATTTTTAGATTTTAACATGAAATTTTTTTAAATCTAAATTACTATTTTAAATAGATCGCACAGATGGATATTTAAATTATATCTTACTTTAGCATGTTGTGTATAAATAATTATATAGATTCCACAGTTAATAACTTTCAAAACAAATCATTCAATCTCAGACTAAAGGTTTGTAGCCAACCCAATGCCTGCTTCCAGATATATAGTCACAACCAATGTAATATGAAGATGCTAGCATATAACCACGCTGACAGGAATGTGCATCTGACAGCATGATATTATTTGAAGGATATGATCCGTGTCCAGAACAGGAATGTGCATCTGTCTGACTAAGGAATCATGAATATAATTTTTTTAAAGGTGCTATGTATGGGGGGAGAGCGATCTTTCTGCCAACTTATAAATCCCTGTCCATAGAGCTAGAAGGGGTTAATGGTGCAGGAAATATATCTGCGACCATTTCAACGATATGACTGCCTCTTTGGGGTCAGGCATTCAGTTGGGAACATTTCCCTGTATGCTAAACATGTTTCACATTACATTAATATAAACACCCATATATCCCTCCATAATCATCTTCCTAACTATGAAACAAATAGCCTGAAATTAACCTTTTAAAATTAACAAACGAATTTAACGAATCTATATAGCTATCCACCTCAACTTAAAATTTAATACATTTTAGTTCAAACATAACACACACACACACACAAAAAGAGAAATGGAAATGATTGCTTAAACATATGCATAAAAAAATATTACTAATTGATTTTAAAATTCTTTAGGTCAGACAATAGTTCTTATTTTCAGCTATTAAATGCAAATTTAGGAAAAATTCCTGTTAAATAAACACAAGAGTTCATACGTTATGGATTGAGCAGGTTTAGAGATCCATCTTCATGATCACTTTCGTAGATTTTGTCCTTCTTTAAAATGAAACCACTACTTGCCATTCATTTGGTCAGGAACTGTCATCCAGAGGCCTCAGCTGGTTGTCTGGAAAATTAAATTTATTGCAGACTTCCACATCATGAAAATCTGCAATATAGCTAGCTATAACAATATATTCATAGTCAGCTCTCAGATAACATTTATAATAATAATTTGGCTTTTATATTTTTATTAGTCTCTTATCATCCAGTCTTTGGATTCAACGAGCAAGATGTCATTAATCCTCTGGTGTTTCAATTATGGTCCATGCTGACATTTCTAGTGTTTGCATTAGTCATTTAATTTTTTTTCTCTTACCATTTAATTTATTTTAAGAGCCTCAAGGGCTAGTTTGCTTTAGAACAATCATTTAATTAATAAAACAATCATTTCCATTTTTTAAGATTATAGAAATCAACATTATTTCTATTTTTAAAATATCAATCTTTATATTTTTACTTTTTTACAAAAAAAAAAAAAATGCTTTTAAATACTTTTTCTGAAAATGGTTTAAGTTTTTCATCTGCGTGACAATATATATATTAAACAACTTTTAATTTTCAGTTTTTAAATTTTTTTCTTTTTAATAAATCAATTTTTATTTATGATCTTTTTATTTTAATTTTAAAATAATGTAAAGGCATATTATATTCCATTACAATATATATATATGACAATAGATGATGTTCTACCAAAAACACCATCAAGCGTATGTTTGTTTACATAAACGTCAGAGCAAGCATTCACTATCTCTAACTTTAGTTCCACCTTCAGATCATGATTTCAAGCTATTGGCTATTGTCAGTAAAGGACAGGAATATGAAACTAGATCTAAACACAAACTCTGAGCATTTATGAAACAGTTTCTATTCAGCTTGCAAGCATGAATCTTTTAGACACATAATGTCTTCAAACTCAGCATAGCAAGCCAGATAGCTATATGGGTCTGATATCAGTTCAGCATCACCACATAGTTGAAGCCTCTGCAATATATATATATATCATTGCAAGAAAGATCTCAAAGGTACATTTATGAAAAACAAAAAGCAAGTTAAAACTTGCTAACGCTTGTATTTATGACAATAGATGGCGTTCTACCAAAAACACCGTCAAGCATATGTTTGTTTACATAAACATCAGAGCAAGCATTCACTATCTCTAACTTTATTTCCACCTTCAGATCATGATTTCAAGCTATTTGCTATCGTCAGTGAAGGACAGGAATAAGAAACTAGATCTAAACACAAACTCTGAGGGTTTATGAAACAGTTTCTATTCCACTTGCAAGCATGAATCTTTTAGACACATAATGTCTTCAAACGCAGCATAGAAAGCCAGATAGCTATATGGGTCTGGTATCAGTTTAGCATCACCACATAGTAGAAGCCTCTGCAGTATATATCATTGCAAGAAAGACCTCAAAGGTACATTTATGAAAAACAAAAAGCAAGTTAAAACTTGCTAACGCTTGTATTTATGACAATAGAGTTAAAACTTGCTAACACTTGTATTTATGACAATTGTTAAAACTTGCTAATGCTTGTATTTATGACAATAAATCATGATCTGAAGGTGGAACTAAAGTTAGAGATAGTGAATGCTTGCTCTGATGTTTATGTAAACAAACATGCGCTTGACGGTGTTTTTGGTAGAATGCCATCTATTGTCATAAATACAAGCATTAGCAAGTTTTAACTAGCTTTTTGTTTTATATATATATAATGTTTTCACAGTTATTTCAATGAACTACCATTCACCATTGTCAAGGTTAACTTTTGAATAAGATATTTTATTTGTCTTCATTCTTCATGATCAGTGCATTATAATACACATCTATCTTATCCAACACTTAAAAGTTAACTTTTAAGTGCTTCCAAAACAAATTGAATAGGATAGATATGTGTTATAATGCACCTATCATGAAGAATGAACACAAATAAAATATAATCTCACTTTATCTAGAGCAAAAATGAAAAGTAATTAAAATCTGTATTAGTTGGCATTTAAAAATACATTAATTAAATCAATATTCAATGGAAAAAATTATTGCAATGTTTCTATCAAATAATTATTATAATTGTATTGAAATAGTCATAGAAAAATCTTCAAATTATTTAAATACTTTTGTTTTGTATATCTTCTCAATATTTTATAGTCCTACATAATGTAATGTAGTTGTAAAAGAGTGAACTCTGAAAATTAATGTCCATGGTTTACAGACTCTCTTTAATATTACCATTGCTCAAATTTTTTATAAACTCCCAAGCAAAAAGCTATTTAATTATTTATACATATATAATGTTCATATTTATTATATTTTATCTAATTACTGTCTTTATGCATTGAAATAAACAGCCACTTAACTAAATAAAATTAATGGGTAAGTTTTTATAAAGTTTTGCTCTTAATAGTTTTTGTATTTATGTATATACTAAATACTATTATTGATTTTCATTTTACTTAATTTTAAAATGTTTGATAAATTATGTTCTTCTAATTGCAATGAAATCATCTACATCGCAGTTAAAAATTTAATTCTTGAGTCTTATATTTATAGGATAGAATGTATAGTTTATATATATGTATATTAATAAAATGTAAAATCTAAAAAGCATCCCATAATCTTAATGCTTTTCAGACGCACTGGATATGGATTTAATAAGTTTTATCACCCCACCCATTATATATGAATTGCTCAAACTTACAATCATATGACTTTCTGCTTAAAATTCAACAGCAGAAATTAATTCTATTTATCCTTCCAAATGTCTTTTGTAAGCTTGGATAATCAATGAATATTAAATAGTACTACTATCATCTTGTGTTCATTGATTACTCACAGGAGTAGAATAAATAGAATGAATTATGTTTCCTAAACTCTTTTTTTATATTGAATAGAAGATAATAAATTATATAGCATACAAAGTTAATACTTCATTTACAGAAAGATTGTAATATCACTGACAACAGTGATCGAGTAATATTACTTTTCTATGTTATCCTGCTCTTTTAGAATAGACAGCTTACTAAGCATACATAAACATATTTTTGTAGTAATAAATTTTTTGTCTATTATTTGGAAAATCAAATTTCAGTAGGCACCTTATTATTTGAGAGAATTGTTAAAAGAGACTTTTTAAAATTCACAAAATTAGTATTGGAAAAAAAAAAGCAGATGTTTCCTTAGATGATCAATATTGTAATGATAAAATTATGATGAAAAGTAAGATAAAAACGAGTGATCATTAAGTTCCAAGAAATTAAATGTTTATATTACACTTATATATATATGACAATACATTCAAATAAAGTAATTATCAAACGATCATATAAATAAAAAATAACCAAAAAAATAAACTTCAATATAAAAAAAAGAACTTAACTGTTGAATCTTTCAATATTTTAAATGTTGAAATAAAGTATAAATTATACTTTTCACTTTATTTTTGCATGTGTTTATCCTATCTTTTACTTTATTTCTAAATGTTTTTCTATTACTCATCTATTTCTCTTTTTTTTTGTTATTCAAATTACTGGCTTCACTTTCAAAATACTTATATTTTAAGATATTGAAGTAATTGTAGTATTATTTATCATTGTTGAACAATTACTTTTTAAAGCAGCGGTGGAGAACCTCTGACCCTCAAAAGCTCTCAATATAGTTCCTGGACATTTTCAAAATGTTTATAAAGTGATTCTGTATAAAAATTTCTATTTAACATGTGCTTAGTTCAAATATTGAATTAACACTAAGTAAAATAAAATATTTACTTTCTCAGCTACATCCAACATTTATAATAGTTATAATTCATTCACTCTATGAGAGGTGTAATTCCAACAAATTATCTATATTGGGTGGCCTATTTGATTACACATTTAGTCTATGATGCTGATGGTATTGTTTGTTTTTTTAGTAATTTTCAGTGAATAATTATATATTCACAAAAATAAAATTACAATTTAACCTTGTTTTATTATTATTATTATTATTATTTTGCATTTATTTATCTTTTTATTAGAGTAGCTACATCAAGTAAGATAAAAAAAATTGTCAGAGAAAATTGTTTATTTCAATGAATCATTGTTTATTTTTTATAGAAAGATATAATAATAATAATAATAATAATAACTGTAAAGATTTTGCAAGCATCATTCGTTCAAGCATAATAAATGTAATTTAAAGTGATTGCTTAACACCTTCATGCTCTCATTTCCATACATTTAAGATTTGCCCATACATAAATGTTGGGTCAAAAGTATGGGTAGATTCATTCCATCTTTTCTAAAAAACTATATCTTGTGTCTGGAAAAGTGAGAGTGTTCATTTATAATTTATCTTTAAAGCGCATGTGCATTGGTTTAATCACTAATATCACTATTACAGTATAAAAACATAGTGCTATATAAAATAATATCTCATTATTGAAACAGACAGATCGAAGAACCGATCTTCGTTTCATGTGTTTTAGGTACGGTAATTTGAACCACTATCTGCCCGCAGTGAGATTTGTCTATTTTCAGTCATAATAAAAAAAAATTAGTTATATATTTTATGTTTTGTAAATCAATAGGTAAGATTCCGTATATAAATGTCACAAACCATGAGATAATATTCGTGTGTGCGTGGTTTGTGGATTTATATCAATTTAATTTAAAGTTTATTGCGGGCGTATTTGTTTGAATTTTAGTTTTTTTTTAAAATTGTACAAAGTCGTTTAAAAATACTGATCAAAAGTCACATTCCTTTGATCAGTGTTTTTAATTAAAATCTAAATTACACAAATGTACAGAGTAATTAAATTGTATTGGAAATTAGATAAGAAATGTAGATTTGTAATTACCGTGTCAATTCAAAAATTGCGTATTAAAGTAAAAGGACAATGGAATGGATAATTAATGTTGTATGGTCAAGCTGGATGGCTGGAGGCTAGAGAAAGTAGGAGGAGCTTAAACACAAAAACCAGGCGGAAAGGTCTATCGTGGCCATCTTAGAGAAAAATTATTCTAACTTTTGACGTGGTTGAGAGAGGTAGTCTTAAGACAGCACTGCAGCTGCTAGAGTAATTCCTAGAACTTTGTTAAGAAGCTCACCTGTAAACCGCAATGTGGATGGGCTAAGTGCCAGGAGCTGATCTCTGCCCTGCCAAAATGAATCTTCATGCCGCTGACTGATCATGTTGTTTGTGCCTCATAGTTTCCAGCTTCCAATCTTCAAATTGACAATGCCTTGCAAATAACTTTCAATATGCGCGCCTACGTTCGTCGGAAATATCAATCGGGAAAAGCCAAGCCGGATGAAGAAAGAAGAGTAACTGTGTTACACGAACTTTTAACTTTCTCCCGAGCTTAATGTTATCAATCAAATAAAGTACATGTAAGTTTTTATGTTGTTTATAATGCTATTGTTTAACCTGTCAGTAAATTTTCTTTTCTTTTAATCCTCCGCTCTAGTCTTTAGAAATAATTTATAAAAATTGTAATTAAGAGTAATAATAATTTAAATGAATGCATTTATATTTTTTTTTTGTGTTGCGTATTCCATAAACAAACGATGCCAATAGTAATATTTCCCAACTCTGTGTAAAACTAGTGTACAATAATGATCAAGTCATTTTAAAAGTAAATTTCGATTTCTGAATTAAATATTCTTTTATATTTCGAGTTGGTAAATGTTGAATCCCTTTTTTATTCTATTTTAAGTGGTCATATAATTGCAATCTAAGGTTCAATGTTAAATATATATATTAGTTTTAAAGTGTTATATTAATGTCATGTATGATATGAGAAATAACTCACTGTATAAGTTAATGTTATCGCTACCGCCTGTCAACCTGGAGGGTTAAGGGTTTCAGAGTAAATTTAATTAATTATTGTTCTCGCGGTCAGTTTAATTCCGCTATATTTTATTGGGATAAGGATCTCAGCCTGTGGCGTAGAAATAGACGAATAGATTCCATGTGTTGTATAATTTCTTTTAAAAAAATCCACTTCAAGTACTCGTCCTTGATGTCTGTGGCAATGCCTTCCCTTCGCTGAAGTTAGCGTCTCACCATTCTACCATTGGGGATTGAAAGCAGTTTCTTTCCCAGGTAATCTCTTGGATCACCGGGTTCGAAATGATCCCGGCTGGTTGTCGTGTCCCGGAGCTACTTGGGGGCATTAAGCCTTGTCAAAGTACAAGCCGCCCGGTATTCCGTTAATGCACCGCAAGTGATTACTGTAGGGCTCTTGAATATAGGCAACCACCAGTACATCTATCCTCCATGCCGTATTTATATAAAACCACTTCCAACTGTCCATCTACGTAACGGCTCGAGGCTATCCGAGTAAAATAAGTTAATAAAACCCTTTTGATAAATATCTTTTCAATGCTCAAATACTCTGATTCTCTTAGCCATCCGTCAATCATTTAACTACACAGCTATTGGCATGAGTTTGTTTACGAGATAAAATGATTGTTAAAGACTAGTAGCTAAATACAAGAGGATTCATGGAAGTCTTACCGTACTGATGAACGTTATATTTATATGCTTTCTAATTTCTTTATTAAACACTTTATTTAATCTAATTTTTGTGTCCTCCACCTTATTACTCTCTAAGTCTAGGTAGTCACTTACTGTCTGTATTGGCAACTTAAATATGTACGTTACATGAATGACCGTTCCAATATCTGGAGTATAATAAATATATATATCATTAACTGTAAGAATTAGTCTATGTTCTGAGCTGAGCTAGAAAAGGGATAACCCCGTGCTGTTGTAAAGTCATCATCGGTTAGTCATACCGGGGTTTGGGTTTGAATTCAGTTGGCGTTTTGGAATTTATTCTTAAGCAAAGGCTGGGTTTGAACTCGGGTACTGTGTATGAGTAAGCGTGGTGGATTTATACCGGTACATTATATATATGTTTAATTTCAACTAAAGAATGATGTATCATGAATTGTAAAGATTTCGCAAGCATCATTCATTCAAGCATAATAAATGTAATTTAAAGTGATTGCTTAACACCTTCATGCTCTTATTTCCATATGCTTAAGATTTACCCATACATAAATGTTTGGGTCAAAAGGATGGGTGGATTCATTCCATCTTTTCTAAAAAACTATATCTTGTGTCTGGAAAAGTGAGAGTATTCATTTATAATTTATCTTTAAAGCGCATGTGCATTGGCTTAATTGTTAATATCACTATTATAGAAAGATATAGTAAATCCATGTGTCTGACATATCTGGAGAAAATTTTGGTTAATAAAGAAATATTTATCAAAATATTCTGATTACAACAAAATTGTTGAGAAAAAAAAATATGAAAGTAGAAAACTTGAAAAGAGTTTCATCAAATGGCTGACATATCTTATAAAAAGTCCAAACAAATCAGAAAATTATGTGAAGAAAATTACATTATTTAAAAAAAAAGCAGAACTTTGAAATCATTTTCTAAAGAGGAGTTTATAAATGATTGCATCCTAGCTGCTGTAGAATTAATCTTCCCAGAACATAAATATAAATTGGAGAAAATAAATATATCACAAAGGATAGTTATAAGGTGAAGTAAAAAAATGATTAGTAAATGGATAACAGATTTTAATAATAATTATGTTATTTTTAATTCACAAAAAATTATCACTGTCATTTAACTTTTTCCTTGAAACATTTTTGTTTTAATTTTCATTGGCCAAGTGAATTAAAGTTTTACAACTTTTGATTGGTCAATTAACAAACTCAGCTGTAAAAATATATTCATCTTTTAATATTATATTCATTTTAGTTTCATTTGTAAAAAGTATATTAATAATTTGTCAAATTATGAAAGTGAATAAAAGTTTTTTCAAAAATAAATTTCTATTTATAATTATAAAAATATTTTATAGTGAAGAGCCTCAAAAAAACATTCTCTAACCTATCAGAAAATGTTGAGTATATCACTGATTTTCTTTCTCAATTTATGTTCCTGTAAAAGTAAAGAATTTTTTACTAAAATCTTACTATTTTCCTAAAATAATTTATATTTTCAGCATATTTTAACAAATTACATTATAATATGTAAATAATATTTACTATGGCAATAAACCTCAAGTGTGTGCACTTGAAAATGTGAAGGTAGTAAATAAATGCCAGAAAAATACTCTAAAATATTCATTTCTGTTTGAAAATAAAATAAAGAGTTTGGGATGATGAAAATTGTTGACAGGTGTAAAAATTGTTGTTAGGGTTGGCTTCATTTTCAGTTTACATTCATGTAAAAGTATACATTTTTTTACTAAAATCTCACTATTTTTCTAAAATAACTATATTTTCAGCATATTTTATTAAAATAATTCATAATATGTAAGAAAAATGATAAAAAATCATGCTTATACATTAATTTTTCATTTTCAAAGTCAAAACAGAAGTTGGAGTGGTGAAAATTATTGACAGTCAGTCTCCTTTGTCCTCTACTAGCAACAACCAATAAAAATCTAGGAAAGTCTGCCTTCCTTTATTGTTAACTGATCAATATCACTTTTATTGATATTTTACTTGTAAAATAATTTTAGAGAGGGCAGCATCTTATGGGACTTTTTATAAGCTTTAAAATAAGCATAAAAACAGTATTATAGCTCCAAAATTGATGGTTTCCGATCGACTTGAAGCTGTGAACTTTGATCCATGGATGTTTCTCAAAAAGGGTTTAAAAGGGCAAATTAAAATAGACTTTCCAACTGAAAAGATTGCCCACCCCTAATGATTAGAAGTAAATTAATTAAATGATTGATCAAATATATCAAGCTAATTTATAAGTCGATAATTTTGTAGAGCCATGAAAGATTCCCCACTCCTAAAGTATAAAATTATTAAATTCCTCAACATACATGATAATATCTACATTCTAAGTTTGATAAATAATCTATCATTCAAGTACAAGTGACTTTAACTTTGATATCATCTGTTTTATTATGGCTTCCATTATTGTTTTAATAGGAATATTTTGAAACAAGCTTTTTGCTTCTCAATTTTTTTCCCATATGTCATAGCATCAGGCAGGAGGTGAACCCACTACAACTGTCTGCAAGAAATGTCTTGCTTGCAAGGCAGCTGCACTCTATTTATTAAGACAAGTTTCATTAAAAAAAAGTAAAAAACAACTTTTGCTAAGTATCAATATATTACTCATATCAATGTTGTTTTAGAAGTGATTTCTAAAACATTAATACCAAAAATATTATTACGTTTCCATTTCAAATATAAAAAAATCAAAACATCAGTTATTAAACAGTGATTAAAAAATTGAAATTTGCCAGAGAGAAGTCATCAAAAAAACAAAAAACAAAATGATCTTTGGAAGAAATTTGACCAAGTAAAATATATTTATTTTTATCATATATATTATGTGAAAATAATTTAATTCCTTAATTAAAATATTCATTTGCTGCAAAGATAAAGGTCATGATATCTGAAAAAGTAAGATATCTTTTCTAAAAATGGTAATAACTGAATCAACATTTTTATTTCAATAATAAGTACATGGCATTCATCAAGTCAATTCAGATTGTTGGAACTTTACTCAATTAATGAAAGCATTTAACCAATTAAAAATAATGAGCTGAAAGGCAAATTATATGCTAAGAGAGTGATATATTTAAAAAAATTCTATACTTACTGTGATCTGAAAAAATGTTCAAGTTTTGTTGAGCTGGATCTAAATTTCCGAGTATGTAATGAAAATGGGTATATTAACCACTGTATTGCAAGATCTTATATTTTAAGTGTATTAGAAAATTGAATTGAAAAGCTAATGCGTGTATATATATATACTATTTAAATAAACTTTAAAAATATTGAATTTATTGATTTGGAAAGTTTTTAAAATTATAATTAGAATAAAAATTGTTTTCAATTTCTGAATGATTCCAAAATTAAAATTATAATTAAAACTATTACTTGAGTAGTAAGTAAAGAATTTGAAAAAAAATTCAGCAAGCATATTTTGATTTAACATAATTATTTGAAAATAAAATTTGTCAAATGGTAGTTGAATTGAAATTTATATTGGTTATATATTCAAGAATTTGACAAAACTTAACACATTTTGTGGGAATCATATGACATATTTACATAAATGAAATTTCTTCTAAAAGATATTTTTGTTTTGAATAAAATATTACTATTACTTTAAACTAAATACTTAAATTTACAATTCAATATCATATTATGACTTTTTTTTGCTTGCTTGTTTGCTCTTTGAACTAATCAATTACTGATTAATAAGTGTGCAGTACATATAGACATTTCAATAAATCAAGCTTGTCTCTAAAAACTTACAAATACACCATTAATTACATAGGGAATGAGAAAACTGTAATTGTTGACTTATGAGTCAGTTTTTGAAGAGTAAAATGTCCTTAAATTGATTCTCCACTAAAAATAAAAAAAATTGGAATTGTAACTTGGATTTATAAGGGATGACTTAATAAACAGCAATGACCACAACTTTGAGTAACACTTAAATTGTGTATTAAGTGTCAAAAACCATGAATGCATTTTGTGATCCAATGCAGCTAAACCATGGCAAAAAGTTCACACGAACCATACAAGTTTATTCACTGGATATGCTATTAGGCAGAGGTTTTTAAAAAAATTTGGTAGTAGATGTTATAAAGAAATAACAGTTAAATCGTGCAAACTAAATCAGAAATTCAGTTTTGGCATGACTTAAATGGACTACCAAAAGAGAAAAACAACAATAAGAAAGTAAATGAATTGATTGAAAATGAATAAATTCTGGAAATTAAAGCTACTGAAATTAAAATAGAACTTGAAGTCTATGAAAAAAAAAATTGCAAAAGAAGAAGTGGAGAAATCGGAGAATTCAAAAATCTTCTATATTTTGATGACTAAAAGAATATATGTGGGGGAGGATTGATGTGCATTTATATATATATTTGTACGTAAGAATGTGTGAAATTTACTGTATAAATAATATGCAGACTTAATTTATTATTTAAATATGATGTGCAATTATATATACAATTGTACACATATTAAAATTATTAAATAAAGAAAATAGACTTGAAAAAAATAAATAAATAATGCAGTCAAATGATTTAAGTAATTAATTCAATTAAAAATGTAGCAAACTAATAAAAAAAGCCTATTAG
Source organism: Epiperipatus broadwayi (assembly GCA_028023455.1). NCBI lineage: Eukaryota > Metazoa > Onychophora > Udeonychophora > Euonychophora > Peripatidae > Epiperipatus > Epiperipatus broadwayi. The sequence goes on from JAQFVV010000019.1 coordinate 5,664,251, forward strand.
TGAAATAGAAGAACAATAGGGAAAAAAACAATAAAAAAATTTCTCTAGTTAGCCTGACCAGAATTAACAATAAGTGTCGTAGCCAGGAGATTGGACTTCCGAGAAATAAGTTGACCAAGTGTTTTCAACAAAAGAAGGATAGATTCAAAAGAACTCCTGCTTTGTATATATAAACTGGACTTAGAACTTCTTGACAGTCATTTCAGCCTTATTATTATTTTGTAACTCTTAAAAACTAACCTTGATAGCTAAGAGTAAGCTTTTTTAAATTAATATGTGTATATATTTATGCTTTACTGTTACTTATTCTACTGAAATTTATGTATTAATTATTATTATTATTATTATTTACGAGTTATACTTTTACTGATTATAAGTGATCATAATTATTAAACATCAGTTTGAACTTCTCTTTATAAAAATTATTTGTTTATATGATCTATTCATAATGTCATAACACTTTGTCTAGTTATACACACAGGACTTAAACATATTGTCTTTATTAATATTAATTATATTTTTACTTATTTAATATTTTTATTCTATTTCCTTTTTTAAAAAGCAGAAAATGTAGTAATTTTGCAAAATTGCATAGAACAACACAAATCCTACCCCCCCCCCCAAAAGGAAATTACATTTAGTTTAACTGAATTTAAAAATATAAAAATCTGCTTCAAAAAATAATTTAAATGATTTGATATCAACTCAATTTTTAATTTTGATTATGTAAGAACTAAATGTCACTTTTTTTTATTATTGTAAATAGCAATGCAATAACATTTATATAATAATTTTAATCGTTTTTTTAATAAAATTAAATGACAAAATGTATTAAATATGATTGACTTACTGTAAAATCAAATATCTGTTTAGCTTTAAAATAAGTATTAGTACAGACATAAGACATTCATTTTTTATTATTTATATTTGCATATTTATACATAATAAGTAGCTAGCGTTAAAATTTTCGGCTGGGCTATCTCTATAGTATACACACAGAGAAAGAAAAATGTAACATTCTGTATGTTATTTAAACCTATTATGAGGAAATTAAAATCCTGTCTCAGTATACTTGCAAGACAATCATATGCCTATTTTAGATTATAATTTTTAAATTATTAATTTTTTGAAAATAAGCAATACATCATAGGCAAATACTATCTTTAAACACAAACTATTATTAACTAGAAGGTGAAACAAGATTGCAAAATTGCTAAAGCACTAGAAAATTGACAAGCATAGTGGGTATTGACGTATTTTTATCTGTTCCTTTATGATGGACTATTGGAAAGGCTTTTGTATTTTCAGTGGGTTGTTTAAAACCATAAATAATAAGATACAAAATAAAATAATCATTAAATAACCATTGATAGAAAAAAGGTCTCTTTACTTCTCTCCAATGAACAATAGTGAAGAAAAAGACATTACTTGAAATCAAATTTATCAACTCAAATTGATGAATTTTTAGTAAATTCTGTCCTTGTTTTATTCTGTAATTAACAAAATGTAGATTGCTATTCATTAATTAATATCTGGATCACTATTAGGTTGGTTCTAAACTGGACATCAAAAATAAAAATCTCAAGCATAAGTGAAATCTAAAAATTATACATATACCTGAAATAAATATAAATCAATCAAACATTAAGAATTTTTTAGCTACTCCCTCTATGAATAAATGTATTAGGGTGTGCATTCCAAAACAGCTAGTTCATAAAAGTACATATTATTTATTGTATTACAAGTATACACTATTTTTACATACACTTATAAATAACACAGATGCTTATTTATATGTATAGTATCAAGATTATAGTATAAACAAAATTTTAAAAAGTAATAATATACTTAATAATAATGTATAATAGTCTTGTGGTATAGAAATACTGTATCTGCTTACTATAATATGACTAGAATGTGAATCCAGACTAGGTAAAATGTGAAAAAAGTTCATATTCTAATTACATTTAGAATCTTTATTTCAAATAGCTATTAAATACAGTGGATCCACTAACTATGTTATACCTTGTTCCATGTTCCTGTATGTTTAAACATTTATAACATATAATAGCTCATATTTTGGTGATAAACATTGATGAAAATAGAGTACATATTATTTATTGAACTGCAAGTGTATTGTATTATTTAGCATATATATATATATATATATATATATATATATAAAACACAAATACTTATTTATAGATTATAGTATGCATAAAGATCAAGATTATAGTATAAACAAAATGTTATAGTTACTAATAAATTAGGGGGGAGAGAGACACATTTACATATATTTTACTAAGTGTATGTTTACTCATGGATTCATTTGAAGCAATGTGAATAAGAAAAAATACTATTGTATTTTTATTTTTAAAATAAAATAAATAGTGAGATGTCTGACATTTGTCACTATTAAATATGCTCTGGGAAATATTCTTTTTTTTTCATATTTCTCTTATAATCGTGGTCTTGTTATCAAGAAATTAGGATCTCTAATTGTTTTCACATTTTAAAGTTAGTATCAACTTTTAATATGTCCTGCAATTTTATAAAACTTTTACCATTACACTCAGAAAATATTTTATTGTACAACACACCAAATTCAAAAAAAGATAAAGTATTTTTTTATATTAATATTGAGATTCTTTTGTCTATGGTTGCCTAAGCAAACTTAATTTTCATTAAACTTGCAGTTTTTTTTTTTAAGTTGTGTTTTTGGTGAGTGTGTTATTATGTATATATATACACACTTATATTAAAAAGATTTTAAAATTAGCTATTTCCATGTAACATTTTTTTTTTAAAAGTGAACTTTATAACCAATTTTGTTATCCATTCTGTAAAATATTTTTATATAATCCAGAAACAATACTTGATTGTAAAAATGTCTTTATTTATTCTAATCAGTTTGTTTTAATTACAAGTTTATCAAAAATATAGTTTAATTTTTGTTAAATATTGTTGTGTGTAAAATGTTTAATATAAAATTCTAGAATGTTGTAAGTAAATAAAATGCTGGCATGTCTGAGTAAAAAATATTTTAATCACTGGTTTGCTCATTAAGGAGATTCTTTAAATTCCTTTGTGGCATAATCAATAAGTGGTGGGTTTATATAAGATTAATTAAAGATTATTAATTCTATTTGAATTACATTTAAGATTCTGTTCTACTGCTATTTGATCCTGCTTATGTCACTAGAGCTACTTAAATTGTTCTGCTGCAGACCTTTTGTTTTAATCTAGCTGTTATATGTGCCTATCCTAAAAATGAATCCAGAACTCACTCCAGTGATCACATTATAAGTGATATACTGCTAAGTCACCTGAAGACAAACTCCTCACCAGCAAATGCTACATTTTTCTGCCAACTGCCATTCAAAATTCTCAACTGTTGACACCTTATAACCCATCATAGCAAAGCACCTTTCATCAACCATAGAAGAAATAAAATACCCTGTAAATTTGTATCAACATGCCATTGAGATATATTCTGTACAGAAAGTAAAGGCTCTCCACTCATATCACTTGGTACTAAGTAAAATCTTTACTCTGTTTTTATATATATCCACAAGCCAGTGTGTGATAGATATATGGGTGTAAAATTTTTTGTTAATACTTTGATTTATTGATATATCATTATATATTTGTTTTATTAATTTTATTTTTTATAGATATTATAATTATTAAATGTTTGAGTATATTTAGCTAAACTCTTTCATTTCATTGCCAGTTGAAAATTAAGTTTAATAAAATGCAATACTTTTTTAGAATTATTTTTTTCTCAGAAACTAATTTAAAATTTTTTTTAGCCAGATTCTCCCTCCCCTTTCCAATTTCATCATCATTTTAAACCATCCAAATTCTTCATAGCACTTAAAAGTAAATATGATTTTCTGTAAGTTATAAAAAAAAAAAATCTGGATTAATATTTTTAAATACCTGTTTTAATTAATAATGCCTTGGAACTTGACATATTCATTTTTACTTGATGTATGCAGATGTGTATAATGATTTTATATAAGTATTAAACTGTTTGAAGTGTTGGCAGTGTAATTTATTTCATACATGGTTAAAAAGAGATTGTTCTGCTTGTGCATGTGTGTGCATATTAATGGTCTTTTTATAGATACCACATGGAGGTTTATATAAATGGCCATTTATTTATATCTATGCTTACCTCTAGATATAGATGAATTTTGATTTAATGTGAGTTTAGCAAAGTTTCTTCCCATGCTCATTTATATATTTTTATCTGTTTTAATCCATGTTTATTTACTGCTGGAAATTTGTAGTCCTTATTGATTTTGCATTGTGTAAAATGTATTGAAGCTTCTCATGTGTTTATATATATATATATATATATATATATATATATATATATATATATATATATATATATATATATATATATATATATATATATATATATATATATATATAGCTTTTATTTAACACAAGTTACTTATGGGCCTCTTTATTATCATTGTATGTTTCTTTGCATGGCCTGGGTGTAACTGCATATAAGCTCTGTTAGTAAAATCAGCATATGTGAACTTCTCTAATAATAAAGTCTCTCAATGCTTAATTAATAATTAATGTTATTACAAAGATATGTTCACACATCTGAAATTGCCAAGTATGTGTAAGTTCTCTTATAATAAATTATTTTAATGAACTAAAAGTTAATTTGAGAAAAAGAATAAAAAAGAATAGAAACAATCAATTGTCAAATATCTTAAACTATTTCTTTAAAAAGATTTATACTCAATTTTAATATGTGATACAGTTAACTATAGTTCAAACTCGTCTATTAATGTAAGCTGTTTATTATTTTTGCTTTACTATTATTATAGTTATTGGCTTAAAATAAACATTGTTATTAATTGTTGGATTTGTCTGGCATGTGTTTACTGTTGTCTGCCTTGTCAATTATTTATTTTAACAAGAATCTTTTCTCTCTATGATTTAGCAGCAATAATTCAGCTGTATATGATGGGATTGCTGTAGTAGATATTTGTAATGAATATCCATGTCAACAATTATAAATATTATAGACCAGAGATCTAGTGATGCTCTAATCACATATATTACTGGGAAATAGAAAAACAGCTTCTGGCATATTGTAAAATTTCATTACAAATGTTACTATTTTTTAAAATGTAATGGAGTACAGTGCTCAGAAAAAATGCTTCCAAATGCCATCAAATTTGCAAATTCTAATGTTTTTTTGTTTGTTTCTTTATATTTTTCTTGGGATAACATATAATTGAAGTTGTGTAGTTAAATATAGATTAGTTTATGACTCAACTATAATGTGCAGTACATGGATATCTAGTTATTCTTGCATAAAGAAAATAAGAGTGAAAAAAATTTTACCAGCCCGAATTTAGCAAGATTAGTGAACAATGTTTCTATTCTTCCACAAAGAACTCTTAGTAAAGTCTGCCCTCCAATGACATATGCAAAAGTTATACACATTGAACTTAGTTTTATGCTTCATGATTCTTCCTTATTTTTATAGTGATGCACAAGTGTTAAAAAGTGCATTTATTAATTATTCTCTTTTATTGATATGTTATGCTGTATTTTTATTATGATAAACGATAATTATGATAGTAACCAAAAGTCATGACTATGATGAATTGCACCAAAAATGCATAACTTACAAATACCCATAATAGAGAATTATTAACTTAATTAATTCATGTTAATTTCAATGCAGTATCTATTATACAGAATCAGTGATAAGTTTCCATACATAGAAAAGTAAACATTTTTTTAAATAAAAAAAAAAAACATATTTATTTATATAATATGCTCTACACGACTGCCATTTTTTCCTAACATATCATGTCCATCAAGTGCCCCAAAGATAAAAATCAAGGGGAGGGATGAGATTTGGGGATCTGGGAGGCCCCACTGATCAATCCAAGCATAGGGATGTATGAAAACTTTGGTCCACCCTGTATATATATATATAACTGTATGTAGAATATATAAGTATGTCACATGTGAATTTAAATAATTAATTTTTTTGCAAATATTTAAAAACTAATCTGCTACTCTGATAATACTTTTCACTTATTTTACTTAGAAATATTCAGAAACTTTCTGCTTAAAACAATGTAGCTAATGAATTATGCGATAACTTAATTAAATCGAGGTTGATTTATCAAGAATAGTAGTCAGTCTAAAATATTTTAATATAACTCACTGATTTTCACCATTTTTATTATGTTTTTTTTTAACTTTCATTTCCTATTATAATCATAAAGAATTATAATGCCTGAAACAAGACAACTTATTTAGCTCAATTAAAAAGTTATTTTAGAAATATTTGTTACTTTTTATTGGTGCAGAAATAAACAGTTCTGTACTATTAACAATTGGTAAATTTTTGTCTTTATTACAATTTCTGTCATAGGTTTATGGATGGTATCTATATGCATTTTTGATACCACATATTAATGTGAGTATAATTGGTCATTTTGAAGTAGATTTTTAAAAATCTAACACTTAAGCTTGTAGTGTTTGTAAATATGGCAGACATTTTTGTGCACTCCAGAAAAACTAGAATTTATTCGTAAGGCTGTTTTTAGATTGCGCTCTGATAGCTGAGGAATTTAATTAGTGCATTGACGTAATGGCGATCGACAATTCCTAGAAGTATTTGCTAATTACAAATGCTTCTAGATAAGAGACGTTACCTTATTGGTCAGTGCATTGATTGAGATCGTTGCAGTTGTCAGAGAGTGAATAGAAGATGGTGTAACATATAGCAGGAATTAGAGGACAACTCCAGTAGAGAGCAGTCACGCGGTAGTGAGTAGCGAGTAGTATTGGAGAGACGTCTGTTTAACATCAGCAAGATATCTCACGTCAGTGCTGGCGGTAAATGACTAGCACACCCAGTGAAAATGTAGTTCATGGGTGTAGCTGAAAGACACCGCAGCAGAGAAGAGCATTAGTTGCAAGAAGAGCATTAGTTTTCTCTCTATACTCCTGAATATACACATCTTTAAAATATTACAGGTTTTTAAACCTTATGATCTTGACTTGAATATGGAAATTCTCGAATATTTTGCATTAAGATGTTGGCAAACTAAGGCAGAATACTGATAATCAAGTATTATTACTTGGTCATGTTAATATACATATACAATCAATATTTAAACAAAAACAAAGTGATGAGTAAATTTACAGAACCATATATTAATTTCTATTGATTTACACTATTTACATTCTTATGGAATTGTGATTGGAGTTTAATAGAATATGTTCTACTAATATCAAAACAATCTTATCTTTAAATATAACCATTAAGCATCACATGATCACCATCTCTTATACTAGAACATAACTGTTTATAAACAAGGCAAAACTCTTCATACCATAGTGCCACCCTGTGCCAACCAGAATAATCAATGGTTGCCAGAAGGCTTGTGCATAAAATTCCTATCTAATGCCTACTCATCCAATATCTCCATGAGTAGGCATTAGATAGGGATTTTATGCACAAGCCTTCTGGCATCCATTGATTATTCTGGTTGGCACAGGGTGGCACTACTGTATGGAGAGTTTTGCCTTGTGTATCTTTAAATATAATAGTAAATTATAACTGTTGCAACTATCTTCTTGTGATTTAAAGAATAAATATGATATTAATATGAAAAAAAAATACATAGGTTGAAAAAATAATATCAGAACTACAAACACATAAAATTTAGAATCTTTCATTGAGAAAAAAATAAAAAATAAAATAAGAATTATTAATTTTCATGAGGTAAAGAAATTATTTTTAAAATATGCTTGTTTATTAAATATAATAAATGTATCCATAAGTTTATACCAAAACTGTATATATTAAATTTAATAGACCAAGATCATTGCTATATTTTATTGACTAATAATTATTTTTCTTATCTTTCTAGAATCTATGTCTTAATTAATAATTATGTGGTGATAAATCCACATTTTACTTAGATTGTAAAGAAAGTCAAAAATTAAATTATCCATAAGTTCAATTACAAATCTCAATTTTTGGTCAAGCGTTGGTAGCTGAGAGGTCATCATACCTGCCTTGCAAGCAAGCAGTTGCTTGCAGACAGTTATCATGGGTTCGCTTCCTGGCCGATGCTTTGACATATGGAAAAAAAAATCTCAATTTTTGGAAGATATCTCAAATCACTATAACACTGCTTCCACTGTAATCTTGAACAAACCCATATTTGTGTTTATTTTGGAAATTTCTGCATATTTCAATACTTTAAATAATAAATAAATTATTGAAATGAAAAAAAAGGTATATATAAAGAGATCAAATAATATTACAACTATAAACATTCTAAATGTATAACTCATTAATTTTTGTCATCAGCAATCAAATAGTTTGATATATCAAAGTCTTACATAAGGTATTATTAAAAAGAATTAAATTTGATTTAGCAATTTTTGGAAAAGAGACAGTAGTCAATAATATGTACAAAAATGTCTTTGGATAAACCATAAAAACTTCAATTTGTGTCAAACAACCATTTAGGAATCTTGCTGAGAAATAATTGGGGAAAATATCTAAAAACTTAATGACAGTATGAGTCAATGATTCATTTGATAACTAATTTTATAGTATTTTTATAAGTAAGTATCAAGATGAAGAAATTAGGAGGCATAACATTAGGGAATTATGATTTATAAAAAAGCAGTTAAAATATATAACTTGAAAAATGACATTAGGTAAAGTAACAGATGTGAAAATCTTCAGTACAAATAAAATTATAAATGGCATACAGAATATGGTCTGCAAAGATATTTAGAATATCTCTGTTGGTATAATCAACTTTTGGATGTGTCAGACTAATGGGTGTGGTGCAATTTTCAAATATTAAAATTAAGTGAAATGAAAAATAATGTAAAACAATAATTGCATAAATATTTCTCTATTCATACTGCAATTTGATCACTAAAATGATAGATTTAGCACAACAAGTCCACTCGATTGACTATATAGATTTTATTTATTTTCTATAACTAAGGATTGACCTACAACCAATAGCATGCTGTTCTAAACTCCTTGACTAATTAACACATCTAGACTTTTCATATTAGCATAAATCCAAATACTAAGTGGACCCAACATGATTTAACTTAAGAAATCACTTTGTTTAATAATTAATGCTTTACAAGTATTTGTTATTTAACATATTAATTTTGTTTTATATAATTGTTAAAAATTATTTAACATTACTTGCAGTAATTCTCCATTTTGGGCTTAATCATTCATTAAAACAGTAATCAAATAATAAATCAGTGACTTGATTTTTATTGAAATTTGTTTCCAATGGTATAGCTAGAATTTTTAGATTTTCATGCAAAATTTTCCAAAAAGCTTTTTTTAATATTTATTATATATACTTTTATTACTATTCATTAATTTATTGATCAACAAAGTCCCTTAAGATCCAGTACATTGATTTAATTTGCATCATGATAGCTGGGATATCTATAGTTTCTACAATGATTTTATATTAAAGCTACCATTATATAGCATTAATTTCATAAACAACTGATCAATAATCGAATGTCTCTCATAATTATTTTATTTAATGTAAAAGAGCACTAGTCAGAATGCCTTATTAGTCTTCATTAGTAAATGGATATTATGCTATTATTAACTAGATGGTAAATTAAATTAATAATTTTTACTAGTTATTCATTGGACTAGAGATTATCCAATAATGAATAATATTTTTGTAGTGTAATGTTTACTATACTACTCTCACACAAAATAGAGACTGATTTCTATCCTCTTTTAATACCTTATGGATGGATGTAATAATAAACATATGACCAAAGATGTGAAAAAGATCTATAATCCCTAAGATGCACATTTTGTGCTGAACTAGAATTCATCAGTTGTGATCTGGGCCCAATGATGAGTGCTAGTTCTGCATAAAATATGCATTTGTGGGATTATAGAACTTTTTCACATGTCTTTGGTTATAGGTTTATGATTATATCTTTCCACAAGATGTTAAAAATGAATAGAAATCAGTCTCTACCTTGGATGAGAGTAGTTTAGTGAAAAATACACTACAGAAATATTTATTATAAGGTAAACTAAACATTCCAGATTAATCTGCAATGGTCAGTTTTGAGTATCTCTGCACAGGCAGTAAAATAATAAATACTATTTCAACATAATGTGACTTTCTAGTGGAAATATACCTTCTACAGACAAAGAATCATTATTTTTATCTTTAAAAAAGCCTTGTGATGTAATAAAAATACAAAATTTATCCATGATTGACTTGGTATTTAGGATCTGACAAAAATTGTAAAATGATTTATGTAACTAATATTTTTTAAAATAAAATATAAAAAGCATTCAGATAATGTATTGGAATTAAGTATGTCTTAAGTAGCTTTTAATATTCAGTATCTAGCCTGGGATCTGGTTAAAATTACCATCAGATATCCACTGTTTATTGATTACTCATGTTTACATGATAGTTTTAAACTATTATGATATACTGTTGTTTTTGTTTTCTTTGAAGAATTTAATACTAATTCATGGAGTCATGTGATTTCTTGATATGGTATATAGATTCTTCAATAAATATCTGAATATTTTTTATATGATTTCATGCATGTGGTTATCTTTTCTAAAGAATCCATAACAATATTTTCATATCTATGATTAGTTAATCAGAAAATCAAAAGTAACTATAGCAAAGTTAGACAATATTAAATACACTTATTAATTTAAATATCTATTATTCCAAAAGTTCTATTGCTCAAAAACAATTTCATGTAATCCTTGATCCTTTTCAATAAAAAGTTTAGTTTGTACACACATTTACCAAAACAAAAAAAAAACTTTCAGTAAATATTTATATATTAATAAATGTAAATACAGTGAACTGCTTATTTTTTCTATCTTGGCAACATTTTGTTTATAATTTAAACTTATTCTACACGAATAAAACGTGATAAACAGAGCACAAAAACATTAATTATAAACAACAATTAGCCAAGCGCTTTTGGTACTGTATACCAGAATCATGGCGACATACTGGAACTGAACATTTAATATTCCAGTGCATGCTCAGTGGAACACTAGTGTTATGCTGATTAATAACGTTTTTAGACTTCGCAATAAACCAAGCCTCTTTCAATTTCCTTTTCCGATCATTTGACTCATTGCACACAGTAGTAATATTTTGAGGATAAAACTCATGACCACAATTACTTTCATGATTTGAAAAAACAGAATTAACCTGCAAATCACTTTTAGATTTTTTGTACTGATAAATATGCTGTTGCAAACGCGTTGAAACATTGGCTTTCGTTTCCCAAAATAAAAAGCATTACAATTAATTTTTTTGCAAGTAATGGAATAAACCACTTCATACTTATTCATTTCTTCTACATTATCCTTTGAATTGTTTATTAATCTATTCAAACACAAAGGGGAACGGAATCCTACATTATAATCTTGACTGACAATATTTTTTAATTTCTTACTTATAGGTGGCACATAAGCTACAGAAAACCACTTTTTGACTGCTTTATTATTTATATCCACTTTATGTCTGAACTTTAAATTCTGATAAAACTAACACAATTGTCTGTGTAATATAGTCTTTTTATATCCCACCCCTATCAAATCATCCATATATTTAACAATATTATTTTTCCTATCTGCCTCAAATTTACAAAGATGCAAATTACGATATAAAAAACATTTAAATCCAGCCATTTTATAATTTAGAGGAACATTCGATGATGGATGTATAAAACCCCTTACATTCAATGGTTTAACAAACATTTTATACCCAAACATATTACAGCATTTATATACATTTACGTCTAAATACTTTAAGATACCATCATTTTCAAAGTCAATAGTCCATGACAAACCAGAACTCTCATTTAATTCATTAAACATATTCACTATCACATCTTTTGAACCATACACAAAAACATCATCCACATATCTTCTATATATTAAATCATAACTCCTTATAAATGGCTCCACAATATGTTTTTCAATTTCTGAAACATATAAACTACACACAATACCACTCACTGCTAACCCCATCGGCCAACCATTTTTCATTTGATAATGATCCTTTCCATATCTTGCAGTAATATCCCCATTAATCCATTCCAACACATCCATAATAAATCTGGCTTTACAAGAGTCTACATTACAATCTATCAAAAGTTTATTAATTACACTTATCGATTTATTATGGTCCACTGATCCATACAACTCACATACATCCAATGAGGCCATATAACCATCATCAAACACCTTGGCAGACTCCAAAATCTGAACAAATTGAAATGTAGAATTAATTGTATATTGGCCAAAACCCACCAAATCTTGTAACCATTTTGCAACCACTTGCGATGCTTTCTGATAATAACAACCCCCAAAATCCATCATCAATCTTAAAGGAACATTCTCCTTATGAACTTTAACATATGCAAACAAACATGGAACAATTGCAGCTGATGGATAAATCCTCAAATATTCATCTCTCCTAAATATTTTACCAACATATGGTCACAAAACATTGCAAACAAACTTGTCCTTATACACTTTTAATTTATAATTCTCAACTTTTTCAAAGTTCAATTTAACAATTTGCTGAGAAATTTTTTCTTTATATATATGTCCATCCATCAACACAAATCTATTGCCTTTATCTTCTTTTGCACAAATAAAAATTTATCCTTCAGCAACATTAAAAGTGTTTTGCAGGTTAATTATGTTTTTTCAAATCATGAAAGTAATTGTGGTCATGAGTTTTATCCTCAAAATATTACTACCATGTGCAATGAGTCAAATGATCGGAAAAGAAAGTTGAAAGAGGCTTGGTTTATTGCGAAGTCTAAAAACATTATTAATCAGTGTAACACTAGTGTTCCACTGAGAATGTACTGGAATATTAACCATTCAGTTCCAGTATGTCGCCATGATTCTGGTATATAGTACCGAAAGCGCTTGGCTAATTGTTGTTTATAATTAATGTTTTTGTGCTCTGTTTATCAGAATAATTTTCATTATCTGACAGAGTTTTTATATTATTTATTATAATTTAAACCTAACAAAATCTACACACAGTTGAAAAAGCTCTAGAATAATACATTTCCAATTAGCAGTGTTTTACTTGTATATAAAAAAATCAAACAGAACTTTTTATCACATATCGTTGGAAATACAGTTAATTTTTTCTATTAAAGTATATGAAGATAAAGTTCCTCTTAACAGATAATAATTATTTGTTTAGGATTGAAGGACTAATATTAGCAATATGTTAAAATCAAAGTTTAGCAATAGAAACTTTATTTTATTTTAAAATATTCTATTAGAAGATAGTATTTGATCAAAACTTGGGTTTCAAATCTGAATGAAACGTGAACTTTTTTTTTCATATATCAAGTAGGCTTATGATTTTTTCTTTCACCATGCATCCAATTATTGATCAATACGTGAGTATCTAACTATTTATAGCTGAAGATTAAAATGAGGAAAAAAATATAAATGTTTTTACCAGCTCAATCCCTAACCTCTGTGGAGAATTATTGGATATGTCTTTGGCCAATAATTAGTCTTTTAAAAGCTAATTGCCTTTTTCTATGTGGAAATATTTTGTGATTGTTTAAACCATTCATAGTTTAAAATTCAGCTTTACTCCTCATAGATCATCACTATTCTATAGTCTTGTACAACAATAAGACATTTAAAATAATAGAAAAAAGCAAAGTAAAAATAGAATATAGTATACAAATGTAAAATGATCAATTAATACAACTAAAAAAATGTTTTAAAAAATATAATTTAAAAAGATATCTACATACATATATATATTATTCATTAAAAATTGTGGAGATAAAAAGAAGTAATTGAAAAAAATGTTTAAAAGACAACTGTGCAGTATAGAAGGAAATTAACCTTTGGTTAATTAGACAGTGAAAAATGAGCAGTACTATAAAAAGGTTTAACAAAAGAAAAGTAAATTAATTTGCAGAGAAAAATAGTAGTATTTCACCCAGAAAAACAATCATCTTCTGAATTAGTAATATAAAATATCGTCGAAAATAAAATATTGTACAAGTCAAAATAATTATTGTATTTAAAAAAAGGCAAAAATATATTTGTTAGAATTGTTAATCTGCAATAAAATCCAATTATAAAAGCAATATATTCTAAATGAAATCTCACATTGAACTAGTGATCTGAAATAATAGAAATGTACGGAGTTTTTAAATTTTATTAAATATTTACAATAGATTAGAAAAAAAGTGGCTTAATAACTTGGTGTAATTAAAATTATATAGAAATAATTTACCGCATATGGAGCATGATGGAAAAACCAATCTTTAAAATTACGAGGAAAAAAACTGAATAATTAAATAAAAATTGAAATCTAAATAATCAGATATAAAAAATTAAACAAAATAAGTAGATTAACAAAAGTCGCGACAAAACAAATAATTCTTCAAAACTTAGTTTAGTGAAAAAAAGGTTTGTTCGCAAGACTTTCTAATAACAGAACGGCGAGGGTTTAAAATAACTAGATAACCATTTACCAAACAATATTGGATTGAATGGCCTGACCGACTTGCTTATGAAAAAGGTTCACTTGATCTGGATTTGAACCTAGATCATAGGCATGTAAACAATTCATTATTGCGGCGATACGATGACTTCTAATAAATTATATAAAAGGTTTACTATTAAAATTTAAAAAAATAATTGGAAATTTTTACAGATGTTGAAAAATATTTTTAAATTACTTTTTTTTTATAAGCTTTACTCTTTTTTATTATATATAAGCGTTTTGCTTAGAAGGATTATCTTTCTTATTGTCTTTTCTGGGGAATAAGAAAACAGGATTAAATTTGCTGAATCAAGTAAGTGTTACATCTAATGGAAATTTTTTATTATTACATACTTTTTAAAATTTGCTTTACTTGAAGTAACAAATTCTATATTAAAATGTGTATGTTATTAAAAAATAGAAATAATAATTTAAAAATAATTGTCCCCCGCCCCCACTACTAATCAAGTAATGGTTAGCATGCTTATTAATTTGAAGAAATTTTTATTTCTTTAATTTATAAATAGATATACATATATAAATATCAAAATAAATCAACTAATTTTTTTTTATTTTTTATAAATAAATAAAAAAACACAACACAATAATATTTTTTTAAAAATTAGTTTATATAATGTCATTTATTACATACTTATTCTTTTAACTCTAGCTGCCAAAAAATTCGTAATTAGATCTTTTATATTTAATATATTCATAATACCATTTTCTATTGATATTTTTTTATAAATTGGAAGAAAGTTCTTCGACTTTGTTAACTACAAATAACTTTTTTTTATTAACTTTAGTTTTGAATAATTCATGTCCCTGGAAATTACAATTCCAGATAAAGTTAAATTTTTGATACAATTCCAATATTTGTATTGGTTAAGTTATTTTTATATATAAAGACATTAGCTATATTTTGTTTTAATTTTCATAGTGAATGTTTTCGTAAAGAACATGCTATCTGCTGTACTGAGGATATATAGTAAATTTTTAACACACATATTTAAGACAGATGATTTTTATCCAATATATACATGTACTTGTAAT
Source organism: Epiperipatus broadwayi (assembly GCA_028023455.1). NCBI lineage: Eukaryota > Metazoa > Onychophora > Udeonychophora > Euonychophora > Peripatidae > Epiperipatus > Epiperipatus broadwayi. Next base: position 5,679,919 of record JAQFVV010000019.1, read on the forward strand.
ACAACTTAATTAAAAATATTCCAATACATAAACAATATCTGGTAAAATGAAAATACATAAAGAAAAGGCGGTTTTTTTAATAATATTTATCTTTATTACTGCCTAGCATGCTTTGAATATATTTTTACTATGTCATATTCATGACATATAGTGGTGTGATTAAATGGTTTTGTATATCAATCAATATTTAATTATTAAAAAACTATCTTTTCTGTATATATTTTCATTTTACCAGATATTATGTTGGCTCAGAAAAGAAGAAAATTAGTAACAATTGAATACATAAACAAATGAATGTAAACCAAAATATTTTTTTAAAAAAATACACTATTACAGATGATACATATATTTGCATATGTAAGCATTATGATTCAGGAAATGCCAAAAATCCACAAAACTACAAGATAGACTAAAAATCAATTTGAAAAATAAAGAAATTGAATAACAATAAGTTGGAACAGATTGAGAAAAGACATGGAACACATAAGAAGGATAGTGATAACCCCCACAAGTGGGCCTCACATTGAACTTCATGTTTATTATCCGAAAGTAAATAAAACAATATATACCTTTGATCAATTAACCAGTGAAATGGATATGTTAAGTGGACAATCCGAGTATGGTAATTAACAAAAATAATTTAGTTTGTCTGTGTTAGTCTAGATGGGCAGAGGAATAAAATGCCACTGCACATCTTGATTTATGGGAACCATTATTACCAATCAACATAGTGTAATCTAGAATGTTTTGAAAACTATATGTATTGAATCATATTTTGTTGGTTCCCTTGTGTGAGTGAACCATACTGTTCACTGCACAGCAGCACTTGCTAGATTTGTAGTTAACAAAAACATGATTATTACTTTGTAAACTGTATCTCTTGTATTGTCTTGAAGTACAAATAAATGTTGTTTTGAAAGTAGAATGTCTATGTACATGTTCATTTGACTGACTATACTCTCTTACAAAGAAATAATAATAAATCTAACTATAGTTTTTTTTAATGTTATAAGATATTTCTTCATTTATTATTTCCAAGAAAGAAAAATTCATTTTTTTGTAAACAAATAGCAGTTTTATTTTTATTTGCCAAGAAATTTAATAATTATCATCTTATGATTTTTAGGATACACATTGTTTTTCAATTATTAAAAATATTATGATCAATACCATTATACTTTGAAGGAATTTAGTATTGACTTATTGAAAAAATGTGAAGATTGCATCTTTAATATTATGGGTATATATTGTGCATGTGTTTAAAGATTATTTTCAAAATTTGAAAAAATGTTGAAGAGAGAGAAAAAATATATTTAATCTTTAAATAAATTTATTACAGTTTTATATATAAATATATAAACAGTATAAAAAATTAATAATTTCACTAAATACTTGTTAAAATGTGTTCTGTCAATTATGTTAATGTCAAAATATGTATTTCAAAGTTTCATCCTTAGAAAAAATGTGTTGTTTGTTATTTATAGTATACAAAAACATGACTAACAAATTAACATAAGAAACTTAGAATAAAAATATATTTCAGAAAATAAAATTAAACTTATTTATATTCAAAAACTTAATATATATTATTCTTTAAATTCTTTGTAATGAGGTCAGGATTTTTTATAGCTGTTTGCATTTTAAATAATGGATTCTGTACATCTCCTAATCAAATACCATACCACTGTCTATATTAGATTAAATAAATTGTGTAAATTTATATATATATATTGTCATAGTTGTTACATATGCCTATACTTAATGAACATAACTTAAAAAAAGTCTTTTTGTTATTATTGCTATACTATTGTTGCTATTACTACTACTACTACTGCTGCTGCTGCTGCTGCTACTGCTGCTACTGCTACTGCCACTCCACTGCCATTGCCACTGCTACTGCTACTGCTACTACTACTACTACTACTACTACTATTATTATTATTTTTAGTAGTAGTAGTATTATCTAATGTTAATCCCTTTCATATACTACTAAAATACTCCAAAAACTTGAACTGTGTCAACCTATTATGAAAAGGTATAAAGATATTTACAATAAAACTTAATGACCCTGAGCCAGCTTTTGACAAATTCTCACCAGGATGAATATATAAATGTTAGAAAATGTGCAAATTATTGTGGAGCGACATTCTGTTAATGATGTAGTTCATTTCTTCTGCACTATAATTCTGACAAGAATTCACTGCAAATTGGCTTAGTGTTATTAAATTTTATTGTATCTATCTTTATACCTTTTCATAGTAGCTTGACTCAACTTACATTTTTGGAGTACTACTACTACTGCTACTACTATTATTAAAGTAATATTAACATTATAGATTTAGGAAACCTATAAAGCAAAATTCAAGATGTCTGCCAATATATTTTTATAGCATTTTGAAATACTTGTAGTAATTTTAAAAATTGAGGTGTTATATTTAATTATAAGCACACACATGCATAAAGTTAGCTTTTAAAATAACAATACAGTGATTTAAAAATACTGTCAATATATGAATAAATTAATTGAAATATGATCAGTAAAGCAATAATTATATTATTGTATGCATAATATTAAAACTACACTCAGTAGTGACATAAACTTTTAGTGTAATATTGTATTTGAATAAGTATATGCATGTACAAATGTTTATGTTTCTTTGAAATATTTAAATTTAAAGGGATATTATCTTAAAATATTTAGGTAAAATTAATATTTGTAATAAAATGCAATTTACATTGAAAACAATTACAAATGAGCAAAATAAAATTATTTATATTAATATTTGTTGTATAAATATTTATTTTAACATGGTAAGGTGTATATTATTTTTTTAGCATATAATACTAAATCATCCATGCACTTTACTACTATTATGCAATGCTTTATTTACCACCCTCTTTTACAGTTTATAGTTTTGATTGCCCCAGCAACATTCTTCAGAACTTGTAACTCTTTCTTATTGCATTGTCAAATGTATACCATATAATACTAAATCATCCGTGCACTTTACTACTATTACGCAATGCTTTATTTACCACCCTCTTTTACAGTTTACAGTTTTGATACATTTGGCAATGCAATAAGAAAGAGTAGTTATTATATTATTTTTTATTAAAAGATATATTTTATTTAAAATATATTTTAAAATATTATTTGTAATTTTAAAATGGCTTTTATACACTGGTTGCTAATTTTTTTTCAAAACATCATCTGTCAACAGATCCTATCTTAGCAATGATATGACAACAGGATCAAGATTTCATGTAAAATATAGAAGAGTGAGAAATAGTGAGCAAAGATAATGATGGAACTGGTCTTGTGACTATAATTTATAAATACACTGGGAGCAATGTCTTTCATTGCTTGCTATTTAAAGAAAAACTGTACAAAGCCTGTATTTAAATTTAACTATCTTGGCATCATGAACTATGATGATGGAAGTAGACTTTACAATCATTTGCCTGTGTGACAAAATACATGTCTTTCTAAACTGTACAAATGAATAATCAAAACATCTGAAGATGGTCATTTTCTTAAAATGCATGAACAAAATGAATTTTTTTTTATTGAAGTAGAAAATTTATTTATTTTTAATTTTTTTTTTAAAAAAAAAAGTAGAAAATTTAAAATATTTTTTTATCTCTATTCTTCATTTATTTCTAAAGTTGTCTGATACTACATTTATTACAGATAACTTAAAAGTTTTCCTATAAGAACACCTGCATACTTATTGTCAAACCAGATTTTAAAAATAATGGGCTTTTTCTGTTAATTTTTTTTTTCAAGATTATGTTTTGCCCCATTTTCTGAGATTTCACAATTAAAATGCCTAGAGACTTTAATCATTTTAAAATCATTTGAAATATCATGTACCAATATAAAATATTGTAATTTTAAAAAAGACTTTAAGTGAACTTTATATTACAGGGGATATAGATTTATTTTTTGTGTATGCTTATTTATCATTACACATAGTTGTCTTGGTTAAATAATGTTATCATTAGAAGAAAATAAGAGTAAAACAGTTGTTTTAGAACTTTTTCTAAGAGTAAAAGAGTTATACAAGTAGTACATTTAAATTGCATTATTATAATTTTAGCATTAATAATTGAGACATGTATGCGTGTATCTAATGTATTTTGGATAGAAGTTATTAATTAATTCATAGTAATTAATTTTATCCATAATATTAAAAGATAATATTTCATATGTTTTATCAATCTCAAGTTCAGTCTATACTGTTGTAATAAAATGCTATAAGATATTTGAAGCATATATATAAATGAGTATATTTATATGTAGCTGAATGATTTTATAAGAATTGCCCTTTGTTTATCAATGTAAGTACATTAAGGTTCTTATGAAGAATTTTCTTATATAATGAATTAAGTTTATGGCAATAAGACTTACATAAATAATATTGTTTAGTAAAGAAAGTTCCTAACAATATGTGTTATTTCCAAATGTTGGCTTGGATAAGCATCTGATGTATTGCCACCTGTACCTATATAGGTTAAGCAAGATACTACCATAACTTTAGAGAATTATATTATAATAGGGTAAATGTTATCAATATTTTAGGAAATAACTAAGTTTATATCAGTCAGATAGATACCTAGAGGAAAAATGGGTTAGATTATTTTACTTAGAGATCAAATAAAACATTATTTCATTTTGAATATTAATGATCTGTATAATGCTTAAGTGGCTTTATTCATTATTTAACAACCTTCTTCAATGATATATTTGTCCTACATCATGTAAAACTACACTCGTGTAGTTTATTTTATAAGAAAGTAGGGATCAAGCTTCTCTAATTAACATCATGAGAAGTTTATTTCTCTTAAGGGCTGAGAACTTATATTATTATTGTTATCTTTTATTTTACTTTTTTTTTTGTTTGTTAAACATTAATTATATATTTGTTAAATTATCTGGATTTCATCTTTCATTATTTTAACATTTATCTAATAAATAAATAGGGTCATATAGTCTTATTATTATTATGTGATTATGTAAAGGTACTCAGTTTTTTAGTAGTAATGTTATTTAAACATTAATGTTTAGTTATTTACGATATGGATTAAATACAATAAAATACCCTTTGTTTTCTAGCCAAATTATTAAGAAAGATTTATAGTCAAAGATTAAAATTTTAAGATTCCTATTTATTATATGTAAGTATTTTAAATCCTGAGATAACTTCAGATTTTATTGAATACTTTAGCCAAATATAAAGATTATTAGATTTGTTTATTTTATTTACAAATACACAGTTATGCTTTAAGTTCATCATAACCCTGATACATCATTATTATTTATCAATACATATGTATAGTGTTTCTTAGATATTGTAAATATTCTGTTGACATTAAAGATCCTCATCATCATTATATATATATATATATATATATATATATAATGATATATGAGTTTTGATTATATATATATATATATATATATAATCAAAACTACCCCAAATCCAAAATTAAACCAGACCAGCATAAAAATAATATAAAAAACACAACCTAAGGTTTCACTGCTACAAGCAGACTTCTCAAGTGTAAATAACTACAAAAACTACACAATATATATAATATTAAAAACTACCCACAAATCCATTCACTTCCCATCCACCCTTAATATTAAAAGAACTCTTAAATAAGTTAATTGCTTCAGAATAATAAATTTTCAATAATAAAGACTCTTTAATTCTTCTTTTGATTTCATTTCTCTCAAAGAAGACAACCTTAGCTTCATCAAAATCAATAGTGTGGCCTGTATTTTTTTCATGGACATACAAAGCAGAACTAAGATATCTATTTTTAACTCTACTTTTATGAACCTTTATTCTTTCATTTAAACTCAAACTACTCTGACCTATGTAAACCTTCTTACAAAATAAACAAGGAATAAAATATACTACACCAGGAATAATCTTTCTATCAAAAACTTCTTTTGTATTATTTAATAAATTATTCAATGTAACACCCCTTTTCCAAGCAATTTTCTTATTTCCAAACAATATACTATTTCTACTCAAAAACTTCTTTTGTATTATTTAATAAATTATTCAATGTAACACCCCTTTTCCAAGCAATTTTCTTATTTCCAATCAATATACTATTTCTACACACAATTTTATAAGAAGACAATTTAAATGGCAAAGAAATAAAATCATAATTTTCTTTAACCTTTACATCCTTACAAATATTACTATTAAATAAAATACTTTTAACAAATTTATCAGAGTATCCAATACTCAAGTAATCTTTATAAAATTGATATTTCTGAAACAAAGCAACCCCACTAGAATTATTTAATTTAATATTTCTATGACAATAATTCCTTAAAGCAGCTACTTTATGAGATACAGACTGATAGCTATCAGGTTTAATTATAGATCTTGATTCTTTACTTTTAACTAAATGACTGCACAATAAACAATTAGTTTCTACATTTCTAATCACCAAAAGATCTAAAAATTTTAACTTATCAAAATCTAACCCCCCTCCTTCTAATACAAATTTTATAGAAGGATCAAAACAATTAAACTCATTTACAAATTCCCCCAATTTATCATTCTCAACTACAAATAAACAATCATCAACATATCTGACAAATAATTTTACATATAAACAATTCTTTTTAATAATAATTTCCTCTTCCATAAAACTAATATAAACTGAACATACTAAAGGAGAAATAATATAACCTATTATACAACCTTCCTTAATCTTATAAAAATTACCTTTATAAGTAAAATACATAGAATCTTCTAATAACAAAAGCAAATCTTTAATTACCTTAATTTTATTTCTTGATAAAGAACTTTTCTTAATCAATACAGACAAAAGAACATCAATACTGTTTAACCTATTAACAGACTGATACATATTTTCAATATCTAAATTTCCAAATACTTTCCATTTTAAAATTATTAATCTTATCAAAAGCCTCAAAAGAAGAAGAAACTGTGTACTGACCAAAATCCACAAATTGTTTTAAAAAATTATTCAAGAATCTAGAAATACCCTCTACAACACTATTTCTAGATTCTTGAATAATTTTTTAAAACAGTTTGTTGATTTTGGTCAGTACACAGTTTCTTCTTCTTTTGAGGCTTTTGATAAGATTAATAATTTTAAAATGGAAAGTAATTGTGTATTTGGAAGTTTAGATATTGAAAATATGTATCAGTCTGTTAATAGGTTAAGCAGTATTGATGTTCTTTTGTCTGTATTGATTAAGAAAAGTTCTTTATCAAAAAATAAAATTAAGGTAATTAAAGATTTGCTTTTGTTATTGGAAGATTCTATGTATTTTACTTATAAAGGTAATTTTTATAAGATTAAAAAAGGTTGGATAATAGGTTATATTATTTCTCCTTTAGTATGTTCAGTTTATATTAGTTTTATGGAAGAGGAAATTATTACTAAAAAGAATTGTTTATATGTAAAATTATTTGTCAGATATGTTGATGATTGTTTATTTGTAGTTGAGAATGGTAAATTGGAGGAATTTGTAAATGAGTTTAATTGTTTTGATCCTTTTATAAAATTTGTGTTAGAAGGAAGGGGGTTAGATTTTGGTAAGTTAAAATTTTTAGATCTTTTGGTGATTAGAAAAGTAGAAACTAATTGTTTATTGTGCAGTCATTTAGTTAAAAGTAAAGAATTAAGATCAATAATTAAACCTGATAGCTATCAGTCTGTATCTCATAAAGTAGCTGCTTTAAGGAATTATTGTCATAGAAATATTAAATTAAATAATTCTAGTGGGGTTGCTTTGTTTCAGAAATATCAATTTTATAAAGATTACTTGAGTGTTGGATACTCTGATAAATTTGTTAAAAGTATTTTATTTAATAGTAATATTTGTAAGGATGTAAAGGTTAAAGAAAAATATGATTTTATTTCTTTGCCATTTAAATTCTTCTTATAAAATTGTGTGTAGAAATAGTATATTGCTTGGAAATAAGAAAATTGCTTGGAAAAGGGGTGTTACATTGAATAATTTATTAAATAATACAAAAGAAGTTTTTGATAGAAAGACTATTCCTGGTGTAGTATATTTTATTCCTTGTTTATTTGTAAGAAGGTTTACATAGGTCAGAGTAGTTTGAGTTTAAATGAAAGAATAAAGATTCATAAAAGTAGAGTTAAAAATAGATATCTTAGTTTTGCTTTGTATGTCCATGAAAAAGATACAGGCCACACTATTGATTTTGATGAAGCTAAGGTTGTCTTCTTTGAGAGAAATGAAATCAAAAGAAGAATTAAAGAGCCTTTATTATTGAAAATTTATTATTCTGAAGCAATTAACTTATTTAAGAGTTCTTTTAATATTAAGGGTGGATGGGAAGTGAATGGATTTGTGGGTAGTTTTTAATATTATATATATTGTGTAGTTTTTGTAGTTCTTTACACTTGAGAAGTCTGCTTGTAGCAGTGAAACCTTAGGTTGTGTTTTTTATATTATTTTTATGCTGGTCTGGTTTAATTTTGGATTTGGGGTAGTTTTGATTTTATATTGACTAGTTTATCTTTATGCTTGTAATGTTTATATATATATATATATTATAATGGGACGATCCTTTTCAGGACTCGAGGAAGTCGCATCTAACTATAGTCAGACTTTGAGACTTCTTATAGAATGCCATGGATGATGTTATTTAAAATATAATCCAATTCACTCCTCTATTAATAACCTCGTTACTCTCGGAATTCGAGCTCAGAGTAGAAATTTGCAATCGACTCTCTTCAGGCATTTCCACAAATATCCCATAGTAATAATAAATTTAATATAAGCTATATATAACTTCTTTATAAATATTAAATCACTAAGTTGATTTAACATATATATGCATGAGTATGTATATTTATAAATATTGGTTTTATAAAACGATTAAATAAAATAAACAAACGAGACCTGTTTAATTTTGAAATCAAGTTTAACACATTTTAATCAGTAATAAAAAACAAAATATTATCACATAAAAACATTAAAATTTAGAATTATAATCTGTGCTTATATACACTAATAAATTATTTAATATTCAAAAAAAAAATAATGTAATCATTTACATATATATATAATTTAAAATCATTCGTATAATAAATACACATGACACCTTATAAATCTACCTATTGTGTCATTAAAATAATTCAGTGTGTGTTGTATGTTTATATACAATAACATCCATTCACACTAGATTAATAATAGAATGTATTCTGATATTAGTTATGTATGTTTAAAAATATTATGTTAATTGTCATGTAAGATTCAATTTGGAATATAATAAAACTTACTTCCAAATTGAAATAATTTAAAAACGTTTACCTTAGTCAGCTGTCATTTCCATCAGAGTATATATCAAAATATCAACATCTAAATTTTATTAAATAAATAAATAAAAAAATAAAGTGTTCATCTTATCAGTTCTCCACTTTAATATACGAAGTAATTTTTCTAAGTAAATATAATTATCCACAAAGGAAATAAAGTTTAAGAGTTCTTAAATTATACAATGAAGTAATCCAAGATGAGAAAGAATACGGTTTTATATACCTCCTTAGATGAAATAAAATGATGATGAATGTTGAAACATAAAGTTCATTGATCATCCTTCGAAGAGGCAATCCAGATATTCATTCTTTAAATATTTATGTAGTAAAATATTTAACATCTTCAATATAATACTCCAATATTAAAGCAGCTTTTTAAATGAGAATTATGACGATTATATTTTAGGCATTGATTAAGTAGGAATAAATTTACATGTTCGGGTTTAAAACATCAGTAGAAATCCCTGGCATAAATTATCTAGCCACAGAACATCTTTATAAATGTTTGTCTTCTTAAATATATATTTTGTAGACTCATTTCGAAGACGTTGATAACTTTTATAACCTTGTTAATTACAATGATTATTTTTTTATAGTTCTTTATAATATTCAAAGGCAGTAAATTAATTACTTGAAGCAGGTTTTAAAATATTGAATCTTCTTTTTTTTTAATTTTTCTTAAATGTGTTCTAAATTCGAACACATTTAAATTTACAAACATAGTTCTTGCCTTGATAACTAAATAGAAGATTATTGTTATAACAATATTAGTTCATTTTTATATTGGATTAATTTCAGCGAGCATATCACATAATCATGTGCACGCTCTCTATTGTTTTACATATACACTTTGTAATTAACCCCAAACGTTTATTTCCTTTGTTTCAACTGATAAAAATGCAATGTTGACTTAAGGCTTTGTCAAATGTCAAGTTTTATATTAACAAAAAAAAATACTATTAGTTAGAAACATTTTATTTATGTGTGTGTATAAATAAACTAGAATTATTCATTTTTAGAATTATTCTTTTAATACTAACTAGTTTATATATATATAGCTGATACATGAAAAGCTTAAGATAGGTGTAAGTTATTTATATCTGTTGATTTGATATAGGCACAGTTAAATTCACAAAGAAACACAAATTGTTTTAGGTGAGGCTCATATGGTACTCTCACATTATATATATATATATATATATATATATATATATATAATGACTATCTGTTTAATAAAAGTTAAGCTAACATTATGTCTGTTATTATTTGAATCTTATTCATTATTATGTCTGTTACAATATATATATATATACAATGGTTAAAACTCATGAAAATAAAAATAATGAATTTATGTTCAGATTGAAAAAAAAAAGGTACATTTTTTAATTAAAGTAACTTTATGGCAGGGCTTATGTTGTAGTGATTTGTACTTCCACCTATATGCATACTACTTAAGTTTCCAAATTGGAGCTAGGTGAACACTAAATTTTTTGAGCTACAAGTAGGATCGCATTACATGGCAAACTCAAGTAATCATCCAATATCAATCACTAAAAATATATTAAATTATTATTAACTAAAGAAAAAATGTAGCAGTTTATTTTGGTTTAGCCAAATGAGGGTCCATATGCTGACTATAAAAACAATATAGTAGTAATATGTTGCACCCTTTACCATTAATTTGGAGGAATTGTATTTCTATAGGCATTAAAAATATGCTTTAATATTTCTCTTAAAATAACAATTAATTTATTAATATTTTTTTATTAATCATTCATTAGACTAGACATTGTCGACTTAATAATATTTCTATAATGTAATTTTCATTAAGCCATTCTCATATAAGATAGGGATTGGTTATTATCTGCTTTAACATCTTGTGGAGGGGTGTAATCACAAATATATAATCAAAGACATATAAAACAAATGTATGATCACCAAGAATCATATATCATGCTGAACTAGCACTTATTAGTTGTCCCATATTAAATTCTCTTACACATATCTTTATCATTATTCAATACTTATAGATAGCCAATTAATACCATTGAATTGATGTATCAAATTTACTGCACTCAAGCAGATAGAAACCAGCCCATATCTTGCATGGGAATACTATAGTAAAAATTACAACACAGAATTATTATTCATTTAGTGGATAATGTATATTCTAATGAATGACTAGTGAAAATTATCAATATACTTCCACCAACTAGTTGTATTGAAGTTGTGAGGGTAAAAAATTTGACACATCATTTAAACTATAATAAATGGCTATTTATATATACTGAACAATGATAAAGTTATGTGTAAGAGATTATGACCTGGGCCAACTGACAAATGCTGGTTCAGCATGAAATGTGCATCTTGGGAATCATACATCTTTTTCATATGTCTTTGGTCATACATATGTTTATGATTACATCCCTCCACAAATTGTTAAATATGGACATGAGAGTGGTGTAGTGAAAATTACACTGCAGAAATATTATTCATTGGCTATTAGGCTCTCTTAATATTGTTGTTAAATTACAAAATTACAGAATTTCTTAACATCATATTTGAACTGCAAGTTAAACCACTATCCAAAAATATGCCAGTTACAATTAAGTTTGAATTGAAAAAAAATATTTACTTAGTTTTAACTTTTACATTTATTTATTTTCAATTGTCTATTTATGCTTTAGTCAATAATACATGATTTTTATAGCAGGTATCCATTTTTAACTGTTAATAGTAGAAATTTTAATTTAAAACTTATTTCTTGTGTATGGTTTATTAGTCCTAAATAAAATACCTATATGATTAGTAGCCACTGCCAAATAAAAAAAAGTATGTAGAATGATTGAAGTCAAACAGAAGCAATAACACATATTCTTCCCATAGTATGCAGACATGAAATTATGCTTGTTTACATGCAATGTTGACTTTTGTTTACATTATCCCAATAAAATGATAAGTTTGTGTAAAACCTATTTATTTTTTTATTATCTATTAATAATATTTACTAAGGCAGTAACCTTTAGGAATAAGCGTCTTAAAAATTTGAAGATAGGGACCTCTACAGGTCTTAGTCACAAGCTTTCGCTGTGAAGCCCTCTTTTCTTCATAGCGAAAGCTTATGATTAAGACATGTAGAGGTCCCTACCTTCGAATTTTTAAGACACTTATTCCTAAAGGTTACTGCTTTAGTAAATATTACTTAATATAATAATGTGCGTTTAATAAAATTTATAATTACAACTTTAAATTATCTATTAATGTAAAATTATTTACTTTTAAATGAGTACATAACATTTACATTTATATTTTATTGAATTATAGTGACTTTTTAGCAGCAGATTAGTCAAATTAAAATTTATTGATGTCAGGGAGAAACATATTTGGAAACTATTCCTGTCAATAGTATTATTATTTTATGTAATTATAAATTCAATTTTAATATTTCAAAGACAGTTTTTATTACTTGAAGTTATTTTTGTTAAAATATGTATTAAAAGGAATGGCTTTAGATAATAAATATTTATTCATTAAAATAAATTATTTAACATTTTATTTTAAGTTTTTATTTTTTTTTCTGATTATTAATCTGCAAAATTTGATATTTTATTTTTTAAACTAATTTTGTTTATTGAATTTACATTTTCAATAAAACTAAAAAAAAATCTGAAAAAGAAAAATGAAAGTGATCAAGTATGTTCTTTCATGGTTATCTATATAATATGATTTATTTATTTTATCAAGAGAATTCTAATAATTTTTATACCCATAAGATAAATTGTGCAATTGAAAGGAAGGCTTCTTATTAATTTATAAATTTGTTATTCTTTCTTTTATTCTATAAGAAAAAATGTTATTATTAAAATAGAAGGAATAATATTATTTAGTGTAGAGATATTAAAGAATATGAGCAATATATGTAAATAAATATTAAATAAGAAAAGTATAAAATAAATGTTGTAACATCTAATGTTTAAAAAATATGAAATAATGTCAATAACAGTATATCCAGTAATAAATGTGAATTTTAAAATAGAAATTAATGAAGGAATATCCAGTGATGAAAATAGAATATCCAACATCAAATAGAAGATGCTAAAATGAAACTGAAGAAAAGTAACTGGCATGGAAAGTAATACACAGTAATGTTATTGCTGTTGTTGATATTACAATAGAACAAGAGGGAAAATAATCTTCAAAATGATTTAAACAGCCTATATCAATTATATTATTAAATCTGTCATTGATTGTATCTAGTATTTCATTTATCCAGGTAATAGGTGGGGGAGGGGTCGATTTTGCTAAGCAATGATATCAAGATTCTTAACATCATTAGTATTAGTTTTCATGAAATGTTGAGGGAGTTGAAGTAAGTTGATCTTGGATTATTTTGTTTCTTGGAACTAATTGCTGACTTTTAACTATTTCTGCAAATGATTGATTACATTTTTTGTCTTTCTTTGTGATATTGTTGCAGCTGGTTCCAATTAGTAAATGATGTGACTATCTAGACACCATGTTTACATAGGATTTTCCCATTGTAAAAGTTATTATAAATAAAAAAATGAAATAAAAGGATTTTTCTTAACAAATATATAATAGCTGATTAATTTCTATTGGTTGCTTTACTTGGTAAGATAAATACCTGTTGTTTTTGTTTTTACTTATATTTTTTAGTTTGAACCTTGAGAAATATCAACTGTAGAACTATTGTTATTATTTTTTATTGAAATAAAAATGTATTTTAATTTTCAAATTATATGTAAAATAAAAGATAATAAATCTATAATAATATTTAGTAAAACTAACTGAAATTAATTATCAATATAGTAATAGTAGGTATGAGATATTTAATTAGACTAGTGGAATATTTCAGGATTAAATTTATAATCTATTCCAAGAGGAGAAAGCCTGCTACAACTCTTCAATATTTACATTGTATATCATTATTTTATTACAATACAGACATACACACAAAACTTCATCATCAGAATTTATATATAAATGAGCTTGGTCATTCCAACTCCAAAAATATATATAGAACAACTACTCTAAACATGAATCATAAATATGTCTGCAAATAGAATAACACAAAGACTCAGTCTTGATCCTCTGAATGTTTCAATGGTGATTTCAGATTATTTAATCTGCATACATAAATTAAAATAATAGTTAAAATTCATTCTGTAGTTTAAAATCACATCGAAAAAGTAAGCTTATGTAACAATTGAGCTAAAGATAGATTGGTAGCATCCTATCTTTTTGTAATTGTTGACAGTACATAACTATGTGGAAGATACAGTTACTTCCATTTTGATTACTTATATTCAAGTTGTGATTATTTATTATTATATTTATTAAAACTGATTTTTTATTTGATATTTAGAGGTTGTTAAAACAATGACTGAGTGTTGATCCTCTGAATATTTTACTGGTGATTTTCAATATTTAGTTTATACATAAATTAAAATAATAGATAAAATTCACTCTCTTGTTTAGAATTAAGTCAAAAAAATAAAAGCTAAAAACAGATTGTATTATTCTAACTTTTTATAGTTGTTGAAGTTACATAACTTAGTGAGAGATACAGTTATTTCTGTTTCAGAGAAAACTTTAATGAGTAATTATCCCTCAAAAATTTGACTACTGAAGTTCAGTTTTATTTATAAGATAAATAGATATAAAATTTCCAATTAGAGAGGACACCATAATATATTAACTCTCTTTACTATATTAACCAGTTGTCGCCTCCCATTTCATATACATAGTTGATATGGCAGAAATCAATAATTTGGAAAAAGAGATATGACCACTATCCAAAATTTAACTTGCAATTCACAATGCAAACAAATTTTTATACATTTCCACATAAGATAAAACTATTCTATGCTTGGATAATAGATTTACATTCAACCAAATAAGAAATAAATTTCTCAGAATTATTCAATAATATGTGTATTCCTCATCTTATTCTATTTACTAATAAAATCCTTACAAATATAATTGTTTCTAACTATAAGAACTAATTAAGAGTAACTTAATATTTGTTTTAAAACTAAGGCTAGCAATTTTAAATACAAAGTTGATTAATGATTTATCTCATGGTTTTATAAAGAAAATAGATGCATGGATATAAAGTGTGCTTATGCATTTTAGAATCTGACAATGTAAAAGTGATTCTATATACATTAGCCTATCCAATAGTCTTATATTCCAGATAGCATTAATACAATAATGATGCATTTAATTTAGATAGATTTTATGTATAAACTAATATCTCAAATATGACCCCCTTATTTTTTGATATCATAAATATCAATAACGATGTTTCTTTAATAACAACAACAGAAAAATATTTAAAAAAAATAACAATTACTTTATTATATAATATAAAATAAATGATCAAAAGAATAATAACAATGAGAAAATTATATAAGATGTCAAATAAATATTACTATTTGTTTTCTAAATCTAATTTGAAGTTGTTGTTTTTTTTCATATGTCATAGCATCGGCCGGGACGCAAACCCACAACCGTCTGCAACCAACTACTTGCATGGCGTCTGCGATACCTCTCGGCTAACAATGCAAGACATCTAATTTGAAGTTGGGATATGAAAAGTGTGTTTATAGACAGTGTTGTGAAGACACTAACATTAAATAAGAATAGGTTGTTTATTATTTCAACATAATCCTCAGTTTAAATACTAGAGAATAATAATTATCATCATCATATAATATAAATGTTTTATAGTTATTCTTAAATAGTTTGTTTCACTAATTAAACAATTATCAATCAATTTTATTTAATAATTCTGGAGAAGTTTTCACTCTTTTAAGAGAAGTGAGTACAAATCATAGCTCAGCATACCTAAATGATATTTATCACATTAGACTTATTTATTTTGCCCCGAGATCTTAACTGGATTTAATTGCAGGCTTAAATGTTAGTAGTGCCCCTCTACTAACAAAATATAACTAGATCATTCAGCTACCTTGTTATATACTATATAACAGTGAAAAATTAACACTAACATATAAGAGTGATGTACAAAATATTCCTTACAAATTTATAAGGATGATTAACTCCATGTTAATTTTGGGGTTGAACTTAAGAACCCATAAAACATACAATACATTGCAATAAAGCACAGTTTTTTTATAACCCTAATAGTAACTTATGTTTATACAATATAAACCTAAGGTAAATCCCATTTAATATTACTAATAATAATAAGAAATAAAATATAACCTGTACATGGCATAGTAATATTGGAGAAACTTTATTACAACAACAATAATGATATTATTAACTAAGAAAGAAACAATTATGAAAAATGCATTAAATAATCCTCAAATGACTCTGACGATTTAAAAATTATCCCAATGACATATTGCTATTTGCAAAATATTTCAGAGTTCTTGGGAATTTATAAATCACTGATGAGAAAAAGTACAAATAATTTTACATTGTAATATAATTCTTTCTGTATACAATATAAAAATTAATGCATTCCATTTATCATGCTTGTTGATTCAAAGTAAGTTACATTTAACACATTAATCCATTTTAAGATTGCTTATCACTTTATTACATTTATCACATTTATTATTTGCTTTGATAATTAACATTTCAGGAGTGGCATTTAAATATATACTTTATCTAATTCATTATCATTGAATGTTATTTAAATATTTAGCAATGATATTCTGTTATGCAATTCCTTAAGCACTGGATATAAATTCATAGTTTAGTCTATGTAGTGTTTTAATTCATTTGAGCAGATTGTATAATTTTATTCAAAAGTTAGCATTCATTCCTTCTTTAATTTGAGATATAAGGATTAATCTATTCAGTTATAGATCTTTAATCCACAATGCAATTAATTCTGATCATAGCTCTGATAAATCATGAGATGGCATGGAGAGTTGAGTGTTGTGTGAAAGTCTGAGTTTGAATTCCTTATATTACATTATATATGTGCGGGTGTGGGTAAACCTATACAGTGTATTAATTTACATATTCATAACAAAGCGATTTTCATTACTTCCTGAATCAAAATTTATTTCTCTAAATAACAAGTTTATAGAGGAATATTTGAGTTGAAAAAAATATTGTTTAAATTTTTTTCCTTGCATAATTAAAGATGAACCAATTCACAACATTGAGTCCAATTTGCATCCTTTTTTGTAGTGAAGAAAATAATTGTTTTTTCAATAATTTGAAAATAACCATCACCTATTTATTTAAAGTTAGTAAATATAATATTCTAATTTTCAGCTATTTACCATTGAAGAAATGCAGTGATTTATTGCTGAAATGGTGAGATAGTATTCCATAAGTCAATTAGTCTAGTTTTCCATTAACAGTTGACTATAATAAATGAGATATCTTGAAATAAAGCATTAATGAATTAATTAATGATGGTTTTTGGTTTATTTGTTATCTATTTTTTTCTAGAATGATGAGCAGAAGTCATTTGCCTAGCAAAGGAAAACATCTAGCTGTAAGCTTAGCTACCATTATGCAGATGACAAACAAATTTGAACCCGTTTAGGTCCTGAATGCAATAAAATTTTGTAAAAACTGTCTGGATTTTTCAATCTTCAGCTTTTATACTAGTTACCATATGATATCTGAATTACAGAATATTCTCTATCATGAATTAGGGTTTTTTTTATTTGTCCATGAAATATTGGAAGATGTCATTATGATTACTGCTGGGGAAAATGATAGGATTAATATTTTTGAATCAAGATGGTATAATTTTAGAAACAACTTTAAAAAATGAATAATTTCAATCTATAATTGCTTTCCTTTTATTTCCAGGTTTTAAAATAATTTTACAAATGTTTATTTAAAATAAATCATAAAACAATGAAGTTCTTAAATATTTATTCAATTAAATTTAAATTAACCTTTTCATGAATATCATTAAATAAATATTTTAGCAAATTAAATCAATCTTTGCTACATAAAAAAAAATCTAAACACATAAGTTTCCATACACACAAAATATAAAATGTAAGAGCCGTTTGTTCTATCCCTTATTAAAATATTTTAGTATTATAATGTTGGATTTATAATTTTATTTTATATTTGTATTTTTGAATTATTTGTTTTCTGCATGTGTGACTTTTTTTGATTTATACAATTTGATAACTCCCATTCCTTAATAAGAATAACAACTAAATATAAGTGGATATATTTTCTTTATACAAATATAGGAGTCAGTAAAAAAAATCTGCTTGTAAAACCATTCAAAAATGCTTTATAAAATTATGTATTTCGTAAAATTAGTACAAGAGATTATTAAACATGGTAATGATTATATTCTTTGCTATACAACCAATGCCAGCGGTGAATATACTTGCTTAATTATAAAAATTAAAGCCAATAAAATTTTTAAAGTTTTTAAAAATATAATAGTTAACTTACAGTGATACTGTGACGTATATGTCTTGGGATTGAATGTTCATATGGAGAACAAAGGAATCATAAGACTGTATTTTTAATTTAATAAAATTTTAATAACTAAACTAAAAGAATTAGAAGCATAAAAATTAATAATATGATAATGACAGTTAAGTTTATAAAACAAAAAATTATAATAATTTGATTAATATTTTGTTTTATCTTCAATATATATTATATCTAACAGTATTATGGCTAATTAGTTTATTAAAGGTATCGTCAAGGTATATCAAATACTTTAACTAATTTTACTCAGGAAATCATTGTGCTTATCCTTTAACATTATTTATATAATAATCAGTGAAATTGCAGAATCATATTTTTTTAAAATATTTGAATATCAAATGTTTTCCTGAAGGTTTGTGATGATGGTGTTTTAGTTGTATTTTTATATTGGACTATTTCCATGATTTAATAAGAGTGTTGAATGTTTTTAGAAAAATTTAACTTATTCCAAATAGGTTCAACTGTTAACAATAGCACATCAAACAGGTTAGTATATGCACAACATTTCAAGAAGTATTATTCTTCCCTCTTCTTCAGGTATTGCTAGCCTGACCAGTGACAGTATTAGTATGGAAATTGAACTTGGACCCTTATCTAAGGGTCCAGGTTTGATTTCATGCTAGTATTGTCACTGGTCAGGCCAGCCACACCTGAAGAATAGGGAAGAATAATACCAGAATCTAAGGGTACAGGTTCGATTCCCATGCTAGTACTCTCACTGGTCAGGTTAGCAACATCTAAAGAAGAGGGGAGAATAATACATCTCGAAACATTGCTATTACTAACAATTGAATGTATTTGGAATATTTAATATACAGGGTATATGAGCACAGGCATTGACACAACCCACCATTCACCACTCTATTTCATAACACTGATACACTTGAACACATATATGTCAAAAAGATAAATAATCACCAACATACATATTTCATGGTAAACCAGCAATCATCAGTTGGTCCAGATAATTATCTCTACACATATATGCAATAAATGCTCAGATATATATTAAGTTAGCCAATCTTCATACTTTAATGGACAGACTTCAATCCATTTTACACTCCCAACTCTTTAACCATCCAACCAATTGAAAATCTGATGATGGAATGCTCAAAGACCACCCTGAGGCTGAGATTCTTGTCACACCCATGTGACCTAAAGTCAATCTGACCCCTCATATACAGGACATAATCCATTTAATACATATACGAGGGATGGGCAGGCATCTCTACTATACCTGTATCAATATATGTAATATATAGGATATATGAGCACAGACTTTCACACGACTCACCACTCATCACTCTATCTCATAACATTGATACACTTGAACACATATATGTTGAAAAGATAAATAATCACCAATATACATTTGTTTCATGCTAAATCAGCAATCACTAGATGGTCCAGATTATTATCTCTACACATATATGTGATAAGTGCTCAGAGATATATATTAAGATAGCCAATCATCATACTTTAATGGACAGACTTCAATCCATTCCACACTCCAACTCTTTAACCATCCATCCAATTGAAAGATGATGGAATGCTCAAAGGCCACCCTGAGACCGAGATTCTCCTCACACCCATGTTGACCTAAGGTCAATATGACCCCTCATGTACAGGACATAATCCATTTAATACATGTACGAGGGATGGGCAGATATCTCTACTATGTATTAGCAAAATACAGGCTTATTATATACCTGTTCCAATATATGTAATATATATATATATGATATATGAGCACAGACTTTCACATGACCCACCACTCTATCTCATAACACTGATACATGACCCACCATTCTATCTCATAACACTGATACACTTGAACACATATGTTGAAAAGATAAATAATCACCAATATACATATTTCATGCTAAACCAACAATCATCAATTGATCCAGATTATCATCTCTACACATATATGCAATGTGCTCAGATATATATATATATAAAGTTTGATATCTGTATTTGTTTCACAATATATGTAATATACAAATCAATATATATATATATATCAAAATACAGTACAATTTATATAAATTATATTCTTTTAGAAGTACTTTCGACTATACACTTTGTAGTCTTTATCAACTATATAACGTTGAATAATCAAAACGAGACAACCCTTAACAATATCCATAGTTTAATTCAGATTTCCCACAATTCTGTTATCTTAACGTTAATGAATCGCCAGTCATCAAATGTTAAGATAACAGAATTGTGGGAAATCTGAATTGAACTATGGGTATTGTTAAGGGTTGTCTCATTTTGATTATTCAACGTTATATAGTTGATAAAGACTACAAAGTGTATAGTCGAAAGTACTTCTAAAAGAATATAATTTATATAAATTGTACTGTATTTTGATATATATATATATTGATTTGTATATTATATATATATATTCTAACCCAGTAAAATAGAAGAGAGCGGCTTCTATTAAAGCGAAACGGGCACATTCCATCAAGGGAAATCGGTCACTTCCGTATAGGACGGGTAGCAACCTTCTATTACCTAATATAATATATTATAATAATATAGCTGATGTTAGGTTAGTTATATAATTCAGCTACAGAGATATGCAGTTCAGACAGAGATAGAATTAAAAAAAATTAATTATCATTAATAAATTAAATTTAAAAAAAATAATTTAGAATAAACTAACATTCTTTCTCTATCCAAAACACATTCTCTGAGCTGTAAGTACTTGCACTAATCGACACTGATGATGATGATTTCATGTCATTGTTAATATTACTGACTAAAATAAAACATTTATTAGTTTGCCAATATGATCTCAATATTTTATTATTATACAATCAGAAGTTTCAATCTCTTTAGCCATGCCACGCTTGTAATATTGATCATAATTAATCTATTCTTAATTTAAAAGCACTTATAAGAATGACACTAATCTCAGGGTTCTCTGTTATATTTAAAGAAAAATGCTCAGCAGTATTGTGCTGTCACATATGACTGACATTCTGGTCGGCTATAGGAAACATTTAACTTATTTAAATTCCAGGTGTCTTCATCCACATATCAACTATTATAATATTTAATGAGATGATGACCATATTCAATAACAACGCATAATTTTGAATAATACAGCCCTTTTTAAATCCAGAATCTCAGTCGGAATGATGAAAACCCAAGGGTGCTTTTGTGTCCTTCCATCATCCATGACAACACAATAATTTAACTAAGATTTATTATTTAGACACTTCACTTAAATGTGTATGGAACAATGTGCAACCAACCTACTAGTTTGGGAATAAAGTAATTTTACACACACATAAAATAAAATGTTCTGGTCTGAAGTTTCAATTCCATAAATAATTCTTATTAAATTAAAAATATAATGAGATATTCTGATCTGCCTACAATTGTCTATCTGGTGTATTAAATTTGAGATTTCATAAATGATTTTGGACTCAAGAAAGTATTGCAAATGTTATGCAGATACACTTTTATTTAACACACAAGAAAAATGACTCAAGACAACTTGTAACAAGACTATAATTTATTATTAAATTTTAATAATATTCTAATTTATTCTTACAGTTTAACAAAACTATCCATTAGGATTAACATAATAAACAAACATATACAATTTAGTCGATCCCATATGGATAAAACAAAATATAACTAATAGTAATTTGTCTATGCTTTTAGACTTGGATTCGAACTACTTCTTCATCTTCTTTTTACATTTATGCAAATTGAATATAACAAAATAAATATTATTATCGATACATTAACTAATCTGTTTAGTGTATCTTATATGAACGGCTGCTTAACTTTATTAACTAACTATTGGTTTTAACAAAAATAATCGGATTCTAGGCAATTCGTACAAACGATTATTATTATTTCATCTTTAACTAAATGATAGTTTTTATTTAGATAACTTATTATAATTTATGGGTTATTTATCAGAAGTTACACTTATTATTTTTAATGTTTACCTTAATAACAACTGAAGTTGTTATACACACTGTTCTTCTCTGTAAAAGTTATATTGTGAGTGCTACTTAATCATTAACCCGAATTAAACCTAGTATTTGAACCCTCCCTTGGCAAATAAAATTTATAAATCACGCAATTTTAAACTTACTCTCTCCATTGACTTACATGTGGATTACCAGCACTATTTCGTCGCACAATCCAGACATTGATCATATATACTAGCATGCTATTTTTACTAACTGGATCGTAAGGAATTAACCTCCAATATACCCATTATCTTGCCATCACTTTCTAAATAAAACACAATATTCAACACCTTCCATGGTGGAATTATCTCTATTTTCTCATGAGGAATATGGAATAATACCATAAATATTTAGAGTTAATGACTACCTTAAAATAGTTTGGTGGGTCCTTGCCTCTTACCTGGGCATAATAGGAACACACACCTATTATAATCCTCTCATGGGATTTTAACGAACGAAATAAACTAAATATGGTATAAATTGCTGATCATCCTAACTCTGGGAAGAGATCGCTTGGGTTATAAATATACCCGAATATTAGATTTATCTATTCCCCTCATGGAAAATAAAGCTTTTGGGGAGATTATTTTCCATCCCACAAATTAGATCCATTACAATTGTTACTAATGCGAATATTAATCATATACTGATGCTATTTGGGGCAAGACAAGCAAATACACTAATTACACAAAATTTATATTCTGGGGTATACTTAGATCAACGTCTGTAATCAATGGATAATACAGAATAAACATAATAATTTTCACCTTTGCCAAAGAAAAATTCAACAAGTAATTGGTAATCTATTATCTTCAACTAAATTAAGTGAATGTGTTAATAAAAAAAATAATTGGGAATAAATTCCACAATTAACATAGTATAAATTTGTTTCAAACTTTAAATAAGTAATATTCTGTATAGCACTTCTCTTTAATTACTTCTGATAATTTTAACTAGATATTTTACCTATTAAGTATCTGAATTTTTCTACTTTTACGCATTTAACATATAAATTTATACCCATAATTGCATATCATAAGTAAACACATTTTTAAAAAAATAGTTTCCATGTCAAATATAAATTTAACCTAGAATAATTAAAGGAAAACATACCTTTATGATTACAAGGTCATTTAAATTCTACTTGACTATACATCTTTTAACCTGTTGATAAAAAAAATATACATAATTTTACAAATTAGTAAAAAAAAATCATTACTTAACAATTGCTTATTATCTCTCTAGAAAAATGTTTTCCGTTGGGCAATTTATCTAGATGAAGAACTTGATCCATTTGTAGTTCACGCAGCAAATTTAAAATAAGAAACACATTTATTATTTCATTTCTATAAAAGTTGCCTCCATTCTGGTGCATTTAATAAATCAATCAAAGAAAACATAGCAGCGTTGGGTGTTAACTCTTCCTTGAATTAACTTATACAATTTTTGGGATCCAAGAAAAACAATACATATTTTAACATGACGAATATTTGACGATTGACAATCACATATACAATTCTTTCTTTTTACTATTGGCGATACGTATCATTTTTATTTAGCTAGCTGGCTTAAGAATAAAACTAACGCGCGACTTTTCCAAAATATTATTATTATAAGGACTGCAGCTGACTTACGTAGATATAAAGTTTTAATGACTCTAGTTGAGGTACAATATAACATATTATATCAGAGTTATAATTAAATCACTTATGTTGGTAGTTTTTATTCCTACTCTAGGAATTGTAATTTGTCTTTAATAAGGGATTCTCCGTAAAATGCACACATACAAATTTTCCAATATTTGCCTTAAGAAAATTTATATTTTCTTTTTAAAAATTATACAGGTGCATAAATAAATATCCTTGATCATTAATATTATTTCTAGATAATTTTCATTGAATAAAACATATTTTAACATGGGGAGCTTACATTATTTTTAAACGCAGACAATTTCTGTTAGAAAGAGCGCGAAATTTTATAGTTAACTTTCCTTGGCTTTTACAATATGTCTTTTGAATTATAATTTTTCTTTTATACCACGAAAATATTATCAAATAAGGTAAAATTAACAAATAATTGTTTATTTTCTGGAAATTACTTATATTACTTAAATTAAATATAACGACACTTTCCGTGATTACTGTAGTTAATACGGTCATTTTGAACTTTAGCATACGATAGTATATTTTTGAGTATAAAAAGCTTTAAAATAGGTAGATGGTCATAGAAAAACAGAATATCCTATCAATTAAGATTAGCCACACATGATATTATCAAACATTTATTGGACTTATATTTATTTCAGCAATAAAAAATTTTGTTACCGAATTTCAGTACTGCTTCCTTCTTGCAAAACTAATGGCAGACTAAACTTTCCTCAATTTTTGGCGGTCTTGTTTTAGCGCCCTCTTACAGAAGAAAAAATCATTTAATTAAACATAAATAAAAGAAAGGGAAAAAAAAAACTTATTACAGTCATATATTCTTCTGTATGATTTAATGGATTACAAAGTAATTTGACAAATAATGAAAAATAATAAATACATTTAATTAACAATGTTTATTAATGATGTATATTTCTGTATACATTATTATCTAAATAATTTAAAAATTACCAGAAGCTATTGTATTTTCTGATAAGATACTCATCTATCCTCCCCCTCTACCCATCCAAAATCAATTACTGTTTATAATATATGCTTTTATACTATATTAAATTGCTCTTATTGTTAATATTTTTCAATTAAATTATTCATGCTCTCTTCAAAATGACATCAAATTACTAAATTTTTTAGTTACTTGCTTAAAACATGTTAAAGTGAGTAATAGCATATTTTATTAATCACTTAATATTATTACTATTTAATTTTTTTATTTTCTAGAAAAAGATAGCATTGTTTTCCTGTGGAAACGATGCTAAATAAACCAAGTGTCAATAACACTAGGTTACAATATATATATATATTAAGATAGTCAATCTTCATACTTTAATGTCCAGGCTTCAGTCCACTCCCCATTCCAACTCTTCAGCTGTTCATCCAATTGAAAATATGATGATGGAATGCTCAAAGATCACCCTGAGGTCGAGATTCTCATCACACCTATGTTGACCTAAAGTCAAACTGACCCCTCATTTAAATAAAGTAACATTTTTCTAAAGATATTTAATACTCATATTAAACATGGAAATAGCACAATATAAAAATACAACTTGAATAGCAAATATGTATAAAAAGATATTTTTAAATACAACACATTTATAAAAAAAAAAAAAAAAAATGACACTCAATTCTATTTGAATTTGCCTTCATCATTTGGCTCATATCTTAGCTTATACATGTCTTCATCAGCATAGTTTAAATGTATCCATATTAAACAACTATAATTCAATTTTCACATTCCTCATCATTAAATACACTTATTTTGATGATGCCAGTATTTGATGATGCCAGTAAAGATAAATATTACTGATTATTTACTAAACATTTTAATAGACTATAAATAGGCTATAATTAATTTATTAAATAATCATTAATTTTATTTAAGTGGAGTATATAAAGCTAAAAAAAAAAAAAATCAAAAATAAAATATTAAAATTTTGAAAATCTATTTATATTTTCTTAATACATCAGAGGTTTTACTTTTTTGAAAAAAGTAATAAAGTTTTTTTTCCCCTGCTCTGGTCAGCTGCTGTGCCCTTGATAGGTTGGTTTTGGGACATGCAGATCTGTGCTCATTACTTGTTAGTTTTTCCCTAGTTGACTTTTCAATTTTGGGCAGGTAGACCAAATGTGGTCCCTGCACATTTGGACTGTTAATTTGGAGAAAGAGGTAGCTATAATGGTCTTGACATGGTTCGGTTGCAGGTCAAGAGTTTATTATCCATGTACAGATACACATTAATCAAAATTATAGAACCCTATTATGGATATAATTGTTATCGAACATATGCACTTTATATAAACCTGGTCAATAATTGTTTTACCATGTAACACAGAACACTTTGTAATCCTCAACAGGTAAGTGTACCCGAAAATTTTTGTAATCTTTTAACTAAGAAAGGTTACTTTTGAAAAAAAAAAAAAGTAATCAAGTTTTATCTCTTCTTATGGGACATTCTGTATTGTAGCTTTTTCACTCTCAGCAAGGCTGATGATATAGTCTTCTGAGCAGTATTTTCTTCATGGCACTCAATAACATTTTTATTAATCACTTGTTTATAATTCAGAAAATGATGGGTTTTATATTTACAGTAGAAAGTTTTATATGGATCTTCTTCTACATTTAAAGCTGTATGGCTTAAAAATATTTAATAACCTAAAAGAAGAATACATCTAGATGACATTTTCATAGGTTTGTTAAGAAAATTATTAAGAGCACATTGATGCAAACAACAAAGTTTATTGCTTCATAAGTATTATTATATAATCTAAGTATTATATATTTAACAACTGTTGTTAATATACCACATTAATAAAATATTAATTTTACGTTATACTTGTTATTTTGTCAACACTTTATTAAGATCGTCCCTAATATACTGTTTATCCCTTTGAATATCATTGATTGACTCTTCATATAACAGCTTGGAAGTTACATAAAGGTAATGTATCGATGTTGATATTAATGAGAGTCTTATTATTTGGAAGTTTATTAAAATGACCGGAAAATCTGATTTGAAAATTATAGTCTTATGGCATGAGCATTTGCGTTTTATCATTGATATTTATTTAATAGCTATTACCCATTAAAATTATTGTTATTATATATATATTAGTGAAATTTGTAAAAATAGAATTGATTATATTTTTTCATATCCAAAAATAATTAAATATGTTTGTAGTAAGTATAAAAAGCGTCACAATTAATAAATATGTGAATTGTATCTTTCACACTTTAAAACAAACTAGGTAAAATCTTTTTAAATAAATAAGATTCAAATCTAGTCTGATTAATATATGTATGTGCAATAGTATTAATAACATTTACTAAAACATATTTTCTGTAGTACTTTTTCACAACCTTTTAAGCAATCAAGATCTATTCAGCAGAGATTGATTAATTTGCCATTTGAAAAATTGTAGAAATTTTTTTATAAAGTATGTAAGTTAAAATTAACATTAGTGATATCATTACAGATCTATGTGATGTTTAATTGTAAATATATTCTGAATATATTTATCTCCTAAATATTTGTTTCCTTTTTTTTT
Source organism: Epiperipatus broadwayi (assembly GCA_028023455.1). Lineage (NCBI taxonomy): Eukaryota > Metazoa > Onychophora > Udeonychophora > Euonychophora > Peripatidae > Epiperipatus > Epiperipatus broadwayi. The sequence continues at coordinate 5,707,961 of JAQFVV010000019.1, forward strand.
CTTTTGCAGCTCCATGTGAAAAAAAATTGTGTGCTTTTGGGTCCACATGCATGGTGGATGAAAAAACTAATGAAGGATATTGTAAATGTATGGAATTATGCCCACCCATGTTTGCCCCAGTGTGTGGTTCAGATGGAATCAGCTATGCCAACGAGTGCCAATTACGGGCCGCAAGCTGTACCCAACAGCGGCGGATACGTATCAAATCTCAGGGTTCATGTGGTAAGAATTCATATATATACAAACCTTAAAAAGTTAACTTAAATTACTTAAGCTAATAATTTTTCATTCAAGTAGTGAGTCTAACATTATTTAATACTAATTTGTAATAATACATTTTATCCGCTTAGAGTTTTGATAAATACAAAGTTCAGATGAAGAAGTTTTTCCAGAAATATAATTATTAATATCCGCATTGAAAAATTAAAATAATGTTTAAAAAATAATGTATAATGGTGTACGTTTAAATTAAAGAAATATATACAATTTTTTTTTCTTGTTTGCCATTTCACTGCATTATTTATTTAAGAAATTTCTTTTAAATATTCTGGAGATAAATGGATCTGTTATTTCAAATCTCAGTTTTATTAAATACCAAAAATAATCTGTAAAAATAATTGGAGAAATTTAAAAGATAATGAAGTCTATGAAAGAACAAACAACTCCTATTTGGAATCGTTTTTCTTTTCTTTCTTTAACATTTTCCATTATGTTATAATAAACTATAATTTTTTTTTGCTCACCTGAGTTAGGAATGTTTTTATAAAACAGAGAGAGAAAAGGGAAGTGAATAAGTAAAAACTTTCCAAAGTAAAAGCTTTCTTTGGAAATTATTGTCAGCCGGAGAAGTGATAACATGATTATTTAATAGAATTAAAACTAATCTGTGAAAGAAATTCTAGATTTTAAAGGATAACGATTATTCTTATAATTATATTAAAATAAGAATCATTCTTATTTTATAGTCATGTTTGTCTTTTTTTAATTTTATTATAACAATTAATTTAATTTACCTGAATTGGAAATACTTTTATAAGGTGAAAAAAGTCTAACAGAAAGAAAAGAATATAAAACCTGAGTAATAAATTGATATTCTGAGAACTATTTTTTGTATGAAGTTATATTATATACATATAAAAGCAGTAGCGACTTTTTCCAAACAGCAGGTCATGTGATGATTTTAGTGGTTTTATATATATGTGTGTGTGCGCGCGCGTTCGTGTGTATGCGCTTTAATAGCATTATATTCAGAATATCTAAGAGATATATACTTGTATATAGTATTGATGTTATTAATGAGAAAAAATCATCACTATCTGTAGTATTCAGTCACAAATAAATACATCCATTTCAATTCCAGAAGAAGAAAAAAGATTTTTAAAAGTAATATATTAGGCATAAGTTTTGTGATAAATTATCCTAGTCCTATAATAAAATGTTCTTTTAAAAATCTGTTATTATTCATTGTTTCGCATATTCATCTTAACATAGATATAATTTCACAATAGATGACTATAATTTCATATCTCGTTCATTGAATGTTATTAGTTTTATGATTTTGCCATTGTAATTTTAAAATCTTACTAAGAATCTTTAAATTAAATTCTTCTATTGCCTATATGTTATATCAAAAGAATCCAGATCTCATTTGCATCGAATAAATTAATCAAAATAAAAATTCTGTATACAACTAATATAGTTCAAGTATAAATAATTTATTTCTTTTCTAAGCTAATGTAATGCACGACTGTCAATAAAAGCAGCCACCGAAAAGTTTTTAAAAAAATATTCAGCTTTACCACTGCCTAGCATGCTTTCAATATAACATGTATATCATAGTCATGATTATTTACAATAATTATATCAGCATGATTAAGTATCAAACCCATTAAAGCCTTTGTTAAATTTCCACATTTAAATATGTCTTTCTATTTAAAAATCTACCAAGTTGTTTAAATTGACCCCATTCTTAATTTAATAACCAATAAGGCAAAAAATTAAAAGACTTGTCTTTAAATATCAATTACTAACCTAAAATAATCCTTATATCCATTAAAAGGAAAAGAAAAGTTTATTGCGAGTGTGTATACCTAAAATACATTAATATTGATAAAGAAGTTAAAAACTTCAGATTTTGTGTCTGTGAATACTAAAAATAATTATAAAAAATCAATTTAGAAAATAAAATGAAGAAGTAGATTGAGATGAAAAGAGTTTAAGGTGATAGGAATAATAATTAAAAAAAAGAAAATGTGTGAATAAACTGTGAAAATAATAATAACAAATGTTGAGAGAATGCATAGTGATTTGAGGAGAGGAGATGATTAATGAAGTGATAGACATAAATTCAGATCTTTAGGAATAATTGGTAACAGGTTCACAACCTAAAGCAATGTTACCATCCAAAACATTTATTTCAATAGGAAAAATGTAATACAAAGTCTAAATTTAAATATACATATAAAATTAAGTGCTCTTCATATGTGAGGGTGCCCCAAAATAATTGGAATCATGCTCTGGAAAGAAATCACATTATAGTGCATGCTTCTGCTACTAAATGCCTATTGTGGAAATCCTTCTGCATCAATCTGTCAACTTTCATCATTGGAAGAAGTCATGTTATGGTATAGTGAATGTTTTTGTTAAGTGTATCTTGCTTTTTTGCCAATTTTTGTGATGGCTGAAAAATTGAAATAACTTGAAATTCTGTTTTCTGTCAGGGAAAATGGCAGAGTAAACAGTTATAATGCATGAAACAGTTTACAAGCAAACTGCTCTGGGGAAAATGCAAGTTTAGGAGTGATTTAATTGAAACATGTCAAGTGAAATCCAATGTCAAAATGATGCTTATATTTGGATGCAATGACATTTTTACTCGGAATTTATGCATAATGATCAGACATTTTAATTACAAATTTGGAAATGTTTGTGTGATGTGGTAAAATGAAAATGTCTCAATCTGTGGCCAAATGGGGAGTGCAAGTTTTACCATGATAGTGCACCAGCACCCAAAGCCTTTGAGTGTGATACAAATTTTAATTAAATTTAGCATGATTAAGCTTATCCATCAACTACGTTTTCCCACTGTAGTTCTGTGCAATTTCTTTTAATTCCCTTGAATGAAAAAATTCCTTAAAAATTGTGGACTTAGAAAAGGTGGTGCAAAAACAATGCACACATTGCATTAAAAGAATTGTACTTTGAAAGGGATTCACTTCATAATACTTAAAAACAAATACACAATTTATTATTACAAAATTCTGGTTATTTTTAAGTACTCCCTTATATTGTATAGTTTGATTTTAATAACTAAAATAAAACTTTTAAAGGCAAAAAATATAAAAATATAATCAAATTTACTGTCATAAAAATTTACAGAATGTTGATTTTATCCATGTCATTTGCAGAATTTTCACTTCATTGCTTGCAAATTATTTTTCTGTTGGCTTCGTAGTCTGTTTTCTGCCTCATAGTAAACTTAAAATCAATTTTCTAATAACAAAAACAAACTTATATCTATAAAAGCATTTACATTCATTTTCACAGTACTAATCAGGTCTTAGATTAAAAAAAAAAAAACCCTGAAACATTTTGCACACATGTATTCTTCAACAAAAAATGATGTTTGATATAGCATTTTCATTAATTGATAGTTTTACAACTCTTTCATTTGAAATTTTTAAGTTATGCCATATTAAAGCACAATAAAAATTACAATTGACTTTGTAAAAGCAAAACTAATGCTAATAAAAAATGATATAATTTTACTTTCTTACATGATTTTTTTTCACAATATTAATTAGATTTTCATAAAGATCTTGAATCATGTTGTATATAAACAATCATACATTTGCCATAGCATTTTCATTGGATTACATCCTTTTTGTTGGTAATTTTTTTTATGACAAAGTTAATAAAATGATAAAAAATCAAGTCAGATGTCACATGACCTAATTTTAATAAAGCTCATATTTACAAATGTTATATATAGAGCTCACAAAACAAGATCTTAACAAGCTTTGATAATATCCTCAACCCCAGACCAGTTTCTGCATCTAGCATCGTCAGTGAGCTTGTTTTGCGAGCTCTATATATATTAAAATTAGGTCATGCGATATCTGACTTGCTTTCTTATCATTTTATTTTTTGCTATTAAGGCTTTGGTGATTTTATATTGCTAAAGCTATTAATATATGGTGTATCTGAATTTAGTTCAGTCCCATATGGCTATTTGAGTTAGATAGCTGGATTTTTAGACATATGGATGTCTGAAATTTTCAGATTTTTTTTCTCAATAGTTATACATTAGATAAAGTGCTGGGCTTGTCCTAGTATTTTTAATCTAATAAATATCCTAGCACCTCACTGATGACGCTAGATGCAGAAACCGGTCTGGGGTTGAGGATATTCTTAAAGCTTGTTAAGAGTTTGTTTTGCGAGCTCTATATATGACAATGTTAATAAATTTCTGACTCAGATTTTCAGATTTTGGTCTAAATTGGTACATATATATGCAACAGAATAATTAAAAAATAAATACATTATATTTTTACTGTTAAAGGTACAAAAAACAGATAAGCTAACTAGTCATAACAAAAATGTTTGCTGTTTTGTATTTATTGTATATCTTTGCATTTGTTGTATAAGTTTTAATTTCTTTATGTGTGTAATGTAAATATATTACTGTTGTGCCAAGACCAATTTGGCACATGTATATAAAATAATTTTTTCTAAAAAAATTATTAAAATAAAAAAAAAATCTTTCATAAAAGAGTTTGAAATAAAAGATTAAAAGTGGGAAGGGGGTTTTCTTAAAGTCAAACTAAAAGTGTTATAAAAGAAAGTAAAGTTTTTCTAAATTAGTATTTGTAAAAATAAGTAATTTAAAATTTAAAAAAATATAAATCTCTTTTCATTCAAGCTTATTATAATAAATTATATATGTGCGTGCAAGTGTAAATAAATGTATGCATGTTAGAATAATATTAAAATATATATATATATATAAATGAAAGTTAAAAAAGAAATTATATTTGGAAAACACAGCGATGGCTATTAAGTTAAATAAAGATTTAAAAAAACCACACCAGCAGTGGGCTACTAATTAAAGATATAAAAACAATACGTTTATGAAAGCTACTACTAATTAAACAATCTTCAAAAACATGTTGTCATAGGATTAATTACTAAAGGAATTTTGACAACACCTATTGCACTTATTGCCGGAGGATATTAAAATGAAAACAATTTGGATACATAAATAGCCAGATTTTTATCGGAGTTCAGTTTTTTTCAGTCTAGTTTGCAGTGACAGTCTTGTTTCCATTCAGATAACAGTGCAGTTTCTATTATGTATCCAGAAACAAAAATGCATTGTTGAGCAGCTTTTGGAAATATACGCTCATGCTTCAGCCTTTTAGTCCAACAAGATCATCAAAACCTGCCTGTGGAATAATGTCTGCATAACAACTCAGAAATCCTCTGTCAAAGGTTCAACTGTCTTCAAAAATAAAACCAATGGATTTGCATAAAATCTCTTCAAGAAATGTCCAAATCTAACCGGTTAGATATACTCCACAGAAGCAACCAACAACAAGCAATATCCACATTCCAAAAATCCTAGGTAAACATTTATTTATTATCATTTATATGTAGTAGCCACCGCTGTAATTCATCAATCCTACTGAGTAAAGTAATTTGAGCTCTTAAGCATGCATAAATGAACTATTGATGTGCATGTGTGTGAATGTGAGATAATTTAATGATGTCACATATTATTTATGCTTTTCACCAGATATATGTTATAATGTGTTACTTTAAAAATGTGCATGTGTTAAATTAGATTTATAAAGATGTTTAAATTTAGTCAATTAATGTTGGGTAATAAATTATCTTTAAACTTAATTAATGTTAATTAAAATAAAATGTCTTTAAACTTAAACTTTATTTGTCGGTCAATTCCTTTTACCAACCTTTTATTAATTTTTTCCACCACTAATTTTGTATAATTTTGTTATTGAATTAAAATTAGATTGAGCTAGTTTTAGGGAATGTTTTGAGCACTGGATTATGAGCCTACTGCCCGAATACATTAATCATTAGACTAGCTGGCACCCCAGGATTTACCCCAAAACAAATAAAGTATTTGGATAGTAGGGGTTTGAATCTAGCAGCCAAGGTGGGCCATTGTTAATAGTTAGTCTATCAATAAGATCTCCCATTTTGCTTGAATGTGCTGGTTCATTCATGTAACATTTATAAGATTATAAATGTATTATGAAGGAGTTTGAAACTGGCCAAAACTTATATATATGTATAAGTAAATGGTTTCAGCGGTTTGATCCGGTACACTATATAATCAAACTCAGAATGACTATTGTTAAAAATTTTATAGTCAGATTATCAATTCATTAGCAAACATCTATAAATGAGCTGGTCATTCTAACGGTAGATAAAAAAAATAAAGGTAAAAAAATAAATTTACAAACAAACAAACAAAATTGCAGCCAGAATTGCTAAGCTATCTATATAATTAAAAAAAAAATACCATTATACAAACACACAATCCCAATATCATAATTAAGCAGAGACATGAGAAGTTCCTGAAAATACACCCGTGTACTAATCTTGTGACTGAAGATAATAAGGCAAAAGAATGTAGAGTGAAAGAATTAAAAAATAATGATGACTAATTTAGTTACAAATGTTTATAACAATTATTACTGAATAAAATCAAGAAGATAATAATTTTAATTTATCATTTATACAATAATATTAACAATACAAGCTGAAATAAAGAGGATATTTTTCAAAAGATAATGATTGCTAAAAAAGTTACAAAAAAAAAAAAAAACAAGAAAGAAAAAGAAATTAATGATAGCATTAGTAAAAATGATTTGTCTGGAAAATTCTTGGTTTTAAAAAACATGGTGTGTATTTGGATGTTTGTGTTTATGTCAAATTTATTTTAGTTTTTGTCTAGATCTGAAATTATGTTTAATAGAAGATAATTTCTTTCAATAAATACTGTATATATTTTTTCGTAACTAAAAGTTAAATCCATTAAACTGATAAACAAAAAGATCATTATATATATATTAGATGTAACTCAGACGTTGTTTATATTTAAACAAGAATTGTTCAATTAATATTTTTTTTATTAATTCTTCTTAGACTACAAATTATTCATTTAATGAATATTTCTGTAATGTAATTTTTACTTTACAGTGGTTACTCGATATAGGAACTGGTTTCTATCTTCTTTTAACACATTGTGTAGGAGTAATCATAAACATATGACCAAAGATATGTGATAAAAGATATATAATCCGAAGATGCACATTTTGTGTTGAACCAGCACTCATCAGTTTGCCCAGATCACATTATTTAATACATATCTTCATCATTATTCAGTATATATATATATGATAGGGAATTATTACAATATTCCCTAAGAATTGTTCAATGTTTAGTTAATAAAGCTGATGTATAAACATCTTTAAGAGAAACGGGGATGGGGGGGTGGGGTGGAGCAATAGCAAATCATTAATAATAATAATTAAATGCTATGACTTGATCATAGCAATGGTGGCAAATCTTTTTTTATATGCATGCCGAAAATTTCCAAAACATATTTATTGATTGATTGGTATGCCATGCAGTTATTAAATCAAAATATAAACATTTAATTATTGCACATATTAAAAAGTTTGTAAAACAATAAAATAATAATAACAATTCATTTATTTTTAAATGTCATAACTTTACAAAATTCTTAATAATAATTAAACAAAATTTCTAAATAAGCTAAATACAAATGAAAGATATTTATTTAGAAGGTCACGAGTTGAATGAAATTTGATAGTAAAAATTAGCAGTTAATTAAAACAAAATTTTGAAAACAAACATATAAAATCAATATAAATCTATATTATTTAATAAGATTTTTGCTATTGTACATTGGATGCCAAATGTTTTATATACGGTTCATATTTTGTCCACTTTTATTAATGTACACACCAAACTAAATTCATCTGTCATTCTATTTCTTGAACTATCTTTAATTAAATTCATTTCGTAGCTTAGTTCTTACATATATTGAAGATATCTAGAATAATTTTTAGGCATAACCTTTTTGAAAACTGGTTGGTGTTATGTGCTACCTTGATGTTGTAATGGAATATTTAAAAGACAGTTTGTTTAGCATAAACATAATTGCTGTTAAATGTTGTTCTCTGCATAAAAAAATGCTCACACTGGACTTCAGAGATTCAGTAAAAAATTAGCATAAAAATATTGCTATACATTCAAAACCTATCCATTTGATATCTTCTTATCCTTTTGCTTATTTTTCTACCAGATATCAAGACAAATAGCCTTATAAAAAGTATATAAAAATTGTTTAGATCACATTTATCAGTAATTCAAATTATAGTTTCATCATCTATGAAACTCTCCAAATCAAATACATCTTTATGGATATTCCATTAAGATTTGGCTGCATAAACTCTTTGTAAGGTTCTAAACAATTTGTTTTTAGCTCTAATAGTAGATTTTACAGGAGTCTTACGAATAGATTTAGGATTACGCATATTTGTGGTGCATATCTGCTTCAGAAATGCATTTTTAATAGTATTCAAATTATAATGTGATAATGAAACACAAACAAGAATTCATATGGATGACAGTAAAATCCACTCATAAAATACAGCATTGAAAGACTTAATATAATCATGAGTTAAAATCTTTATAGTGTTTTCGTAAACATGATTAAGTTAGATGTTAGAAGAAAAAATCCATATGCTTCACAAATTAAAAATAATAAAAATCATTCCTGTAATTACTTATAACTGTAAAGTTGAAAAAGTGAGATGGAAAATGATTTTGAACCATGACATTGGCAAAGAAAATGTGCATGCTGATCCTCATTCAGTTTATACCTGCAAATGACCAGATTAAAATTTTAGTCATATTATCAGACAATTTACAGTTTTTTGCAAAATTTCATAATGATTTAAAGAAATTGAAAAACTATGATTTGCAATGAGCTATCAAAAAACTCAGACAAAGTAAAGCTTTGTTAAGAATAATAATAACAAAACAACAATAATAATGTAATTAACTTATTCGTTCAGCATAATGAATGTTTACTGCAGTAAATAGAAGGATTTTCTGACTATATTCATCATGCACTGCATCTCAACAACTGATACACATGACCACACATATTTGAAAAAGATAAATGATCCCAATATAAATATTTTATGCAGAACCAGCACTCATCAGTTGAATCAGATAATAATCTCCCACACATATATACAATCAGTGTTTGGCCTATATGAAGATAGCAATTTCTTAAACTTTATTGAACCGCCAATTTATGAGTGTTGGTTTTGAATGAAATACATTTATTGGAGATTATTTATCATTTTCACATGTTCGTGGTCATGTGTATTGGTTGTTTGAGATGGGGGTGAAGGATGAATATAGACTGAAAATCCTAAGTTCAAATTTCTCTATTAACAACAACAACAATAATAATAAACTGTTATGATAATAAAATAATATTGTTTTTGAAAAAATACCACTCTAATTGTGTTCAGAAACCAGATAAATGGTGGAGAGGTGGCTGATAATGAAATTTACAATGAAACAAATATTTACACAAATGTACATATATATTTTAGAATATTAATACCATCTACTAAAATAAACACAAAGTATTAATAAGATTTAAATATAATTAAAAAAACATGAACTGTATAAAAAATATTATATATATATATATTTAATTTGAGGATAAACAGCATTTTGAAATTAGATTTGAGTACTTATACAAAAGCAAATTTAAGTGTTTTATGACTAAAGAATCTGTAAGGTCTATTCTGATATTTCATTTCATAAAAAAGTTAATCATGACCCAATAAAATTGATTTCACACCCATTAATGATTTTCAATCTGCAGTTTGAAAAACACTGCCTTATTTGAACTTCAGTTGAAAGACGCAAAACAATTTCCATGCTTAATTTATGGAGGCAGACAAATTGATCGCGACATTAATTGCACTTGACATTTAAATTTTATTTTTAAGAGGTAGAACGTATTATGAAAAAATATTTTGGCAAAAGGTAAACTAAAATTTATCTTAAAAAGATTTTTAACTATTATAATAATTTTCTCGAATCATTAATTATTTGTGATTCTATGTATGTTTCTATTTATTATGGCATTTGCTTAGTGAAAAGATGATCAGAATTATATATTATGGATTATGTTAATTATACGTGGTGACAAAATGATTAATTAATCCACTGGTTAGAAAAGAACTTTTGAGCATTCTTCTGATGAGGCTTAACAAATGATGAATATTAAGCCATAGCAGCTTGTTTAGTGAAATATCAAATTTAATAAAGTATTACTGAAGTAGCTTTTAAGCCAACTATAGATCATTTCTAAGTTTACTTGGACTTGAAAAGTGACAAAGATTATTTTTCAGATTCTCTATTTTTAGACATGGTAGATAAAATGATAGGCTGTATTTAGTGAGATGATTTATAGATTATGTACAAATAATAAAAAAAAAAAGAATTTTTAGCAAATTATGATTTTTTTTCTCATCAAAACATCACATGATTACCATTTCATATGCTTACATATGATGTTAATAAGAATACCAAACTCTCCATACAGTAGTGCCACCAAGTGCAAGCTTCCATAATCAATGGATGCAGGAAGGTTTGTGCATAAAATCTCTATTTAGTACTTACTCATCCAACATTCTTAGACTTGTTTTTAGTTTGTGGCTTTCATCAGTGAGGACTCTTGGATTTGAGAGCACCGCTTTTCACTTGATAGCACTACTGTGTGGAGAGTTTGATACCCTTAATTAAAATTTTTGTTGAGAAAAAAACCATGGGCCAGATCTCTCATAAATCTATTTTAGAAAAAAAAAAGATAACAAATAAATACAATGTACAATAGTTATAAATAAAAAAAAAACATAAAAAAATAAAATTAAAGCAGGAAATATGAAAATAAAAAATAATGAACATAAATAATTCAGAGAAGGTATAGTAAAACAATTGATAAAATATATTGAATATAAGTCAAATCTGCAAAATAAATATTAAATGTAGAAAGAAAATAGAATGTAAAAATAATAAATCATCATTATTGTCAACCATTATCAATCCACTACAGAATGAAAGTCTCTCCAAGTTCAATCAATCTTCTTGATCTCTAGTCTCTCTTCTCTACATCACCCCCACACACTTCCTTAATCATTCATCCATCTCATATGTGTCTCTTTCTGGGTCTTTACAATCTTTTGGAATCTAGTTTATTATTTTAATTGTCTCTCTTTTATTATCTTTTGTACAAATATGTCCAACTCAACTCCACTTCAGTCTCTTAATTCTTTCAGCAATGTCAGGAACACTTAATTGTTCTCTTACCTATGTATAATATTTTTAATCTCTTCTTGTTACTCCTAATTTGCAACTTTTCATACTTCTTTGAGTGGTCTGAAGTGTATGTATTGCTCTTCTGTTAAGTGTCCGAAGTCTTAGTTCTGTAAGTAAGAACTGCTAAAACACTTTTATTAAAAATCTTATAACACATAAACATCTTTTCTTTTAATATTAAAAGTTATCAAAAGCACTGCAATCAAATTTAATTGTATAATTAATTTCTTCATGTTTCCATCTGTAGTGTAACCAACCAAGCTTATTATTTTAAGATTTAAATAAACTTATTGGATCTTAGTTGATTGTAGCACCATATTGTGGTACCAATTATAACTGACTGCTGGGGTAGACTTCTACACAAGGTTATGAATAATGATGCATAGAAAATGTAAGCCCTTGCTATGTCAATCATCAATAATAAATAAATACATTTTGAGTTCCCTTGCCAATCTTTTTGAAGATATTGTGAATTTAAAACTTCCATTAAATCATTTGTAAACTTATGTTCTTTCAGAGCAATTTGATTGTAAGCTGTATTCTAGGCAGTACAATTATTTTCTCTAAAAGAAAACAGAATTTTATGTTATTCCATATTTCCAGCCACTACAAAGATCAACAAGTATGTGAAACACACTTTACAAAAAATGAGTTATGTAAAACCATGCATCAGTTGCCAGATTAATGCAGTAGGGTCCCCACAAGAGGTATTTACTATAATAGATGTAGCTACCAAAGAATGATTCCAATTATTTTTGGGCCTTTGTAAAATAATGAATGTGTAAATAAATATAAATTAGAGGGAATTTGAATTCAACATTCAAACCCCTTTCAATCACCCACTCTATCTTATACAACTGATACACATAATCACATTAACCTTTGAATATTTTCTGTCTTAACTGGCTTTGTTTTAATTATGAAGCTTTGTCAGGCAGAAGACAAGAAATTGTATTTGCCATTTTTGCCCTCTGGTGAGAAATTTTGTAAAAAATTTTTTCCTGTTTTAAAATTCATGTATTTTTTTCTAATATTTTAATTTCAAAAAAAATTCAAAAGATGGCAGAAAATTAAATATGCAGGCCCTGAAAGTTTCTTAAACTCATTATAAATTCATCTATACTCCTTCAACACTTTAAGCAAATAACTTTATTTATATATTTTACAGTTTCTTAAACTCCATGATGATAGGTTTCCATTATGTATGTGACCATCTCAGACTTTGCAAAATTACTTTAAGAAAATAATACAATGGTCTAAAAACTTGATTTTTTAAAAGTTTTGTATCATAATTGTGTAATAATTATTGGAAATCAATATATATATATTATTACATTTTTTTTTACAGAAATATGTTATTTTTAAATATAAAAAAATATATTCTTCTGTGTAATGTTACCATAGAGATTAGGTCACGGAAAATACAAATTTCTAGAAATAATGTCACTCAGCAGACTGTTGTAACATTTAGTGATATCACAAAAATTATATAAAAAAAATTAAACTTTTAAAGCAGATAGATTTACTAAATATTAAAAATAATCCATTCAGATTTTTGAAACAAACATCAAATAAAGAAGATTTCATTCATTTTGCAAATTAACTAGTTAATGGTCCTGGTGCCATATTAAATTAAAAAAACTGACTGGAGACACAATTTTCACAATAACTTCAGTTTTAATAATGTTAGAGCAAAAAGCTTTATATTGATGGAAACTAGAAAAACTAAGGTAAACAATAAGGCTAAGGTAAGATAAATAATGATAACCATTTAAAAAAATAAGGAAAAAAATTTTCAACATTCGACATAATTATTACTTTATTGTTTGTTCATAATTTTTAATTTATCATTAATTAAGTTTAAATTACATCTTCATTGATAATTTATTTGTATTCCTCACAAAATTTTCATTCAAACCATATGGAATACTTCTTACCTGAGATAATCCAAAACTTCAGAATCTCCAAACTAGTTGCATATGAATACTTCATTTTTATTTAGTACCCCAAAAGTTAACAAATCTCAAGATGTCTATAAGAAAAAGATTCATCCTAATAAAAGACTCAAGACAAATCATTTCCAGAAGGTGTATATGCATTTGTCATCATAACAATTGGCTTCTTGTTTATCTAAATCTAGAAATTGTAGGCTAATGTCTGTATCAATGGTAAAATGAGTTTCATATTTTTATTTTATATTTTTTGTGTACACCAGTGATTTTTATATTATTTATGCACACCGGTGATGCTATCTTGTTATATTTATTGTTCCACAGAGATATAATTTATTTGCATATAGCTCATTTTCTAGCTATAGATTTGAAAATAATGTGATGCAAGATGTGGCAAAACTACTGACTCCACAGCATGAGTTCCAAGGCATAGGCAATAATCAGAACTTGATTCTTTGCTTGCATATAATTCTATGTGGTATATACACACACATCCTTTGAAATTTCACCTTATTGGTTTTAAGTGTTTATATTTTCACATGGTACTATGCCCAGTAAATTTTGTGATGGTTTTATCAACTGCAACCTTTCTTTATATTTGATAATCAGTCTTAAAATTTACATTGCACTAATCTATAATTTTTATATATAAAAATCATTACTTCTTATACAAACACAGACATGCAAATGCAAACACAACCACACTAATATAAATATAAACACATTAATAAATTATTAAACCTTTTGACAATCATTATGTTTGTAAAATAAGGTTGCCTCAAACTTGGATCAGAGCACCAAAATTACATTGTACATAAACCACTTTTGTTATATTTGAATACAAATTTATATATTGTATAATAAAGAGAATAAATAATTTAATATTATATAATTTATATACCACACAGACACACCAATACAAATGCAAACACATTAAGAAATTATACCATTTATCAAATAATTAAAAAAAGTTTAATATTCAAATAATTAAAAAATTAAAATTGAATACTTACATCCTGATATTCTGATTATGTTTTTATTGGGATAAAGGCATTGAAATGTGAATTATCATTGCATATTTAATCCATTTTAGTAATGAGTCTGGCCAATAAAGCAATTCTGCCTTTGTCTTTTTCGTGCAATCTAGTAAACTGACCAGAAAAGAAAAAAATTAAATAAACCTATTAATAAAAATATTAATAAAAAATTTAAATTTTATCTGATTTCAGCTTGCGATATACAATTTTAAAGAGAAATTCATGCAGCAATGAATACTAGAATTTCTGTTGATGTTATTTTTATTGCTTTCATGTAATTTTAAAAAAAATTTCAACAAATCAGCTGCCACTAGGGTTTGACATGCTTCAGGTTATTAACACATTAAATCTGTTCCACCTGAAATTTGATGAAATGACAGCACCTTGTTTTGATTAAAATTTAATTTCTAAAATAATTCTGAAAATCAAATGTGATATTTTAAAATTTATTTAATTTTTAAACAAAAATATTTATCAAATGAGGTCAAATTTATTACATTCTAATAAATAATAACGGTTTAATATTAAAGTGAAAGTTGAAAGCTTAAATCTAGTGAGAACAAAGAAATCAGAAGTTAGTAGTCTGAAAGGATTAATGTAAACTGAGCACTGATTATACATATATATATATATATGTGTGTGTAGGAGGTGAAAATCTGGACTAAGCACAAAATATGTATATTGAAGAACTTTTATCTTTTTCACATGTATGTGGACATGTGTATTGATTGTATAAGATGGAATGGATGACTGAAGAGAACTTAAATATCTGGATTCTAATCCTACTCTAATTACATCTAGCTTTAGCATGTATACTATATTTTTATTTAAATAAATACAAATGTAAATTTTTATACTTGGATAAAAGTAAATTTTTTTACTTGAATAAGTGTATATTTTTACTTGAATAAATGTAAATTTTTGTACATAAAAATAAGACTACCTCTAAAAATAAGTTCAAAGATGTCATTTGGAGCAAAAATTAAGTATAAGACACGGTCTTATTTTCAGAAAAACATGGTATTAAAAATATCTATCTATCAATGACATGACAGTTATGTTGATTTACTTCACACTATTCAGCATATAATTGTATATTTTTAATAATAATAACATTGCAACATTATGACTTCTTTTTATATGGAAAAAGTATTAAGAATGTTCAATATAGACTTAATGCATTTCCAATGGTGAGCATCTTTTTTGAATAGACACATACATATTCATGTTAATAAATGTATAGATTTGGAAAGATTGGAATGGCTAAGATTAACTGACATTATCAGCTTTGATCAAAATTAATAATGAAAACATTTACACATTTTAGTATTTCTACAACCATGTTTTTAAAATAAATTTGTGATAGAAAAATTATAAGATTATGTAGATGAATAGTGTAAGGTGATTTGGGAATTATGTGTATTAATTGTAATCTAATAAAAATTGATTTATTATTAACAAATGTATATTGAAAGATTGACATTTAAAATATATTATACTGAACATTCAATCTATTCTGACACAGAGAGTGCCACCCAATCACTACATATCTGGAAAATTTATTTACTGTGATCAGAATGGATGATGATGATGATGATGATGATGGTTTGTGCTGACTAAACTCAGGGAGAAACAAGAGATCTTAAAATTGCTTAGACATTTGAGAAATGAAAGCACAAAGACAAATGTCAGCCAAATTAAGTTTAATCATATTTAAAAAGTTTTATTTAAGAGAAAATAAATTGTGAAGTATCAGTTTATGACACAATAAATAGGGTTGGCTCAGGCATGTACCAGAAAGACTAAACACAAAGCTCTGGTAGACTGACTGATCTTCCAATAATGAATTATAAAGGGAGGAAGCAAATTTCATTCAGCAGAGGATTCACCCAACATTGGTTTTACCATTCAGATATTTAAACAATACGTTCTTGAAATAAATCAACGAAACCAGTGCCGGCGAGCTTTCTGAGGTCCGAAAAAGGTGTTGGACCACGAACATCATCTGTTGGTAGAAGCTGCACCTATTATTACATTTAAAATAAAGATGATTGATTTACCTCAAGAACAATCGAAAAATATGATTGAAAATGAAAGGAAAACAAACAAAACTAGCAAATCCCCAACCAAACAGTTGGCCAAAACTAATAATAATTAAAGGTCTCAATAGGAGACAAGAAATCATTAAAAATCCAGTTATGTCTGCCCCAGAAATTAAAGAAAATGAATTACAAATAATTATAATTAAGAAATAAATTTATGACACAAGTTCTGAGTACATGCTCTGATAAATTTAAAGCACACGTAAATACAAAAAAATAAATCTATCGGAGAGTACACCCGAGCACGAAAATATTAAAGCTTTAAATACTTTAGCAGCATGAAAGTCTCTCTCACCTGCAATTTACAAAGGAATACATATTATCTTCCTGCTGATGACTTATAAAATTACAAAGAAAAACAATTCTAGTTTCCACTTTCAGAGATATAAGAAACGAAGAAATGGAATCCCCACCTGCAGAAAACTAGGAAAATAAAGTTGCCAGCCAAAAGATTTTGGTGGTTAATAAAAGCACAAACATAGTGTTTAAAATTAATTATTAGCTACTAAAATAATTACAGGTAAGCATTTAAAATATACACGACTGCTAAAGCATGTAGTAAATGTTAGGCATAAAAATAGAAAACTCACTCATCACTCTCCAATAAACAAAAATGAAAAGCAAACTTGGAATCTTAAAACTAAGATTCCAAGACACATGGCAAAATATAAGAAATCACAACAAATATTACATATGAGGTTAAATATTACTTATGAATACATGTTTATAATTAGATTGAGCGGAGATTTAATGAAAATAAATTTTCCCTGGGAAGAATAAAAGAAAATTTTATCTTACATCCAGCACAGTTCGCGTAGAGTGCGCACATTTATTTTAGTCCATTTCAGGTCCTTTGACAGTGGCAAGGTAGAGGCAGTGGGGTCTTGTTTATTTTAGGTGTTCATTGCAGGATTGAAGAAGAGTTGGCAGGCATGAGTCCATCTTTTGAGTTGAATTAGCAAGACATCATGATAATGGCAAAACTCAGAGCAGTAGATTTTGACATCTGGTACAGCAACTAAGTCTGTTAATAATCGTAAGTTCTTAGCAGAAATTAAATGTCCGAACTGCTATCAAAACTCTGGATCACAACAGGCTGCAATCAAAGTGCGTAAAAGAATATGAACTTTCACTTGAGAAACAGCTTGTCTAGTTAAAAGAATAAGTAATAACTACTCCAAATTAGCAGGGCTATTTATACCTCTTACATTTCCCATGAAACACTTGCCTTGTTGTTGAATTCTATGCCTAAGGCAGGGCAAATATTAATCTCCAGCTCAATCTAATCTAACAATTCTACCCAGGGATTATTGAAACAAAAACAACAACACAATTAAATTTCCGCTTTAAGAATGAACTTTAAAATAATTAATATAAAAGCAACAGGAATGTAATTAGTAAGCTTGCCTGTTTTCGATTAAATTAATTAAAAGCAAGCGGTGAAAGCAAACTATTTTAAAATAAATCGATAAACATTAAAATGATCCGTTTTACTTATAAACGTGTGTGTATTTTGATACACGTATTCTTTTTAAATAATAATAAAAATTTAAACATTAAATAAGATTTAACAAAAATTAAGTTTTTAATTTTGGCAGTAAAATCCTTGAATCGAATATCAATCCGTTTCAGTATATTGGTTCAAAAATATAGTGTTTATTCATTAATTTTTTATAAATCAATGTAAATCCACAATACAATGTATGAGAATTGGTAAAGATTAGAATAGCCAAACCTAAATGATAAAATCATTTCTGATCAAAATGCGTATTAAGGTCATTTATATTTTTCCAATCTTTACAGTCATATACTTAAGTCAATATATTATGATAAAAATAACTTTTATAATTATCTGTATTTTGTTTCATTTGAGTTTATATATATACTTGCTTGTTTACATATTTATGCACGAAGAGATTAATTGCACATATAGTTTTAATTTTTTTAGCTAAATAAGTATATATTGACTTCTAACTAATAATATGTGTGGTGTTTCTGTGTGTATGTATATCAGTAGAAATTCTCTTTATACAGTAGTGCTATCCAGTACAGGCCATGTGATGTCAATATATATATATGTGTGTATATTTATTTTTACAATTTTGTTTGTACAAGATAATTATACATATTTTTAAAAAATTACTTCATTATATTCATCGTTCGTGTTTTTATATTTATATATACTTTTTTGTATTTCCTTATTTTCATTAATTATTTTATATTATAGTAATAGTGATATATATATATTTAAAATGACTACTAGAGGATTCTGTGGATGAATATCACTACAATTTTACTATAATTTTTTGAAGAGAGTTACACTAGAGTAATAAATAATCATTTAGAACAAAAAAAAATATTTTTTCTTCAACTACACTTTTGGCTCTTATATTTAAATTGAAATAAAAACACAGGCATCCATAACTTAAGTAATTTTTCTTATAAAAATAGAAAAAAACATCAATATTTTTCTGACTGCATTGCATTACTATTTACCTATAATAATGCAAACATAAATATAACTATAGATTAGGTAACAGAATAAATATAAAGAAATGATAAATGACAATTTTGAACTTTTTTTTTTGTTTAATTAATTACCACATTCTTAAAAGGTTTATTGGAGTAAAAAAAATAAATGTAGGCCATTCTAAATGGAAAATATTTTTATTCCTGTTATTTTTTTAATCTATTGGAAAGTTTTTTTTATGAAAGATTAGTACAGGGCCATCCCGTGAAGGTGTGTAGATTACACAGGCACAAAATGCTTTATCATTGGGACACCAAATTGCTACAATAATTAATAAAATTTATATGTAAATAAAAATGTGTGGATTTCTGCATTACTCCATTGTTAGAAACACATTCTGATTGTAAATATTTTTTGTTTAAATATAAGAGGATTAAATTTTTTATTTTGTCTTGTGATTATTGTTTAAAATATATTAAATATTATATATTCTATCATTAAGCTAAACTAAACAGATTTGTCATAAATAATTTATAAAATTTATCAATGAAAATATTTAGATTTCTAAATCACTCCATTGTTAGAAACATTTTTTATTTTGCAAATATTTTTTATTTAAATATTTCTGTTGTTCAAAACATATTAAATATTATATAGTCTATCATTGCACTAAAACAAGTAGATGGGCATCATTTTGTCACAATGATTAATGAAAATGTTTAGATGTCCAAACCACTTTTATTTAAATATCCTAATTAATATAAAAAATGACACATTACTATTAATAATTTATTTAAAAATAAACATATTTAAAATTTATTGTCTCATAATAATTACAATAATTCTGCAGTAGTTATATAGTAGACAATTTCCTTATCAGATATATTTCAAAAGTAACTCTATAGATTGTTTGGTATTGTGTATTGGATAAAGGGGTCATGCTGAAGTATTGAATACAGGGATTGATTCTGATAGTGTTTCAAACCTTTTTTTTTATTTTTAAAACTAATATCTTTTTTTAATATGAATATTATTTTTTACACAATTTACTAATGTGCTTTCCCTTGGATTTGGACTCATGGGGATTGTATTTATCTAAAAGCTGTAATTGATCTGTAATATTACCCAAATATATCCAAAAAATGTTTTTTAATGGCCTGCCACCTAGTGTAGCTACATTACAGCTCAAATTCAAGAAAGAATTAATAAAATAAAACATAATATTTAAAAATATGTGCAACATATTTAATTCTTAATAAATTTAATTATATTGATATTTTAATGCCATGATGTTGAATGTAATATCCATATAACATCATTTGATAGCTCTTCTAAATGTTACTCAATTAGGGAAATGCCTAAAATAAAACCATTTGATTTTTTTTAAGTCACCCAATATAATCTATCTATCATTAAAATAAAGTACAAATGTGTATTAATGGCTTTTAAAAATTTATCAAATAAACAATGCAGGTATAAAAATTTAAAATATCAAACTACATATTGTATCAGTCGAAAAACCCACCACCTAAACCGTAAGTCGGATCCAAACTCAGCTGAACCAAAATTGAATTCAAACCCAACTCACTAGCTCAGATTAGTAGAAATTGACAGCACAGTGCTATGCACCAAGAAACTAGCTCAACGGTTGGTGAGGATCAGAGACCCCTGAACTGACACTAATATTGAATAATCAATTAACTAAGATAATTTGTAAATCGAATCATATGTATATGTTCGGGTTGCCAATACAGACAGCGAGCATTAACATTAAAATAATTATGAATAAAAAGACTTAAGAAACCAAGTGTGTTTAGAAAATATTTAATAATAATAATTTGTTTGGTTTGAATTTTAAATAAAGATTAAATTAATTAATTCTAGTCCTTAAACAAAGTTTATAATTATAATACGAGTGGCGGTCCTTATTATATGCCAATGAATATTATGCAATATTTGAAAGTCTATATCTATGCCCCCAACAAGAAAATAAAAGGCAGATAAAGGTATTTATTAGTAAAAGGAAATTGTTACTCTAATTTTATACGAAAGAATGTGAGATTTATTTTCACATTCGCAAATCCATTCATGAAGAGCAAGATACGTATTTTAGGGCATAACTTTAATCTTTATTGGAAAACTTATTTAATTAAATATAACTGAGAATTTTTTCGACTTTAATTGAAATCACTTCGTCACAAATTACGAGCATCAGAACGGGCTTTACCGGAACAGAGAGGCAACTGTGCTGACGAATTATGAGCTAAAAAATGAAATTGAAAGACGATAGCTAGTCGATAATCAAAGTCCTATGGTGGCTTGTGTCTGACAAGTCTTATGCCCTTTGACTAATATGAACAGGAGAGAAAGTGCTTTCTTCCTCGATAATTTAAAATAACAGAAATATGATCACCGACCAGTCTAACGGAGCGGAAGATTGCCCTACGTCAGCAACATTGAAGATGATGACTTACTAGTCACCGTTTGAGAACTAAAACCCAATTATAGAATGCTCAACGTGATGACTTGATCAAATGAATTAAAGTCAAATGAGTTTTTAAGTAAAACTATTTTAAAGTATTTGTAAATCATATTAATTATGCCCCAATCATCGTGCCCTTCCTGAATCTTAAATAACAAAGTTGAATTAGAATATATTTGTTTGATTCCTTTATTGGCCCTTTGCAAAAAACATTTTAAGATTATATTTGAATAATAAATAAATATTAGTGAAACGAGAAAATAGCGGTGGCATAGATTAAAAATGGAGCTAATAATTTATTATTAGCCAATGATAAAAATAACAATCATTAATAATTTCTTTTGACTCGATGATTGATAGAACTGTATTAATCTAGTTCTAATGGGCAAGAACTACTATTAGAATTAATATTATATTATTTGCGTGAGGCAAATAGAACAAAGAAGCTCATCGAGTCGAAAGATTATTGGCATATAATTAAAGTAACAACATTAATAAATTACACAAATATATATATATATATATATATATAATATAATAAATGAACCACCAAGTAAGAAAAGAGAAAGTTTAAAGACTAGAGATTGAAAGAATTTATATAAATTTAAAATAGCATAAATAAAAGGTGTTACACAGATTGTTACATTTATAAATGAGAAGAGCTCTTAAAAGGAGTGTAAAGTAAAGTTCGGAAACTGGCCAGATAGTTTAAGGTTCATTATGGAAATATATTACCCATTTCTTCTGGGGCTGGTTTCCTTAGGTTACACGTCCGAGTTTGTAAAATGTATGCACCATTTGATTGATTACTTGAATAGTATTTTAATGAATTCTCACGATCTTAGCAGCATGATTGGTCCGGAAAAGATTCAGCAGCTTCATTGAAGATTTCAGGGGACTTCAGGAACCGCAGCCAGATTCCTGACATTTTAGCCCTTCACCATGATCGAAGCACTATTTAAATTTATGATTTTGAAATGCACAGAATTCACTGCACTTCTCTACAACAAAGATGACTTTTTTTTCTCCAAACTTTTCAGACCTATATATCTGTCCGCTGATGCCTTCAGGCTAGCGCTTCTTTCATTATCAATGTTTTTAGATTTACTGGTTGTTTTTAGATACATTCCTTCGATAAGGCTTTCAAACTCATTAACTTGAATTCATTTTCTAATTAGAAAATGAATTCTTAAAATCAGAAAATGATTTTAATTAGGAAATCCTTATCTTTTTTCTAATTAATAAAACTTTAACTGTTGTTTTTGGAAAGGGAAAATCTGAAAGCTTATCGAAAGAATGTAGCTTTTAATCAATAAAACTTTAACAAATTATTTAAAAATAAAATCAAACATTCCCGACGCAATGAAACTTTTAAACAATTATATATATTTAAATATTTACAAATATATATGCACAATCCACGCAGTTATAATACATATAAATTCACGAATAATTCTATCATGAATTTATTAGTAAAATTAATCAATTTAAATCTGAAACTAGTTATTTGAATACACATTTATGAAATAAGTTATTCTTTATGGAAATTAGCATGGATTGAACGTATAAAGCCCCATTGCATCGGAAATTTAAGGTTAGTACTAGGGTTTGAAGTGGGTTTATAGCTAGAGGTCATGAGGCTAGAATCGAACTCAGATCCGATTGTTTCAATATAATAAGGTATTTTTATTAATAGTGGAATATTATGCGCATAAAAATTAAATAATAGTGTAAATATTTTATTATTGAAGAAATGTAACTTTACTAATAGAAAACATAAATAAGTTTAAGCATGAGAGATTCTGAATGGTTTTTCAACAAACAAAACTATTTTTAATAAATTATTGATATGCTGGTTAAAGTTGATCTCAATATTGGTAAAAAAGTCTAAGAGTTATATCAATCTTGTCATAAGTATTATATTTAAGA
This sequence comes from Epiperipatus broadwayi, assembly GCA_028023455.1. NCBI lineage: Eukaryota > Metazoa > Onychophora > Udeonychophora > Euonychophora > Peripatidae > Epiperipatus > Epiperipatus broadwayi. The sequence continues at coordinate 5,731,396 of JAQFVV010000019.1, forward strand.
AAAGATAATGGGGACAAGTTGTAATGTAAAGAATAAAGATAAACTGATTCTCTTTTCTCCTCACTATGGTGCAAAAATTTCCAGACATCAGAGGTAAAGTAGTAGAAGATGTCATTGAACATTGTGAGAATCATACTTTAAAGGTAGATATTTATAGTAAGCAGGTAGCTAAACTATAAGTAGAATTGTTTATATAAAATCAGAGCTGCCCCAAGAAAAGGCATCGGGGTTTAATATTTTCATATGGGTGGGTGGGGAGGGGAGAGAGAGGTTTCTTTTAAATATAATAAAAACTCTTAGATATTTTTAAAAAATTATATTATTTGCAGATATTTTCCATCTCTATTAAAAATTTCACAGGATTATTCAAAAAAATAATATTAAAATGTGAAAGGAAAAAAATTAAATTTCAGATTCAATAAATTTCCACTTTTGTTACTACATAAATATTTTTGTTTTAAGGTATTATTTAATTATTGTTTCAAAAAATATGTTTTAAACATTAGTTTATTTTATTTTAGTGTATGTGCTTTAATCTCTCTGTTTATATTATAGAGATAAATGAATAGAAGATGTAAGCTATATATCAAACACGTTAAATGACTAAAGCTATATCTTCAAGTTGTTGTTTTTTTTTTTTTTTGTGAAAGCTTTGGAAAAAAAATGCCTTTCAATTTACAAACTTTATTTCATGGGATGAGAAGGGACGTTAAAATTTACCTTGCACAAATGTGTCTCTTACCTCTGCAGCAGCACTCGAGTAGTATATTTCTACTTTGAACATTTTATTTCAAGCATAAGAAATCTTCCAATTTAAATTAATTCAATAAATTAAGTGAATTTTATTAGTTGTCTTTTTTTAAAAAAAATAATATCCAAATGGGAACAGATATGATGTTTGTACAGATTTCCTTTCTGATAAATTTGTCTTTAAAAAACTTGGGCATAAATTCTTTCTAGAATAAAAATAATAAGATTCTATTTCTATGAGAGCAGATTTTTTTTCCGGATACTTTTCTAAATTAGCATTTCATTTAAAATATTACTATTCTAGCAATAAAAAAAATATAACATTAGTTTTCAAACAAAGGTTTTAAATTAAAAGTCTCCTTTAAAAACTACAGCAAATTTCTAACTTCTTTCCTTTTAACAAAAAGCATAAATGTAATGTACTTTTCCTAAACAATTCTTGACATTAACCAATCACAACCTAAAGCTTCTCAGATAATTAAGCATGCAAGGTTTAAAGCTTGATCTTTTATTATATTTTAAGAAAGGGGGAAATATAAAGAAACATTTTCTTTAAATAATTAATTTTATAAATATATTATACTAAGAAAAGATAAAATTAATATTATTATTTATGTTTATAATATTAAGAAATATTTGGAAATTGATATTGTATTTAACCCAGAATTTTCTGTGCATATACAAATAACTTTCTATCTCTCACTCACACAAAAGAAATCCATATTGTTTGATGGCTAAAAATAAAAAAAGTAAAAACTATAGGTTAGGAATTTAAATAAAATAATTGTTATGTTTTGGTTAATAAACTATTATTGGTGGGATATTAATATGAAAATAGGATTTAAAATATATGAGTCTATGACTCTTATTTACTCTTGAATCTATTCCATGTTTTTTTTTAAATAATAAAATTGATAATTTCACAGAGTTATGCTCTGGTATTTATACATATGATTTAATTATTGGTCAGTCTATTGTGGCATGAAGGTTTTCAAACGGAAAATAGATTAATAGTCCTTATGCTAAAATAGTATTTGCATGATACCATTTTATATTCACACATACCATTTTTGTCATATTGGAAAAATTCATTTTTAATGATGTTTTTTTATATAATTGTATCTCACATTCTCATTCAAATAGAATCTCCATATTTTATGCGAGAATATTTATTTTGAAAATATTTTCATTCATTTAATTTTTTTATTTACTTCAGAAAACTAACTATTAATATTATTTTTATAACTTTTTTATTTCATTAAATAGTATTTGTATTATTCTTATTTTTAAATATTGCAATTTTTTAGTTTTATATAACTCATCTTACAATCAATGCTCCTTCATATAAATACTGCTTTTTATTTCTTTATTATCTTTGATTTTATGTATTATTAGTTTAACATTTAATAAAAACAGTAAAAATAATATTTAAATCTTTACATTAATATGAATTTATATAAAGATCCTAAATACAAAATATAAAATATGATTAGAATAACACAATTTGAATTTATTTTATATAAACATAAATGTTTAAACGTAAGTGCCAACAATTAACTGATTAAATAAATTACATCATTACAGTACTTTTACTTTAGCATATAAATGTTGTCAAGGCAACATTATAGTTATGCAGAAAATAGAAACTAATTGTAATGTTACCTTGAGAACAATCTGCTCATATTCTTTTACCTTGTTATGCATGAAACCTGTGCTAATATAATTTATATATATAAATAATTTTACTAATAGAATTGCTTGAATTTTTTTGCTATTTTAAATAATGGATAATAAGAATTATTGTGATTTGTAACAAATAATTAAACCATTGTTCATTTTAAAATATTTCCAATATTAATTTTTAATGTTTTAGGAAATCCCCACAATCTGTTTTCTAATATTAACCAAAACATAATTTTGTATTAAAAATATAATGATTTGTTTTACTTATAAATATTGACAAGTTTTTATTATAGTAACTAATTTTTTTTCTAAAACATTAGCTTCCAAATGATATCAAATAAATTTTCTTCCAAATATTCATGTGAGTTAATCATTTAATTTATGTCAAAAACCACTATGAATATTTTGATTTATTAATCTTTGGCTGTTGTAGTATGAATTTATATGTATTCTTTATCAAATTTCTAGTAAAAGTTTACTTTTAAAAAATAGAAAAAAAAAAAACTCCATGATTTAGAATCATAAGTGTTGCTGTAACTACCTACTATATCTATACTATAGCCTAGAGTTCAAAATAAACCAGGTAAATGTTGAAATATTTTCAAGTTATAAGCAGATTTAGATTTTTTATTTATATAGTCATTCTAACTAGTCATTCATATTAGACAGTAAATGAATATCCAGATATTATTACTAGTGAATGCAAAGGTCAAATAAGAATTGATGGAAAAACAAACAAACAATATATCTGTAATATGACATAGCTTTCATCAATATTGCAGATGTCATACTCCTACAGATACCAAGTCTATGACTTATCTTCAATCATGTTTTATATAATAGTTGGATTTATAGAATAAATTTTTTTATAGAACCCAATTTTAATATAATTGGCTAATATTTTGTTTTATTTGTAAATAATTTGTAAATAAATATTAATCAATAAATAATATCTATAAATTAATTAATAAATGAATTTTTACTATAATTTACATAAAGAAATAAAAATTATAATTTATATTATACTTGATATGAGAAAAAGATTGGTTTCTGAAGCAAAAATAAAAAACAATTTATCAGTACATAGATTTGTTTATTTATAATTAAATAAATAAATAATATATATATTGTAAAGGTTGAAAAGACACTCCCTTTCCATAAAAATGTCATTATTGTTTGAAAAAAATTTTTTGATTTGTCTTTGATATAGAAGTTTATATATATGTTGTTGTTATTATTAATTGTTGTTATCGTTATTTATTTTACTTTTTTTTTTTTTGGTGTATGCATTTATTTGTGATTGTGGGATTTAAATGGCAGTGGTGATATAATATATATGTATGAGTTTATAGATTTTACTAAAATATTGGTTTGTGTTTAAAGTTCTTGCCTTTTTGTAATATCAATATATGAGTAAAATATTGGCCTATAAAATTACTAAATGTGTTTAGATCATATTTTTATTTTTAAAAATTGTTTGCAATGTCTGAAACTTTGTAATGATGATATATTACAAGATGTGATATGTTGGACTATTTCCATCATTTATGAGAATCTAAAGATTCTAAAGAATCTAAAGGTGCAAGTTCAACTTCTAAGTGAATATTGTCACTGTGCATATAGGCCAGCAACACCTGAAGAAGAGTGGAGAATAATACTACTAGAACGTTGTGTAATTACTAACCTGTATTGTCTATTTGTGTGTTATTACTAACAAGTTGATGTATTTGGAAAGTTTAAATAAAGTTTAAAATTTTCGATACATTCAACATTCACTCATAAATGATGGAAATAGTCCAACATATCACATCTTGTTTGCAATGTAATTGTATTATTTGTTGTTTATTTATTTATTTATCTATTCTGTTTTTGTAAACTGTAAAGTTAATTTTATATGTAATTTTTTTTTTAATATTTAAAAATATTGATGATTGTTGTAATAAAGATAGTTATATCAGCAGCATGTGAAAGACTGAACTAAACCATAGACATAAAAAATAACTATAGCAACAGGGATTAACAATCACCATTGAGAAAAAAAAGCAAAACTTTGTTACTGTCTTTTATATAATTTTTCTTTACATAATTACAATATTTATTGGACTTGATATGTCATTAGGAAATGGCAGATTAATATAAATAAATTACAAACCAAGGTTTACACCCTCCATCTTGCCTTATTTGATAATCAAGATCTAGTGAAAAATAAACAAATTATTGATGAGCAGATATTTGGAGTAGAAAACAAACAGAATGAATAGCTATTTGTATACCACAAGCCAAGATAAACATTTGCTACATATTCAAAATTGGTTCATCATTTTAACTGCTACATCATAACCTAACTGAGATAGTTTTAAAAAAATGCTAAAAGTCAATCATTTAAAAACCAAAAAGTTTATGAATTCTCACATTTGTCATTTTAAAACTATTTACATGTTATCTTAACCCATACCAGAAGGGACAAAAAATGCATTAAGTAGTTAGTGAACTTTAAAATGAAGAGGGGATAAAGAAAATTAAATGGCAACTAAATTTGGTAATTTATTTATTTATTTATTTTTGCATGATTGATTTTCGAAGTTAACCATTTATATATATGTAAACTAATTTTAAGTTTTAATCAATCGTTATAATTAACAACATGTTAAGTTTCATTGAGTATTAAAATTTTCTATTTCTTTTGATTCACATGCAATATATATCTATATTTGTACATAATATAAGTAAATTGTTTTAAATCTTTAATTTATCAATATTAATATTAAAGACGCTAGAAGTCACTTATTATTAAAAATTTTCTATTGTCCTTTAATTCTTAAGCCTTATATATGTACGATATATAAATAAACTGATTTCAAATTTCAATTTATTAACAAATGATTATACATTAGATATTATTGATCATTAAAATACTCGTTGTTTTAATTTAAATGCATTGGACTTGCATGCTATATGTCTGTCATATACAATATAGGCGGGAAACTAATTGGTTGTCATTTGTTCTCATAGGAATCATTGATAAATAGACACAATGTATTATATTTATGTTTACAATTTTATCATTATTTAATATTTCTCTTCAGAATTTAATTTTCAAGTTCATCATTAGATATGTTTAGAAAGGTTGTAGATATTTTATGTTTGTATTATATATACATATTTCTTCACATATGAGATAGGAGTCGTTTTTATATTTTATTTATAAAAGTTTCATATACTAAGAGTTATATAGTATAGTCCATGATAAATTATTATTGAAGTCTCAGAATTAATGAAGATATAAAGGAAGATATTGAATTTAGGGGCCATGATAGAAGCCCTATTATAAATAATGAATCTAAAGAATTCATACTTGTAGTCCAAACAGAAGTATAGTTTTAATCGAAAATGAAGCAAATAAATATCCAACACAGTAGGAAAAGAAGATTCAATTTTTTTTTCTGTTAAATATATAACTTTGAGAAACGTATCGATGATCTTAAATTATTATTTTAAGAAGATATTATAATTTTCATTATTTCTCCTTTATTATATCTTTCTGTGTGTTAAGTAATAAATGATTTTTATGTAGATACAAACGTCAATCCATGCCTATTGCTAGCAAATATTGTTAATTTAAATAATACTAAGTTAAAATGAAAATTTGAAAGGTAAACAAATATTGTATGTGTTTAATATAATTATTACCAGTTGAAAAGAAAATCAAACCACAATTAAAATAAAGTATATATCATTTGTTTATATGAAATGATTTTGTGATTCATTTGAAATTTATTTATTTTTCTTTTTTCAGTGTAAAAGTCGGTAGGTAATGCTTGAGGTTTAGAATTATTTAAATGATAATTTTTGTGTTTTGCTTATATTCAATTTATCTAAGCCATCACTAATCATTATATTGTTTTATATATAATCCCCATCTGCAAATATAGGTTGGATTCAATAAAATTCTTTTTGTTTCCAATTTATATTTTGGTGAATAATTAAATCACTGATCAAGCTAACCCTGAGAGTAAATCATCCAATGTCTCTTATTATTGGTCTTTAATGTCCAAGCATATTTTATGTATAGCTAGTCAGATAGACGATATTGCAATTGTAATCAATGATTAAACCATCCAATGATTGGCCTAATTTATTTTTTTTATAAATACTATTTCCATTACAATCAATGCCTTGCAATGTATAACTTGATTAATTGGTCAGTGGTTGCAAGGTATACTATTACGACATGTGAGTGCAATTGATTGATTGGTTAATGGTTGTGAAGTTTTCCTTTACAATTGGCTCCACAATGTAGCACTATGATTAATTAAACTCCAATAAATTTATTTAAAATCTTAAAATGATATGCCTAGTCCATTACATTTGGCTTCCCAACTTGGACTTTGACAAAAATAAGCCAAGACCTAAGATAAATTTGATAGAATATATTTACCATTATAACTGGCTCACAATGATTGAGGCGATTTTATTTTACATTACAATATTATGAGAAGTCTTAAAATAATAATTGTTATGTAGTAAAGTTGTTTTAAAATAATAATATCTGCAACAAAATAATGCATTTATTTATAAATAAGAAAAATAAATTACTTGTTTACTCATGAATAAATCAATTACAATATTTTTATGTCATATAATAAGTTCAAAGATTGAAATAAATAATATTTAAATTATTTGTTTTGATTCACTCTTTATTATATTTGTATGAATAAATATTATATTTTCTGATGTCATATTTTTTTATTATATTCATACATTACATTTATTTTTACTAATAGATTCAAAAGCAAATATTTTAAAGCCAGTTAACTACATAATATTTATACTGAAAGGAACTACATATTTGAATTATGTCACAGTTAACAACCAACACCTTAACTGAAATAGTTCTTACACTTTTGTTAAAACAGCAAATTACTGTCAAAGTATAAGTAAAAGATAAAGTAATTTATGCTCTCAATGCTGATAACAGTGTCACACCTCCCTATAAATAATGAAGATTACATCTTACTATAATTGATTTCCTGGTTACAGTTAGCACATTTACCACTCTAGATAAGATGGGATTCTTATTCTTTAGATAACTGTGACTAGATATCCTTTTACTACTAATAATGAATAGATGAATTGGCTGTGGATGAGATATTTGTAAAAAATATAAATCTACTTGTCATTTGAGCTCATTTTTAAAAGTTCACCTGGATGAATTCAAACCTGAAGTAATTGTCATGGTAGCAAGCATGTGATCACTTTTCCATGACTTCCATCAAAAATGTTAATATGTCATTGTATTATTTGTATGATCAATATATCTTAAGGTTAATTAGTTATTTCTAAATCATATAATGTTTTTTTTAATTTCATTTTGTTTTTAATTTGTAAAGTATATACCCAAATTGTTACTGAAAAAAATAAAATATTTTTGAGATTTTTTTTAGTTTTCTTTCTTAACTAACTAGTGATGCTATATCATGATTTTAAGGTTATAATAAATCGTTTTAAAATTTTCATACTGAACAATTTTATATTGTGTTTTGATCAATAAATAGCTGAGTTTTCTTGCTAAGTTTATTTATAACTCAAAATATGCTTAATCGTTAATATATTTTTTGTATTTCATATATTTTTTCAATGAACAAAAATTATTTGATTTAATAAAAATTGTTCCTTCTTAATATTCTTTTATAACAAATTTTATATTTTATAAGGTTTAATTTTTATTTCTAATTATGTAGTTCCAACTTTTATATCTGAAAAGTTTAAGAAAAAAATAAAAAAATCAATTGTAAATTATAAAATGCTGTATAAATGGGTTATTGTTTTTTTTTAAAAAAATATTTCATTTATTTATATTATTATTATTATTATTATTATTATTATTATTATTATTATTATTATTATTATTATTATTATTATTATTATTATTATTATTATTATTATTATTATTATTATTATTATTATTATTATTATTATTATTATTATTATTATTTAAAGTTGTAATTATAAATTTTATTAAACGCTCACTATTATTTCAGTAATAGTTTTAACAAGGCTGTAAACCTTAGCAATGAGCGTTTTCAGACGCTCATTGCTAAGGTTTACAGCCTTGTTAAAACTATTATTATTATTATTATTATTATTATTATTATTATTATTATTATTATTATTATTATTATTATTATTATTATTATTATTATTATTATTGACATCAGAAAATTTGTAAACAACATCAAAATAATACTTGCAATTGGTTTACAACTACAAATAGGATAAGGAAAAGAGGAATAATCTGAATATTACAATATTTATGCATTCAATGCATTTAACACAGTGATATTTATAAGTATTTGTAAATACATGAAAGTGATTGTTGTTTTATATAATTTTATTTTGAATTCTTTTTAAAATCTATGTCATTTCTTCAAGCTGAACCTTAACTATCAAAAGCTTCTGCTTACTTGAATTGTTAAAATAATAAATCCAATGAATTTCATCATCTGTGCAGTCATCATAAGAAATGAATTCATTTTCAGACATATCTATCATTAATTTTTTTATTCATTTAATATTATTCAATTAATGAATGTTCAAAAAATTACCTGAATTTAGTTGATATTGAGTTTAACTTAACCTTTTTTTTTACAAACATTACACATTCTCTTCTGTCAATTTCTTTTTTTTTTAAATTTTATTTAGTAAAGAATTAGTTTCAGTCTCATATCAACTATCACAAGATGTTGAGGTGTGATTGATTTTCACTTTTACTGTCAAAGTATCTTTAAATACTTTATATTCTATTGAGAACTGGAATCTGTCAGGTTCAACAATGTTCAATGTCTTTTATCTTTTTACATTATTTATATTAAATTTGTGTACTATTTTTATTTTTTCCAGATATTCTTCACAATATTTATTAATTACAATTATTTTATGGTTTTGAGGGCACATTACTGTGATAATCTGGTAACATATAACAAAGCTTAAGATTATTCTCTCTTAGTGCATATTTAGTATTCCAGGTTCAGTGAGCATTGTCAGCTTTACAACAATAATTTGTTTTATTAAATACAAACATTTATCACTCTTTGATATAATGAGACATAACTAAAAGTGAAGCATAATTGAAAACTTGTACATAGATTGTGATAATTGACATTTAAATGTAGATTATACAATGTGGTATTTCATTAACAATATTATTATTATTTTTTAATGTCAGCATAAATTTTATAGACGATTTAAAATGATAAAAAGGTTACTCAACATCTCTTGTTTTATTTTGATGATTGAATACAATATATAAAATAATTTATTGCAAGACTAGTACTAGACTGACATTGTGTGAATAATTTTTTTTGTACAATAATTTTTAGATTTTTTTTTACACAATACATATTTTTATCTATTTCTCAAACAATATCCTCCGTTAATTTTTTTTCCTTGTGTGGTAATTCATTGCAATTATTGCTGAACATAGTTATTTGTGACATATGTATTTTATATCTCTTTATAATTAGTGGGTTAATATTTTCATTCATGTTAACTTTGGATTAAACACTCTCTCTGTCAATAACATTGAGTTTGATGAGTCTCAGAAATCTTGTTTAGATAATTATCCAAATAAATTAATTTTAAAAAAGCTATAATATTATTTTCAGAATAATTGTTAAATATATGTAGTACACCACTAACCTAAAATCCTTTGCTTGTTTCCAAGGTGTTTTTGGCTTTGAGGGTTTTTTTAAATTTCAAAATAGATCTTTTATCTCTTCTACTGTAAACACAAACTTTTCTAACATACAAAGTCAGTCTTGTTACTTTATAAGTAATTATTGAATTTTTTAAATTTTGTTTGCAAGTATGGACATATTAATTTGTTTATAGTAAAATGTTAGATAATAAAAATTGTAGAATAATAGATATTTGGAACAAGGATATTCCATCTATATTACTATAATTATCATTCAATATATCAATTTTATTTAAGAATTTAAAAGCATCAAGGTTTTAGTTGTTATATTTATTGCCAAAGAAAGCTTTGTAAGAACTTACTGGTAATAGCATTAGACAATAGGTGCATATTTTTTATGACACTTTTGATTATAAGGTAACAACTCATTTTTTTTCTTCTTCTAATTTTGGTCTCAGAAGCAGTTTCTGTGTAATTGTAAGAGTTGAATATAATACTATTCAGAATTGCTAATTATCAGAATTAATAATAGTAATCAAATGCTTCTATCACTGGGAAAGTCATGTGATATTCAAGCATCAGAATTGATTGATTGTCAATCCAGATATTTTTAGCTTTTGAGCCTCTAACTCTGCCACTGCACTAAACCAAACATCCAAATTGAATAACAATATGATAATTAGTAAATCTTTATTAAAAATTATTAATACTTTCTGAAGGGGTAATTTTCTCCTCTTAGTTGCATTTTTTAATGCTAGAATGTTTGCAGTTAATATCTGAAAATGCCCACATGAACACACATTTATAATTATTTTTAAGTATTAATAAAAAGTAATTAACTGTTTTTTTTAAATATGAAGGATAATCTATTCAAGTTAAGATCACCTTGAAAACTGATTTTTTAATTTTTAACTGATAGCATTCCAAATTTTATTATATTTTTACATTTTCATATTTTACAAAAATCGTTATTAATATTTTAAACAATTTTTTATTCACAATTAATTGTTACTATTGTACTGTTCATTGCTATCTTAGGGTTTATACAATTTATATTCTTTGTATTTAGTGATCCAAATTTGTTTGATTTGCTGATTCCCTCATTTTAAATATGTCTGATAATTTTATTAAGCGCAATTATTTTTCCTGGTCACATAAGCCACTTAACATAACTAAACTTAAATAATAATTGAGGACAGAACAAGCTTTCAATTTATTTGAAAGGCACCAGAATTCACTAGCCCACCTTTCCCTTCTATCTTTATTAGTTACTATTATGAAATTATTTGCTACACCTGAAAAATTGTAAAATAATAATTATTGAATTTAAATAATCTTATCCTATTAAAAACAAACTTAAACAGACAACAATGCAAGTTATATTCCCATGATTTGTCAAATTATAAGTATGATTACTTTAAAAACTAAATAGAGAATAACAATACAAAAACAAATAAATTCAAATGGTTATTAAACACTATTGTTTTTTAAGATTTAGATTTTTTTGTATAGTTTGATGCAACACAGTACTTATTATCTTTATAGTTCAAGAAAGTGATCATGTAAATTATGAAATAAAGTCTCTTTCTGGTAAGTTGAGTTGTTCAATTTATAGCACTGTTACCATGCATGTTTTTTTCTCCTGGGAGGAATCCATTATACTCTCTTATTGCAGTTTGTAGGTAGTCTGGGTTTTAAGATTTAAGTAGGGGATAGCTTCACTCTCAGCATTTTAAGACTTCAGGAAAGAAGAAACCTTGGCAAATACATTTTCTCTACTCACACATATCATGATGATTCAACACACAAGTGAGAGTAGCTTGGCACAATTTTTATGACTTCATAGAAATCAATTTTATATTAAACTGTTTTCTTTAGAAGACAAATATCTAAGACTTCTAATGCATGATATATTTATTTTATACCCCCTCCCCGATTTTACTCAACTGTGCACATCCTGTTGATACCTTTTAACTTTGACAAAATTTAAAGTAATTTTGTCCATAAAGTCATCTTTTTGTCCCCTTGGCAGCCATCTTTGATAATGGTGATGGAACAATGTGACTTTAGCTTTCAAGCGTTGATAATTAATTTGTGATAAGAATTTATTTTCTTAGCAAAAATCAATCATTTTGTTATTCTCTTTATATCTTCTTTCTATTCTCTTTAACTTACAATATATATAACTTACATTGTCTAAAAAAAATATCTTTCTATTCTCTTTAACTTACAATATATATAACTTACATTGTCTAAAAAAAATATAATTAAATATTTTTTTAAAAAAATATTATTTTCTTTCAGAAATTTGGTAATTTACAATTATAATTTGCTAATGCAATTTATACCAAAATCAAATACATTACAATACTTATGTGGTTAATGGCAAGAAGAAAATAGGGTGTTTAACCTTGTTTTTATTCTTAATAACCTTTAACTGCTCTCCCCCTTTTCTTTTTTATTTATCTATCTGCTGACTGTTCTATGTGGTGTGTGGCTATGAAACTCACATTTTAGGGATTTAACATGGTGGATCAAATAAGGAATATTTCCATGATTATGCTATGCATGCAATATTCATATAAGTGTTTGGTAAGGAGTCCACATCTAACCACATTGTAGCATTGCTCATCCATATTGAGGCTTATATGCTCATGGCGACTTGATCTGCCCTCCCTCTTTTCTGCAAGTCTGCTACTATTAGCTTGATTGGCATTTAAAGATATTCCTATTGTATTTAATGAATTGTATGAATTTCTGGGCTATGAGTTTGCCTTACTTTCATATGTATCTTCCCAATTACCACTGACACTCAGCTTATTTTTTCCAACTCAATAAACTTACCTAATACCTATCCAATCTCATTTATCATTAAAGCATGTTGACCTTCAGGGTTTAAGTTTTTCTGGTTTATAGTATACTGCTCTCTCTATGGATATGTTGAAGATGTTTGAGGTGATGGTGGTTGAGGTGTTTCCCTATGTTGCTCACACCAATCTCCCCACTTTACATCAAGGTCTTCCCCCTTTTACTTATCATCATTTCTAAATTTTTTCTCCTGGGGATAGAGATCTTGCACAAATACCTTTTATTTTTAGCAGGGGATCCCTTATCTTTTATTTTCTGAAATATCTATAAACACCATAATACTAAGTTTGAGTTTACCCATTCATTTCAGTATTTTATTCCTACATTTTACAGATTGTTCACCCTCACTTTTATCACTGTCAAATGCATTTATCATTTCCACCATCTATTTGGCAGTTCTTCACCTTATGCTTATTAACAGGTGTCCCACTGTGTTAAGAAAATTTCTATGGACAATCTTGATGATTTGGTTTTCCATCATTTGACACACCATCATCACCTTTAGCTGCATCACCTGTTTCCTAAAGAAGGGTACATACTATTTCTTTTCCTTGCAATATTCCTGTGCTAATCTATTTTTGTTTGCCTCCTGGTGGTCCTCGTTTCAGGAAATTTTCACTATTGCATGACTATATTGCATAAAGTCCTTGGGTTTTTTGAACAGGAATTCCCATCATGCATGTGCCTCACCCTGTAAATGACTCATGGTCACCATCAATTTGACATCTTTGGATATCGCATTTATTGCAAAATACTTTTTGAGAATATTTATGTGACCCATTGATTATTCTCCATCTTGCTCATAAAATGTTATTATTAAAAATGGGTTAACTACCTTTGTCATGTTTTTTTCACTTTCTACTGTCTTTGTTTTTGGACTCTCTTGCTTGTCTGCTTCTACTTCTCCTCATTCTATACTCTGTACTTTCTTTATTATCTTTTTGTCTACAACTTTTCTAACTCTTCTCTCATTTCTTTAAATTCTGCCCTAACTTCTTTGAACTCACCTATTTCTTTTTTTAATTTCTTCTTTAAATTGTGCCATAAGCTCTTTTAATATTTTTTTCATTAATGGCTTTATGTCTTTTATCTCTTTCTTTTTTTCTTCTTCCTTTGTTTTACTATTTTTTCCATTTCTTAATTCCATACACTTCTCTTTCTATCTTGTATATCTTGCTTAGTTTTTATTTTTTTATTACTTATGTTTCACTAACATATTTCCTGACATTCTTCTCTCTGTTGTCCCTTTATCTTCCAAGTTACTTTATTTTCCATCATGTTGCTTACACTTCTTCCCCAACCTACATTCATGATTCTTTTTTTTCAAAACAACATTTATATTTAAAATTTTATTCTTTTATAATCCCTACTCCTATCTCATGTTCTGGGTTGCTAATTACGTCTCATAAGCACTCATGATGGTGACATTGATCCATTGGTATCTTAGTGTTTATACAATTTATGTTTTTCATATTCAATGACCAAATTATGTTCGATTTGATAATTCCCTCATTTAAATATGTCCGATAATTTTTTTGAGCACAATTAATTTTTCTGGTCATACAACTCACTTAATGTAATGTTTTAAATTATTATGTTGACAATGCATAAATAAAATTATTTAATGTTGAAGAATAATTTGAAGCCTTGTGGGAATTTAGAGCAATAGTGCAATAGTGGTTAAAATTTCAAGATCCATCTTTCATGGCTGAATTCTGTCACTTTCGGATGCTCAAACTTCAGATCAATTCCATGTAACAAATCATTCAATTTTTTTATCTGATGCTATAATTTTTTCTTTTACAGTATATTTATAGTAGGTTTTAGGGGGTTTGAACTCAGTCTTTCACATGACTCTCAACTATCCACACTATTTCATACTGCTGACACACTTGATAACATACATGTTGAAAAAATAAATAATCACCAATATAAGTATTTTGTGCTAAACCAGCCCTCATCATTTGGTCGAGATTATCATCTTCACACATATATACAATAAATGTTCAGGTTTTATTAAGATAGCCAATCTTCATACTTTAATGGACAGGCTACAGTCCACTCCACCCCACAACTCTTCAGCTGTCCATTTTATTGAAAATCTGATGATGGAACACTCAATTGCCACATTGGTGCCAACCTTCTCTTCCTACCCATGTTGACCATATGTCACTCTGATCCCTCATGTACAGGATATAATCCATTTACATGCATATACAAGGGCTGGGAAGACATTAAAACACTATATTTTTTAATATATGATTTTTTTATACAGCACTTAGAGGTTTGAACTTAGACTTTCACACAACCCTCAACTATCCACCCTATCTTGTACTGCTGAGACACTTGATCACAAACATGTTAAAAAGATAAATAGTCACCAATATATGTATTTTGTGCTAAACCAGCATTCATCAATTGGTTCAGATTATCATCTCCACACATATATGCAATCAATGCTCAGCTTATATTAAGATAGCCAATCTTCATACTTTAATCGGATTTCCAATGAAATGGATGGCTGAAGAGTTGTGGGTGGGGTGGATTGAAGCCTTTCAATTAAAGTATATTGGTGATTATTTATTTTTTCTGCATGTGTGTGGTTATGTGTATCAGTAGTATGAGATAGTATGGATAGTGAAGGGGCATGAAAGTCTGAATTCAACTCTCCTATATTTACAATTAGGTTCCAGGTATAAAAGTGCCTGATATTTCAAATCTTACTGATGAAGAATATAAATTGCAGGCTGGCTGTTATAATGAGGATATCAATTACAAATGCCAACCAAGCTGGAACATCACTCATATATTTAATATTACTTCTAGATAGTGGAGAGCAGAGATTCTTGGCAAAATAACATTTGGCAGAGCAGATAACACTAAACAAATGGTGGACAAATATAAAATTAGCAAAACAATTTTTTATTAACAATTAATATATAAAATTAAAAGCTTGTGAAGCACTTAAAAGAGAAGCTATAGAGAGTGCAAAAATATTAAAAGTACTTTTGGGGCTATTTGCCTCATATTCATAGTGATAATGTGAAATGAAGAATAGAGAAATAAAGGCGATATGCAAAGTATATGCAAATGATTTAGATAGCCCAATGTTTGGAAATGTCAAAGCAGGCATCACATCTACTGATAAAGTTATTGTTGCCATTAATGAAGTACACTTCATTAAGTTTAAAATTCCCAATAATTAACAATTAACAAAGTATAGAAGTCAAGAGTAGGGTTTAATTACTAAAGTTGTTTCACACAGAGCAGATATGGACTATTAATGGATCTTCTTTAATAAGTACATCATATATCTGATTTAAATATTATACTTTCTCTTAACTTTACTTTTAGTACTATTAATAATCCCTGAAATTTATCAAGACTTGGTAATATATTCAGATGTGTGCACATTCAACTTTCATAATGATATTGACAAACAAAGAAAACTCAAGTAGTCTTTCTCCAATAGATATGGTAACACATGCAGACTATTACAAAAACCAGCTTATATGTAGTGCATTGAATGCAACCATGAAAAGAAAGAAATAAGAAGCTACAATAAATAGGCCTATTAATAACCATGTTAGAAAGCAAACTATATAGATGGACATGTGGAGGAAGATTGCTTTACCTAATACAAAACAAATATGCCCATTAATATCTATAACTCAAACTCATGGAAAGGACATATTATCAATGACTATGAATATATCAAGAGGGAATAATAAAAAAAAGTATGGAGCCAAAACATATAATAACTTTATGTGGTATATAAATATCTAGGATCACTCTATACCAATACACCACAAAAATGCAAATCTATTTCTTTAATTTCAGGTTCATATGATGCAAAAGAAACAAGAAAACTGCTAACAAATAATTTATAAAGATGTATATCCATGTATTGGATCAAGTATGCATATATATATATATATGAAAAACAAAAACAAGTTAATCACGTAACCTGCTATCACTTGTTATTTATGTTCAAAAGATGGCGCTTCACCAAAACCACCGAACAAGTGTAAGATTTGTTTACATAAACGAAAAAAGAGTCAGAAATTAACTACCTCTTTCAAATGAAGAGGTAGTTAATTTCTGACTCTTTTTTCATTTATGTAAACAAATCTTACACTTGTTCGGTGGTTTTGGTGAAGCGCCATCTTTTGAACATATATATATAATTTTTAAAAAATCTTTAGAGAATGATTAATGATTACATATAACAACTGTAAATCAAATAAATTACATTTTTTTTTCTATTAAAACTTTTCATTAGAGGTAACTTAGATTGTAATTAACAATCATGAAAGTGATGAGGAGAACAAAAAAAATTACTTTAATTTTCTGACTTATAAACTTTTTGAACATTTTCTGAGGGGAAAAGATTAAACTTTAGGAAACCAATTAGTATAGATTATTAAAATTAAAGCTATCAACATATCAAATATACATTTTAATATAATAATACAGGAAATATAATTAAAATTATATAATTTATTAAACCGACCATGGTATAAATATGAAATTAAAACCTTCAACCTGTATAATAAAGACTTGGGAAAGTTGAATTATGTAAACATATACATATGCAGACATGTGGGTATTAGCTTCTATGACTTCTTTTACTGATTTTATAAAACTGATAAAGAGTCAGTCCTTGAATTGATTCATTAACACTGAGGTGTGCATTTCTGCAGTGGTAATTGTGATGGTAATTAGTTGACTTATGTTTTTGGTCAGTCAGCAAGCAATATTAAACATTCAATGGCTACAGCTCATACTGGAGAAGGAAATTCATTTTCCTGGTACTTTAGCAGCATATAATTTGTACCATGATCATAGGAAAAAGGTTTGCAATCATCATATTGCAAGCAAAGATAAAATATAAGCAGAGTACAGAGAAGAATACACCAGGATAAAACAGATTGCAGAATATAAAACATAATTCTGAACTGCTTTTTTTAAAAGTAAATTCAATTAATTAGCTCATTCATTTTTTAAGAATTTTATTTTATTAGCCAAGACAGTGGTAATATTTTTCTCAGATAAGCCAGTAATTATGGAATTAATGGATTTGCCAAATTTTTAATTAGATCAATCTAGGAAGAGGAGTTTACAGATAACAGCATCTTAACATAAGGAATAAGAATTAATGAAAGAAAATTGATTTTCTCAAAAGTTTTTAATTACTGAAAGTGAAACAATTAATAATTGATAACATTTTTATAAATTGTGTATTGTTGCTGAAATGTAAGGTTGTTAACAATTTTAATCACAAAGTACATTTTTTAATTGTTTTTTTACAACTAACAATAATCTTGATGAACATAATAAACACAAATTTATTAATGATGTGCACACATATATAATATAGCATTTATATAAAAAAAAACTTAAAAGCTGAAATAAAGCTTGTGCTTTGCCAACATAAAATATTTGCACATAGGTTAGATATTGAGATAATCAAGTTTTATTTTGATGGCACCCAACATATGGCACAAAAATAAATAAAATTGATTATTAAGGTTGAATCATTGCTATAAAGAAATTTTTCATTTTTTTTTACTTCAAATTGAAATAAATTAAATTTGTTTAACATTGTTTACTGCTATCTGCCAACTGAATGCATTCTCGGCTATCTTTTTTTTTTAGTATTTGGTATTGGTTATCTATTAGTCTCTTGAACTATTTGATGCAATTCTTGCTGTAAAGGAGGTAGTTCTTTACCATTTGGAAGTGGAATAACTTCTCATGTATGTCTCCTGTCCATTTGTCTGTTAATTTTGTTTTTGGTAAGATATCTTTTCTTAAGATATGTTTGATCCTCTCTATTGAAATATTGTATTTCTGTCATATGAGATCTTGGTCGATCTAGTCTTTTGAATTTATCTAGAGGCTCTTTATGAATATTGTCATAGTTTATGGATGTTAATAGCTCTACCATATCTTCAATTGATCTTTTACTGTTGCTCAACATAATTTTTTGAACCACAGGAGGCATACTATTATATATTGTCATTATTTGGCCTTCTGATAACAAAAAGGCAGTTAAATATCTTAGCTTTGAAACCTGCATAACTTAATATGAGTCTAACCTATTATTGTATTTTTCTGGACACTCAGTGAAATATTCTATTTCTCTATTTCTTTGTTTCAGAAGCTGTGCAGTATTGCATGCTGACAATCCCCAAATATCTGAGACTTATCAATAATGTATGTCATCAATTTTTGGCTGCTTCATGAAAGAAGATGAGACAACAGTGATCTCATATTTATGCCAATTATGAAACTAGAATAATCCTTTTAAACTTTCCAGATCTGTTAAAAGGCTTTCTTCAACATTTGCCTTTAGGGCTTTTACTTGTCTGCTTTTGACAATAATTTGACTACCCTGTTCAGCTTTCCTTCTATTTTTTCTATTTATCTTCTCTTCTTCTGGAGAGTCTACATCATTCTCATGGGAGCTTTTATTTTTCTCTCTGTTGAAGTAGCAATGCTTCTTTTCAATCACCTCAATTCTTTTCTCAATGTCATTCTTTATCTGAGCACATGGTTAGCCTATTTCTTTTCTCAGTAAATGTCTCTTTCTTCATCTTCACACTATTAATGTATGTTGTTATCAAATGTTTCAGTCATACTTTCTATATGATCAATGATTTTCCCATGCAATCTTTCTTCACTGAAAATCATGACAACTTCTTCATATTAATTTGATGTTGCAATGCTTCCTGCATCGATTTTTTTTTCTTTTAACACTTTTTATCTGCTATATTTCTTCTTTCATATTATCTACTCTTACTCTTTATGGCTTAACCTCTTCTCTAATATTCTCACTTCTAATTGAACAAATTTCATACTTTTGCTTTATTTTTTGTTGCATTGCTTCTAACTTTCTTTACATTGAATGTACTATTGAGTACTGATTCTGTTTTAATTTTTCCATTGCATGTTGAGTTCTAGCCAATTTCTGTTCCACTGAAAGCTGATTCTGATCCTTTTTTCCCAATGAGACTTTCTTTTACATTTATTTTGAATCCATTTCATTATTTGTTGATTTGTTTTACATATTTACATTAATTTCTTCAAAAGTTATTGTATGTGTAACTGTTTATCTATTCATTCAACTACTTCAGGATGTATAAATGTGATGAATTGCTTTCTTTCCATGGCACCTTCTTAGGTGCTGGCTATTTTTTTGCTTTGTTGTTTTCATGTTAGAAAAAGAAAAGAAAAAACATCTACATTATAAAATTTTTGTTTCTAATATAATTAATTACTTTTCTATTTTTATGATAAACTCCACTCTATTTGTAAATATATATAATATTTTCTGCTTTTCATATATCAAACTTCACTATTTGTATTTAATTTGTGAATTTATATAATGAACTCCACTTCATAGCATCACCATATTTTTATGAATATCAGTTTACTTGGACTAACAACATTTTTTAGCTATTACTTTTAGTTATAACCTGCCAACCATCATCAAGTAAATATTATATTCTGGCAACTGGTTTTAATATCTTGGTGTATTGGGTATCTAATTATGTGAGTTTTTATAGATCACAAAACTTGATCATCATCAGGCTCTTAGTTGGTCACACCAAAAATTGAAAAATTATTTGGTTTAACTATTCATGTTTCCCACTGGGAGATCAATGGAAAAAGCCTACAGGTTTCTGAAAGCAATCTTTTAACTCTTGGAAAAATGACATTTGGCAGAGCAGACAGCAGTAAACAAAGTGCTGGACAAATTTAACAATTAAGAAAACAATATTTATTAACAATTAAAGTATACAATTCAAGGGTAGGGTCTAAATACTAGAGTTGTTTTACACAGACCAGAGATTGATTATTAACTAACTTTCTTTAATAAGTATCTCATTTATCTGACAGCTGATAGTTTCAATATTACACTTTAACATGAAGACTATTACAAGACAAAATTTATATGTGATGTATTGGATTCAACGACAAAAAAAAACCAAAAAACAAATAGGAGCTACCATAAATAGGCCTATTAATAATCTTGTTAGAAAAAATATATATAGATAAACATGAGGAAAAAATCACTTTACCCAATGCATATCAGACATTTTCACAAACATTTCTAACAGGAACTCATGGGAAGGAAGGTCACTTTAGTCAATGAAAAAAATATCAATAAGTGGGAATATATCAAGCAGAAATAATAATAATAAAACCAGGGGCTAAAACATATAATAATAATGTTGTTTGGTACGTAAATGTCTAGGATCACTCTATATAATGCACGACACACACATGTACATACATATCTGTTGTTTTTTTTACCTTCAAATGCATATGACACAAAGTAAACAAGAAAACTGCTAACAAATAATTTATAAAAGTATGCACGCACATTTGTGTCAAGTACATATACATATTATTTTAAAAAAATATTTAGAGGATTATTAATAATTACATGTAGCAACCTATAAAATCAAATCTATATCATTCAAAACTATTATTTTTTTAATGAAAACTTCTCATTAAAAGGAACTTGGATTGTAATTAACAATCAGGAAAGAGATTAGGGGAACAAAAAAAAAAGGTTAATTTTCTATCAAATAAACTTTTTAAAAACTTTACAGGGGAAACTAAAACTATCAACATATCAAATTCACATTTTAATATAATAATACATAAAAAAAGATATATTTTATAAAACCAGCCACAGTAGAAATATGAAATTAAAACCTTCAACCTGCATATTTCTGACTTACTGGAAATATCTTAATAAACAGTTTTAAGTTAAGTCCAGAAAAAAGTACTTAAATGGATACTATTTTCCAAGGAAATTGAATTATATGAATCATACATATGCAACATATATGTAGTAATTCCGACAACTTTTACTGGTTTTATAGATCTGTTAGAGAGAGTTCACCTCGAATTGCTTTATTAACATTGAGATGTGTATTTTTTCCATGATATCCTTGATGGTATTAGTTGGATTATGTTGTTGGTCAGTCAGCAAACAAGGTTAAATATTCAATGATTACAGGCTTATACTGAAGAATGAAATTCATTATGTCTCATGTAAAGAAGAAATATGAGGAAAATGCAGAGAAGGTTAGACCAGGAAAAAACAGATTGAAGAATATAAAATATAATTCTCAGCTTCTCTTTTTATAGCAGCACCAAATTCAATTAATTACTCCACTCATTTTGCAAGAATTTTGTTTCATTAGCCAAGCCAGAATTTACAATTTTCTCGCAAAAGCCAGTAATTATGAAATTAATAAATTTACCAAATTTTTAATTATATCAATCTGGATGGAGAAGTTACAAATAACAATATCTTAAAAAAAAAAGACTTAATAAAAGAAAATTGATTTTCTCAAAAGTTTTTAATTAGTAAGAACATACTAATTAATGATTGATAACAGTTTTATAAATTAAGTATTGTTCCTGTAATATAAAATTTTACAGATTGATAACAGTTTTAGTCACAAACTGTATATTTTTAATTTTTTCACCACTAACATTACCTTGACTAACATAATGAATATAAATTTATTAATGTGCGCATGTATATATAATACAGCATTTATATAAAAAAAAACTTTAAAGCTAAAATAAAACTTGTGATTTGCCAGCATAAAATATTTGAACATAAGTTAGATATTGAAATAGCCAAGATCTAGCTCAATATGTAAATATTAAAACATCCACTTTACTACATATTGCTTGGAGTGTTAAACATCATTATGACAATTTGTTATCTTTTTAAAATTTTAATATATCGCAATGTTCAAAAAAGCATTATAGGCATATTTTTCATTCATGTATAAGGTTTGAATATATTTTAATTTTATGGAGTGTTGGAATATTTATGGCGAAATGGCAAACCATCAACCAGATGCAAGCAATACAATTATTAAAAAATGTCAATAGTCAATAAACAAATCTAAAATAAGAAAATTAATAAACATATAAAGATTAGCTAATGAGCATGAGGTCAGAATGCACTAAACTATAATTATATAAAAGTAGTCATTGTTTATAATAAGTAATACACTACAAGTTAATACTAATATCACTAGCAATTATGCATAATCAATTATCTCATCACATTAATCATGAAATCAACAATCAACTGTCAGAAAACCTCATCTTTGATCAACAGTTACCTCTTGTGACTGGATTTAAATCATATGCATTATAAAACATGCTGATTATCTAGCCATTGCCAAATTTAGAGCAGAAATACAATATAGTATTCTTGATGCCCAATTATCTAAGTACTTAAATATCCATTAAAATAAAATATAATGTTGGGATGCCAATACATGCTGATCATCATCAATTCTCTGGCCATATGATATTATACAAATATAAACTAAATTTCTAATAAAACAACAAAATTCTATTGAGTGGACTTTAAAGGTAATATATTTGCACTATCTTGAGTTATCATCTGAATATCTAAAACAAACATCAATTCCTATATTTATATAGCTAACTAACATACATTTTAGAGCCAGCTCAAGATTCTAAAATTCAGGAACTGTAATTGTGAACAAGAGATAAATAAATATAACAACATACTCTGCTTTATTTAAAATTATTTATAATTTTCTCTAATTAAATATATTAACTGGCACAATTTAAAAATTCCTAAAACACTAATCATTAATAAAATTAAGTCACACACTGCCAATTTATGTAACAGATAACTAGAGGAATAAAGGCATTAACACTAAAATATATTTTAAACAATTCTTTAATAAACTAACTGTTTAATAATTATAAAGTTAAAATGACATGATAATGTGTTAATTCAAACTTATACATTTTAATAAAAATATATAATTTTAGATAGTTATAATGATTCACTATTTTATTTTTATTTATTAATTTCATTAATTTTTAATTCATTAAGTTATTTTTTGTTAAATGCCAAAAACTGGAAAACTAGTTTTTCATAATCAGAGATGAAAATCTTCAAATCAACTAAAAAAAACTTTTTGTTAAATTTTGGAGAAAATATTAAATGAATTAAAAGAAAAATATGTTTCACAAGAAAATGTTAAATTAATAAAAATTTTAATTAATGCCAATTGACACTGAATTTAAAACTTCTTTATAAATTTAAATAAATTGTGTACATTAAAGAAAATACATTTAACCATGGTCTTATTTTTTTAGTTCTTTTTTTTTGACACTTTTCCATGTGGTTTCTCAATTGCAGATAGTTAAATTTCATTTTGTCAGTAAAATATTTTCAGGTTTCATGGGATAAATTGATCCATTTTGCAATCTTGTAATTTGCCATGACTTCTATGCACATAAAGATAGAGACACTCATGCTCTTGAATAGAGATAAAGTTTGTGTCAGATTACTTCATGGTATATTTTTTGTTACATTTTTTTTCCAGTGAAGCACTATGCATGTGGGTAATATGATGCTTTGTTTCTAGCTAAGGTTGAGCACATGTTTGTTAAATCCATTTTAGAAAATATTTTTTTAAATTAGTGGTGTGCTCTTCACAGCTGAAATTTTACTTCTTTCTTTTTTAACAGCTGTATAAACAATAAATGCTGTTCTCAACAGCTTGATTATATTTGACCTCTGCTTACAAAAAACTGAAGTCTAATGATTTACTCACACCTTTATTTTTAAAACAAATCTATCTTCCACAAATTACATTTCTGTTTTCCACATGGCAAAATGTACTACAAATGAATTAAGTCTAAAATGCTAAATATCACATGATCACCATTTCTTATGCTTGCTCATAACTGTTATTAAAGCAGACAAAACTCTCCATACAGTAAGGGCTTGCACTGAGTGGCACTACTGTATGGAGAGTTTTGCCTGTTTTAATTATGTATATTTTTACATAAAACATTTAGATGTTTCACTTTTTTTTTATTAATTAAAAAAAATTTAATCAAAGTTTTGAAAATCCTTTTTTAATTAGTCTTTTGTGCCAAAACAAAAACAAAATAATCAGATTAATTATACTCATTTTGACAAAACTGCATTTTGTATTGGAGACACAGAGTGAGAGAGAGATAAAGGAAAAAACTTTTCTTAAATAAAATAAAATTTACTAGAAATGTTAAAACTTTTTGCCACTTTATCTTTTTTTAAAAAGAAACTTTACAAACATAAAAAATGTACGTATTTTATTACCTCTCTTAAATGTTCAAATCAAAAAATTGTTAAATAATTTATGGAAGAGAAGTTTTTCTCCCAGTACTTTTTAAAAACTAATTAATTATAATTACTGAAGAGAGAGTACAAAATAAATTATTTATCTGATTTTATATTTTTCTTTCTTTTTTATAAACATTTATTCTTTATATTAAAATAATTATGTTATTATTTAAAAAGATGTATGTTTGGGAATCATTTAAAGAAAATTGTCTAGAATTTTCATATTATCATTTGGGAAGAAGAAAATATTTAAATAAATCAGTTATTACTATTATAAAAAAACATATGAAAAAATTAAATATTATTTTCACATTACTTAAATATATTTTAAATTTAAAAAGCTTATAATATTGACATGGCCAGAGTTAGTCACTGTCCAAAATATTATAATACAACTTTCATTTGTTATTCAATATTACATCTCATTTTTTTAAATTTATCTTGTTTACTAATTGCACAGATTCTAATTTGCATGAATTTACTTTTTCAATCTTTAAAAGTAATCATTAATGCATAAATATGGATTTTTCAAACAAATTAATTTTGCTTTCTTTCTAGAATTTTTTAATGTGCAATCTTATTTGTTGATTATAATATGGCAATTCTTATTTGAAGCATTGCTGTATAACTGGATGACCACTAAGTCAAATACAAAAAATTGCCATTTTTTCTGTAATTAAATAAAAAACAATGAAAATAATAATAGAAGGATGTGAGGTTGGTGGGAATTTGATTCTCCTCCAACTTTTTAAACTTCAAACATAGCTAACATTTTTTAAATCTTGGGCAACAATTTGATTCTGACATCTATTAACATATTTTTCTCAACAAATTATATTTGAGACATTGAAATGCAACTTTTAACCAAATCTTTTTACCACAAAAAATAAGATGATTTATGCATGAAAGTTTGTTAAAATAAAGTTGCGTTTTTTTAGCTCTGTTAGCAAAGTTATATCAACACATGTTTGTCTTTTTCATCTATGCCAACTTCAGAGATTTGCATATTTTATTTTTGTTCTGAAAATGACTTCTGAACAATAAATTGTAAATAAATATAAGCATTATATATTTTTCTTCTGTTCATGTTTAAATTGCATTATTTTGCATTGCATAAACATTCTTACTATTCATGATAAACTGTTGCCATTCTTATAAATAAAGTAGCAATCAGATGATATCATGCTCCCCAAAAAATTATTAAAAATTCAATAAAAGATATCAATAAAAAATTATTATAAATTAATTATTTTTAATTATTATCTTCATAGGATTTTTTCTTCAATATTTTTTTTCAAATTTTGACTTTGATTTTTTTGAGTCCTTGAAGAGGTCATATGCAAATTCAGGTTCTGCAAAACGCAGTTTGAATACCATCACTATTGCAAAATAGTATGTATTTCCAGAATCAAGGTCAAATTGAGATCATTTTTATAATATTGACAATAAATCTCTTTTAAAATATAGCATATCATAAAAAAATATATAATTTAATAACTATAGAATAGTTAAGAAAAAAAACATTTTAGAGAGATTATGTTTGATGGTCACATATAAAAAAAATTAATGAACTGAATGTAAAAATAAAGCAACGAATGGATATGTCAATGAACATTGTTTAAAAATCAATCAATATTTCTTATGCAGAATAATTAAGCAATATATTCAAAAGCTAAATATTTTTTAAATCAAAGATGATCCTGTAATTTCTGGTACTTGAAACTTGCTAAACTTCCCATTCTACATTCATTCAACTGTTCGGTCTTTAAATGGCTTATTTTATATTGATTTACATTATTTAAAATAAACAAAGCAAAAATAAAAATTTTAAAATTGTGTATATGTGTAATTATTTGTATTTACTACATCCAGCAAAAATAAATGCTCTCATCTCCTACTTGATGGAAGATATAAATATCAACTTGTCCATGATTTAGAAAAATCAAAATAAAATAAACATTTTTTTTTATTTATTAAATATATTAAAACATTAAAAAAATTATATATGAATTTGTTTTATTTCATGAATACGAAAATTCATGTTATTATTTGATTGAAAATATACAAAAATTATTAAATAAGACAGTACTGATATACACATATCAAAACGTTTTTCAATCTTTTGTTGTTTATAAAGAAAAAAAAAGAAGTACTGCTAAAAAGTAAAACATTGCAGAGTTACGGTAATCCTTACACAATTAAGACTTTTATCTAAGAATATGTATTTTTAAAAATCCTCAAAAATTATAATATTTTACTAATGTATTAATGCATAATTTATTTATTGTGCTTTTTTGCTTTATGAAAGTTATATACTAAAAATATATCCGTCTTACATATAAGTAAATGCGAAAAACATTTATATTTTTTTATTAATAGTAATAATAATATTTGTCAATATATATACATGAGGGGTCAGATTGACCTTAAGTCAATATGGGTGTGACAAAATCTCGTCCTCATGGTGGCCTTTGAGGATTCCATCATCAGATTTTCAATTGGATGGACGGTTGAAGAGTTGGAGTGTGGAGTAGATTGAAGCCTGTCCATTAAAGTATGAGGTTTGGCTATCTTAATATATATCTGAGCACTTATAGCATATATGTGTACAGATGATAATCTGAACTAACTGATGATTGCTGGTTTAGCATGAAATATGTGTATTGGTGATTATTTATCTTTTCAACATATATGTGTTCAAGTGTATCAGTGTTATGAGATAGTGTGGAGAGTGGTGGGTCATGTGAAAGTCTGTGCTCATATACCCTATATATTATATATAGATACAGGTATATAATAAGCATGTGTGTTTCAGTTATTACTTACATATATTATAAATACTTTCATGTTACAATATGAAAATAAAACTTTTTTGAATTGTCTGTGTTTTAGTTTTCTATATAGAGAAATTATTCCATCCAGAACTCAAAGAATCCTGTTTAAAGTTTTTAAAAAATTCCAAGATCTTCATCTATCAAAGCAGAAAATTCTTTTGCCTAATTAGATTGGCAGAATTTTGATGAAATTTCATTTAATTTTGTCAACGTTACAATTGTAATAAGGAACTGTTGTGTCTCCATTAATAATGAGATTGTGATTGTGAGTAAATTAAAGAATATTCATTCCTTTGTATGTTTGATGATTATCCAATAAGAATAGGAAGTAGATTAACAAAAAAAATTATATTTCCTTTTGTCTTACAATCAGCTGATTTATTAAAAATCATTTTAAAAGAATAAAGAGATAAAATAATGGGTTTTCAGAAAAATGGAATGCACAGTACTTTATAGCATTGCTTTAAACTATTTAGACTTTTTAAAAATTTCAATAGACTTTCTCGAAGTTCTTAAATTCATATTTTTCCAAGGTAGTTAGTATTTTAGTATTGATACTAAGAAGAGAAAGAATGGTAAAGTTAAGAATTTTTCAGCTAGTTATAGTTGTTTTGCCTTATATTAAACGGATCATTGACACAATTAGTAGGTGTTTATCTAATTTCAGCATTAAGCCTATCTTTTTCTCTAGCAAAAACTGATTTCCTTCATAAGTCTAAATGTAGAGAGAATACTTTTAGAACACTAAGGTATCTATAAAATTTCATGTTTACAGTGTGAATCAATCAAATAAATATATGAATGTCAGAGTTAGGTAACATACAAATGCTTCCAATTAAAAATTGATTACACCAGCTTTTACATCATATTTTTTAAAAATTGATCATACACTTAATAATACTAAATAATAAGCTAATTTGAAAAGTATGATTTAAGAACTATGAAAGGCTGTATTGAAATTTTTTAAAAAAGCAGTTTAAATAAATACAAAGAAATATAGTGTGTTCCATCCTCGTGGAAGCCCATTATTTTATTTTATTTGTTTCTAACATCATTTTAAATAAATGAGCGGATTTGTAAAACAAAAGGAAATACAAAATTTTTTTGTTAATCGCCTTTTACTCTGACTGAACAGCTGTCTAATAAACTTATGAATGAACATTCTTTGATTCGTGTGAGTCCACAATTTCATTATTACTTAAAACAGAACAGTTAATTATAACTTAGCTTTGACAAAGATGAATAAGATTTCACTAAAATGTTGGCAATCTAATTCAACAAAGAAATTTTGTTGTTTTGGTTGACAAAAACTTTTTTGGAAATATTCGAAACTTTAAGCATAATTCTTTGTGTACTGGGTGAAATACTTTATCTTTACAAAACACTAATACATGGCAGGACTCAGAAAAGTTTTTATTTCATATACATATATATACTGATCAATCCACTGTTATGAAGATCATTTTATATTGTAAATCAAATTTTAGTTTGTTTGTAAAGGTAGGTGATTATGGAATATAAGTTATTACACAAGTTGGGTATATCTATATAGTATTTTTTTTTTTAATTATCATACATGTATTTAAACTCAGAATCACCCAAAGCTGCTAACAAGGAAGGATGCTACTACAGTTTATACAAAAACTGACTTTAAAAAAACAGTTTTCCAATTCTTATTTATTCAAAAAAAAAAATAGTTAAAAGCAATTTTTGAATATTTGTAAAAAATGAATTTAAGATTTCATAAAATAATTTTTTTATTTCAAAATATGCATAATTATTAGTGTATAAAAATAATTAATAATTCAAATATTTAAAAAAACTGTAACATAAATAAAAAATAACATTTAATGAACAATTCAAATATTAAAATAAAAAATATATGAACTAAATAAAAATAATTAAGAATGATTAATATAACACAACTATATTTTAAGCAAACAACTAAAAAAATTTATATAAATTATTAGATTTTAGTTAGTCTTAAGAAAATATAACTTTTAATGACATAATGAATCTACAGATTGGATGACTTAATCTTGATCTAGTTCTAATTATTAAGTTGTGAGATATCAAAAAAAATGCATTCACTGAGCTTGGATTTATCATTTTTAAAGCTTCAAACAATAAATATAAATTCTTTGCTTCATAAACTGCAAACTCCACTTTTAACAGTTTAGGTTTTGTTGTTTTTTTCTTTTGGTTTCTCAGTAAACTGTTGAATAGATTTTTTCTATCACTTCTTTTAAAATAATATTATTTTTAATTTATTTATTTTCAACTTCATTGCTGGAATTTGTTTTGTTACATGAATTTGATTTTGGGTATATTCTTGATAAAAAATTTTGTCACAATTTTATAATTTCGGATTTTGTCGATAAGGAATAGTAATGAGTTTTTTTTATTGATAAATGTTAGGGTCTACAAATAAAGAAGCAATGATATCAAATCAATTTGATGCCATTCATTAATTCTTGTATCTAATGGATTTATTAATTTACAATTTCTGTTTTTAAAGGTTTTAATTTGTTCAGTGAAAATTAGAAAATGTTTTTACTCATTAATAAATTGGCATCTTTATTTCCTAAATATTTTGCTGTGAGTTGTATTAGTTTTAAAACATGGTAAAGCTCTATAATTTGAGCATAATGTCTTATTCCATATATAAGAAGCATTGAAATCATTTAAATTTAGTATAACACACTCTTTTTACATAAGAGTTTTATGAAATATTTTTAAAAAGTAGCCAATAAATCCATTTACTTCTGTTTCTAATCATGACTCAATAAATCTAACAACTGATGTATAATTTCTTTTGAACTGTGCTAGCCATCACCTGATAAAATACAAATGTGAAGGCTCTTCATTTGGAATAAAGTCATAAATATTTTTATATTAAATATAGTTTATTTAAAACACAACTGGTCTTTTGTAAATTTTTATGTGATTGTATACTTCCACAAACTAAAGATCATAAATTAAATAATCAATCTAAACAAGATTGAAATAAACAACTAATGTTAATTATATTTTAATATTTATTGAAGCAACTTTCAACTCCATCGAGACATTCTCAAGATATTTACTTATACAAATTACATGATCAATTTATTATATTTCTCCATCTACTAATCATAAGACATATTACAAAATAAGATTTCATTTTTAAAAATAATTTTTGCGTTAAAACTGGTTTTTACATTTTGAAATTAGTTTTCAAATTTAGCATATTTTAATTTTAAAAATGAATTTTAAAACTTGTTTTTTAAAACCATGAACTGTACACACTACTGTTTCTGAAAAAAAAACAATTTTAATATAAAACAATATCAATAACTCTGGGTTTGGCTTTGGGCATTGTTGATATCATAGTCATTTTCCAATAAGATAATTAGCAACTATTCTGAATAAAACTACTTCAAAAATTATGTGCTTTGACCAAACTTTTGCCACTAATAAATTAATTTGTTTTTTCTATGTCTACAGTGTATTCATATAAAAATCTTTTCTAAATTGTCCCACATTTTTGATTAAATACTATTATATACAATGACTTTATCAGTATTTAATTAGGATTCATTTTATTACAAATGTGTTATCTGAACTGTTTCTAGATTTAAAGAAAGATGAGGTAGTAGTCAGTATTATAGATAAAATCTAAAAAAATATTTGTCTTGATGTCATGTGTCACTTAGGCTTGAGTCTAAGCTACTCAGGCCCTATTGTGAAAAGGGCATAAAGGATGGATTTCATAGCAAATAAATAAATAAAGCATATAATCACAAAGCACAAACAATTTAAGTGAAAATGTAACAAATTGCAAAAGTTGATTTTATTTCTGTTATGTTTAATATTTCATATTTTTTGCACGAATGACACATCATATTGTAATGGAAATGCTTAATTTAACACAAATTTTATAACAAACAAAAATAATTTCTATTAGATATATAAATAGACAAATTTAGAATATAATGTAAAATGGCTTCAAAACATGAAAATTTGCAACTCATAAGTACTGGTTCAGTACGAAATGCATCTTGCATCTTGGGGGTCATTTGTCTTTTATTATATCTTTATTTATATGAATTTAAAAAAAAATGGGGAAGTATAAAGATTGTTTAATATATCTATAAAGATATTACACATGGGAAAGAGAAATGTGAATAATTCCATGTGTGTATATGTTTAAAATTTAAAAGTCAGATATATCAATCTTTAACTGAGGTTTAAAATTTATATCTATGCTAGGGATAATTTTTAGTTTAGAAAATGATTAGTAATAATCATCATTGTATTTATCTGAGGTGGATGGTGTCAAAGTTGTGAATGGAGGGAGTTTGACATTGGTAAATAAAAATGTAATAATTTACTATAGATAAATACTCTTCATATAATAGAGATATATGAGAGATAATTACCTGGACCAAATGAGTGTCAGTTCATTACAAAATGCATCTTGGGGTCATTTGTTTTTTATTGTATCTTTATTTATATGAATTTAAAAAGGAATGGGGAAGTATGGAGGTTGTTTAATATATCTATAAAGATATTTCACATGTGCAAGAGAAAGGTGAATAACTTCATGTGTGTGTGTATGTTTAAAATTAAAAAATCAGATATGTTAATCTTTAACTGAGGTTTAAGGTTTATATCTGTGCTAGAGATAATCTCTAGTTTAGAAAATGATTACTAATGATCATTATAGTACTTATCTGAGGCGAATGGTTTCAAAGTTGTGAGTAGAATGAGTTTAATAATGGTAAATAAAAATGTAACAAAATATCTTCTATACAATAATTACAGTATAAAAATAAACCCATTTTTAAAATCCTTATTTTTTAGAAAATTACATTTTTACATTTTGCAATTCTGCCAATTCGATTTCTAATAAAAAAATTCCTTTAAGAATAATATAGTTTTGAAAACGTATTCAAAATTTGATACATTGTCTAACTCATTTAATGCAGAGGTCTGTAAGCATGAGGTCCTGAAAGAGCCTCATCTGTTTTGGTGCTAAAAATAGTACCGCTTATTATACATTGTCAATCTCAAATGTTGTTGATCAAATATAGATCTATCTGAATGATATATGGAAGACCGAAACTTTTCAATTTTCTAATAGTGATGTAACAACGTGGGTAATTAATTCAAGAAAATATCTATTACTAATACATTTTAATGTAATTCAAATTTGCAATGCATTTTTAAAAATTAATTTAAATGTGTGTTTTGGCTGTACGTGGAAAAAAAGTGCACCGAGAATAATAATATTACTTTCTGAGTCATAAGATGACAAACACACTTTATTTTATATATGTAGAGATTTTATGACAGGGAATTTAACTTTATTTTTATTCGGATCGCTCCTTTCTAAACAGCAAGCATGACAATGACTATTCTATTCATAACTGTTAAAATAAAATTGCTTCTGAAAGATGAATATTAAAATTTAAAACTTTAAAACGCAAAGCATGTTCCATTTTTATTTTTTCAGGCTTTCAATATTTGATTTTAAAAATTGAAACTGAATCCAGAAATATCATTTACAAAGTTTTATCAAAAGCATCAAACAATCTGCATTCTGTTATTGCATAAAATATATTTAAAAAAGGTATGAAAATTTTATAAAACTAAAATAACTAACCACGTGATTGTATATAAATATGAGTTTAAGATTTATGAAGGTAACGCGAAGTGATCACCTAATAATAGTTAAGACATGTTTAACTGCCCTCAACAGAAAGCATGTGTGTGTGTGCGTGTTACTATAAAACAAAATCTAAATTACATTGAACTAATGTTTATGAGTAGAAGTCATTTCCAGTAAAAAAAAAAAATTAAAACTAAAATGGCATTCTTAGTTATTAATATATTTTCAAGCAAAATTGAACATGCAATAACAATTTACAAGCATACATAATTAGAGTAATGCAATAAATATTTACAAAACTGAATGCTCATTAATCACAAGAAAACATAAACACAAAAGCAATTATTAGTAAGTCTGAAAGCAAATATTTTTTGTATATATATATGTTTATTAGTATGTTAAAAAGTCAATTTTATTATTCAAATAATATTTTAGCATAAAATTGTGACTTAGCCATAAATCTCCAAATCCTAAGCAGCATTATCTTATCCTTTTGATGTGAAGTGATTGTGACTTCCCCTTAAACAGAGTCGGAATCTCTCAACACCTATATCCAGAGAAATCTGTTATCTACTTTACCTTCCCTTTCCATTCCCCAACCTAAGCTTTTCCATAATCTGCTCTAGCCCATTTCCACAACATAATCTTTGTCAACTCTATGGCCTTTATATCTAAATCACCATTATCTTTTCCCAAACCCAACATAAAAACCAATAACCCATTTTCTGTATAATCACTTTGTTCATATTTATTTTTCCATAACTTCATTATTTGTACCCTTTCTGCTTTCAAACATTTACATTTAATTAATAGATGCCTAATATTTTCTATGCCGTCCTTTCACAATTTGCAGACTAAATCACCCATATTTTTCCATTTATTATCTTGTTGCTAAAAATCCAGTTTGAGCCTTAAACAATAAACTACTTTCCTTGCTATTATCATAAATTAACTCGCACTCAATGTTCCGTTTATTTCTATTTATATTTAAACTCTTTTGATCAACTCGAACATTATTACTCCATCTATTGTTAAAAATTCAAATGTATTGATGTGGATATAATTTTTTTTAAAAATTTAAAATTAAAACTGAGCAAAAACAAATCTGTAATGTTTCTAACACGTTGAACTGATTATTGGATTTATATGACTAATATATACTATATATAGATTCATTGTTTAATTTATAGCTTGTACTTGAGCTAAGTTAAAAGACAAAAAAAATCATTTTTTATTAGAGTATTTTTTATGATTTCAATTCTACAACTACTAAAGTAATATTAAATATATGAGTTCCAAGCAGTGCATAATACTGTTTCTCAAAATTATTTTGAATCCTTACATAATTCAAGTGAAATTTGTTTTTATCAATTATAAAATCTTTTGTGATTCTTAGTTTATGGCTTCATTATTACATTTTTTTTTTGTTATGGATTTTACTGAATATTTATCCTTCTCATTTTTTTTTATAATCTACAAACTCAAAATATAATTGCAATTTATACGAATTATCCTTTTTATAATTTATTCCAATACTTGGATATAATCCATTATGCTAAAATCTTTTTTAAATTAAATTTGTTCATTCGTTTGTTTTGAGTCCAAAGTTTACTATAGATGAATTGTAATTATCTTTGTAGAAATTTTGAATAAAACTTATAGAAGTCTGATAACTGTAATTTGTAATATTTTTATTACCCTTTTTAAATATCAATATCACTGTTAATATTTTTGTCTTCTGATAGATGTTTATCATTCAGGAATTTTATATATAGTCTTGACAAAAACTTCTCTATTTCTTCATAGGATTTAATTGCATGTTATGGCTCTTCATTTAAAATGCCTGGTAATTTTAAAGATGTAAAACTCTTCTAAATATTTAATGTAATCCCTTTTTTTTTCTTTTAGTAATAGTTTCAGCTTTTTGACAAAAGTTTCCCTCTAATATTAAAATATTGTTTTATACTTTTGGAGTTTTATTTTTTTCTATTGCCTTTTTTGCCAAATCATAGTTATATTTTTTTAGTAGTAACTCTTTTTTACACTATTTAATGCAATTAGATCATTAAAAATATTTTCATATTCCCTTTTTTCCTCATACATTATCTTATTTCAATTGGTATTTAATGATGAAATGCCAGTTATCTTTATAGCAATTCTTAATAGAATATCATTTATTGATCTCTCAAATCTTGAATCAACTTCAAAACATTAATATTTTTTTAAAATGATTTGTAAGCTCTAATTTAAATTTAATGCAATTTTTTGAGCATTAGAAATATCAACTATTATTACAGTATTTCTTAGTAGTTTTGTCTCTCTAGATTTGCATTAATATAGGCTGATCACCAACACATATTGACCAACATAATGAGTTTTTTTGATTTTTATCTCTGAATGACAAAGAAATACCATGATCTTTCTTCTCAGTTTTTGGGTTATCATTTTATTGGAAATTATATACTGAACTTTTTTCATCAACCACATGAATTATTAAATATTTTTTAGAAAAATTCATATTTGTTTTATTAAACCCTCCAAAATACATTCAATAGATAATTATAACACATAATTTAATATAGAACACAATGTTTGAAGTGACTTCCAGGTATTTCTGTTTTGGCCTGACTAATGAAAATATTAGCATCTGAATTCAATTATCTAACCTATAGCTTCATGAATATTGAGTTTAATATGATAATCTAACTAATTAAGATATTTTAAAAATCTTAGTCAATAAAAAAAATATATATTTATCTAGTAGGATGCTATAAATTGGACCATTATTTTCAACTCATAATAATTCAATATGAATGATTTATTAATTAGTAGTGTAGTTCCAATATTAACTAATTATATATAAATATATAATTACTTGAAGTTCACATATGTTGTGCATTAAATATGTATTACATACTTGAAGAAACTAATAATAAATTTTTTTACAATTATGTTGAAAACTATTTACATTAGTACTACTATAAGTCAGTGTGGCCATCACTATTCCATAGATTTACATTGGTATTTTTGATCACCTGAAGTTTACCCAGATTATTATTACAAGGACTTCATCTGGATTTCAATTGCCTTCTTACATTTATTTTATCAACACAGATTTTATTTATTTTTCTAATCATCTTCTTCTAATGAATTTACAACTGCTCTAATTTGTCTGTTCTAATTTTCTGGCTTCGGAAAGCAAAATTACTTTTATCTCTGTTTAATGCATTTAAATTAATTCTGTTTATAAGTTACTTATTGCCATTTGTTATTTAGATTTTACTAATTACTTTGCTTTGCATTTATACAATTGTTTATTAAATAAATTTAAGCTAATAAGTAATATATGTTATTTTCTATATACTGCACTATAATATATATGTGCATGTATATGTTTGTGAATGAGCATTCACACAGCATTTCTCCTCTGTCTACTAAGAATTATGATCTCTCTATGATATCAGTTAATTTATATGTTGATTGTTTCCTATTTCTCTTCTATTTTTCTTTGTTAATGTAGATGAATTTTTTAAGCTTTACTAGGTTTTATTTTCATCTGGCTTTCACTTGCTGTTTCTAATACTTTTACTTCTGGGCTTTTCAAAAGTCTAACAGCAAATGTGATTACTGTGAACCATTTAATAATTCAAGGATGTTTAAAGTGTTAATATTTTCTATTATTCATTCTATAGATACAGTGTCAAATAAATTTTTTTGTTCATCCTCTGTATTCAAACTAGTTGGGGCTTTGGATAAAGTAGATTTAATTGATGGAATCAAATATGTGCTCTTTTACCTTCAAAGACATTTTAGTAATTATTGTATATTTAACAATGAAAGACAACATAAAAGCAGAAAAATTCATTGAAATTAAAACTATGTCATCTTGGAAAGAATAATACACATATTTATGTGAGTCATTAACATTTTCCAAAGTCTTAGAAAATATTGCAATTGTCCTTGAATTAAAATGTACAGTTATTAAAATGGGCAATAAAATAATTTAAACAGAAAGTTTGGGTTTTCATTTAAAATGAAAAAAATAAACAATTGAAAATATACTATACGTACTCGTGAATGATATTATATCAAACGAAGATTTGCTGAATGTTTTAACTGATATAGATCAAGCATGTTACATCCAATTGCAATGAATAAATATTCTATTTGTACACTGTTTGAGAGAATTGGACAAAGTTGTCTTGTATCTCTTAACACATCATGGTCTTAAAATTGTGATCAAAAGAAGTGCCAATTCAAAGTCTCATATTGAAAACAATAATAATATGATAGGAGAGGGTGGTGAAAGAATAGATAAATTTCAGCAATCCAATTATAACAATTTGTCAAATGTGATTTAATTTATTGATTGCAATTCTAAAGACATAATAAATCAAGAAATTGAAAATTTTTTAAATCAATGTTAATCTATCTATTTTCATTGTTTAACTGACGTCCAAAAAAATCAATACACAGTCCTAACTGCTTAAATACATGACCATCTGAATTATCCTCTGAGAATGAGATAAAATCATTTAAAATAAACACAAATCAATTCTATAAAAAAGGAAGACAAAACATAAAAATAAAAAACAAAAAGAATTCTATAATTCAGATAATGAGACAAAAGAAAAATAAGAAAATTCAGAGACAAAATAAATTATCAAAAACACAGTTTTCAACATGTCTGGCCCAAATAAGTATAAATTCATCACATTCTTTACTAGAATATCATTTGTTGTATTAGCAATTACGAAGAACAAAATTTAGTCACAGTATTGAGACAAGTATTTTTAAAGTGTTATCTAACTATTGGAATACCCCTTTTTTTTTAAATAATTGTCCTGCAAGATTGTTATTTTAATCAATAAAGAAACAATGTCTGGATCAGCAACTACACTGGAAGAAACTACACATATAATCAAATATCTAGGTATTTTAAACATTAAAATTTTTATTTGTGTATATTATTCATTCCTGATAGAAAAAGAAACTGGGAAAGTAATCAAATTCGAAACTACCTTTCAATGAATCAGGCCCATACATCATAATAAGCGACTTTAGCTTGCAAGTGAAGTATTTTCTAGACAAATTAAATCAATATCTATTATTATATAGTATGGATACCTCAATAATTTTCAAAAATATATATTTATTTTCAAATAGTACTTCATCAATATTAATTGATCATGTAATCTTTTTGTCCAATCTCTAGATAAATGCTAAATTCACTATCACATGAGTATTTTTCATTGATTATAATATGGTTGAAGTGATTTTAATGCCAAATGTGATAAAATAAACAAATTTCAATACAAATATTAAGGGGAAAAAAATCCATCTAATTTACAATCATATACGGATGATCTGTCAAAAATTATTATTAGTGATTTTAATTTTAGAATATCAATTGATATACATTCAATAAATAAATTTATATGATTTTTACTCTATATCAATCAAATTATATCAAAATATATTCCATCAGACTATATTAGATATACACAGACATATTTAAAAAGATACTTTTATCAGTTAACAATAGTGAAAAAATTACCAGAGTAAAAAATTACTGTAATAAATTATATGACATTTTCCAAACAGATATGCAGATATTTAAATTCAGAAATATAATTGCATCATTTAATATGCTGGACTATATAACTGAAATATAGCCAGACAAGATTATATTATTCAAGAAAAATTCACACACTAAAAGAACAAACTGGTAACATTTTAGTTGGAAATAAGGTTGATTATGCAATTTGAAAATATTTCAAACATCTACACTATAATAATAATAATTGAAAAATTTAGATTTATCTCAGTAATCTTTCACTTACATTAAAAATGTGATTGAATAATAGACAGAGTAAAACCTGCAATAATATTAGTATTTGAAAATATATCTTATTTATATAAATCCTTGAAATATCCAATAGCTAATCACTTGACAAGTTTCTTTAACTCATTGTGAAAAAGACCAGCTATTAACAAACAAATATTGCTTATGACTGTGAAGAATTTTGATACTATAAGTCCATTTATGACTTATTTAAGATCTATAACTGCAGAAGATATACATACTATACAATATTGTTAGATAAACTCCAACCCTTTTTAACAAATAAACTACTGCCTGTCCACTATTCTATCTCAGGAAACATTTACCATGAGGTTGCAATATGTGAAAACAAAATTGTTTTTCAGATATGTTTACAGTAAAGATTAATCTTAAAATGCTTTTGACCCTGTTAATCTTAATTATTTAGCTGAATAAATATATAATATTATTCTGGAGAGAAGAAAATTTAGTTCTTTTACATGAACTAATAAATTATAT
This sequence comes from Epiperipatus broadwayi, assembly GCA_028023455.1. Classification (NCBI taxonomy): domain Eukaryota; kingdom Metazoa; phylum Onychophora; class Udeonychophora; order Euonychophora; family Peripatidae; genus Epiperipatus; species Epiperipatus broadwayi. Next base: position 5,771,422 of record JAQFVV010000019.1, read on the forward strand.
TAAAAGTAGATCAGCAATAATAAAACGTTCACAAGACTCTCACCAATATTTCACATGACAAAATGTTTTGCCTGATGATCTCTTATTTCTCTTACTTTATTTGCTATCTACATTTATACACTCTTAAGAGGTGATTATTTGACAGTTTGGATCACAACTAGAAAGACAAAGAAATATTCTTGCCTATATTGATGAAATTGTGATAATTACTAGAGCAATTTCTAATATTTTTATTATTAAAAAATGCTTTAAAATATTTTCAAGAATAATTGGATCAAGGAGACCAATCTTCAGCAAGGCAAATATTAACATTGAAAAAATAGTCTACCAATATTTTCAATGTACCAAGAAAATTGCTTGGCATTCCAATATGTAGTTCAACACTTAGAAAATTTTGAGTAAATATAAGTGCCACCCAAGAACAAAAATTAAAATAGTTAATTTTATTCTCAAACATGATTCGACATAGTATACAACTTGATGCAGAGTACCCAATATAACATTAACATGCATTAATAAATATACTTATTTATGGCGAACAGGGCCAAACTTCTACCATAGATTTGTCTAAGAATGTCAGATAGAAACAATGCTTTTGAACTAATTGAAGTTATTTTGTCCATTCATAAAAGTTAATTCATTTGGAAGAATATGTCATAAATCTTTATTGGATATCAACTTTCCTGTCAGTCATCTGATACAATAAAATTGGAAAAAACATTATATTTGTTGACATACATACTAGCCTATTTAGATATAAGAGATTACATGAGAAGACATAATAGAATTCAAATGTCATACAAAGTCATGGTAACAAGTGGAAATTCATTTCTCTATAAAACTATTAGAAAATATGATACTGGATGAATAATTAACTTAGACATGTATCAAATTTCTGCATGGTCTGACACAATTTATAAATTATGTGATCAGATGAAAAAAATTGTACATATTGCAGTATATTGTCTCTTTTTAACTAAAAGATCAAATTTAATTCTCTTTAACAGCCCATTGAGCAAAATGTTGATATCAAGATTTTTGATACTTAACAAAAAGACAGCAAGACCTACATTATCACTTCTGAGATTTATATGACTAACAAGATGTAAGACATTTTTCCAAAGCAAACATTATTATTCTGCTCAATAATTCTGTGAATACTCATAAAAATTGTTTATAGAAACTTAATGTATCTACCAAAATAATATTTTTAATATGACCACAGGATTTATTTAGCTCATAGTAATATACCATAATCTTAAATGAAATGCAGATTTGCAATTATACCATCACAATGAAGAATGATTTCTATGTCATAATATATTTAAGTACTTATGTTGAGAGTCATACAGTAATAATAATAATAATAATAATAATCAGTAACATATAGCAATGTTTTTTAAATAATTTTATTAAAATTGAAAAATCAGTTTGTATATTTGTTAACTTTTGATCTTTTTCAAGTTAGAAGGAAATTTTAAAATCAAGGTTTAATATATTTAAAATCAATAGAATTGCTTGACAATTTGTATATAAATAAATTATACCAGCCTAATCCATTTGAAACACTTATCTTCTCACTATGACAACTAGTTTTATAGATATAGAACATAGGGCAGGAAAATATTAAAACTGTTTAATAACTTCACATAATGGTCATGAGAGGGCAGTGTAAATATTTTTCAATTTAATAACATTTCTTAAATTATTTAAAATGCTTAATGTATATATCATATTTAGTATGTGTACATAATTATATATGCATAATAAATCAATAACTAAGTTTTCTATTTAAAAATGTTTGATAGTTTTTATTTTTATTTTAAAACAGGTTGTTTTTAATGAAAAAGTTAAACTAGAAACATAACATCATTTAAAATGATTGCAAAAAGTTAAAAAAGAAAACTTGCAATAATTATTTTAAACAATGATCTTGAATTTTCTTTAAAACAACTATATATATATTGTAACTATATATTTAACTCATGGGTTAGATATATAATTTAAAACATTAAAAATTTTATATATATAAGATTATAAGAATTTTTTATCTATACTATTATAATAAAAACCTTAAGTTATGTGTTTCAATTGTATAAATTAAACAGATAGCCTATTTAGTTAGCAGTTATTTAAAAAGTTATCATAGATTATTTAATATTTACTTGAATGAATAAAATTAATATTTTGAAATTAAAGAAGAATTAATCTAGAACTCACTATGTTTCAAATATATGTAATAGATAGTTATTTTATCACTGTCTGAAATGGTTAATTAACTTTGTCAGGATTTTTAGTTCTTAATTTTTTAAAAATAGTTTTAAAGTAATAGTTATAATTTATTAAATATCAATGTATGTGAAGGTATTTAAAATCAGAGTTTAAAGATAGTAAGTAGTAATGACTAAGATTAGTGTTAATTTTAAATTAGTTTTAAATATTATTAACAAATTTATTTTTATTGCATTAAAATTGTTACCTTTAGTGTGCATATGTGTGTAAATATTTAGTGCATGCAAATAAAATATTCAAAGTTGAACAGATTTATTAAAAGTAAGTTTATTTTTTAAATGGGCACATTTAAGCAGTTTTTAATTATTACAAAAATAAGATTTTAAACAATACATGAGAAAGAGTGAAAAAATGGGTATTTAAATAAAAAGAATGTTTAATCTGATAATAAATAGATATTTTTATTAGTATTTAATAAATAACTTATTGAAATAATTAAGCTATATTTAAAAAGTTCATTTTCAGTCTAGACATTCACATGATCTAATCATCTGGATTGATAGAGTTCAAAGTCAGATCAATTAACAAGATAAAAGTACACTAGTAATTTAATTATTATAATGTATACCAGTAGAAAATTGGTTTAAAATACCAGAAATGCAGTAAAAAAATCTTGATGTGCATAGGTATATAAAAAACATGAGAATCTTAATTTAATTTTTATTATAAAATTTTAACTTCACATTCATTTTGAATTAACTGGTTTTATTTAATTTTTTTTCTTAAAGTCAACTTAAAAAGTTTAAGTTTTATATTTTATTTTTGTTATGCCTGAATAATAAAACCAAAAGTTATTCATCACAGTATTTCCCCTGAAAGCATATTTTCAACTGATTTATCAAACAATACGTTTAAAAGGATGCTAAATTTTTTTAATGTATTTTAAAAGAAGCCAAAGGAAATGAGAATTCATGTAAAGAAAAGTATGTTGTTTCATTTTTATATAAATATTAGCCAAATTCTGAACTTATGCTATATATCCATTTCCAGCAAGTTTTAACTAACTTTCAATTAGTTATTAATACTAATTATTGTTACTAAAATAGTCAATATATGTATATCAAGCTAAGATATACAATGATGTACTTTTATAACAATATTAAGTCTATAAAAAAGCAGTGACATTTATTTAGAATTTTTTTACAAAATTACAAAAGACACAATTTATGAAAATCAACCTCTTAATTATCATAAGGAAAAGACTATCCAGATTGTTTCATGTTAAAGCAAATAAATCAATAGTTTTTTTAAATATCTGATTGTTTCAAACATGTTTTATACTTATAAAAGGAATAAAAAAAATTAATTTGTGGCATCATAATTAATGTCGATTAAAATGTCCACTTATAATAATGATGATGATAATAATAATAATAATAATAATAATAATAATAATAATAATAATAATAATAATAATAATAATAATAATAATGCTACTGCTACTACTTTATAAAGAGCTATTTATAATTTAAATTATCCTTCTAATTATTACTCATCTGATTTAAGAAAAAACTGTTTACTATTAGGATTATCGCTGTTAGCTCTCATGAGTATTTTGAAGTTGTTAAGTTTTATTGCAAATATTTTATTTTAAATCATCAACTTGCCAGCTCTATCTTAATGAATAACTGTGTGTGTTATTATAATACTTCAAGAAAAAACAAAGGTCTTGCGTTGTTAGCCGAGAGGTATCGCAGCCGCCATACAAGCAAGTAGTTGGTTGCAGATGGTTGTGGGTTCGCGTCCCGGCCGATGCTATGACACATGAAAAAAAAAACAAAGAAAAAGGACTTGAACCAAGACATAATTTTCTTACCAGGGAAATAACTTTTAATTTCTAATATAAAAAAAATTATTATAATGTATATATTTTTGTTTGATATATTTAAAAATTATTATTAGTATTACTAATTATATCATAAATATGTTTATGACTAAGGTTATTTAAGAAATGGAAATGGTAAAACACGTGATAAAAAGTGTTTATGTTGTGAGTTAGTTTTATTATTCCAGAGTTTTCTAAATGATTATTTAAAAATTGTATAAATGATTGTACCCAGGGATATAATAGCCTTTTGTATATTTATGAAAAATATTTTATGAATTAAAGTAATTATAAATATCAATATGAGTGTGAGAATTTTAAATAGCTTATAAGGAAAGTGTTGTCACCATTATGCAATACTAGTTTTGTCAGTATACATATAATGCTAAACCAAGTGATTGAATTATATATCTTTTGCATATGAAAGCAAGATGAATAATCATTTGTATGTTTATTACTATTATTAGCTTCATGTTTTTTATTCTTAGTAATATCATTTTGAAGCAATTTTAAGTGGTTATTATATTACTTTTATATATATTTAGCCCCTCCATAAAAGAGAGTGTGGCTCATCTATTCATCAGCACTGGTTGCACATAGTACTGGTTGTTCATTTATATTGTTACTAGTTTATAATTCCCTTATTCACTTTGCCTATAATTTCAATATTGGAGTATACTTTTAATGTAAATACACAAGCATGTTTAGCTTTATAATTTATTATTAGTTCCACTATAATTTATTTTAACTTTAACTTAAGTATATTATCAGTGTCAAGCATAGTTATTTCCTTACCCCAACATAGATATTGTTAATACCATGTGTTTTATATTGCATATTAATTGTTGCTATCATATTACCATCTATTAAGTATCTCTACACTGATTTCAATATTATTTTTGATTAAGAAAAAAGTGTATAATATCTCTTAGTAGCATGGATAAAGGTATATAGGTATATTGCTTTATCTTATGGGTATTGGGTTTGAAATAAAGACCGTATTTAATATATAACAGAACTCTTGGGGATTAAATATAATATATGTGATAAAATTGGAGAAATGGTTTTGAGAAAGGTACACCATTGTATTAAATTGTTAATATTTATAAATATAGTATAGTATATTTAAATAAATAATAATGATTATCATAAATAAATATTTCTATTATTTGGATTATTATATGTTATAAATAAATATTTTTATTATCAATTAAATACGTTTTTGTTTCATGCTATTATGACATTATGACATTTCAATGGTCACATGGTGTATATGCATTCGTTTTGCTTAATAATTATTTAATTATTCTACCTGCATTCTTAAAAGATATTATTTACTTCATTCAAATTCAATTATTATAATAGTTGGAAGCATAAAAAAATACCCATACTGCCTTTTATGTTATTTTGATATTGCTTATTCAAATTTGCATCAGAAAATATAAGATTTCTGCATTTTAAAGTCAGTAGAACTGAAATAGTTCTATTTAAATAATTGTAAAATATTTAGAAACGTTTTTCAAGGTAACAATTATATATTACTTAAGTGTTAGAGTACTCTGTTATTACGTAATTTCATTTCTATTTTTTTAAAAATACTAAGATTTCAAAATAAACTAAGAGAAATATCAAATGTTTCATGTCTTGCTTAAAAATAATCATCATATTTTCTGTTAAGAAGTTAAAGTACTACCATTAATATTTTGTTCTCCATTTTATTCTCAATTTGAACTCTGAGATCATGATATTTTAAACTTGCAAAAGAACCTATATTTGGAGATAAAGATATTCTAAGTCATAAGATAAGATATTTAAAATTGAACAAAATCTATATTTGAAATAAATATATTTTAAGATATAAAGTATTTAAAAAAGATATTTTAAGGACTAAGATAAGATATTTTGAGTTATAAAAAAACCATGTATTTTAATAATTATATTGAATCATGGTATTGTCTATAAGAGAACTCATACTCTAGTATTTTAAAAATCCATGTTATATTATGCCTGTTTGTCCAACCTTTGATTGTTAGCCATTGCATCTTTATTTGGACAATATTCTGTAATCATTTGGGTGAGTTATGTAGTATGGTTTTTGCCTTTGCCAATATGCCAGCTTTTGATCAATTATAAAGTACTGATCCATTTGCTGAGTTACAATATATATATATATATACTGCAGAAATATCTAATGACTTATATGTACTATATGTAAGGTATTGATTTAAAGTAAAAGTATATATATTAAATGAAGTTCATTTACAATATATATGCATGTATTATTATGTACACCTACTAAATATGATATATACATAAGGGGTATTCATGTTAACCTATAGAACAAATATAAATATATATACTGTAACAGACACTCAATCCATCCCAATCACAGAGGGCACCACCAGATAACTATGACTCTGGAAAATTTATTTACTGTGATCAAATGAATGAGGATGATGGTTTGCACCAATTAGATTCAGGGAGAAACAAGAGATCTTAAATATTGTTTGGATAATTGAGAACTAACAGCACTAAGACAAACATCAGCCAAATTAAGTTTAAATACATTTTAAAATTTTATTTAAAAGAGATATAAATTATAAAATAAAAGTTTATAACACAACAAATAGGATTATTTCAGGCATGTACCAGAAAAAATAAAATTCAATGCTCTGGCAGACAGTCTAATCTTCTAATAGAGAATTGAAAAGGGAGAGAATAAATTTCTTTCAGCAGATAATTCCCCACAACACTGTTTTCATTCACAGATATGAAAACAATATATTCTTGAAATAAATCAATGAAACCAGTGCCGGCAAGCATTTCTTGGCCTGGAAAATGTGTTGGGACCAGAAACATCATATTGCTGGTAGAAGCTGCATCTTACACTAGATTTAAAGCAAAGATGATTGATTTACCTTAAGAACAAAAGAAAAATATGATTAATACATCAGAGTATAAATTATAAAAATGGAAAGAAATTTATGTCTCCAATTTAATGAAATAATAAACTTAGAAAATACTCTGATGTAATGATTTTAAATTACTAAAATATTAAATCTATATAAAAAAAAAAGAAAACAGACATTTAAATCCGGTGAATCCCCAACCAAACGAGTGTCCAAAACAAATAATAATTAGAAGTCTCAATAGGAGACAAGTAAATAATTAGAAAACCAGTTATGTCTGCCCAAGCATTTCAAGAAAGTGAAATAATTACAATTACCAATAAATTTACAAACCAAGTTCTGAGTACATGCACTGATAAAATTTAAAGTCACTCATAAAGGCAAAATAAATCTAGCAAGCAAATATAAATGCTGACATAGATTTTTGTAAATTAAATTATCAGAGAGTGCATATGAGCAGAAAATATTAAAACATTAAATGCTTTAGCAGAAAGGTTTCTTTCACTATAATTTATAAAAGAGAATTAATATTATCTTCCTGCTGGTGATTTATAAAAGAATAACAATCCTAGTTTCCTGATTCAGAGATATACGAAAATATACGGTCTTGCAGGAAATCGATGAAATGGCACCAGCGAGCATTTATTGCCCTGGAATAATGCATCCAGACAAGAATGTCATATTGTCAGTAGGAGAGCCATCTGATATACTAACTTTAAAGCAATTTGGGGTCGATTTATGTGCAAGACAAATGAAAAATATATTTATGATCTTACATAGTCTAGAAATTAAGAAAAGAAATCTCTAACTACAGAAAACCAGAACAATAAACATGATTAACTGCCAACCAAAAAATTTTGTGGTTTGCAAAAAGCACAAACACACTAATTTAAATCAATAAGTGGATAATAAAATAAATACAGGTGAGCTAATTTAAAATTACACAAGACTGCTAAAGCACTTATAAAAAGTTAGGCATATAATTAGAAATATATTAAGCATATAAAAATACAAATTCACTAGACACTCTCTGATAAATAAAATTGAAAGCAAACATGGAATCTTAAAACTGAGATTCCAAGACACATTATTAATACAATGAAAAGCAAATACAGTGAATAAATAGAAAGTTAAATAATTATAAAGACTACAAATTTATTAGATTAAGTGGAGATTTAACTAAAAGAACTTACCCTGGCAAGAATAAAAGAAAATATTTACCTTATGGTAAAGCAAAGTTTGCATATTTTCAAGGAGTGCACACTTTTATTTAAGTTCATATATCAGGTGTTTTTATAATGGCAAGTATAGAGGCATAGGGAGATCTGGTTTATTTTAGACTTTTAGAGCATGACTGAAGAAGAGCTGGAAGGTGTGGGTCCATCTTTTGGGTTAAGCTAGCAAACCATGTTGGAGTTTAGAATACATAATGCAGTGGGTTTGGACATTATGAAGAAACAAATCTTGTAACAACTGCAAAACTTTTTTCTTTTAAAAGAAATTAGCAATTGAACTGCTAATGTTACCAATGCTGAATGAGTCACTTAGATTATCTTGTTGCAGCCAAGAATATAAAACTATTGTCCTAAAATTTGTGGGGTTATTTATACCATGCTACATTTCCCATGAAAACTTTTTTTGTTGTCAAATTCTACACCTTAGGGCAAGGCAAATCTCAATCTCCTGCTCAATCTAATAAAAAATGCCAACCAGGAATTATTTTAAACAATATAACACAAAATTAAATCTCCTTTTTTAGAATGAACTTAGAAATGATTAAAATAAAAGAGACAGGAATATAATTAACAAGCTTGCTTCCCTTTAATCAAATTGATTAAAAACAAGTGGTGAAAGAAAACTATTTTAAAATCAATTATATAAAAAAAAAACTAAAATGTCCTATTTGAAATGTAAATGAGTATGTGATAAATACACATACTCGAATAAACAATTTCTTTAAAAAATAGCTTATGCTTTCAATTTAGAAAAAACAAAAATTATTTCTACTTTTGGAAATGATCTTTGAAATGGATACTATCCGGTTCAATATATATATATATCAACTATAAGTGGCCAGTCATTTTTAGGTACAATATAGTTTTACATTTTTATTTACTGTGCCAATACTAAAAACTTAAAAATAATAAACCTATTTTTTAAAAATAATAAACCTATTTTTTATATATTAAATGCTTTTATTGACTGTGCACTAAAAAAAAAAAAAAAATTATTTATTTAACCACAATTGAAGTTTTTAGATTTAACTTGAAATTAAAGCATGGAGGGTCCACAAATGAATTAAGTCAACTTTTATTTTTTATATCAAGTTATTGACTTAAATAATTTCCACCACCCCCTGCCCCAAACTTTTATTTCAAATTAAATCTAAAACCTCCAATTGTGGTTAAAAAAACAATTATTTTATTTCTTTTTAATGCAGAACAGTTAATATAAATCTTTTTATCTCTATTATAATATGTAACTGTTTGAATAGGAAACAAATTTATTACTTGATATGTATAAATTATTGTATATAGTAAAACAAACTTTATTTAAAAAAAAAGTAACTGCTTCTAGATGTCTAGTATAAAACAGTTTTAAAATATGAAAATTTGCAACTAATAAATGTCATATTTTTTGTCAATAAATAAACAAAATACCATTGTATAATTATAAAATAACCATTTTCATTTTCTTCCAATTTAATTTTTATAAAAAATTACCTGTAAAATAATATAATTTTATGAATAGGTTTTATATTGTGATACCTCAATTGTGTTTTACTTCATTTAATTTTTACAAAATGAGGCAGTCCCTGAACATGGAATTCTAAAATGCAAACCCTAATATAAGGGTCTCATTTGGATGATCTCAAGGGTAATGCATCTTAGATGGAATTTTGGATAACTCTTAAGATAATTGATCATATTATGATCAGTATGCTGTATCATAAAAAACATGATTTAAATATAATGCCATCTACATGTGCATAAAAGAATGCTATTTTTGTGGGTGCCAAGCCCATGGTTAAATATATTATTTTACTAACTATCTACTTTAAATATATTGCCAAACTTAGAATTTTTGATGAAATTAACATTCTTTTATTATTCTTTAGTTCAATATCATTACTAGAGTATGTCTTTGATATTATTGGAGGGAAGAACATAAAACTACAATCAGAAATTAGATTACCTCCACGAACATAAGATTTGCTCAAGTTATTAATCTTTGTGCTAATTTTTTTATATTAAAAATTTAGTATGTGATATTCAAAACAGATTGTGATTACTGTTTTTCTGAGAACAATTTGAAAAATTTCTGGTTAAATTTTTGATAAATTTCATTTAAAGAATCATTGATCAGGCAAAAATTACCTTGTTTTGAGTATCTTAGAGGTAATTAAAAAATCTATAGTACAAAGAACAATTGATAACAAAAAAAAGAAAACAAATGCTACAAATAACTATCATTACCACATTGAGAAGTTGAAAAAATTAGTTTCATATGAAAAATTGGAAGAATATCAATATGTGGTCTCCAGAATAGAAGTTAACAGATTAATATGACATAACTAGAATGTTTAGTCCACTATACCAAATAGCAAATAAGTATTTTTTAAATATTTGTAACATATATTTTAATGCAAATGAATAGTTTTCTAAAATACAAATGTGTTGCCTTTGTTCACTTCACAATAGCTACAACAATGTTTGATCACCACATAGTTTCATTTAAAACATAAAAATCTTTTTAAATGCTTTTATTGAAGTTGGCAAATTTGTTTGTTTGCTTGTTAACTATTGTTTTTAAATTATAATGAAATTTTAAAATAGAGTTTTAATATACTTAAATTAATAGAATTGCTTGAAAATTTGTATACAACTAAATTATATTAACCTAATCCATTTGAAATATGTATATTTTCAGTATGTCAATTAGTTTCATAGATATGGAACAGATGGTAAGAAAATATTGAATAATTTCACATATCACAGTTAACAAACCTTGATCTGTTTTCAATTATGATTGTGAAATGGCAGTATAAATATTTTTTTTTCAATTTAATATTTTTAACCATTTTAAACTCTTAGTGTATATAGCATATTTAGTATGTGTGCATAATTATAAATGTATACTAAATCAGTAACTGAGTTTCCTATTTAAAATTGTTTGATAGTTTTTATTTTAATTTTAAAACAATTTTTAAAAAAAGCTAAACTAGAATACTGGCATTATTTAAAATAATAGCAAAAAGTTAAAAAAGATAATTCACAATAATTATTTCAAACAATGATCACATAATTTTTTTCTTTAGCATTTTTTTTAAAATAACTGTTTTAAAATAAAAACTATCAAACAGTTTTAAATAGAAAACTTAGTTATTGATTTGCAGAAATATCTAATGAATTATATACATTATATGATGATGAATATATAATCTTTATAAAAGTGCTTTTGATTACTTAAATGGTAATCATTATCAACTATGGACAAAATACATTCTATTAAAGTTAATCTAGAACTTACAGATTGATTTAAAATATTAACAGATTTAGATAATCAAACAGATTCAATAAAAGAATAATTGCTATTGTACTAAAATTTAAATTACAAATAATAGTACAATAAAAGCAGGAATTCAGTAAAAAAATTTAATTGAAACAAAGCAATGTGGAAGAAAATAAAGGAGTTTAACAATATTTAAAAACTAATGATTTTGAAAAACTAAAATTCTGGAATACTATAAAAATAATATGGAAAAAAGTCAATAACTTAAGAAAATATAATTGCAAATTGACATTGAAAGTTATAAAAAAGAGAAAAACTCTTAAAGATATAAAATAACATCTTAATATGAGAAGAAACGTTGTTTAAGCAAAATGACACTATTACTATAATAAAATCACCTGTACAACTACAACAAAATATTTTGAAATAAATATTTTAAATAAAGAAGTGAGTGATGCAGTTAAGTCTATAAAAATGATGTAGCTCTAGAAATGGTGAATTTATTAATTATACTCAAAAGAAGCAAATGAAAATATATTGATAAATTGTTAGCAAAGCTACATACCAAATGCCTTAATCATAAAAATAGGATGGAAAATTTCAGTAGTGATATTTAAAAAAGTTAAAAAACAGATATTAAAAACTATAATATATCAATATTTTATTGGTTCTTTAATTGATTTTTGTAAAGATCAATACAATTCATATACAGAGATCATTAGACTCAAACCAATCAAAAAAAAGTAAGTAACCAGATTTAAAATTAATTATAAAATAGTATATCCAAGTATTAAAATAGTTGTAGAAAATGCCAAAAGACTCATTATTTTTGCATTTGGATTGAAAATTATGAAAGGCATGTTGACATTCTGACACATCAAATATAGATTCAGAATATTTTTGAGTTTTGAAGGGAAAAAAATAAAACAATAATAGTAATTAGATTATTTGTTACTCTAAGAATATTAATATTAATAAGAGTTATGAATGAAAAATGAATAACAATCATAAATATTTTAGTCAGATTATTAATACAAAAAAACCCACAATGAACAAAAGGAATTGAATTAAACTTCAAAGAGATGTGTATGTAGAAATATCTTAATATTAAAAGTAAATGTTTTTGTTTGTGAAATGAAAGTTTTATAATAAATATATTTTGCTAGCAATTGCTTATTCATCTGAGACTTGGATACTTATCAGAAAAGTGATACTTCAAATCATAGACCAAAATCTGGAATATGTATGTTGGTATAAAAGGATAGAAAAGAATGTACATAGTGAGGAATCAATCAAATATTATTGGCATCATTGAAAGTATTAATAAATTGAAATAAACCTGGGCTGCAGTTATTAGTAAAAGAAATGATAGTAGATAAATATTTGAAGTTTTAAGTTGGGAATGTTTTGATGAATGAGGTAAAGAAGTTTTCCAAGGATGATATGAAAAAGTTAGGCTCTGGAATAAACAATGTGGATTAAATTTGGAATGACCTTCTACTTCATTTACAATTGATTAGTAATATTTGATAATGATATTGATAGTATTAAAAGAGTGTGCATTCACTATTGTAAGGTTTTTATTTTGTTTTTAATTATCATCTTTACACTTTTAAATGTAAATGTTAAACTTAAATCAATATATAACATTAATGTGTTTTTATTTAAATTCAATTTTTATTTTATATTTCCTTTTTTAATTATAGAGTTTATTCATTTTTTTTAAAAAGTTACAAACAGTAAAGGTCAACTACATTTTAAAGTTAATCGATTTATATTACTTTTTTTTAAAACTGTGTGTAAATTAGTAATTAAAATTTAAAATGCAGCAAACTACTATTTCTTTAATAACAAAAAAAAATAATGATTAATCAAAGTATTAATAAATTTATAATAATTTATTGAGTTTAAGAGATATAATAATTTTCAACAGTAATATATTTAGCATTTTAAAACATCTAAAAACTATTAGTTAAATGTTCTTAAATTAAAAATGAGACAAAAAAATATTGTTTTTTTTTTTTTTGCCTTTAGAAGATTTTTGTATTTAATGCTAATGTTATAAATAAATTATAGTAACTTTGTGTGTTTTATAATGGCTTCACTTTTTTTCATTGTTATCCAGTTACGTAAACTTTCATTTAAGTCACTGATTACTAGCACTTACGATAAAGGAACTAAATAAATAAAATAATAAGTGTTTTGATTGCTCAGGATTTCTTAAGAAATTCAAGTATTGAAAATGACAGTGACAATCCATGGTCTCCAGAATCTCACATTCTACAACTGTAATATATCATGTAGGGTAAATTAAACTATTATTTATTCAAATTAACAGTCTCTTTGCAATATATGAAAACGCATCTGTTTCATTATTCATTCGCTTAAAGGCATTTTCATAATTGTAATAATAGAATTTAACCAAGCATTATGCACTTTTCTAATAAATTAAATTAACTTATTATATGACTATAATATAATCGTTTGAACTTTAACAAAGCAGTTCCTATCTTTCTGTTTTCAGTATCTGACTTTCGCATCCCCATATTATTACAAGAAACTTGAACTATTATGACTCTTACTTTTTTAAAATAAATATTTAACTAAATATACTTATTTTATAATAATTATCATATTCATATTCAATGACTTGTTAATAAATACAAGTATAATTAGTTTATTTTAAAGTATTTTTTATTAATTTAGAATGTTATTTGTTAAAAAAACAAAAACAAATTAGTAATCATTAATAATAAAATAAATAATTGTATGAATATTTATTTAAATCATGTGGTATAAAACACACAAATGGCAGGTTGAATATAGCAAATGTATTCAGATATATTAATCTTTAACTGAGGTTTAAAGGTTATACCTATGCTAGAGATAATATCTAGTTTCGAAAATGATTAGTAATAATCATTATTGTATTTACCTGAAATGAATGGCGTCAATGTTATGAGTGGAGGGAGTTGGGGGTTTGACAATGGTAAATGAAAATGTAACCAATATATTCACTTGGTAGAACAGATTTTTTTATCTTAATTAGATGAAAGTGTATTGAGGAAGCTTTAATAGATAGCTCTTGAGTGCTAAATTGCATTCAGTATAATTATTACAAGATAAATTTAGATAATTGTTGTTTAAATTTATCTTATTAAACAAATTTAATATACAAAATTAACAAAGCATATGCCACACTTGAATGAGAAGCTATAAAGATACACAAAAATTATTACATGCTAAGCACTTTCGAGGTCTTTTCCTCATATTCATAGCGGTACTGTGAGCTGCAGAACGAAAAAACAGGGCAAGGGAAACAAAACAGTATGCAAAGCATATGCAAATGAACTAGATAGTCCAACATTTGGAGATGTCAAAGCAGGTATCTCGTCTATTAATGGAGTTAATTGAACCTACTCAGACTCCCCATGTCGTTTACAGCATAGCTTGCCCACAACCTGGTTGCCGGGCCATTTATTTTGGAGAGACCAAGGCAGGCATAATCAACAGGACAGCACAACACAGATATACATATAATAGAGCCGTGAAAAACAATGATAATTCATCAACATTTTTAGAGCATTCCAAGAAGACAGGACATTTGTTTGAACCTTCCAGCCCTAAAATAGTCTGTATTGAGAAAAATGACATCAAGTGGAAAATCAGAGAAGCATATTTTATTAATGGCAATAATAACTCCATCAATAGACGAGATACCTGCTTTGACATCTCCAAATGTTGGATTATCTAGTTCATTTGCATATGCTTTGCATACTGTTTTGTTTCCCTTGCCCTGTTTTTTCATTCTGCAGCTCACAGTACCGCTATGAATATGAGGCAAAAGACCTCGAAAGCACTTAGCATGTAATAATTTTTGTGTATCTTTATAGCTTCTCATTCAAGTGTGGCATACGCTTTGTTAATTTTGTATATTAAATTATCGAATGAGAAGTCTTAAAGTCTTAAAATCTTTAATACTTTATAAACAAATTTAAATATATTGAGCTATTTTCCCTCGCAACCGCAGCACCCACTAGGAACAAATAATAACATTGTTTGTCATTAGTTCTCCAATTATAATTTATAACCAGCTTTTCATAATTATATATAGATTTAATTCTAATATAGAACTAATTTTCAGAAAAATATATTTATCATTAATGCTTATTTTTAATATTTATTCTATAATATGTTTTTGTAATTACTATTATATTCTTAAATTTAATCTGTTTTGCTATATAATTCTTTAATCATAAAACTGCATAGTTATAAACTTAGTTTATAATATTTATATCTCGTGATGCAATTTTGTTTTTAGCATCCACTTTCATGTTTTTAATTTTATCTAAAAATTTGTACGATGATTTTATTGTGTACTTACCTAATTCTAAAACTTCTGTCAATCAGGTTGCAATTGTCTTTGCCACTTTGTAAAAATATGATCCACCGAAGTCTATTATCAGCCTTAATGGAATATTCTCTTTGTGCAGCTTGATATTGGCAAAATTTCTCAGTGTAATCACAGCTGAGGAGTATATCTTAAAATAGATTGTTTTTGTGAATGCTTTTTCACAATATTTTTTTCAAAACTGATGTTATAAATTTATTGTTTATGTATTTTAGGTTATATGATGTTATTTCTGTAAATTTTAGACTATCAATTTGTAATTCAATTTTGTTTGATAGCCCTCTTACCTTCATCTTCTTTAATGTGTATGTTATCCTTATTTATATACTTTCTATTAAATATCATTTATATCCGCAGATCAAAAGTTTTTGCACTTGTCCAATAATAAACAAAATTTGGGCCAATTTTCTCTATTACTCTCTCTTTCTGTGGCTTGTTCTCAAATTGTTTTAATATTGGCTACAAACTCTATTTTAGGATTCTTCCATTTCCCATCTATGAATTTCAAACTATTATTTATTAATAGTTTCTGCTACCTGCTGATTGGATAAGTTGACCCAAATACTTTTATCATCCAATTCTAATTTCTGACCTTGTATATTCACCAAGAATTGCAATTTTCTGTCATATTCACTCTTCCATTCTGCATTTTAGATCAGTTTTCTCTGGAATCGCATAATTCTTAGATATTGACTTTGTCCTGGATGTGTCAGCTTTGAGTGACTTAAAGCATCTTTGTATTATCAACCTCAATAAAAAAAATGTAATTTAAGCAAATTATATCACATTGGAAAATTGCCTTACTGGTGTGTACTTTGCAGCATTTTGAGAAAATTGTGAATTGTAAACATTTTCACAAAATTATCAGCCATTCTTATTTTCTCACCAAATTATTGTAAATCTTAAAAACTGATTTATGTCAGTCCAATTAAATAATTATCTTTTATAAATCAAAATTATTTTTTTACTATTTTCAGAATTATTGTAATATTTAAATAAATATTATGACATTCATGATTTTATTAATGCTTAGCATGCTTTTGATATGTAAAATAACATAATCATAGCAATTTAATTCTTTTAATGTTTCCAACTTTTTTGTATAATTAGTAATTGTTTAAATATTCAAAAATATTTAAATGTCTTTAAATAGTCCATATCTTTGAAAGGGGGATGTTTGTATCTTTTCTATTTATTAAGAATCAGTCTTTAGCTATTGCCCATGCCTCATTAATTTTTTGTTTATGTCTTCTTTTTCAATGCACGTAATTCCAGTCTTTTATAAATTGTATTTATGACCTGATTTCTGTAATGTTCCTTTACTCTTAAGTGTTATATTATTTATGCTGAGCTAATCCAGTTGAAATATTAGCTCTCAATTCATCATAATATGAAAAATTACATATAGATTGATTGCATTGAATTTTGTAGTCTATTTGATATACTGATTCTGCAGGCAGTTTGTCCCTTGAATTATTAAGCTATTTACTTAGTGAAGGGGGAGTTTGAAAGCTGACATTATGTTTTTCTGTGCATACTCCTTTTAATTTTTGTTATACTTTAGTAATGTATGGAAAGCAAATCCATTTTTTAGTTTTCATTTGTTGAGGCTGAGGGTTTTTTTATTTTGTTGTAAAATCTATTAATGGTATTAAAATGTTTATTATGATTGCATCCTAACTTTAGTAAGTCCTTGACATATGTATCTATATCATTCTTTCTATCTATTTTGAATTTGCATGCATATATATTGTAACCTAATAAAATGAGAGATGAGACAACAAAAGACCCATCTGATAAAATAAACAATCAGGATAAGCTAATAACAATAAGGATTGAACTAATCAAATGACCGGCCAAACAGACTAATTCTTACGTTGCTTTAAAATAAAGAGTAAGGAGAGTTTTCATACTCTCTAAACAGATAAGCTTATGCAGTAAAAATTACATAAAAGTTTAATTATTCTTAATTGATAAATCTTTCTTAAGCATATCAGATTTCTTTATCAAAATAAATTTTTGATTGAACAAATATCTTATAAGAAATGTCAAGTTTTTTTAAACAAATCGAATCTCATAATCAAATTAACTCTTTTTAAAAATAATTTAAATTTCAGAGTTCTTTCTATAATAAATTTTTAATAATCCAATACAATCTTATTCCCCTTTTAAGATTCTTATACCAACAATGAATGTGATCCTAGTGACAATAACAATAATAACATATGATCTTGTGTTTAAAATAATTTCTCAGTACATCAAATAATTATTAATTATTCAAATCAAACATGAAAATTCTTATATTAAAAATAAGTATAGCATACTAGAATTACCATATATTATATTATATAAATATATTATATTAATATATATATTTAAAAAACAGTGCTAAAGTATAATAAATAAAAGAAAGTTGGCTATGCATCCATATGTCATTATCAAAAAAATGGAGAACAAAATAAATAAATACTTCTAACAAGTGTGGAAATAAGAAATAAATTTTAATCTCAATTCATTCTGTGTTCTATTTTATTTTTGATTTTTTTGACAATGAAATATGAATGTATACATTGGAATTATTTGCAATGTTTTATAAAATGAGATGTTGTTTCCTTTTTTGTTTATTTAAATATAAATTCAAATTATTATTTTGTCCATTACTTTTGGCATGTGTTTGAAATTTTTTCCCCACATTTTTCAGAGAAATAATAGATCTTATTTATATTTCAAGTCATAGAGTAAAGCAGTGCACTGTTTTATTTTCAATTTTTTGACAATGAAATACAGATGTATAAATTTATTTCCATCGTCCATGAAAGTTAGTCAGCTTTCTTTTATTTATAAATACTTTGATGCAGTGTTTATTTGAATATTTATGATATTTTGATTTTAATTTATTATTTCTAAAATTTGTCAGAGATATCAAGTCTCTTTTAAATCCTAGGCTTAGAGTAAAATAGTGTACCATTTTATTTGCAATTTTTCTAACAATGAAGTTTGGATGCATATATTTATTTTCACAGTCAATACCAGCTATATTGAAGGACAGTTATGAAAAAATGTAAGCTATATAGACTATTAATCCAAACACAAATTGCCAGAATGACATTAGATGAGGTGATATTGCTCAATATTGATATACTTTTCTAAAAACTAAGACAAATAATACTAATTATAAAGTTAAAAGTACATACCACAACAAATAATCACATAACTTACAATATCACATGATCACCATTTTTTTACACAGAGACAAAACTGAGTGGTGCTGCTGTATGGAGAATTTTGCCTCTGTGTAATTTACAATATCATATTATCATGAAAAAATAAGTGAAGGTCAAAAAAGTATTGAAGAAAAGAGATAAATGTCTTTAGATAGTTTTAAAATAAAACCATACACATTCTTCTTGAATGAGGTTTAATACCCATATGCATGATTACTGCTATAAATTCATTTCTTTCCTTAATTAAAAAAACATAATATGAGTGTAAAACTAACATAAATAATGATCAACATATTACTTCTGCCTAGAATTACAAAAATGATGATGATCCTGTCTTTTATATTTAACAATCTATCCTTGGTGTACCAAAACTATAAGCAACATCAACTAAAGTTATGTATGAGGGACAATTTAAATATAATATTAAATATATGAATCATAAAATGCACAAATTACATTCACAGTGCAAGCGTACAATGAGACCAATTGTGGATGAAAAAAACAATTTTTTTTTTTTTTTAGTGCACAATCAATAAAAGCATTTAATATTTAAAAAAATGTATGTCTATTATTTTTAAGTTTTTAGTATTGGCTCAGTAAATAAAAATGTAAAACTATATAATACTTTAAATTGACTGGACACATAGTTTATATATTGTGCCCTTTTATATGGGTCACCATTTAAGTTTTGTGCTAATCTAGTAGAAAATTTTAAATTTAAAAAGTATTTTAAATGTGTGATGTTGACTTTGCTTGTGGTAATGTTATCATAAGTTTAATTAAAGCAATCTATGAGTATTTGATATGTGAATTGTGTTGGTATTGAGAAAATATTTAAAATGATGATGATTATGATGTAATACTGCATTAATAAATTTAATAACAAATGTTTGAAGCTAAAGTATTTAAAAGACAAGTTAAAATTAGACAAAGATATTTATTTAATTTAAAAATATGTTAAAAATGAATAGAAATATTTTAAGTTATAAGTACTCAAATTGAGATTAATATTTGATTTTAATCATATCAAATAATTATTTTAAAATCTGATGTAATATCTTATTTATTTTTAAAAAATAAATATTTATTTTAAAAAGCAATTGTTAAGTTATTTTTAGATTATGGGAAGCGTTTCTTGTATTATAAAGACAGATGTTAATTAGAGATATACATACACATGCTTGGAAGCTTTCTCATAAAGTTGAAAAAACTATTTTAAAATTATGTTGTGAAATTTATAAATAATACGTGAGTTATCACGAGATAAAAATAAAAGATATTAATGTAGAATATTAAATCTGATTTTTAAAAATATTGTCTTTAAAATGTAACGTATTTAAAAAGATTTAATTTATTTTAAATGATCTTATAAAAGTTAAGATTTAAATCAAGTGAGAAAGAATATTTCAAAAGAATGTTTGATAGATTTGAATAAACGATAAAAATTATTTTAAAATGTGATAATATTAAATATTAAATAAGTTATTATTTTATTTTTAATAGTGTGTTAGTAAATATGTAAATAAGCTAGAAAGTTTGATTGTTTAAATGTACCAATCAGATGAGGAGTTTCTGCCAGTATAAAAGCTGGATTCAATTGTTGAGGGGGGCTCTCTGTAATTAAATTTCTAAGTTAATCGTGCTATTGAAAAAAAAATAGCCAAGTAAATTTATAAACGCTCTTAAAATCCGTTTTAAAATCATAAGAGTGTTATTGTATAATTTTATAGTTTTTAAAATGATAAGTATGCAGTAGAAACTTAATAATTCCCTATTGATTTTCTCAATATCGAAACTCAATTTACGTACGGATAATCATGGAAACTTCACGTATCGGAGAAATATATCAGAAACTTTATGCTAGAAAAATAACAGACGCTGGGTTAGTACATAAAACTACGAGATGGAGAAAAGTAGTATTTTGGACTATAAATAGTATTAAAAAGTTTAAGTTACTATTGTCTATTATAAATAGATATTTAAAAGAAATATGAATACTTCTATAGAAAGAAAGTATTTTTGCAGATTTTAAAAAATAAAATGTATATCTTAAGTAAAGATATAAGAAGTAGTAATTTTAATAAATACATGCCTTGTTAAGTCTTTGTGCTTAAAAAACTAAATATTGACGATTTGAAAAGGCAAATAGATTATAAATATGATTATTTTAAATCGTAATATAATAAAATTGCTATATGGAAGTAATCTAAAACGCTGGTCGTTATAGATGGAAAAATAGATTCTTACCTAGATATATTGTTTTGAAAAATGCGCAAGTAATACGTGGACGTCCAGGCCAAACTAAATCAGGCCAAGCTAAGTTAATGAAAATGATTAAATGAGAATAATTCAACAATTATAAATTAATTGTAGAAATAATAACTTTTGAACAATATTTTATGAAGTACTGGATCCAGAAAGAGAACTTATAAACTATTTTTTTAATTTTTGTTTCCTTGTGGGAACTTGTTTATCTTTTAAAAAAGAACATTACCATTTTCCTATAAACTTTCAAGAAACACGTGATACAACGGAACAAGGAATAGTGTTCTATTGACTTTATACGTAGGATATTTGTTAGAACTTTTATGGTAGAACAAAAGTCGTCGCTGGAATACGTAATATAAACTTTTATTTTATTTATTTAACATAAAATTTAAAATATTATTAAACTATTAAAAGTAGGTTAGGTACATTTATTAAATAACTTAAAAATAATATAATCATTAATTACATAAATCTATTTTATAAGTAATATAACACGGAATATTTAATGAAAGTTTATGAGTATGAATGTGTATTATTTTCATTTATGAAGCTGCAAATTCCAAAGAATACTGGATAGCAGACTGGACATTATTATTATTATGGTAAAAATATTGTATAATGATTTTTAATGAATTTAATATGTTTTTCTTTAGATCAACTGAATATTATGTTTTGTGGAATGAATGTATAGATATTTTAAGAAAACACATACATTATATTGACAACGAACTTTATTAAAATATGCATAAGTTTTAACTTATAATATCAACATGATACAACATTACGTAAGAAGCTTAGAAATAATTATATGATTCTTTCGTAAATAAATTTTAATATTTTTTTTATTATGTTATAATATTAGAACTATATTTATTATTTATCTAAGTAATTATTTTTATTTTGCAAGTCAGAAAGGGATTTTTAAAAGAAGTCTATTTTATTTTTTTGTTTTTTATTAGCTAAGTTAAATTACGTTTTAGGTAGAAGCTTATATTTTGGATTGAAGTTTATTAAGTATAGACAATGTAGCATAGGTAGTTTAGATAATGAATATTTTTATTTAAAATTGATGTTTATTTTCCGGAAATTTTAGATAAGTTTAAAATATGTTTTATAGATAGAAATTTATTAGAAAGGATTAAAATAACACATAAAGTAAAGTAATGATTTTTACATAGAAAAGAATCATAGAATTTATCTAAGGTAATGCTTTATGAATTTGAAATTGATAAATGATTTAAATAGTAGTATTTGAACAGTACAGATATGTAATGCATATTTGATAAAACATATAACAGGAATTACATTAAGTAAAGTATAATTACAGTCAATTATTTGTTTTACATTACAAAGATACATTAATTTTATAAAGCTATTAAGCAATGCTAATAATAAAGTAAATATATGATGATATATTATAAATGGTAATACTTAATTAATGTAGCTATTTAATTAGTGAAGTTTCATTGTTTACACATGCTACATAAATAGTCTTGACATATATTATTATTTGTAGTAATTAAAGTACACTACTATTTATTTTAAAAATCTAAGTTTTGAAAACATACTATAATATTATTGGTATAGCATTTGAAGGAATGTAAAATTGCTTATTAAGTACATGAGTTAATAACAGTATAACCCTCTTGTATTTGTATTTCTTATTTTTATTTATTTGTTGTCATAAATTCTAAACTGTAAATAGTGTAAATAAATTTTATTTGAAGTTATTGTAAATAAATTTGTTAATTTGTTTTAAAAGTGTGTCGAGTTTCATTATTTTTCACCACAGCATTTTGACCTCAGATGATTTGAAATAAACATAATATTTGCACAAAATGAATTTGTTATTATTATTTAGAAATGAATACAATATTTGCTTAACATTATTTTATAAGAATTGATTGACATGCATAGAAAATATTGCAATGGTCATAAGATGATTGTAATGTACATTATAAGAATACAGTATTGTTTAATGCCACGGATTATTAAGTATAAAATTTTGATCTATTCCAAAATTAAGATACCATATGAAATAAAAAATATACATATGATTGTTTATTCATTTAATGATTGATTATATCATAGAAATAGATGAGATTAAATTACACTATGAGATTAGTATTATTTATTATTATTATTAAAATAAGTTAGGTGTATTTAAGTTTGATATAAAATCCCACATCATACTTATTTACATGAGTTATTATTATTTTAAAACAACTTAGAAGAACCTGAGATTATTTAATTATATTTTAAGTTAAAAGATTAGTATTTATTTTAGTATTATTAAAGATAATTTATTTCATTTAAAAGTCATAAGAATGCTATAGATGTAGTGGTAAAGTGATAGGGTAGTGATAGTATTCTTATGCCATTGAGACAGTATCTTGGGAGATATTGACTCAGTGTAAATCTGCTTATTACTTTGTAACTTTACTTCACAGTCTCATAATTTTATTAAATACTTATTTAATTAATATAATCTAGAATTATATTGATTTTTAAAGATTGATAATAAATTTAATTAAGATATGATAATTTAAAAGTATATTAAAGATAGATATGTAAATTTTAATTAAGCATAATAATGTAACTGAGCTAGTTGTATTTTAAACTATTTTTATATATCAAGAAGTAAGGGTACAATATATATATATATATGTTTCATGGACACATAGTTTATATATATATATATATATATATATATATATTGTAACCTAATCAAACCATGACCAACCATTATTAATGTTAGATATAAAAATTTAAAAAAAACTTATAGCTCAATCTTATTGGATTGTTTTTTTTTTATATAAAAATTCTAAAAATACCAATCTGAATCATTCTATGCTTAATATATTATTAAACCAATACTAATTGAATTGTTTAACAATAAAACAATAATCATGAGACTTATTATCCAATCATCCAGTAAAATAACCTTTTTAACAATGAATATATAGTATAAGAATACCCTCCATGGCATAGGAATATCACATAATATTAACTCCTTTAAAATATCAATGATACTCTAATGACTAACAACAAAATAAATAAATCATACTGAATATTAAAGTTTTCTATGTTAAATTTAATAATCATAATATAATACTCATCTACTTATTGAAATTATTTTATACCACTCATTTACTAACATTTTATAAATAAATAAACAACTCAGGTAAATATTGTTTTGTAAATGGATAAGTTAATCCACATAACTAAATGTAGAGAGGGATTTTACTCATATCTAGTTACAGTTAAAATAATTAAGAAACAAATATAATAATCACTTTTTTAACTTTAAACTAATTAACTAACTTTTTTTATAAATTGACTACTAAAAAAAATTAAATATTATTAACCCACACTTATAACACTATTAATTACCATATTAATTTCAAAATAATTTATTATCACAATGGATTATGATTCAATTATTTCTATTCTTATATGGCATGTTAATTACTCATTCTTCACTACAATCATGGAGACTGATGTAGAAAATTTAAATTAATATTTTTAAATATATCAGATGTCTTGAATAATTATCATATTTTTTCTATCTATTATCTCAAGTTATGTGCAACAATTCCAAATATATTCAATCATTATAATATTCTTCTGCTAAAGATGGGTCAACATTGATTTTGGAACAAGAAATGAGATTATCAATATTTTATTAATTTAAAACAAACATCAACATTTGTTATAGTAAGATTATACAAATTTAATGAATAATTTTACTACATTTAAACATAACATAAAAACTAATTCTAATATATTGTATAAACTAGCATTAGCATCAGATGATGCCATTTATCATAGTTTGATAAATTCTAATCTGTTATCAACTGCACTTGGATTTATAGTTATCTATACTCTATAATTTATATACTAACTGTATATCTAGTTTTTCAATATTAATCTTTATATCATGAAGAAGTTACCATACCTGTTCAAGTTAATGTCTTAGAAAGTTTAAATTTCTTTATGATTTGAATAATAGAATGTTTTGTTTCGATTTGTTTTTTTCTCTTAATGAGTGGTCATAAGTATCTACATATGGTATATAACTAAAATCATAAAATTGTATATTTTATTGGAATTAAATTGTATCTGTGGGAAAAAAATACTTAATATAAATAACTCAGTATAGATTGGAATAGACAAAATTTCTACTATAATTATGAATTTTAAATATAAATTGACAAATTATTGTGATGTTCTATCTTTCATGTTGGCATAATAAAAATATTGTTGTTTAAAAAAAATAAAATTATATTTCTTCATGAATGCTTAGTTGTTTGGACTATGAAATCAATAAATCAGCAGGCTTTTAATTTTAATTGAACAACAGGAAAAGTATTAATATATAGTAAAAATATGTTAATTTCAAAATTATTAGAATATTTTAAGAATATTAAAGATGTTTTTATTGTCTCATGACACAAAAATCGAAGGATAACAGAAAAGATTGTGAAAATTATTATAAGTATCATTGTTATTAACTACTGCAAAAGTACATTTAAAATTTTTATACACTAAGTTGCTTCCAGTTATAAAATAGAGTACCAGAACTCATTGATTTAGAGAATCGTGAAGAATTATTGACAATTTTTATTGATAGAAAAATGCAAAAAAGTATTATGAGTAAATAAAGAATTTATATAATGCTTTTATTGATTTAGTCAAATCATTTGATTTAGTTCATCAAAAAAATTTGTGCAATGATAGGAATTAGCTGGCTTTCTATTAAAATTTATTTATATTATAAAGTTTTCATTGATAATAAAAAATCATTATACTGGACGGGGGTATGTGTGACACATTCAAAATTAAAACAGTAATAAACAAAGATGTATATTCGTTTTAATTTTGCTTTTAATATTATGATTGTTGTCTTTAGAATAATTTATAGGTAAGGAAAAAGTCATTATTTACAATCATTAAAGTCAGATATAGGCTTGAATTATTTAGAAGCAAAAATAAAAACTTTGTTTTGTTCCCGTCTAAATTTATGATTGTTTCTTTTTTAAAGAATAATGCATAGAATGTACTAATTAATGTTTTAAACTCAATCCTTAGAAAATTTAGTAAAATAAAGAGGTTTTTTAACATTAATTACTAAAATACTTCATTAGCCAAAAGTAAAAAAAAAAAAAAGATCAACTTATAATTCTAATGGTTATCAGCTTGGAAATATAAATCAATTTAAATATCGTTAGCTTTTGAGATAGAAAGGCAGACTTGAATGTTAAGATTCAGCACAGATTCCAATGTGTGGCTACTATTAAATTAAAAACAATGTATTTTATTATATTATAATCAATAAAAGTAAATTAATAGGGTTTTTTAAAAAAAAAAGTTCATTATATTACATAGAATTAATTCATGAATTCCTATGGTTATAATATAAAGGTCTGGAAAAATTACATTTGTGGATGCTTATATTAAAAATATGCTTTAAAAATTATAAAATTAGTTGATATATTTTTCAGATTTTTAAATATAATGATATTGAATATGATATTGTAAGGTGACAATATTATGGAAATACACGTAATGAAGGAATGGTAATAGATTTCTTAAAAAGTATTCTAAACTTGAAAATGGTTTTTGTGGGAAAATTTTCTATACGTATTGCCACTCAGTGCAAGCCAGAGTAATCAATGGATACAAGAAGGTGTGTGCATAAAATCCCCATCTAGTGCATACTCATCCAATATCCCCAGACTAGTTTCTAGCTTGTGACCTTCGTTGGTGAGGAGCCTTGGTTCTGAGAGCACTGCATCTAAATCTTAGGATCTAATGCAAACCTCCAGCAGCTACCTTTTATCTCTACTTAACGACAAAACTATGCAACTTAAATTGAAAACATCATAATATTTTCAATCCAAGCTCATCAGTTTATATAGTCATATAGGTCTGAACCCAGTTCAGTATCTATACATTTTAATGTCTTTGGTTCTTTAATAACCATGGTCACCACTATTCTATTAGGCGGGATTGATTTTAAGCCAATAAATATCACATGATCACTATTTCTTATGCTTGCTCTTAACTGTTATTAAAACAGTAAAACTCTCTATACGTATTGCCACTCAGTGCAAGCCAGAGTATTCAATGGATGCCAGAAAGCTTGTGCATAAAACCTCCATCTAGTGCCTACTCATCCAATATCCCCAGACTAGTTTTAGTAAATTTGATTAATCAAATTACAAATAAATATATAAATAGTCATTCATATTAATGTAAAGAACAAAAAAAGTATTAGCATAACATTATATATATTTCATTCAATATCTGGAAACACAATCAACTAAACATTAGTCTCACTCAATATATAAATATAATGATATATAATATTTTAATCAGGAATGGTTGATTCTAGAGTAAAAATAAATAACTAAAACAAAAAACTTAATCTTATCAAACAAATAAACACTAAAATTGATAACGCAATAATCTTAACAAAATGTATAAAATAAAATTTGGCAAAATTTATAATGATATTGCATGAATAGTTTTTTTCCAGTTTTTATTAATCCTAACACACATCTCTGTATACTTCATTGAGTGATCTAAAGTATCTGCATTTCCCATCTATTGTGTAACTATATCTTAGATTCATAAGTAAAATTGCTAAAACATATTTATTTAAAATTTTCCTTTTCAAACATAGGGACATTTTTTTTTTTTTTAATATTACTTTATTTCTACCAAAAGCACTTAATCCAAGTTTAATTTTATAATTATTTTTTCTCATTGTCATTTTTATTAATAATCTGGTCAACGTATTTGTAGTTGTTAACTTCTTTTAATTCATCATTATCAATTCTTATTTTCTTTTTTTTTAGAAAATCCACCAAGCATTACTTCTGTTTTTTAATTTGATAACTTTTGTGATATTTTATGAAATTCTAAAGCATTATTTGAAAAAAAAACTATCACACCATCTGCAAAATCTAGATGATTTAAATAATCTCCATTTACTTTTAATCTCTTCCCATTTTAATCCATAAAATACTTCTTTAAAAACTGCCATAAAAAGTTTTGAAAATATGTATTCATCCTATCATACACTCTTTTCTCAATACTAATCTTCTTAATATAACTATGTCATTTAATTACTGTTGTTACATTTTGGTAAATATTCTTTGGAATATGACAATATCTTGGGTCTATATTTAGATTGACCAATACTTTAATCACTGAAGCAACTCATATTCATTGGTTCTTTCTATAGCTTCTCTCAATGCTTGAATGTAATCCACTATGTTAAAACCATTTTTAAATCTAGCTTACCATTTTGGTTAGTTAAAATCCAAAGTTAATTATAGGTGAGTTGTAATAATCTTGGAAAGTATCTGGAGATTAGGAATATTAATTGCAAATACTGTTTCATTTTATTTAATACTGACATATATCTTATTTGTCACCAACTGATGATCACTTCCTGTTTTTAATCTATTATAAAGATTACAATCTTGAAACTACATATTTTCTATTAGTCAAAATAGAATCCAATTCTGCAGTAACTTTATTTAGATGCTTCCTTATTTATTTCCATTTTGAAATTTTCTCAAAGAAGGAATTTATAATATGCAGATTTTCTTTTTTTGAAATCTTCACAAGTCTGTGTCATCTCCCACAGCATTTACATCTTTCAATCACTTACCTCATTACAATTTTAAAATGTCTGAACAAGAATATTTTGTACATCTATATAAAAGTCCTCTACTTTCTCATCACAATGAGAACTTGTTGGGGCATAAACCTGTTATATGCATGTGGTACTTTCCATTGTACTTCCTGTTTTTATATAATGAATCTGATTTCAGCTGTGCTTTCAATACATGTGCCTTTGTAATGAAGTTCATATTTTTAAAATAATTTCCTCTTCGTCTTTTTTTTTTAAACATCATAAAGTTCCATTATTCTGCAATGTTTTTGTAATCCCCTTTCATTTGAAAATGATCTGTAGTTTTAAGTACTTAATAAAAATTTGTTGTCAAATGGAACCCTGAATCTTCATTTAAGACATTTTTAGCAATCTCCATCTTCAACCATCAACTGCTGCCTTGGCTAGTTAGTGATCTTTCAATCTCCTGGAGTAAGGGCCATAATTTAATTATATCTTTCATGATTATAAATAATAAAATCCATTCACACACATATTCATTCTGCTTTTAATAAAACTTCATTAATATTTAACTTAAAAAGTATATGGCAACTGCAAAGAAAGAATATAATATTTTTGCTCTTAAACTCAGATATACATAACTCACGACATTGGCTAATGTGTGTTGATGAGAAACTTATCTTTGCTTGCATAGTGTATGAATAATCAAATAGTAATACCAGCTGTGGTGTCAAGAACATAAGAATTGGACATTAATATATGCTCTGCTTGGTTCCTTTAAAGCCTTTCTCAAAGTGCAATTAGAGTCTTTCAGTTTATAACAAACTCCCTTCTGCAATCAAATTTACAGTACATGTGTTTAAACAGAAATTGTTCAGGTTGAGCCAGAAAAAGAAGTATTTGTCCAGACTGTATTAATTTTCAAAATTCTGAGTTAATTCCAATAATTATTAATTTTCACTTTGAACATCAGATATAAAATTATGATAATTTGCCACTATATATAATATTTAATGTTTTCATGGTTGTATGATGTAAATAAATTAATATTTTTGGAAATAAACTATGTATTATTTTACATTACAATTCAATATTTCAGTGGACTAGCAACCACCATTATCAAGGTTAACTTTTGAAAAAAAAAATCATTAGATCTCAAACAATAACATGACTCAGTGCAAGATGAGAAATGAGATTCAACTTTTTTTTAAAAAAAAAATGAAATTATTAACTTTGTTTATACATGAACTACATTTTTAACACAGCTTGAATAAATTTACTCTGTATTGCTGTAGAGTGGAGGCTTGAGGTGATGGAGTAAGTTCTTGTGTTTGAGGGCCTGTGTAAAGCTTACCCAGAGCTTTCCTTACATTAGAATTGCTATGCAATCTTGTGATTGGGCTTGCACACTGTGTTACCCGATCAAAAAGATCAATACCTTTGATCATTTTGTATATTTATTACTAAAATGTGAAAAAAGAATGATTTCCACTCCTTGTGTTTGAGGGCCTGTGTAAAGCTTACCTAGAGCTTTCCTTACATTAGAATTGCTATGCAATCTTGTGATTGGGCTTGCACGCTGTGTTACCCGATCAAAGAGATTAATACCTTTGATCATTTTGTATATTTATTACTAAAATACAAAAAAAAAGGCTTACCTTCTGGTCTTCACCACTCAAAATGGGAAAAAGTTTGAAAAACATTTATAATTTATGTTTTTAATATTAACCTATGTGCAAAGATTGTCACTAGTTGGTGCCAGATTTACAATCAAGTGGTATGGAGTTGGTACAAAAATATGCTACCAAATGAGATTCAACTTTAAGTAGTTCAGCATTCACAATATGAGGCTTATCAAAATGTTTATTTCTCTTAGTTTTTTCACCTATTAATTTTAAGTTAATATTAGATAAAATGAGAGGTTTCTACATAGCTGGAATATGTTGTGCTTCATCAGCCTTATTTAAACCAGTAGGTCTCTTTAATATTTCCAATTGACTCTCTCATGGTTCTTAAACCATATCTTTCTAAATTAGCAAGTATTTTTGTACTGTCAAAATCAGGTTTGTGACCAATTTCTAAAAAATGGAAAGTAAAAACTGATGTACTAATTTTTTGATTAAAAGAATTTCTATGTTCCTTAATTCTGATATTTATTTGTCTATTAGACTGACCTACATAGCTTTTTGAGCATTGCAAACATGGAATTTCATAAACATCTTGGTGTTCCAAAAATATTCTGTCTTTAGGTTTATATAAAAAATCACCAATTTTTTTGCCAGTAAAAAAAGTAGTCTTTATATTAAAACAAGATAGTCTTCTATTGATTTTACCAGTAACCTTTTTAATATAAGGTAAAATTACTCTATTAAAAGATGAATTGCTGAAATACACAGGCTTATATATACCTGTGTCTATATATGTAATAGACAGGGTATGAGCACAGACTTTCACATGATCCACCACTCTCCACACTATCTCATAACACTGATACACCTGAACACACATATGTTGAAAAGATAAATAATCACCAATATATGTATTTCATTCTAAACCAGCAATCATCAGTTGGTCCAGAGTCTGTGCTCATACTCTGTCTATTAAAAGAGGAATTGTCAATTCTATCCTCTTTTTTCTTTTTAGTATTAATGTTATGAAAAGCTTTACATATGATGTTTTTATTATAATTATTAGAAAGTAGAATATTTTTTTGTAAGTTCTATTTCTTGAGTAAGATGTTCTTTATCAGATTATTTATTTATAATGTTTATACCTAATTATTTTTATTGTTAATATAATATGTTTTATCAGTCTTTCATATTGTGTTTATAGTATTATTATTATATTGTAAATAGTATGTGTTTGCAACTATTTTCATGTGTTATTTTAAAATATTCCTTTGAAGTACAGTTCATCATAGATGACTTAAATATTGTGTTGGGCAATGTTTATTATAGTTTATTTTCATCAAGTTCTTTTAAATTAGTGATGTGATACTAATGCTAATTTTACACTTATAGATAAGTTGCTTATCTGATTATTTGCCCGATTCTATTTTTTGGTGTTAGTAATAAGATTTTGAAGATATGTGTGTTTATGACTTCCATCTTTATTTGCTCTTGATATTATCAGAGTAATTTTTGTAATGGTAATGATGTTAATATTCATAGCATGAATATTGGATGTATAAAGACTGATAAAACATTATTTGTTAAAACTTAAGTAGTTATTTTATATAGACAAAAAAAATTATATATCCTCCCCAATTTTACATTGTTTGTTCATTGGCAACATAGTTGGTTAAACGCAAGATAAAATTTTCTTATACTAATGACATATTTAGAAGGATAGTCAGATTTTATATAAAGAGAGAATTTTATTTATCTATAGGTGATAGATATTTTTTAAGGAATTTAAATTGATTACAAACTTATAAGATGTTTATAATTATTATATTCGATATTATTAATAAAATGTTGATATTATTCTTAATTTCTGACTTTGTCCTTATTAACATCATCTGCATAAACAGAAAATCTAAATCACAAAAGTATAATATCATTGGAGTTACAAGAGTACATAGTCCATAAAAATCACTTCATTAAAGTTTATATTGTGTAATATTGAGATTATCTCATAATTTTAAGATGTTTTGATTAGATGATCTTCATTTTAATTATAAGAAAGCTTAAGGTAATCTCTGAGTAAGAACAAAATCTTTTTCTTATTCATTGCACCACATGTTGAATAAGAATACTTAAAATAAGATAGTCTCATTATTTTATTATAACTGGATCTACTTATTTATGATTCATGTTTAAAATAATTGCATAAAAAGAAATAATGTCTTATTGCATATGGTGATATGATAATGATATGAGTCAAATCTGAGATGTAAGAAATTGTATGTTTTTGTATGAGATGTACTTAAATGGTTTTTGAAAGTGGGCATGTGGTGGCTACCTAGTACCAGATCCCGCATGCTCGGTTGTTAAGTTATAATATATATATATATAAAACTGAGAAAAAGATGAAGAGATTTGAAAAGCTGATTTTAAATTTAAACTTTAGGTCATATCTGATAATCATAAGATGAATAATGTACATTTGATACTTTCTTATTATTTCATTTTATATATTATAAATATATATATATGAGTACAAAAAATAGCCATGACAATATCAATCGTATATATCAAGAATATTGTTATGTCTTATATACATTAACATAAGTCCTTATATAATATTTATAAAAACATTCTGAAAATAACATATATATAAATAAATTAAAAAATAGAAAGCAGAAAAAGTACATATAGTATGGGGATATAACAATCACAATAGAATTGTTATAACAAGCGGAGAGATTAAAAAATTGATAAAATAATGTATGTATTATATACAAAATAAACATTATATTTCCAAAAAATAGATTAAAAATAAATGTAAACTTTGATTTTTTTTCCAGCAACGATGCTTGAAAAAAACATTATATATATATTAAGTATATATTTGCCTATTGTAAATATTTACTTCACTCATTGATATCATACATAAAAACACTAATTTTGATTAAATTGTTTGTCTGTTTTTTTTTTTTTAAAAAGTATTATTGAAATGCTGAATTCTTTTATTTTACAGCCTCATGCTGTTTCAAAACAAATTCATGACAGAATGAAGCCACACCATTTTTCTGTTATTAGTTAAAACTTTAATAATATAGTTTTTTTTTGTTGCTAAAAATCACTCTTCAGCGGATTACTCAT
Organism: Epiperipatus broadwayi; assembly: GCA_028023455.1. Taxonomy (NCBI): domain Eukaryota; kingdom Metazoa; phylum Onychophora; class Udeonychophora; order Euonychophora; family Peripatidae; genus Epiperipatus; species Epiperipatus broadwayi. The sequence continues at coordinate 5,805,277 of JAQFVV010000019.1, forward strand.
TTGATTTGTTTTTCTGTGTAGTAATTTATTTTTATCAGGATGTCATTTCAACGTAGAATTACTTTTTTTTTTTAAGTTTTAAATTAATAAAATATCAAAACATCTACATGCACGCACTTTCATACATATATGGCTATGTGATATCATCTAAGGAAAATTATTTAGTTTATTAAATACACTAGATTTCTTTTAATTTTATAATAAATTTTATTAATAATAACAATTAATTAATTACCAATACCATAAGAAATCATGAAAATCAAGTTTCAAACTTCATTTTAAAATATTTATTTTTAAATCTTTCTATATGTTTTTAATTAATATGCATACATGTTAAAATCACACTAATTTCTTTATGTTTTTAAAGTAATAATTTCTTAACACCATCGCAATAGAAATACTTATACATTTTTAATCATATTTCATATCTTTTCCACCTTTTCCAATTTTTTCTTTTTTTTTTTTTTTGTCTCGCTTCCTAATTAACAATAAAATTTATTTATTTATCAGTAAATAAATACTTTTAAACAATCAATACTTTTAAATAATCAACCAAACAAATAAATAAATAATACTTTATAATTAAATGCTTTATTTTGTCTAAAATATACAAAATTTAAATGACTAAAATTGAGTAAAAAACTAAATTGTTGTGATGGATGCCTACAACACCCCATCAGTAACCAACACATACCATAACACCCAATCCAAATTCAAGCCTATGATATTAATGCTATTTATTAAATGATAGAATCAAGTAATGTTAGAGCATATAAACTTGTATTAATTAATTATCACAGCCTAATATTTAGAGCCAAATAAAAATAAGCGTTAAAACAAAAATTAAACCTAACCAATCAATGAGATATCATGACGTGTTAGTTGAATAAACTTAATCAAAATAATAATAATTAATATACATAAAATTAAAATGAAGAAAACTCAATATTTATTTTATTACCTTTTCTTATGATTTTATTTTAACAAACTACTTATGCTAATGCTTAACCAAAGATGACATCAACAATAAAATTTAAAAATGAGCATGAACTTACTACATAGATAGAAATAATAAAAAATAAAAAAAACTTTTTTGTTGAAAGAGTAGAAAAAACTTTTTACCTGTTTAAAAAAAAAAATCCACCATTCCCTGCATAAAGAACTTAAAAGAAAAATTTAAAGGTTCATGTCAACCAGTTCAAATTCATCGTACTGTTAAAGAAATCTTTTTCTACCATTTGGGAAAGCTAGTAGAAACATTTACTTCTAAAACAACTTAGCAAAGAGTTTGGAAAGTAATAATCTGCAAACAAAATAAAACATTCAAATCTTTAAAAAGGGGAAAAAATAATCATCGATTCCTCACTACAAATTTTGGAAGTTAAAACTAAAACATGCAATAGCAGAAGAAATATTAACATTGTTCCAATTAATTTCATCTAAAAAGATTTTATATATTGTTGACAAAACCAATCCTGTGTTGCTAATTGCAGAAGGGAACTGTCATGGAAGAGAAGTCATCATCCACAAATCTAGAAATTGTCAAGGCCAACATGGAATTCTCTTATCTCCATACATCTGTATTGATAAACAATGGAATGATCCATCATATTTTTTTTTACTCCTTGCTTCAAAACTTCAGTTTGAAGGCTTCCATCAGATATTTAAATTCTAAGCTACACATAAAGGAATTCCCATGGATTATAAAGATAAGCCATCAGAACATTATTGACATAAATTGTAAAGCTTATTTACAAAGTTGAAATCATTAATAATTATTTGTATGTTCAATGTAATAATTTATTTTCTTTATTTTAATATAGAACTGAACAACTTAAATTAAATTTATGAAATTCATAATAAAGATAAGGTCAGTACTACAACTAGATAAAGTTTATAAGATGTAATCTTGAGTATAAAGTAATCTGATCATTGCGAATGAAAGATATGGTAAGATGTTACCTAAGATATGTATCAACTACATATTTATATATGTACAACATATACACCCTTCATTGATTATTTATTTCAAAATTTATATTAATTATTAATATCTTTTCAAATATTTTCTTTTTTTTTTTGCATACTTTTTTACATGTTAAACTTATAACTCTTTTTTATCACATATACATAATATATAACAAGGTGGTCTATTAAACCATAAGATAATTCATGTTAACCAAGACATATACTAGCTGTTCTTCATGGGATCAGGTTGGGAAACATTAGTATAAACTAAATGTAAATGAAGGCTAATCACAGGCATCTTGATTCCTTAATTTGGTTGTAAACAGTACACTCCAAATATTAATCCATGTATATATGTTTATTAAATTTGTTTAAACATTAAAACATGTTTCTTGGTTTATTTTTCTGTGGTTAAATTCTGCTAAGTTATATCATCATACACATATAATGATAATTACTCTCATGTATATAATATACTATACCCATTCTCATTAATAGGTGTTATTTATGCTGCAGATATAATAACTTGGTGATACAAACATTCCCTGAATTTGAGAATTATATATCTCTCCCTGAGTTTGAAACCCAGAATTATGGGAGTAAACTACAATACATAGGTGAAAAGCTAAGGGTAGAATTAGCAGTTGTTTAAATTTTTCTCTTCTCTTTTAGGTATAAAGTTAATGTAAGAAGATATGCATGAAGGTAAACAGTAAATATACATCTTTTCTACGAATTAGAAGGGACCATCTATCTTCGTGCATACCATGGTTAGACTGCCCCATTACACTATGTATCATTATACTAAAAAAGCTATCAGAAATACATTAATTTAATCAATATATAAAAACAAGATATTTTATTTTATTTTTCTAAATGAATAAATATATTATTTATTTCACATGAATAAATAAACAATTGTTTCTTTTTAGTATATATGATTCTGAAATAATTTGACTAAAATGTAATTAGGTAAACATTTCACTACTAAGAATTGTCAGAACAGTTTTAAAATAGGAAGATATGCCAAAGAAATGATTTTTGTACACAAATATATACATTATAATCTGTAATTTCCTAGTGTATTATTTATTCATTTATTTTTCTGTAATAATTATGTAATTATATTGTTTGTGAATAAATAATCAATACTCATATATAGCTGAATTTCATAATTTATGCTTATAATTAACTGTTATTCTATTAATAATTAATTTTAATAAATTTTGAAGTAATTACATTCTAATACATCAGGGCGGTCCAACAAGTTGATCATGATCCACTGGTCGATCGCAAAGCCATTTTTGGTCGATCGTGAGGCCAATCTGGCAAGAACTGTTAGGTAACGAGTGAAACAAATTAAGTCAAGATCAAATTTTTTTGTTCTAAATTTTTTATCAATTCTAGATAGGTAAAGTCCACTAAGCTGTATCATTATTGAAAATAATATTTTTGATCTTGATTTAATGTAGCAAATTTGAATTAATGAATATTGTTGCTTTAATCCCCCCGGACATGAGTTTTTTGGCCCGTTAAATAATTATTATTTTTTTACTAGATAGATATATAAAAATAGTATATATTTCACACCTCCCTCCACTTAGACAATGCCTATGACAACAAGTCGATCGTCTATGACAAGAAGTCGATCGCTACACATTTTAAAAATAAAAAGTAGATCTTACGAACACAAAAGTTGGCCACCCCTGATATTATTGATTATGACTAATCTTTAGTCTTTTGTTACCAAATTTATATCTTAGTTAAAATTAATTGTTTATCAATTTCTAATGTATATATTTTAGGATCAATTTTATTCAATACACGATTGTTGTTATTTAGACAGAAGTTGTTGAGGTTCCAACTTTTGAAGATAGATTTACTAATGGCATATTAAATTCTTCAATTTTTCCGCCATAACATTACATTCAAAAATCATTACTGTAGATTTCTTGACCACTTTTACATAATGGTTGTTGATTCAATTTGTGAAGATGTAATGTAATATGGCTACTTCTTTTTCAGCCAATATGTCCAAGAACAACCTGTTAGTCATCTTATTTTCTCTTTCTATTCTCTACCCTAAGTTTTTTTCATATTCTTCTCTACCCTAATCAATCCCATTTCTACAACATCATCTTTGTCCATTCCATGGTCTTTATATCTGGATTCACCTTATCTATTTTCAAACTTAGCATAAAGACCAATAACCCACTTTCTGTATAATCACTTGATCTATATTTTCCCACTACTTCATTATTTGTATCCTTTCTACTCGCAAGTATTTACATTCTATTAGCAAATACTTAATATCTTCCATGCCTTTCTTACATAACCTGCAGACTAAATTATTCACATTTCACTATTAATGTGTATATTCCCTTGTTGCTAGTGATTCTGTTCAAGCCTTAAATAGTAAACTACTTTCTGTGCTATTATCATAAATTAACTTGCACACAATATTCTGTTTTCTTCTATATATATTTAAACTCATTTTACTCTCCACACTAGTTCTTCATCTCTCCAATTCTCTATTCTTTATTAATACATCTACTCTTCTATCCCATTCCTTACCACTATAACACTCAACAATTCTCCTAACATAATCATCCCACTTTTTGTATAAGTATATTAACTTATATTCTATATCCAAATCTTCTCCATACTGTACAACCTTTCTCACCCATCTTGCTGACTTCCCTTTACTCATAACCCAATTAAATACTATTTTGGATATTCTCTTGCTATCCATAAATTGCAATCTACTGAACATTTTCATTTTGCTTTTTGCATCTCTCATATAAAAACTTGATTATCCCATTTCTTCTTTAATTGTCTCCTTTACTGTCCACACATCTGCATCTAATCCATGTCTCTTCCTACTTCTCATTATACTTTTTGTAAGAAATCTAACACCTCTTTACTAACACATTATTACAATAGGTTAACCCCACTACAGCTACTCCCTTCCATACAATTCTTGCTACATCATATTTATTACATAAAAACACTATTAATTTCCTTATCAGACTCTTTCTTTTCTTTGCTTCATTTATCAATTTTTTTTCCATTTCTCCAAGAAATTCCTCTGATTACTTAGGACAATTTTCAAAATACTTGTACCTATTGACCACACTTAACTTTATATCCCCAAAGAAAAATTCTTTCTCTTGTCTTTCCCTAGCATTTATCATCATTATTTTCGATTTTTCTTCACTAAATTTGATCCCCATTTTTTTATCTATCCTTGTACAAGTCTTCACCACAACTTCCATATGTTCCCTACTTTCTCTGCACAAGAAAATATGATCAGCAAATAAAAGACCTGATATTGTATACACTTTTTTGCCATCTACTAATGGTGTCTCTACCTTTCTTTCTTACTTTTCTGTTACCCTTTCAATTTCTTTTAAATATGACACCCTTGCCATAGTCCCATTTAATTTTTAACTCTAATTGATTTCATATTTCCTAATTGATATATATAATAATTATTTCCATACAATCTCTTAATAAGCTCCACTAAAGCCCCATTCATCCCCAAATTTATTAAACTTACCGACAATCTATTTCTAGTCACTATCATATGCCTTCTCTATATCTATAAAGACCATATATAATTGCCTACCTGGATTGATCTTCATTTTTATAAGTTATGTGACTACAAATAAAGTATCTCCTATATGCCTATCTATTCTAAAACCTCCTGGCATTTCTCTGACTATATTATTTTCTTCCATCCATTTGGCCACCCTTCTTGCCATCATATATACAAAAACTTTACACAACACCAATGTTACCACTATAAGTCTATAATTGTTTATCTTTTTACAGTCTTTACCCTTTTCTTTAAATAATAGTCTAGCTCTTGTATTATTCCAGTTATCTGGGAATTTTGTCTTCTACACCATCTTATTAAAGCATGATAATAGATTTAATTTTGCCCTATTTCCAATTTATCACCATCTCTGCTGCCCATCCATCTAAACTTTTTGCCTTTTTATTCTTTAACTTACTCCCTTCCTCATTTATTTCATTTTCTGTAAAACTAGTATTATCATTACTAAGTGCTTTTATGATCATTATCATTCTGTCCTTCACATCTAACATCTTTTCTATATTTATTACACACATATTTAAGATTAACTTTCATTTTTCTCTAGAACTACATTCTTTCTCCTCATCATTTAGTAATAGAGTTTCTCACTCCCCTACATTTTTTTTTAATATATTTCCAAAAATTTTTACTCCCATCTCTTCTACATATCTTTCAATAATTTACTATTTCATTTTATTTTCTCTCTATAATTATCTATTTTAGCTAATTTCTTTTTATTTAAATAGTTTTCCCATTTAATATTAACATTTTTCACTTTCCTTGTTTTTAATAACACATTTATATTTTCTGCATGCTTTTCCCCTCTCTTTCACACTCTTACTAATTCTCACTTTTCTATTACTTTTTATTTGTCTGAATAGTCTCACCCAAAATTCTATTTGCCACATTTTCTACTCCACCACACCAACCTTTATATTTATTCCCAACAAACTCTTTCATGATTTCTTCTACTTTTATTTTTATATTCTTCTAACTTATTCTTATCACTCATTGTCCATTCATATCTTTCACTATCCTTTCTACTTTTATTACTATTTTCCATCACATTACTAACCATTTCTATTATAAAGAAATCATGATCACTATTACATACACTCTCTTCATTTTCAAAAACTAATTTCCATACTTTATTCATTCCCTCATTAGCTATTAATACATAATATATTGTGTGTAATATATTATTTCTAGACCATGTGTATTGCCCCTCATAAATATCTGATAAATTTCCAATGTTGAAATTTGCTCTGTGACAAAAAAATTTCAAAAACTGTCCATCCTTGTTATCCAAGTTATCAATTTCTTCAGTATTACCCATTCATATCCCCTATAATTGTAATTTTCTTTCCTTTTTTGAAATTCTGTATATTCTTAATTAGGTATTCATATATGTTTTTGTCCCACTTCATTATAATTTGACTATCTCCAGTGGCCATAACAACTATAGCCATCATGCATTCTTCTCTTCCTAACTTTATCTCAAACCACAAATGTTTTTGCCACTTTACAGTATTTAATTTTTTGTGACATTATTTCTATACCATTTATGATCTGCCATAACAAATTTTTTAATAAAGTTCTTCTCTTAGATTGAGGTGCCACTACTGCTAATACCTTAAGCTTTTCATTTTTATTTGCTTTGTTTAATTCTAACCACTTTTCTGGTCTCTTATTACTTTGCATATTTAAATATACAATTTTTATAATTTCTTTCTTTCTTTCTGCTCTTTTATAAATTCTTTTGACATTTTTTTTTTCTATTATATTTGTAATTAGTTTATCATAAATTTTACTAACCTATTCCTTCTTCACATGTACATTAATATATATAAAAACTACCCTTTGTTTATTTCTTATATCTTAGCCATCCTTAACCTATTTGCTAATACTATAATAAAACCCTATCCCCCTTTATAAGTTTCCCAAAATATAATATTTTTTATAAATCAAGCCTTTTAATGATTGACTTTCTTGTTTTGTGAAATGCAATTCATTTTTATTGTATAATTCCCTCTTACTAATAAAAAAAATCCCACACATTCATAAACATAGCATTATTTCTATCAATAAACATCATGTTTTTCCAATCTCTCATTTATAGAACATGCCCTATCTAACATATACCTATTGTCAAATCTTGGTAGTAATCAAATTATTCCTACTCTTCTTTTAACCTTATTCAAACTACTAATCAAGTATTTGTATTCATCCATTACTCTCTCTCTGATTGCTCTGACAAATTATTTGTTCCCACCATAACACAAATATATCTACTCCCCTGTTTATTTACTTTATCTGTGACATCCCTAATTTTACATCTAGACAAACATACTTTTACATATCTATTTCTATTTTGCCTTGCAATTACACATCTTCACGTCTCATAATTTACTTTTCCTGTTTCATCTGTAACATTTTCTTCAATCTTCTGAATTTCCTTATCTATTTTTTCCTTATCATTTCTATTCATTAATTCCTCGATCTGTTCATGCTTCATATCTAATGTTTTTAATTTTACTTCTACATCTTTTATCTATTCCACTATCTTCTTTATTCTTTAGCTAATTATCTCCATAGCACTACTTATTTTGTCATCTATATGTCTTGCCACTCTACTAAACATCTACTCCATTCTATCATCCTCATCTATTTTTTCTTAATTTTTCCTGAATTTCTCTTTAAACTACCTGTGCTTAAAACCCATTTTTCACTTCTATCACATGTATACATAATCTACATGAACCATGCACCAGATACTTATGGATTTTAGATAGACCATAAAGATCAGGATATTTTTGAAGTATGATGTTAGTTTACTTTTTTCTGAATCACCGAAGTATTTGTGATGCTTTCTGAATAATGGTTGCAACTTTGTTTATGGATTTGATAATGGACTTTTTTGCCAAATTTTCTATATTGGCTTGCTATTAGGTGCTCTTGTATTTTGTTTTCATAATCAGTTGTATCCATTACAACTGTTGCATTGCCTTTGTAAGCAAAAAAGAATGATTATAGATTTATCTACTTTGAGTGATTTAATTGATTTGCTCTCATCATATGTTTGACTTCAATTTTTGTTGCTTATCAATACCAAAAAAAAACTATCTAAAGAAAAAACAATTATTTGTATTTTAGTATATCCATACTACTAAAAATAGCAGACAAATTAATGAAAATCTTCAATTAATATAATACCAGAACAGCTTTTCAGAGTCATACTATATTATAAGGAATTCTAAAATCTACAAAACCTTAACTTGAAATGCTAAAAAAAAAACTGCATCTATGAAATACCATGTAAATGTTGAAGAATGTGTATTGGCAAGACCAGTTGCTCCATTGATTGCAAAAGCACAAACTAATGATAAGAAGAGAGAAAACAGATGTATTTAAGATAGCAAACCATGTATGAATCAATGAACATATGTTCAATTGGGAAAATACAAAAATATTGGATAGAGAAGATAAGATACAAAGAAGAAAATTCAAAGAAGCTCCTTACATGACAATGGTGAATAATCCCATAAGTTAATCTAGTGTGACTATAAATAATGTATGAATATCATTAATCAATGTTGTTCTTATGAAAAAGTGGAGAAATCAGGAGAAACCTCAGTAATAAGTATATGAAATTTCTACTAACTGTTCCCTTTGGCAGGATGGCTCAGTTAGTTAGAGCATTACTTTAAATTTCAATATTTGTAAATCTAAGGATCCAGATTTGATTTCCATGCTAGTATTATTAGTAGTCAGGCTAGCAATTCTGGAAGAAGAAAGTGAAAGAATACCTCTGAAAACATTATGCATACACTAACCTGTGAAATTTGTCTTAATACATTCAATACTTTATTTGTATTTAATATTGGACTATTTTTATTTAAATAAAGTTAAATTTTTCTAAACATTCAATACACATATTAGATGATAGAAATAGTCCAATATAAAAATATGACTAGAACACCATCATCATAAACCTTCAGGAAAACACATTCAATACTTTATACTAGATGATGGAAGTAGCCAATATATAAATACAATTAAAATATCATCATCACAAACCTTCAGGAAAACAGTAACTTATAACAGTTGATAACTGCTGGATTAGCATGGGGTCATTAATTTTTTTAAAAATATCTTTATTCGTGCATTTTAAGAATTTATGGTGGTGTAAAAGTGAATAAGCACATCTATAAAAGATATTACACATGAAAAAAAGAGAAATGAAGTTGAATTATGCGATTTGTGTATGTTTAAGTAAAAAAAAAAGCAGTTATGTTAACTTTTAACTGAACTTTAAAGTTTATGTCTGAGCTATTTGTATTTATCTAGAGTGAATTGCATCAGAATTGTGGGTGAAGTAAGTTTGACTTGTAAATAAAAATATAATAATAAATAATATTGTTAAATACTTTTGCCCAACAATGTTTTGGCTTTAGGCTGTAAATGTTTTTAGAAATTTTTTGCTTTAGCTCCATTTTTTTTAAGAAATTCTGAAAGTATGCTATCTGCTCCTGAGACTTTCCTAATCTAGAACAATTAAGGGCAAGTTAAAATGTATCAAAATTTACATATTGTATTAGAAAAATATGTCAAATACAAGTTTAAAATTTTGCTTTATGATTTTTTTAATCTAGCATTCTTGAGTTTAGAAGTCTAATATATAAAATTGTCAGTCTCATTAACAGTAACAATAGTAACTATTTTAGATATACTTTTTCATTCATTAAGCCTTTTTTTAAATGACCAGACTTTATAATTAGATTTTGTAAGATTGTTTCTAAATAGTCTCTTTTCACTTTTTTTTCTGGCACCATTCAGTGATTTCACAAGTTTGTTAGCAATTTCTAAATCATTTCTAAATAAAAATTAGCCACAAAGGCACTGCTAGTTCTATTTTTTCAACTTGAAATGAATTACTTTCAATATCCGAAAGATGTAGACTTTGACAGTTATTATTATGAATTTGTTAAATATATTGTACCAAGAGGGAATTGGATTGTTTTGTTAATACTCTTCAAAATATCCAATATATCAATTTCTATTAACTTTAGGATAGCTTTCATTAACAAAAATGTAAAAAAATCAAGAATTATTAGACTTGGTTTATGTTAGATATGAAAGAAATGATTCATTATTTGTAGTCAATAAATAATGAGAAACCATTTCTTGTCAAAATAAAACATAAGTTAGGGAGTTGTTTCTGTTCCCCAACTGTCTGAATAAAATGTTCTTCCTAGCTTTGTGTTATAATGTAAATACATGATGTTTAAATTCATCCATTTTAAAAATTGACAACTTGATTTATCATTTATATATCTTTAATAACTATTGTGAGAATTGATGTCTCTTATGAACATAGAATCTATAGGATGATGTGAAAGATGAGTAGAAGGCAAATTTTTATGAATAATTTGAAAATTCTGCTTATATAAAAATTATTTATTCAAATGGTGATTGCAATATTTTAATTAACTTAAATATAACAAGCTAGTTTAAAACAAAAATAGTTATACCATGTTTAAAATACATTCTATAAGTAATTAATGTAAATTCAAGGATTTTAAGAAGTTATGCATTATTAGGAAAATGATTAGTCTTTTGAAATACAATTTCATCAGTGTTATGTTGAACAATTAATTTTGAAAGATTTCCATTTTTGATTTGGATTATCATTGTTAAATTCAAGTAATTTTATTGTCTTTTCTAGTTAAAGAAAAGATTATTTTATAAAAAATATATCTCACACTTGACAGGTCCATGATAATCAATACTATGCAGTTATTTTTCATTTTGAGAACTTAGGACCCTTACTAATGATAAATTAATATTTTGTAATCAGTAATTTATCAAGATAAATTCACAAAGTACTACGTGCCACTTGTAGGATTATCTGTTCACTCCATAGGATCAATAAAAATGGATAATGATAATTTTCTCTTTGTTTTAACATGTTATTTCTTTAAAATCACAACTGAAATTTATAAGTTAGTATGTGAATTGACATCTTTTATTCATTAAAAGTAATATATTTTTAATATTATTTCTAGTATTTTTATCATCTGATGGTTTACTCTTCTGAAATATACATATTATAATAACTTAGTCTACTTTGTTCAGAAACCAAATAGAATCATTTTATATGTAATTTCTTTGAATTACTTAGTATTATTGACTTCAGTAAGAGAAATCTGCTGTCTTTAGTACAAAATCAAATTTATCACATATTTACATGTATGGAGTTTTTTTCATAAATTTGAAAATTATTCTGAGAATTAATACAGTTATATTTTAATAAATAAAATGAGTGATACTATACTTTTTTTTATTTAATCAATTAATAATTTTTTAATGTATTATCAGAATGCTTTTTAGCTGCTATAAGAATCAGTAAACAGATTTAAAAGTTAAAATAGCAATAAAATATTGCAGAAAAGAGATGCCTGCAAGAAAAAATTAAAAACTATACTATTTTCTTTTTATCACCATTTCTTATGCTTGCTTATAACTGTTAACTGATGAAGGTCACAAGTCAAAACTAGTCTGGGGATTTTGGATGAGTAGACACTAGATGGGTATTTTATGCACAAGCCTTCTGGCATCCATTGATTACTCTGGCTTGCACTGAGTGGCAATATGTATAGAGAGTTTTTCCTGTTTTATTTTCTTTTTAGTGAGTAGTCATTGCAATTACACTGCTTATCTATAGTCATTGAAATTAAATAAATATATTACAAGAAGAAATAGTTTAAAGGTTAGAACTTTGAGTAAGCTAAAGCTCAGATAAAAATTATTGGCAGAGATGGAAAAGAACTGATTAGATATAATGAGATGAGATAAAAGCATAAAGAAAAAATAAAAAGAGTGAAGAGTTTGTTATTTTAGTGTACTTACAAGCATAATGAAATAGAAATAGTTTTAAATTCAAAAATAAGAAAGTTTCTAAATAGCCTTTTTAAGAAGTGATGCATTGTCAGTGGTTACGCAGAAAATAGTTACAAAAGTATTAATCTTTTTTTCAAATGCAAATATGAAGTAGTAACATATAGTGATGAACTACAAAATATTGCAACAAATTGAAAATATAATTGATATGGATTATAAAAATATGTAAATAATTATTATAGAGAATTGGAAAATTATTGTTAGATAATGAATTAAATTGTGCTTAAAATAAAATAGGCTATTGAGAAATGGAATTTAGATATGAAGAATAGATGAAACATTAAGTGATGGAATTAATGTAAACCAAAATTGATAATTATTCAAACAATATTCAAAATAATTTTTAAATATTTCCAGTATATTTTTTTAAAAAGATGCAAGAACCATCACAAAAAAAGACTTGAGTTACTTATGAGAATAGTTAATAAAATGGTAAAACTGAAAAATATATAAATAATTCCGGCAATAATGTAAATGTAGAAAAGCTAATAGATAACTGTGCTTGAAATACTATAAAAAAAGAATACATTAGAGAAATATGTGACCAAATAAAATAGTTGGTTGGAAATGTAGGATTTCAGAAAATGTTAATGAAATATATATAGTAGATAAAAAAACATTTCTATTTATAAAAAAGAAATTTCTTATTATTAAATAAAAATATATATAAGGAGTTATTTATTTATATAGTGCTATGTTTTTAACCTATAACAATAATTAGAGATTACTCCACTACACGTACACATGCATTATATAGATTTAAACACTTAAGGAATACTCTCCTTTCCATACACAAGATAAAGTGTGTTCATTCTATCTTTTCAAAAGGTTTCATCTTGTGTTTGGAAAGAAGAGTATTTCTTTAGTATTTAAATGTATGCAGCATATATTAAATAAATATAAAAGTAGTAGATAAATAAAGTTTAGAAAAATTAATACATTTATGAGATTTTAAAGTCTATAGGTAAAATCAATATTTTGTTGTTTAGGAGATCTTATAAAGTTTAAGTATGAGAAGTACTAGAATTGAGCTGCAGAGTTACCAACTATGAATTGTATATCCCAAAATCAACCACTCCACTGTTATACTTAAGTATGCAGGCAAAAGTCTATGGATATAAAGAGTTTAAGAAAATTAAGTTAGTGTTTGTATTGTAATTTATGATTCAGAAGAATACTAGTAAAAATTAGTTTGATAAATATAAGTGCATTAAAAAAACGATCATTGCTGTAAAATGTGAGGAATTTAGGGCAATTTGTTTTATATCCCAAGCCAAAATATTTAGGAGTGTTTGATCCAAAACGTTTTTAACAATACAAAATGGAAGTTTAAGAAAAGAAGAGGAACAAGAACTGTGGTTGAAAAGTGAGTTTAAATATTGAAGAAGTATTAATATTTAAAAGCCATTTATTGGTTATTTTGTTGGATTTTCTACAAAAAAGATGCAAAAATTGAAAGAAAAAAAAAGATTGACATAAAATTTATAAAATGTAGCCTTACAGTTGCTTCTGTAAATTGGCTATTATAAATTAAAAACTGTAAAAATTTTATTGGCTTTATTTTTTATAGTTATACAAATATATTCATTACTGTCATTGTTTGTATAAAATATTATATAATCAATATCATGGTTAAAAGTCCCTCATTATAAATGCTTAAGAGAAAATATAATTTTATAAAGCATTTAAAAGTGGCTTCTCAAGAAGATTTTATAATCAATGTTTATATAAAAACGATTGTAAAAAAATAAAAATGTGTATGCTTATATTTTTGTCATTATTCTTTTTAAGTAACAAAGCTATCAAATTGTATAAATAAACAGAGGTGCTCACACACACATAAAACAAATAATTTAATATAAAATATAACCTGACATTACAACACTAAAATATTTATCTTTTCAACGTGTGTATGATCAAGTGTGTCAGCAGTAAGAGATAGCGTGGATAGTTGGGGGTCGTGTGAAAGTCTGAGTTGAAACCTCCTATATATTACATGTTGGAGTGCAGATATGAAAAAACCTGTACTGTAGAAAAAAATTATATATTAAAATAAACTAAAACAATTATTTCAGATTACATTTTCATTAAGTTGTAGAACAGCCAGTTCTTACATTTTATATTTTATGTGCATGTGTGGAAGCTTGTGTTTAAATTTAGATTTGGTAAAATTATTGTGAATTGATTTAATTTGCTAGAATATTTATTAAATAATATTTATTAAAAGGTCAATTAAGATTTAATTGAAAGAAATATCTGAGAACATTATAATTTTATGATTTATTTATTTTAAATAAATGTTTGTAATATTATTTTAAACCCGGAAGTAAAAATAAAGCAATTGAAAAAGGCTGAAATTATTTTTTTTTTCTCTCTTCATTTTTAAAGAGTGTTAATAAAAATTTCAAAAAACCTCATTTATTGCAGTCAAGAAAAATGGATAAATTGTCTTATGGAATGCTGTCCAACAACTCAAAATAAATCTTTGGATTTCTTCAATTTAAAGTAATAATAAATAGATATATTTGGAAAATTATATTTATCAACATCAAATAAGTTGGTAATATGTATTCTCATAATATTTAAAATAGCTATTCTCTTTTCTTCAGAATTGTGCATATAAGTCTCAGTATTTAGAATTCATCTTATCTTTAATTAATGAACAAGAGGAACTTTAAATAATAATTTTTTAAACTCAAAGATGACTCCACAAACTTTTTTGCTCAGAGAAACACTAAACATTAATTCAAAATTAATGAAAATCGCTCTGTTGATGGATGATAACCTATTTTCTTGATCATATAGGTGATCAGAACTATTAAGCAATATAAAGATTTATAAACTAATGGATTATTAAGCTAGTTCAAATAAAAGAAGTACTGAATGATTGAATGATAATCCTGTGGATAAAATTATAACATCTTTTCAAATGGATTAAAATTTCTTCATGTAATTAACTACAAATTTGTCTCTATTATCAATGCTAAGTATTTAAATTCTGTTAAATGGATAATAGATTATGAATGCTAAATATTTAAATACCATTCGTGAATTATGGATTATCAAAACAAGTATTAAATATGATAAGTATCAAATTTATAAGCAATCCTTAAAATGGATTAATGTGTTGAATGCAATTTATCTTGCATTAACAAGCATGCTAGAATGGACTTTATTAATCTCTATATATTGTATTCCAGAAAAGATTATATTACAAATAAAATTAATTGTGTTTTATATTATCTTGAATGTTATTATTTTAAAAAGTATATGTGAATTGCCAAGAATTTTAGAATATTTCTCATATATCAATATTTCATTCAGATAGATTTTAAAATCATTATAACCATTGGAGTATAAACTGTATAAACTAATGGATTATTTAATGAACTTTATTATAATTGCTTTTTTCTTCCTTAGTTAATATTATTGTTAATATAATAAAGAATATAACAATTCTTCAGATATTATAATACAATTTAAGGTAATATTTTTATTTAATATTATTATTGATGATATTGAACAGGATTAAATGTGATTTCCCTTATGTTTAGGTTGTGTAAATGTCAGTAACAATTAAACTTATAAAATTTTTTGCTATATTGCAATTATTATATGTTTTATGGGTTCTTAACTTTCAATCTCAAAGTTAAATGAAGTTAATCATCTTTATTTAGATAAGTAGATTTGTAAGAAATATTTTATGCATTGCTTTTATATGCTAGTATGAATTTTTTAACTGTTATGTAATATGCAATAATGCATCTTAATAATGTAGTTATATATTTTTTCGTAGTCCAATGTTGCAAATATTATTTTGGTGTGCTAGGCAATAATTGCATTTATTTTAAAAGAATGAAAACTTCTCCAATATTATTAAGCAAGGTTGATTAATAATTGATTAGTTGTGGAAACAAATTAATTGAGAACAGCATAAAGAAATTATCATTTATTATCATTATTATTATTATGATTATTATCCTCCCATATTTAAATTGAGGATTATTAGTGTCTTTGCAATACTGTATGATAATACATTGTTCATATCCCTAGCTTAAAATTACATTTAAGAAACAAATATTAACATTTATTAAATATTTTATATAACTTTCTTTATTGTTATTATTAATTTTTATCATTTATTTTATATTGTGTAATTACACCTGAACTAACCCCCAATGTCATATACAAGATGACTTGCCACTAATGAAAGTGCCAAGCTATATACTATGGTGAAACTAAAGTAAATATTGCCACTAGAGTAACGCAACATTGATACATATACCACAGAATGTGAACTAAGGCTGAAGGCAACTCAATATTTGTAGAACATGAAAGGGTCACTGTCCACACCTTCCAAGCAGCTTCAGCTGAGATAATGCGCACAGACAACAATGACATGAAACGCAAAGTAAAGGAGGCTTGTTTTTTTGCAGATGTTCCCAAAGCAATCAACCAAAGAGACACCTGCTTTACTATCTCTAAAAAGTGGGCTGTTTAAACATTATTGAATAAATTTTCATACATTACTGTGGCATTCACTGACTACTAGTGACAAGAGCTATGAATATGGAAACATCGAATTTCCAAAAGCACTTAGCTTATCAATTGTTATGTATAGCTTCATTAATTGTGTATAAAATGCAAGCTTAGTATTGTGTAATAAAGTAATTGTTAATTTTTTAATACTTCTCTTTTGTTCTTATTAAAAAAGTATCTTCACTACGTATTCATGATATAAAAGTCATAATTAAGATATTAAATTATACATGAATCTATTTGTATTAAAGACATCATTATTGTTATTAATGCTATCTGAAATACAAGAGTATTGGGTAGGATGATGAACATAAAATGCCTTTTACATTGTCATATCCTAAGATAAATAATTACACTCCATACATTTATTTTCTTACTTTATATAATCTTGAGATAAATCATTAGTCAACTTTATATTTAAAATTTCTAGACTTAGTTTAAAACATAGATGGAATTCCTTTTAACTAATTCTTATAGTAGCAAACAATAAATTTGCAAAGATCTTTATTAAAATATAATAAGATTAAAAGTTCACCTGCTAATGTTGAATAACCCTAAGAAATTTCTATATTATTTTATTAAATTTGAATCTATTATTAAAGTATAAAATAGTTTTAGCTTATGCAGAAATATAAAATCTGCATGTATTACAGTTAAGTTATGTTAGTGATAGTTTCACACCCATATTATTTACACCATCTCAACTGACTTTATGCAGGTTGATAGCACTTTTGTTTCAAAATAAATCAGATACAGATAAAAAAATTAAAAAATATCCTTATTCTGAAAAAATATAGAATGAAGTATAGGATAGTAAACTTGAGTTTGTATTATTTGTTATTTTATCTATTTAAATAAGGTGATAACTGAGTCCTAGGGTTTAAGGTAAGAAGAAGAACAGTGTTATATACTCCATTAACTGTAAATTGATAAAAAAAATCAAGTCAGATGTCACGTGACCTAATTTTAGTAAAGCTCGTGTTACAAATGTTATATATAGAGTTCGCAAATCAAACTTTTAACAAGCTTTGAGCAGAAATCGGTCTGGAGTTGAGGGTATCCTCAAAGCTTGTTAAGAGTTTGTTTTGTGAACTCCATTAACTGTTGATAGATGAATGTTGTAGTAAATTTGAATTGAAAATAAACATAACTAAACTAATGATAAGAGATAGAGAGAATAAAAGTAAGATAAGAGTTGAATAGAAATTTATAAAACAAAATGTTATTAGTGTTTTTTAACATTTAGGGAATTAGTTAAATGATAATAAAAGTAGGAATCAAAAATTAAAATAAAAATGCAGACTAATCTTTATCAAACTGAGGCTTATTCTATATTCCTTTAAAATAAAACAATTTGTTTGTAATATAGTTTTATATGAAACAAAAAAATTTAGAACATTTAAAAGTTAAGAAAAAGATAAATTAGAGACTATTAAAATGTAAATTTTTTATAAAATAGAAAGATACGCTGAAAAATCATGACTAGAAAATAATATGTGATAAAAAAAGATGGTTTCTTATTTTGAATGATTTTATGTAATAGTTAAGTAATGATTTGAAAAATCAAAGATTTCTGGATCAAATAAAAAATAGTCATAGATCACATAACCCCATTCTCTTATGCTTTTAAGATATAAACAATGCTCATTGTTTATTTCTGGATCAAATCTCAATATATTTTAGATTTTCAAATGTAATGTGATTTATTGAATAACTATTTTATTTATTTTTATTTTTTATTAAAATTATTATAAAAAGAAAGTTAATTCCTCATTTACATTGAAGTTAAAAAATTATAAAGATCAAATTAGAAGATTCTGGAGAGATAAGTAAAAAAAGAGGTAGAAGATAGAATAAATTGATGGATGAACCTTGGAAAAGAATGTAACTATGATCTGAAAAATGCAACAAATATTGGAAGTGCTTAAAAAGTCATCCAGTTTGATATACAGAATCTATCTTTTGATAATAACTGATGGTTTTAAATTTATAATAAAAAATTAGTTTCTTAATTACAAAATAAGTTAGAATTGATTTCATTAAAGAATATGCAACTGTGCACCATCTTGTGTTTTTCTGTCAACATGAGTAAGCTTCAATATGCAAAATATAATTGATATGCACACACTACAAAATTTAAGTATTAAAGATTAGGTACTATTCTTTTCTACTTATAAATTAAAACTTTATTTGAGGTAAATTAGTCTATTAATTCCTTATGAACAAAAGATGGTTTATAGAAAATAGTGAAGTTTGTTTGTTACTTAATAACTCAATAAATATTGCACTAATTTTGATGAATCTTGCATGATTTTCTTTTTGTTTTTTGGTGAATTATGTAGACTATGGATTTTTGCTTTATAGTACTTAATTGGGGAAATTTATTAACACAAATAAAACTTTGGATACAGAATTTGGAAATTTATACATGCAGTGACCTCTAGAGAATTTTTCATTATCTAAAATATTTTTTAGTTAAAATTATTTTACAAGAAAAAAAAACTTGTCTGTACTACAAAGATTGGGGCAATATTTGTAAAGTTATCAAGTAATAAATAATAAAAAAAAAACTTTCACATGTTGTTTAATTTATAAAGCACTTACTAAAAAAGATTGTTAAATTATGCACATTGCTGTTATTTTTAATATTAAGTAATTTAGAAAAATCTCATCCAGGGATTGATCATCTATGCATACATATAAAAAGGAAGATTAGCAATAGGTGTTACAGTGTAATTCAAATATTTCAATAGAGAACTAGGATAAATGTTAGAAGTCTAAAACAAAAAATTCAGTAATATTTACATTAAAGGAAGTTCTATTGGATGTAGATTACTGGTAAACTTTTACCTTTATTGTTTATTTTTTATATAAAGTTTGTTTATTTGATTGTTTGTTACTTAATAATTCAACAAATATTGCAACAATATTGATGAATTGTTTCTTTTATTTTCTTTATGTTTCTTAATTGTTTAAATTTTTTTTGGTAATTTTCTACTAAAGCGAGTGAACCACTAAGACAACTAATATTATTAATTACTTAGGGTTTAGCTTTTTAAGTTTTGTTAATCTTATCAATTTATTCCAAATGTTATAACCTGATTTCTTCTCCACTGCTGCTCCCTGCCCCAATTTTATTTGTGTGTTTTTATAAATCTCTTTAGCATCAAAAACAATGGAAGATAAGCTTTGAAATTTACAATTAAAATAAAAGCACTTCATTAAAAATATTTTTTCCTTATTGATTTTATATTTTAAAACAATATGGTTATTGTAGCTTGTTGATATGTTTAAATATTTACTTCCTGAGGTCCGATTGGGTTAACTAGACAACAGACTACTATAATCAAATAAATAATACTTGATCATCTTTGATAATTGCTTGCCATGGTTTGCCACAATTTCAATATTATTTAAACCATCATTTTAATTTTGAAACTACATTGCAAATTTTAATAAGTCCAGGTCATTAAGTTATATGATATAAATATAGAATGTTAGAATAAGTTGTCAAATATATTATCACCAATAATAAAATTACTTGCAATTGCATACTTTTTTTATAAAACTACTCAAAGAGAATTAAAAATCTTTCAGACTAAAAACAAGTATTCTAGACATAATATATATCTATAGTAAATGTTTATGTAAATTTAAATATTGCAAAATTTATATATTTTATATAATTTATTTATATATACACTTATGGGTGTGTGCGTTTTCAAATTGCTTTTAAAATATTTAATTTTATATAATTATGTTTTGGGTAATTTTTGGAAGTAATTTTAACTGTAATTTTTTCCTATATAAATGATTTTGAGAGAGATTTCATTGTTGCTTTTGCAGTTTCTATGACAACGAAAACCTTCTCCTCCTTTTTCTTTTAAATGGAGTAATCCATTATCTATATTACGTTGCAGCAGTGTGATGAGAGTATTGACGGTTTGATGGGCTATTGCTTGCCAGTATCGGATGGTTATTCAATTTTTGGAATTTTTATCCACCTTCGTTTTGAAAAACTGAGAAAAGTGCATCATTTTATTCGGACAATCGTGCACTGCTCTGTCCCCTAAGAGACACTTGCTAAAATATCTGAATGGAATAACATTTTATCCGAGCTTTGAGATTATTGGGTTAGCTTTTCTTCTCATATTTGTCTACATCTATTGATAACTTCCAAGGTTATTTCTTTAAGATCTTTAAATCGGATTTGTAAATTTATAAATTCCGCTTCTGCTAAAGGATATATATTTAGACATTTGACTTATAAAATAACCAAAGAGAGATAAAACATCTCACTACAAAGGTTTATTTGATTGTCCCTTCTTTTTTAAAATTCCAAAAAAATATTGTCCTAGTATATTTGATAGGTTAAAAAAAAAAAACTCACGTATCCTTGGATGGAAAATGGATTCAAGAAATGGATTTTTTTGTAGCTCTTTTGACGGGATTATTTCTGTAATTCACTGTTTTAATTTCTGATTTTATCAAATAATAACTGCTCCACTAACTCCTTGTTTTTCTTTTTTCCACCTTTTCTTACCTAAGAAACATATTTATTCAGGATATGTATTCTATTAGAAGAACCAAAAGGGGGTAAATCAGATATGCGAGTATTCTTCAACTTATAAATTATTTACATGTGTCAATATTTAACATGATGTTAGTTCAGCCACAAATAGTATCGTTATTCCGAAGTGCAAGATGAAGTAAAAAAAAAAAAAAAATTGAGGTTCATTTCTCTTTTAAGTATGTGAGTGTAGGATATTCCCCTTAATTAAAAACTTTTATATCTCTGTTGAACTCAAAGTGGCACTTAATTCTTTTGAATTCTTTTATTTTTGTTTTTATTTTGCTTTTTGTTTTCTTTATTTTTTTAGTTTTTGATTTTATTTATGTTATTTAAAAATGACTTAGTTCCTTAGCCACCCGTATTGATTATGATCAAAATGTTTACATGGAGTGAATGGTTGACAGCAGTTTTATTTATCATTATGCCATGCTTGTGTCCCTTTGGCTCAGAAACCTGTTACGTTTTTCCCGCAGATAAAAAGAGTCCCTGCAATCCAAATTCCTGTGCCTATGGATCTCAGTGCGAGGTGTCATTTGATGGACGGAATTCCCTTTGCGTATGCCCAGTTACGTGTGACAATTATGGGGACAGCAGAGGAAGTACAGCTGTCTGTGGTAGTGATGGAAAGGATTATGCTAACAAGTGCGAGCTAGACAGAGTTTCTTGTAAGGATCAGAAGACTATTGAAGTGAAATATAATGGAAAATGTGGTAAGTTGTTTCTTTTTTTTTTATTTGTTCATTTTTAAAAAAACAAAAGTGATAAATTTGCACGTTATAAATGTAAGTTCGCGTAAACATTATTCAACTTTTAACACTTGCTTTGTTTATTAACCATTTTTATTTATATGTCGTGTCGATATCTAAGATTTATTTATATTTTAATATTAATAAGTAATGATAATTTTCTTGTTGAAAACAAAAAAAAGATAAATTGGCTTTAATCACTGATGCATGATTGTTTATATCTTTTGACAAAATTCAAAAATTAATGAGCAAGCAATTAAACGATTAGCTTAAAATCGTAGAATATAATTAAGATGCATAATACAAAAGAATAGATTATTTACTGGCTGAATAATATCGCGTATATGTGTGTGAATATAAAATACATGTACACTTATATGTAACATACGTACGCATACACATTTATAATAGAAGAATGTTTAAAACAGAAGATGGAAAAGTTCACAAATAGTTCTAAGGGAAGAAAAATTGAAAAATGTTTTAAATTTTATCGCTTATAGAAATTTCTGGAAAATTGGAAGCCATAATTATGTATTTGAACCCATTTTTTATTATTATTTCAAATTGTAGTCGTTTGTAAAAAATATATAATTGCACTCCTATATGTATACGCGCTTACATATATGTATATAGAAATTACAACTAATGCTTATTATTACATTTCATATATATGGTTGTAGATATTGGACAAAATATGTTTAATAGCTCTTAATGTGCATTTTGATTGAACCAATCTCATTAGTTAAGATAAGCTCCATATAACTCTCAAATGCTCTATACCATTGTTTTGTCTTTATTAATGTGCATTATACACCTTTAGTTTATAAGGGTCATGTTTTTTAACAAAGCATTTATTCATAATAATAATCTTTTAATAAATTCCTAAATAATAATTATTTTTTATTTAAGCTAGAAAATATATTTTTAAGCTTTAAATGAAAGCTAAAATTTAATGAAAATCAAATATATTACTATTTTATAGATGTTTGACATTCTCTGCCATTTAATTGTCCACCTTTTTTTCACCCACTGCAATACATTATATATTCGTAGACAAATAATATATGTACAAAACTATATATTTTGAAAGAAAAAAAATAAAATTGAGTAAAATTATTTATATTCCTAATTTTTTTATAAAATACAGATATTGATAAGCCTAAACAAATTTACATCATAATGTAATCATACGATAAAATTGGTTTTTAGTTATTCACCCAAAAATCATTCCATTTATTCTTTTCCAGATAATTCATATTCATATAATTAATAAAATTAAAAATAACTTTGCTAGGTTAAGTATATACTTGTATTCAATATTATGCTTCATTAGTAGAGAAGAAATTCAAAATCTATGGATAGCAAATACTTCTGACCTCAAACTTTTTATGAACTCCCAAGCAGTAAACCATTTGATTACTTATAATGACAACTAATGCCATGAGCCATTAGTTTTATTATATTCTAATAGTGATAACATATATTTAGGTATTTTGGAAAATCATATATAGGAAAAAAGATACTATAAATAAATAGTTATTAAACATTTCAAAAACCTCTCAATCAGTCCTACAAAGTTTATTTACCAAACTTGCAAAATGCAGGATTCAATCCCCAGGTTATGGGCATGGCAGAATGATTTGCTACCATTACATCATAAGAACTTTAATAGAGGGGAGAGAGAGAGAGAACAAGAGGGGGTTTCTGGAAAAAAATTATCAGTAGTATGAGATAGTGTGGATAGTTGAAAATTGCTTGAAAATCTTAGTTCAAACCCTTAAATTTAAAAAAAAATTATTGTAAATAAATCAAATGATTTATATTGATAAACTTCTGAAATAAATAAAAGATAAAATCAATATTATCAAGGAAATTACATTAAATATCACTAATCAGTCTAGAACTGAAACTTTTCAAATTTAAGATAATTCTCATTATAGATATTGGTATGCTTTTTTTTTTTTTTTTTTAAGTTCAAAAGAAACTTGAAAGGTCTGAATTCACCAAAATTCATAAAATCATCATGAATTTTAAAAAAATGAATAAATAATCTATGAAATATTTTATACTTGTATTACACAAATAATCAGAATATCACAATATTAAAACATTATACATTCTAGATTTCCTGTAAAAAAATCCACTTGTAGATAAACTAAATTGTTTGTATAAATAAAATTCTAATTCTAGTAAATAATGAATTACAGAAGAATTTTTTAAACACTAAGGGAGACATTATTCAATAAAACTTTATGATTTATTATCATTTTTATATCATCTATACATTTCATAAGAAAACTGTTTAAAACTTTAGATAACTAGTAGATGTTTGTGTGTGTGTTTAATTTTCACATGTAATGAAGCTGTAACTCTCAAATTCAAATATTATAAATAGACTTTGAAATTTGGGATTAAAAGATAATCACAAATACTGCTTTGTTTAAGAATGAATTATTGGATTTCATTTCAGGATATTTTGATAAGTTTCTGTATGCAACTATTTTTTTTATATAGATCCTACAACCAATTAGTATTTTCTTGCTGTAGTTATTGATCTAGCTTTCAAGCTACTTCAAAAACATATAATCCTAACTAGGTAACATATTTTTTTCTGAGTTTTTATAAATAAACTATGACAACAAAATATATTTTATGATAATCTACTATTAAGTAAGTTATGTGGCTGGTTATTGGCATATTATTGGAAATTTAAATGAGTTCTGTTACAATTTTTGAAAAGGTTATACTATAGGCAATAATTATATAATGATAAATAAACTTGTTAATCTGGTTGGACCCAGGATAACTGAAATAAATTGATTAAAAAAGTCTGATTTATTAACTAATATCATAATAAAAATCTGATTTCTTTATTAAAGATATCAATCAATGGATGATTTGATAATATTAATGACATTTCTTCCTTGCATTTTTTATTTAGTCATTGTTCATTCTATTATTTGTCATAAATTAATCATGCAGACAATATTTTATAATCAATGTTTTTTAACTTTTTTCATATAAATGCACATTTACGCACTTCTGTATAATTTAATAATGTGCATTTTCAAATATGGTTAACAGTCATGTATCACAAATACTAGCAGATTTAATAAGTACATTGATGAAAATGTCATCAAAATATGACAAATGGCAAAAGTCTAAAGTATTATGAAAGGCTTTGCATATTTCAAAGGTGACTGTTGATGATAGGATTTATGCCAAATCTTCATTGATTAAGCATAAAAAAATTATTGATAACTTGGCATTACATCAGCAGAAAAGATTCTTTTTCTTGATTTGTGTCTCAATGAAGTTTATATTAATTAACAAAAAAAAATTAAATGGCCCACTGTATGTTAAAGACCTCTGCAACAGTTTCCCACATATTGTTTAGCAAATTCATTGTCAGACATTAAGAGTTTGAATAGTTTTTCATCTTTGAATTAAAGTAAGTTGGGTGGTCATGGGTCAACTATTGAAAGAAAAATCTTAAACCTGATTGAAACTCAGTTTTTTTTCAGGTTTTATCTAATTTGGATTCAAGCCCAACAAATTCATTATCATTATGATATGAGGCTGTATTAATGAATTATGGACTTTGTTTTGAATGTGGATAATAACAAACAACTTATTTTTATTAATATAATAAGACAATTCTAATTTGTAAATATACTAATTTGAACTATTGTTTTTTTTTTTAAAAAAAAAAGATGCATACCTATAATACTCGTATTATCAAGGGATTAAAATGAGGTATATGTTGATTTAAAAAAAATTGAAATGATTATAATCTATTTAATATATATATATGTTGCAGAAAGAACTTCATATGTATATTCTGTCTGACATGTATCTTTATCATATAAAAATTTTAATATTATCTGAATAGGCACTTTAATTTAACGTTGTCATATACAGATGTGTATGTGTCATACTTGAGAATAACATTTCAATAAATACTTATAATTTCTTGTCATGTTTTAAAAAAGATGGATATTTATAAATGTAATGAATTTTGACTAAAATAAATAAAAAAAATAATGAACTTTGGGAGTAAATTGTGTGTATGTGTAAAGTAAATCATAAATAAAAAGAATAATGAACTTTGGGAGTAAATTGTGTGTATGTGTAAAGCAAAACA
Source organism: Epiperipatus broadwayi (assembly GCA_028023455.1). Classification (NCBI taxonomy): domain Eukaryota; kingdom Metazoa; phylum Onychophora; class Udeonychophora; order Euonychophora; family Peripatidae; genus Epiperipatus; species Epiperipatus broadwayi. The sequence goes on from JAQFVV010000019.1 coordinate 5,831,805, forward strand.
TGACTGTTGCATTATCCATTAATCAAGCTATAAAAAGTTTAGATACTTTTAAAATTCAAACAAAATTATGAAAAGATCTACTTATTTTTTTACATTAATCATATTTTATTATTTAAAAGTAAGGCCAGCTACAATTTACTCAATAACATATTTTAAAACTTAATTTCGAATATACTTCAATAAAAAAAAAACCAAAACACATAATACAATAGCAGTAGTAGTAGTGGTTGGTGGTGGTGATGGTGGTGGAAATGACAGTAGCTGTGACAGTAGCAGAAGCAGCAACAGCAATAATAAAAAGTTAACAGTTTATACTTTTCATGTATGCATTAATAGGGAAGATTATTAGTTCTATAAAAATTATATGTTTGAGTGCTTTCAAGAACTTATAACGTTTTCATATTTATAGTAAGTCATTATTACATCTGATTGGCTGTCACATAAGCATTTTTAAGGCGCATTTGTCGAAGGTTTTAGCCTTTTATGTTATTATTCATAGTAAGATAATGTTGGAAAATAATGAATATATGAGAATGTATGTATATACAGTTGATGGAATTCAAATTTATTTAAATTACACTATTAATTATTTAGATTAGAGTGTCCTTTTCTTGGAGAAGGGGAAGGATGAATCTTTGCAATTGATAGCATTATTGTTGTTGTATATATAGCATACTTCTCTGATTTTCCTCTTCAAGTCATTTCTCTCTATATATTGAATAATTGCAGAAAAAATAAATTGTTGTCCTGTTGCTTTTTTGTGTTGCAGAAAGATAGAGCTTCAGTAAGTAACACCCTGATCTGTCTGTAATGGCAGCCAGTTATGATGGAAGAAGTCCCAGGATTGCAATTACAAGTGGCCAGCTAGGCCCATGAGGTGAAGGAATCAATATAGTTAAAAAACAATCATGATGAAGATTCTCAAAAGTTGCAATATTTTATACCAGGAATTTTACATATTCTCCAACATGAATGGCCCAATTTGAGATGGAAAAGATTGCAATGGGAAGTCAAATAATCTGAATTACAAGCAAGAATTTGAAAAATGATTTAGTACAAAGGATAAAAATATTAGAATCTTCTTTAAAGAAAGAAAAAAACAAAATACCATAAATTAAAATATGGGACTGGATTAAATCAAGGTGATATGAAACCATCTATCTGTATTTGAAGATCAGATTAAAAATGAGTTAATGGGTAGAAAAAATATAATGGCTCAAAATAATTTAGTAGCATAAAAACAAAGTTAGCAGTTATTTAGGCAGTATTTACAAAAAATAAATTACACTGATATAGTTATTTATGTGTGATTATCATATGTCTATGTTAGGACTTTCTTTGAATAATAATGCAAATAAAGAAGTATAGACTGTCATTCCTGTTATTGAAGAACAGATTGGAAAAAAAGCAAGTGATTTGATTGTGTATCTCATATTAAACACATTAAATTTAATTCAACATATAAAATAGTTTCACTGGATGTCAGAGATCTGTATGGATCAATCAATAGAAAATTAGAAATCAACATAATTAAAGCTGAACTACCAAAACAAAACTATTCTCAAACCAAGTATGGACTTTATCATAGCATTTCTACCTTGCTTAGATAACATCATAGCCACATTCAATAATCAACTTTATAATATGACTGACAGATGAGATGATCCATGGATCTTCCCCTCTGTGGCATCATTTCCAGTCTATATCTAAACCAATTTGAAAATATAATCATTCTATCATACCTGGCACACCTTCCAGATCTCTTATACACACATTATGTCAATGACATTTTTATGACTGGACCTGAGCCTTTAATTCAGAATATTAAAGTAAATCTACAAAGCCACTCAGCTTTGCTGCTTACACTAGATTGAGATGACTCACACCAATGCCTTACTTACTTAGATTTAGAAACATCTTGATTACTCCATGCATGTTAAACCACTCAAAATTTATGACTTCATGCACCATAATTCAACTGTTTTTCAATTTCACAAACTGGCAGATCTATCCTCTTTCCTATTTCATAACTATGCTCTATGTAAACATGAATCATTTCACAATGCAAATATAGACTTATATCAATCTTTAATATCCATTGGATTCAATAAAGTCTTTACAACAAAGTAAATTCTAACCCCCTACTGATGAGAACTATGGCTTCTCTTGCCATATAGCCCTACATTAACAAAAATGTTTAATAAAACATTCTCTCCAACTTATCAACTTGCTGTTCTTTCCAATTTATCAACTTACTTTTTGTACCCCCCCCCTCCATCATCTACCTATAAATTAATCCAACCTAAACTCACCCCTAGCATATTTTATAAAATTAAATGTCCCCAAAACCAGAAGTTATTTTGGTGAAAATCGAACACCCTTATCTACATGTCTTACATAATATCAATATCTATACAAAAGAGCCTCAGACAATCCAGAACACAGCTCTATTTTTCTGAAACATCAGAAGGTGACAGGACATCAACTTATTCCTTCTTCTACAACTAATCAATACATAGAGAGAGAAAAGGAAAATCAGAGAAGCATACTATATATACAACAACAATAATGATATCAATCGCAAACATTTGTCCTTCTCCCTCTCCAAGAAATGAACACTTTAATCTAAATAATTAACATTGTAATTTAAATAAATTTGAATTCCACCAACTGTATATACATACACACTCATTTCTATTATTTTCCAGTTATCTTGCTATGAATATGAGAACGTTATAAACGCTCAGCCATATAATTTTTATAGAATTAATAAACATCTCCATTAATGTATATAAGCGCACAGATTACATCTGATATAATAATAATAACATGCACCCATTATCAAAAAATGTTTAGTTTTTTGATTATATAAAAGTATTTTAAATGTAACATAGTCAATACGTTTATTTATTTACGTATCCCGAGGGATATAGTTTTCAAAGTTTTATAATAATGGATTGATAAGAAACATATTGTTATATTTCTTTTAATCCATCAAATTCAATAATATGGAAATGTTATTAGTCCACATCTGCGAAGTCAATAATATTGTACCACAGAATAAATAAAATAAAATAAAAAATTATGAATTAATCTATTTTTTTATTATTCAAATACCATTGGGTTTTTTTTTTTTTATCTTATCAAATATTATAAGAATGGCATTTTCTAAATGTTAGTAGTATCTTTCTCATGGTATTTAAATGTTTGTTTTTGATCCGAATGAGTTTTCTCTACTGGTTTAGCATTTATGAAACATTCTTTTATTTTTCCTTTTAGCTAAACGTTGAATAACCTGTGCCCCAAAATGATCTCTTGTGGGATTTAAAAAGCATAAACAATCACTTTTGCAATATAAAAAAAAAACTTCTTGACATAGATTAATGTCAGAAAATTTTAGAAAAGTGAGATGACCATGAGAAGAAATAAAGATTAACACGTATTATACACACTACATCACTTTTTAGATGCAATATAAAAGTTATAGCATTATATGCGTATGTTATTTCTATCATAAGGTGTTTAAGAATATGTAAAGTTATATAAATAAATAAATAATGAATACATAAAAAATAAAATTATAATGATTTTTTTTTGCTGGGTGTTTTTTTATCATCTATTTTTTTTTTATGTATTTACATATAAATTTTCAGCCCAAAGACAGAAAAAAAATAAGGGAATATATTTACCACTTTCTCTTAATTTTTATATCCATCATGGCTTTAAAGATATATCGTAAATTAATAAATCATCAGTTTATTAAGATAAAAATTGTATGAAATTACTAAATTTTTAAGTATTAACACCAACAACTACATCATATGACTTTTATATACTTATTCATATATTTTTAAGACCAGTTTTTCATTCTACTTTATTAGCCTTTTATTGTAAGTTTGAATAATTAATGGATACTATATAGTGTAATAGAAAATGACCATCTTCAATCATTTCTGACTTTTTCTTTCATCAATGAAGATAAAGACTCAAAGTTTGAGGTAAAGTACTTACATATCTAGCTTTAAGAGTATAAAAAAGTTAGAGGTAACTGATAAATGCATAAGTATATTAGTTCAGATATGAATCTTACACTTCACTAATGAAGTCAAAAGTTAAAAAATATTTTGGATTTTGTAGTAATATACTATCTGATGTCTATTAAATAATCAAATTTATGGTAAATGATTCTAAAATGGGATAAAATTAATATTTTTAAATAATTTTATTTTAGATAAAAGAATGACATAATGTCTTTAATGTAGGTCTAGATATTGGGATATTAAAATAAATAATGTTAAAAGGATACCTGCAGTAGCAAACTATTATCAGTTATTATTGTCTAATTTCTCAATATATCTTTAGAACAAAGAACTTAACATCTATGTACATTTGCAATTTTAAATCAGATAAGATGGGAGGATGTTTTAGCTTTCACTGGCTTTATTGTGTATTATTTTACCAATAGTTCAACATAAAAAAATATCACATGATCACCATTTCTTATGCTTGCTCACAACTGTTATTAAAACAGGCAAAACTCTTCATAGAGTAGTGCCACTCAGTGCAAGCCAGAGTAATCAATGGATGTCAGAAGGTTTGTGCATAAAATTTTTATCTAGTGTTTACTCATCTAATATCCCCAGACTAGTTTCTAGCTTGTGACTTTTATCAGTGAGGAGCCTTGAATCTGAGATCACTGCATCTAGATCTTAGGATCTAATACAACTCTCCAGCAGCCACCTTTTATCGCTACTTAACTACAAAACTATGTCTAAAATTGAAAATACAATAATATTTTCAATCCAAACTCATTGATTTATATAGTCATATAGATCTGAACACAGTTCAATATCCATACATTTTGATATCTTATTCAAGGCTCCTCACTGTTGAAAGCCACAAGCTAGAAACTAGTCGGGATATTTGATGAGTAGGCACTAGATAGGGATTTTATGCACAAGCCTTCTGGCATCTATTGATTACTCTGACTTGCACTGAGTGGCACTATTCTAAGGAGAGTTTTTCCTGTTTTAATAAAAATATATATTTAGAAATGTCCTTTTTTTACTCATTATTAAATTTTACTAATTATATAAAAAAAATTTAACTGCAAACTTATATTCAGCAGAATATGTATTTTGTTAGGGAAAATACAAAGTTTCAATTAATATTCACTTCAAAAAAAATCTTTCTAATAACAATCTAATTTGTCTTATATATATATAAAATATCCCAGTATATATCGCTATCTGAAAGCAATGTCCTTTATGAACAAATATAAAGTCTGTTTGAATTTAGACTTCATGTTTATTCATAGAGAGCCTTTTTGAAAAAAACAATGTTTAGGAGATTGGTTTGAACACTACATATATATTAATTATCCTTCAAAAAATAAATTTTATAGTAGTCATAACTATAAGAAAAATCCAAGTTAAAATTAAAAAATTAATGTAAAGTCTGCAACAAATATTCATCTTTCTAAAATATTTTGAAATTTTTTATTAGCTGTAGTAGACAATTTTTTTAAAAAAAGTTGTTAAAAATCAACTTTCAATCATGAAAATATAAGAAATCACAATAAATAAAGTAGTTTAAGTAGAGCTGTTTGATATATACAGGTAATCCTCTATTTATATAATTCAATTTATATAAATCTAGACTAAACAGACTTATGTAAATAATTCTTGTCATCATATTTAGAAAAAATTCGAAAAATATTTTGTATAAGTTAACATAGGCCTTAATTTTTATTTTTCTTATGCTATTAAATGTATCTTATTATACTATAGTACTTATTTTAATATGTTGAAACATATTTTTATATTCATCTCCACGGCAAAAAAACACAGAATGATGAGGATATTTATATTAAAAATTATAATTTAGCATTCTATTAATTATTTTTTACTTTTATGTCTATATTTTTTTAATTCAAAAAATGACCAAATAAAATCTGATATTTTTATTGTAATTTACACTTTACAATTTTAAAATATATTACACTGCCCTCCATGCATTTAAAGAAATAAGTTTGTATTCTGCCCAAATAAAAGATCTCATAGATATATACACTGTAAACTATCTCCACCATCCTGATGATGATATTCTTCAGCTAAGCTCAGTGGGTTATTTAAGATAATAATAATATTTATTACAGAGATATGCATTAAAATATAAGGGCAGTTAAAATAATGATAAAATGCATATTATCATAAACATAAACAACTAAATTAAGAAGAGGAGAAACCTCACTCATTCTTATACACTACTATTAAAATTAATTAACCTTCCTATATTAAAATGCATCTCGAAGGTAACATAGATAATTTACATGTTATATAAATATTATAAAGAATTTCTTCTGTTATATTTTCTTAAAATATCTTGAAAAATCAATGTTAATCACCAATTCATCTTATTGCCATGATCTGATCTGAAATACTTTTATAGAGTAAAAGCTAATGTACTTTCTTATAGTACAAATAACTCTAATTGCTTTATTAATGCCACACTATTGATTTTTTAAACAATAAAAATAATTTGAATAATCATAAAATAATAAGTAATGATCTCAGGGTTATTTCTCTAATAATTTAAGTATTAATTATCATATTATGTTGTTGAATAAATGAATGACATCATAGTAGACTAAAGGAGACATACACTTCTCTTATAAACTAAGGTATCCCAATATACTATAATAACAATAACAATTAATTAAAGAAATGTTCAATTTAACTAATAATTATATAAAAAAATATAAATTTGGAAAAACAATCTTTCATCCAGGATGACATTTGAGTATCTAGAAAGAAAGAGTACCTTTTTATATCAATCTAACACTCATCAGCAACACAATTTAAAAACAACTTATGAAATACTGTAATTTTAATCTGTAAATTAATTAAATAATATGCAGTTTTAAATGAAGAATTATTTCAAAATAAAATCAAATAAATATTTAATTCTTTCAAATGAAACTTCATCCTTTGGAATTGTAATTCTGATGCAATTTTGCATTCTTAAGTTTGGATCTGTATCTTATTTGAATTGATTATCTGATTTAATTAAACCAAGATTTCTGAAAAACATTTAATAATTCAGGACTCAAAAATATCACATATATAAACAAAGACTAAAATTATGATAATAATAAACCCATTTATTGGCAGTTAACATCAAGTTTACATTATATAAAATTGAAGAATAATTACTACAAAAAAAGGTCATCTGGAAAACATGGGTACTGTTTTATTGTACAAGATACATAAATCATTGATAAAATAATCACTTACACACTTGCAAACTCACTAATTATTTATACAAACATATGGGTCGTTTTTGTTAATTCAAATTTGCTAAATTTGGTTAAACACTATTTTTATTCTATGATACACTCATTTCAAAGGAAAAGTAATTTACTATTTTGCTAACTAACTTTTAAACATATTTGTTATGCTATGTAATTTCTCTAAAATAATCATTTACTAAAGGCTTTTAAACTATAATTGGCAACAATATTTAAGATATACCTTCATATCCAGTAGACTACTATTGATTAGCATATTATGAATTAATAATATTCCATTGATAGCATTAATGTAAAATAAAATTAGAAAACTGAATTCTTAACTGATAGAACCTTTATCAATAAATTGTTCTGATAATAATAATTACTATGGAAGATAGAAATAAGAAAACTACTGGCATTTATTAACTCAACAATAAAGAAAAATGGAAAAACTTTTCAGAAGCCATGTACACAACATACTAGATTTTGTCTGTGTCCACATAATAACTCATTTAACCCTTAATTGCCTTACCAATCCACTCAGTGAACTACTTCTGGGTGGTGATAATGATATTATTACATATGTGCATATCTTATTATGCTATTCACTTATATAAACATTAAGTTACTAAAATATTTGTTGGTTTACTTGTAAACTTTTGGCAAGGCACAACAGTACAATACATACATTATTTCACTTTGCTAAACACTATGAATAGTAAAGTATCCCTGAAGTGACCATACACTTCAAAATTCTACTTTATCAATTGCCATGACAATTTTAACATATTCATTAACCTCATCTTACATGGTGGAATATAACTAAATATCTTCATGAGGGAGACAAAAAAGAAACTCTTCAGAGTAACAACTACATAACTGGAAAGAAACAATGACATATTCCATTATCTTTATCTCAAGTAATTAGATGTGTAGACAAGGTCTCAACATATAAAAAAATGGAATATAAACCACCAGAAAAATCCTCTCTAGGGATCAAGCTATACTAGCTAATGAAAAAAACAATTATGAGATATTGAAATATAATCCTCTCATGAGAAATAAATACTAAACATTGGGGAGAGCATGCTCAAATTCTCCAAAGTATAATATAATTAATACACATCATCAATAATGCCACATGCATCCCACAATTATTTTAAAAGGGGCTAGCACATATCTTTAGTATAACAGTAGTAAAAAAAAATTATCACTGAAAAAACTAGAAAAATAAATTTTCACTCTCTGAAATATAAAGATTAAATAATGAATGAAACTAAGTCAAACAACTATAAAAATACTTTAAGTAGCATAATAAAATTTTGCAAATAATAAGAAACACACATATTCAATAAAAGCAGCATAAAACTAAACTAAAGTGAAAAAATATCAAATGCAAGTATTACTAACTTCATAATAAAATTATTATACTATAATAGTTGAAAAATTTTATAAGCTTCTGATAACCAAATATTGTTTGTTTACCCATGAAAAAATAAATAAAATATTAATAAATACTATTTGTAAATGTAAAGATATGTATCTCTATCTGGACATGTATATCATATAATTTACTTTAAGTCAACAAAATAAAAATGTATAAACTTTACATTCTCTATCATAAGAGTAAATGCATAATTGTATCATATAATTAAAGAAAATACATTGTCATAATATTAAAATATTATAAGATAATAATAAAAAATTATCTTTTTTTAAAAAAACACCCATAGTTCTTTTATCCAATTTCCTCAGCAATGATCTGCCTGATATGGAAAAACAATGTCCTTTTGCCAGAAAATTATTTTTAGAAGTGAAGCAGCCATATCTTGTTATATTTTTAAAATAAAAAAAAAGCATTTATGACCTCTCAGCGACTATGATATACAAAAATAGCAACCCTTAAAAATAATTATTGCAATATATTTGGATCCATTTTTCATTCATTTATTACTTTATTTAAAGAGTTACTATAGCTTATTTCAATATTTAATTCCATTAGCAAATATATTATTATGAATATTTATTTAACTTTATCTACATTTATATGTTTGAAAATTAACAGTTCCTTCATTTTAAAAGAGTATTTTAAATACTTATTTAAAAATAGTATTGTATTCACTCAAGGGTAATTAACAGTAGCAATTCATAAATTACTATTCATTTTAAAGTCAGAAGTTTAAATAGCTTTTCACATTCCATAGTATTGTTATTTATTTAAAGTAATATCTTTTCTATAGAACTTCATATTAATGCATCCATTCACTTCACATTTCGAAATATTTTTTTTGGAAAACAATATAATTAAATGTTATTTAGAGATTAATAATATAAAGCTCATTTTATCTTGCAAAATTCATGAGTCAACCTTTAAACAGTCATTAAGAAAAACAATTAACAAACAAAATCATTATTACTCCAACTGTCAGGAGTTAAGCATTTCTCAATTAAATAATCTCAATTTCCATTGAAGCATTTCTTTCTTTACTTGTAAATTAAATGCAAAACTCTATCAATAGCAATTGGAATTACTTTACTACAAGTATGAAATGCACAATAGAAATGGTCCTGTATAATGGTCATTATAGTTTTGAAAAAATAATCAAAAAATATACTACCTCTTTCTTTCTTAAGTTTTGTTTCACACACAGTTGGTTTAAATGAATTAATAAACAATTGCAGCTTTTATTAGGCATTTTGCCAATATTCTTGGAAAGTTTCTAGATTAGGCTATGGTATAAGAAAACTTAACACTTTTTAGTTTCTAGCAATGCATAATTGCTTGATAAATAATAAAAGTTATAAAAAATTATCACTTTTAAGTTTAGAATAAAAAAAATTTAAATTAAATTTTACTGACTTCTTGTTAAGAATTCTTGAGAGAGAAGAGTTCAGTTGAGAGAAAGCGCAAGCACACTGAGCAGTACACATTGAAAATTTTCTTATTTATACCTCTTTATTTTGATGAGAATTTTAATTTGCCACACCTTTAAATCTGACATCTATCATAAATTGTGTAAAGTGTGATAAGGAACTAAATTAAAAATTACATAATATTTATATATTTTCTAATTACCACATGATAACTTAAAAACTCCCATTACTTGAACTTTACTTTTAAATTATTTAATAATAAAAATAAAAAATAAAATATGACAATAAAATAAATAATACATTTATTATTTTTAAATTATCACTTTTAATTTATAAGAAGCTCTTAAATTTATTTATTTTAAACTCTTTTAATGTTAAATTAATCATTCATTTATTTTTAAATAAGTCAATAATTTAAAATTAACTTTACTTATAACAAATAACATTTTAATAAACCACTATCCATGCATATAAATTCATATGCACATATAAGGAACTTACTTAACATTCTTTTAAGATTTAATCTGTTCTAATAATTAACCTGTACATTTTTTAATAACTTTAACATTTATTTTAAATAAACAAACTTTATTCAAATATTTTAAGCTTTAAATAACATAATAACTTAAACAAATTATTATTCAATTTTAATAATCAATTTTAACAATACCATTATATTATTAATAAATCCACTAACTAGTTTATAGTTTTCTAAGCATAAAATCTGCTTTACACAATCTTCCATTATATCAAACTTTATTTAACTTTATGTTTAATAAAATTAAACATGAACTAAGCCTCAATACTTATTTTAAAAGCATATTCATAATCAAATATTAAAGATACACATTCTAATAATTTTTATATCACTAAATCTTTATATTAATTACTTATAATTACTTGAATAAATTAATTACATTAACTAAAAAAATATAGATAGTATAATTATCATTTATTTTATTGTCACAATAAAATTTTATATTCTTTTCACTTATTTTTTTAAATAGCATGAACACTTAAATATGGCATATGAATAGTATCCTGTGCAATAGCACAGGGACACAATATATTGTGTTAAAATACATCATAATCATGTCTATGGTGTGTCTTAATTATATATTTAATCAATTAACTTTGTGCATTTTCAGTTTATATATATATTTTAAAAATAACTACTTTATAAAATGTACATTTTATTTAAAATTGGAAAATAAAAGAATGACTATTACTAAATGAGTCAAATGTCATAGTATTCTTTAATAAATAAGCATCAGGATAAAAATATGGTTTAAAGTACACATTGGTCACTAATGTTATTGGATGTGCAATTTGCCATTATTTATTTTATTTAAAATTTTGATTTATATTAAAATATCAATATTAATAATTACATTTTTATAGAGAAAGTCTCTTAAATAATTAAAAAATATTGTTGGCATCTCACTTTTATTTTATCTATATTATTTTTTGACATGATGAATGATTTAGAAATTTAAATTTTTTTTATACTATACTATAAGAAAACAAATCTAATTCTGATTTAATACATTTCTAGACTATGTTTAATATAATGTCTTTTAGTTGTTCAAATATATGTTTTTAATGCAGCAAATTAATTTTATGCAGTGTATTTTTTTATTAAAATGTTTTAAGTAATAATCATTTTTGCCTTAAATATTAATGTAATGAAAAGTAGTTCAAATATCTGTCAGCCATATCTTTGACCTGAATTTGAAATACTTGTAAAAGTTGGAGATTTTTTTAAGGTTCTAAGAAAACATATAGTTTTTTTAAGGTAGCCAGACTCTTCATATCTGAGCTTTCCAGACAGTTATTGGTTGGTAAATGAGTAACTTTCTATTTAGTTAGTGGAGAAAACATGGAAATAAAATTGTAAATCTTTATCAAGATTTTTTTCCACATATGAAGTAAATCACCAATTAATTGAATAGCTGGGCAAGTATTTTTTCTTTCCTCATTTTATGGAGAATTCAGATATCTGTTTAAAAGCTCCTTTGCTTTTACTTTATATAACTATATCTAAATAAATCATATACATGCACAATATATTTTATAACAGGATTGACAAATGAGTAAATTTGAGCTTGCTGTGTTTAGGTTGCCAAATGAATTTATTTTTTATTGACCCAAATATAGATTGGTAATGGACATATTGTAAGACATTACCAGTTTATAAGCCTATTTCTGGTAATGTTCATTCACCATAGTAATGTTTCCTGCTTAGCATATATATATATATATATATATATATGCTAAGCAGGAAATATATACTAGATATGATATATATATATATATATATATATATATATATATAATCTATCATTCTAGATATTAATGGAAAATAATACTCATACAGAATTTAAATATAAAATTTTTAATAATATAATTGTACTAAATATACTTTCAATGTTTTCCCATTATATTCATGGACAACCATGAATATAATGGAAAAACATAGAAAGTATACTCAGTACAATTATATTATTAAAAATTTTATATTTAAATTTTGTATGAATATTAATATATATATATAACAATTAAAATAATAAATATAATGGTAATTAACTGTTATATACAGTCTTTCAATCTGCAGAAGTACTTTTGGATAATTCCTTAGCTCTCAACTATTACTAAATTTTAAAAAAACATAATGGAAGCAAATGTCATCAACTTAAATCCCATGAATTCCAAATTTTAATGTTAGCAGCTTGTCATTAATTATATTCATTTTATTTCTATTTTTTATTATTATGGTTTCTCTCTTCATGAAGACTCTTAACACTTTCAAAACCAAACTTAAATTTATATTTACATGTCCTTTCATGAATCAAGAAAACTGAAAAAGTCATTAAATTATTATTATTTTTACTTTTCACATTGGCTGCTTCAGTTTTTTTGGCTCATGAAAGGACATGGAAATATAAATTTAAATTTGATCTTGAAAGTTTTAAGATTCTTCATGAAGAGAAAAACCATAATAAAATAAAAATTAAGGAGGCAATTTTAATAAATAGAAATAAAATGAATATATAAGGTGCTGATGTTAAAATTCAGGATTCATGGGATTTGAGTTGATGACATTTCCTTCCATTATGTTTTTAAAATTTATGAGCAGTTGAGGAGGATTAAAGCATTAACTGAAAGTACTTCTGTAGATTGAAAGATTGTATGTAATAGTTAATTACCATTATATTTATTCTTTTTATTGTTATTACAATAGTTTTTAATTAATGAACATTTTATTTGTATTAATATATATATATATCTTCTTAATACATGCATATTATCCAGTTATATTTATTGAAAATATGGTTTACAAAACTTGATCTCACTGGAACATTTATTTGTTTAAAGTTGGTAGCACTATTTTAAGTTCTCATGGTTACCATAACCCAGGTTTAAACAAATATCCAAATTTGTGATTATCCTACAAGGACTGAATCCTAACATGTGGTACACAAAACTCAATTACAATATTATACTATTTAAACCTCTGAGAAAATAGGTGAAATGCATAACTGAGAAGTGAATAAAGGCTAAAACTTGAAATTCATCAAATGACAAGAACATGGTGCATTCTTGCATTCCCTCAGATAATGGACTTTATCCAAAAATAAAGAGTACAACCACTAGTAAGGCATTGAAAATTATCTTTTCTATGTAATGATCTTTTAATAATTTTGTGGCCCTCTATATATTAATTTAAAGTAACAATATTTCATTTATTTCATACACTTGATCAACATTTTAATAATACAAATAAATAAATAATATATATAGAAAATAATTTCATATATTAATATAGATAACACATAAATTTAAAAAAAACATTATTCTGAAAAAATATCAGACATATAATATATTTCAGAATATCTGGATTAGTATTAAATTCTAACAATGGATAATTAAATCAGAATTAATTTATATTAATAAAATTTTATTCATATATATATATATTAGAAGGAACAATATATTTTTATTTAAAATATTATATATATCTTACTTTTTATTTTGCTTATTGATAAATGATTCAATCTATTTAGCTTTAATTTCTTATTTCAAGCTGGTAAAAAATAAATAAATAAAATACTTTAATACTCCCTAGTTTGTTCCTATTTGGCTGCTGGGAAATGCATCTTTACTAATCCTTTTATTTATTCACTTATCAAATGAAGTAGTTTCAAAATTAATTCCTTAATTAATTCTACACACAGAATTGGCTTAGCTAGTTAAACACATAAATCAGTTGATCAATCCTTATATTTTGGTTGTCAGGACAAATCATTATATTACTTCTTGTTTTAGTCATTTATTTGGCAGTAGTTGGTTTGTATGTTCTCTTCTTTTTTAAAAATTTGGTATATATGTATAATTTTGGAGGAAGATAGAAATGGTGATTTTAATACATTAACAAGATAAAAATGGATCTACAAAATACAATAATCTTCATTTTCCTCTTATGATAGAGCTGGATCTTCAAAACAGGGTTGAATATTGTTAGTTTATCCTTTATGGTGCAGTATCCTAAGGAGAGTTGGAGTCTAGCCAGCCATGATGATGAAGTTTCAACTACAAGCATATGTGGCCATTAAGTGTTATTTAATTAATAATAATAGTAGTATTCCTCAATTTTTACAAGTGTAATTGCTTGGCAGCCTTTATAAAGAAAGGCTGTGATGAATGATATGTTGTCGGATAATGACTTCTAGTTGCCACAATAGATGGTTTTAATTCCTTTCTCTTCTCTAGCAAAATATGTTTTATATTCAAATAAATATTCCAGTCTCTTTTATAGAAATATGTTTATGTTTATCAAAAATATTTATCAATAAATATATTACTTACACTTAATAGCTATCCACTTCTAAAATCTTATTTATTGCAATCAACTCTTATAGTATGCTATTGATAAAAAAAAATACTAAGTCAAGAAAGAAAAGAAATAAACTTTTTTTTTTTAAATCTGAATTCCTTTTGAAATAAACCACATTATCAATATGAAAATTAAAATTTTTTAACTTTCTTGTTTAATTAATAAATTTATCAAAACTGGTTTGTTTCAAATTCATTTTATTTCCTTATAACTGATAGTTAATTAATAATGTTTGTTTTCTTTCTTTTTGTAATAATAAAATGTAAAATATTTATTTGAGAGAGCTTATCAATACATTCTACTGACCCCTATGGGAACTAACTTAACCCTTTTACTACTGAAGCGAAAAAATTTATAAATTATGTTATTCTCTGACTTGTTATAAATTCTGTTATTTTATTAACTTGTAGCCAACTATGCAATGCTACAATATATTTATATCATGACTATAATGTTACAAATATTAATGTTATTGTTAATTATTGTGCTATAAAATCTTATGTAATCAATAGTTATATTATGATAGACTTCCAAGTATAAAAAATATGGTGACAATTTGAGATATTTAACAGATTTTATATGACTGCGCAATTCAATAAATGATATATATATATTGAAACCAAAAGTGATCTCAACATGCATAAAGTTGGTTGATACATTGGCCATAATATATAAGTGTGACTATCACTAACATAACTCAACTGTAATACATACAGATTTTATATTTCAACATAAGATAAAAATATTCTATACTTTAATAATAAATTAAAATTTAATAAAATAAGTAAATTTTTCAGGGTTATTTAATAATACTATGGATACTCTTATTTTTTATATATATTTTAATGAAAATCTTTACAAATATATTGACTTACACCATAAGAACTAATTAAGAATAACTTGATTTGTGTTTTAAACTAAGGTTAGAAATTTTGCATATAAAGTTGACTAATGATTTATTTAAGGGTTATATAATATAAGAAAATAAATGCATGGATGTAAAATGTGTTTACTCATCTTAGGATATGACAATATAAAAGAGATTTTATGCACATCATCTTACCTAATTCTTTTGTATTTCATATAGCATTAATAATAATAATGATGATGATGTATTAAACAAGCATGCAGGACATATAGAGCAAAGATTTAATAATGTTAATTAAGCATGGCATCCTTTTCATGTTTTTGACATAGACAAGTCATAAATGTAGCAGTAATTGTGATAGGAATGTGGGTGTGTATATATATATATTATATGCAGGCTAATTTACATAATATTTGCATTTAAGTTTATGTAGGTTAAATAGGACATTTTTTGAAAAGGTGGATTTAGAATTTTTTTGGTTAATGGCATATGTGTTCCCTAAAATGTGCCATGCTTCTTTGATTTTGCTTTTGGCATCATTGCACTCTATGCAGATGATGTTGAAGTGGGTGGACTCAAAGACAAGGCCAGTTGTGAAAAGCAACATAGGTATATAGTTGACCTGGATTCATTGTAGTTCAGGTTGGATCTTGGCATTTAATTTTGTAGACTATTTGAGAGTAGATCTCAATTGGCAGTCTGTCCTTCAAGTTGTTGTGTAGATGATGCAAGGAAAGTGATGTACAATTGCAACTTGGTGTATGGTTGTGATGACTTTTATGAGGCAGTGAGTAATGCTGGGTATGTATGGAAAGGAAATTCAAGGTTTTTCATTTTTGGGAGGGAAGCGGGTGTCACTTTTTATTGTAGAAGTTTTTAATCATTTGAAGTGAGGCCGAATCCTTTTAGCCAACATTGCATAGTTCACAAACATATGTGAAGATGTTATCCTTTTTCTTTATTTCAAATTTTCAAAGATGGGCATTACAATGTAAGAAGGCTTTAAGTTCAGTTAGTTTGTGAGCACTTGGTGTGAGTAATTTTGGGTGGATGAAACCACATATATAAATAGGTTTTATAAGCATTTTGTAATTGAGATGAAGGCTGTCATACTGTAAGTAAAGATCAAGGAATTTGATACCATTAATATAGTTTTCATTTTCTTTGGTCCTTATGAGAGATGTTGTGTGAGAAAGATCCTTCTGAATTTGGCTAATTATTGAGTCTGGGGTGCAAATAAAAATGTTGGCCACATAATATAATAGAAGGGGATAAAGCACTCTGTGCGGGTAGGATTATTTCTTTAAAGAGATTGATGAAGATACTTGATATAATGCCACTTATGAAGAGTTCTATGGGTCAGCCATCTTCCATTTTATAGTAAACCTTATCAAATGGAGCCATGATGTCATTGTGAATCCAAGTTAGGCATTCATTAATGAAGTCTGTTTTGTGGGGATTATATTCTGCTCACTCTGATACATGCTTGATAACATGAATGAATACTGTGTAAGGGATTCAAGCCAGATAGGTTTATGTGTAAGTCTAATATCTTAAATATGACCTTTATCCTGTAAATATGCAATGACAATGCTTTTTTAATAACAATAAAGAAGAAGTATTAAAAAAAATTAACAATTGATTTATTACCTAATATAAAATAAATGATAAAAACGAATAATAGTAATAAAGAGAATTATATAACATATCTAATAAATGTTATATTTGTTTCCTAAATCTAATTCTAAGCTTAGGTTATGAAAAGTGTATTATCATACAGTGTTGCAAAGTGACTAACATTAAATTAGAAATAGGTTGCTTATTATTTTAAAATAATCCTCAATTTAAATATGAGAGGATATTAATTATTATCATAATAATAAATGGTAACTGTTTTATGTTGTTCTTAATTAGTTTGTTTCCACAACTACTTAATAATGCTGGAGAAGTGTTCACTCTTTTAAAATCATAAATAGCAATTATTTCTCTGAATATATTACATATATAGACACAGGTATATAATAAGCCTGTGTTTCAGTTATTACATTGTAGAGATATCTGCCCATCCTTGCATATGTATTACATGGATTATGTCCTG
The DNA here is from genome assembly GCA_028023455.1 of Epiperipatus broadwayi. NCBI lineage: Eukaryota > Metazoa > Onychophora > Udeonychophora > Euonychophora > Peripatidae > Epiperipatus > Epiperipatus broadwayi. Next base: position 5,849,830 of record JAQFVV010000019.1, read on the forward strand.
TACATGTGGGGTTCAGATTGACCTTAGTTCAACATGGGTGTGACAAGAATCTCGGCCTCAGGGTGGCCTTCGAGCACTCCATCATCAGATTTTCAATTGGACGGATGGTTCAAGAGTTGGAGTGGGTAGTAGATTGGAGCCTGTCCATTAAAGTATGAAGATTGTCTATCTTAATATATATCTGAGTACTTATAGTATATATGTGTGGGAGATGATAATCTGGACCAGCTGGTTTAGCATGAAATACATATATTGGTGATTATTTATCTTTTCAGCATATATGTGCTTGAGTGTATCAGTGTTATTAGATAGAGTGGAGAGTGATGGGTCGTCTGAAAATCTGTGCTCATATACCCTATATATAACATAGGGTTTATTTATTTTACCTCAATATCCTTTACTGGATTCATTTTGCAGGCTTAAACGTTAGGAGGGACTTTATACTAACAAAATCTAACTAGGCCTTCTGGATGCATTATTACATATTATATAACATTTGAAAAATAAACACTAATATATAAAAGTCATGCATAAAAAATTCCTTACGGATGTAATTTTCTAAATAAGATTGATTAACTCCATTTTTAACTTTAAGGTTGAAACTTAAAAACCAATAAAACATATAATAATAGCAATATAGCAAAGTTTTATATAATCTTCATAGTTATTTGTATTTACAACCTAAACCTAAGGTAAATCATATTTAATTTTATTCAATATTACTAATAATAATATTAAATAAAAAATATTACTGGTACATTCTTTTAATAATAATTATATCTAAGGAATTGTTATATTTTTATTACATTAATAATAATAATATTAACTAACTAAGAAATAAGCAATTATAATAAATTTCATTAAATAATCCATCAGTCAATGGTTATAATAATTTCAAAAATTTATCCCAATGAAATATTGATACTTGTGAATATTCCAATGTTCTTGAGAATTCATAAACACTTTTGAATAACAGCATCAAAAATTATGTAAAGCACAATTAATTTCATTTGTAATATATCCTTTCCGCAACACAAACAATATAGAAATTAATAAATTTCATTTTAGCAGGTTTGTTAATCCAAGATAAGTTATATTTAAGACATTAATCTGTTTTAAGGATTGCTTATAAATTTGATAGTTATCATATTTAACACTTGCCTTGGTAATCTATAATCTATGACTAGCACTTAAGATTTAGAATTCTAATCCATTATCCATTTATACATTTAGCATTTGAACTTCATAATGCATTTCATTAAGCACTGGAGACAAATTCATAGTTTATTATATGAAACAATTTAATCCATTTGAAAACATTATAATTTTATCCAAAAGATTAACATTTAATACTTCTTTTATTTGAAATAACTTATTAATCCATTAATTTATAAATCTTTAGTCTTGTTCTGGTCATATATATGATCAAGTAAATGGGTTATCATTCATAAACAATAATTATGCTTTAATTTTGAATTAAAGTACAGCATTTCTCAAAGCAGTATATTTGAGTTTTTCAAAAAAGATTATTCAATGTTATTTCCCATTATTCATGATGAGATAGATTCATAGTATAGAGACTATATGCATAATTCTGAAGTAAAGAGTGCAGTTATTTTCCAATAAGTTGTTAAACAACATTCCATGAGTCAATTTATCAATTTTTCATTAACAGTTGACTGCAATAAATAAAATTTCTTGAAATAATAATTAAATAATTAAGGACAGTTTATGATTTATCAGTTGTTGTTAATCTTTTTCCTAGTGTGATGAGAAGAAGTCAGTTTTTCCAGCAAAAGCAAAATACCTAGACTGGTTAGTCTACTCAGCCATGATTGACAAAGACAAAAAATGGCTGTTTTAAAGTTTTATCCTGCTTTGGTTCTGAATGCAATAAAATTTTGTAAAGATTATCTAATTTTACAAACTTCAGTTTTTATTCAGTTGATCATCTGATCTCTGGATTACAAAATATTTCCCATTATGCATTGGGTTTTTTTTTATTTTCTGTGAAAATTTAGAAAGTATTATCAAGGTTATTACCTGGAAGATTATAGATGCTAAGATTTTTGAATCAACATGGTTATTTTTTATGAACACTTCAAAAATAAAGAGAGGGAAAAATAATAATTTTAAACTTTTTCAATTGCTTCATTTTTACTTCCAGGTTTAAAATAATATTACAAACATTTATTTAAAATAAATTAATCATAAAACTATAATGTTCTTGGATATTTATTGCAATTAATTTTCTATTGACATTTTAATAAATGTTATTAAATAAATATCTTAGCAAACTAAACCAATCTTTGCTAAATCTAAAATACATATACTTTTACCTATGCATGCACAAACATTAAAATATATGAACTCTTTGTTTTATTTATTAAGTTAAAGTGTAATTTTAAATTTAATTACTTTCATTTACAATATTTTAGTGTTGTAATGAATGTTAATGTGAGCATCTCTATTTGTTTATACAATTCAATAGCTTTGTTTCTTAAGAATAATAATGGCAAAAATATAAGCATATGTATTTTTATATAAGTGTTGATCATAAAATCTTCTTGAGAAGTCACTTTTAAATGCTTTATAAAATTATATTTTATTCTTAAGCATTAATATAGGAAACTTTTAAACATGATATTGTTTATATAATATGATATGCAACCAATGGTAGTGATGAATATATTTGTTTAACTATAAAAAAATAAAGTCAATACATTTTTTTATAGTTTTTAATATATTTGTTTAACTATAAAAAATAAAGTCAATAATTTTTTTATAGTTTTTAATTTATAATAATCAATTTACAGAAACATCTGTAATGTTACAGTATATATTCCTTACAATGTGATATTTATTATTCCATATGATGTTTTAATCTGGTTAAACATTATCCACACTTTGTGATAATGTGTTTTTTGTATTAATAAGTTAAAATATCATGTATACATACATATAATTGGGAATAAAATTTAAGTTTTGAAGCTAAACGTCACAATTTCTATAAATAAAATCAGATTATCAAGCTTTTAGTTTATGTAATAAAAGGAAATTTTACATTAATGAATAATCACAATATGAGAAATGTGCTGATAAATCAATAGATTTGACTGTTTTCAAATGTTGAATATTATAATAATAAAAAATTGAAACAATGCAGTAATGTTCTTTCTTAGGCAAATATTTTGTGCAATTAGCTTAAAAAAACATGGTTTTTGGATATTAAAGATAATTGATAATGTCTTTTGTAATTAGTTTCTGCAAATTAAAAGTTTCACAATGAGTTAAGTGTTATTATTTTATACATTGATTATTGCAAATTGAGAGGCAAGTTTCATTTAAATTGCAAAAGAATGGGTTTTTTTTAGAAAATTGATATGCATATTTACAAGCCAAATTTGTAAATGAAGCCCCATATAAGCATAAAACTTTCTTATTGCTGAGTCCAAACTAATTATATACATTCTCAATTTTTTTTTTGGCTTTTATTGTTTCATCTGTCATCAAATTTTACCACATTATAACCATCATCCAGTGCAGAAACTTAAATCACTCTCCCTTACTTTACCTGCATTTCACAAAAAAGTTCCACTCATCAGTTCAGTAGATATATCAAAAAAGCTCCCCACATGTATTGGCAGTACAGTATTCTACCACTATATCCTTCTCATGCAATAAAAGGAGTTTTTATCCCTTGTCAATATATGTGTATCATTTTGCTGCAAAACTTTTTGAACAGTATATCCTTCATCAATTCCATTTAGGTCATAAGAACATAGTCTCTTCGTCACTAACAGTGATGTCTGCAACATATTAAAATCATATTTTTGTTTTTACAATCAACACATCTAAAATCATTTTTCAAATCCATATTAACCTGGAATTTTTACCCTCAAGCTAATAATAATCAAATATTCATTTTCTAGTCAAATGTAGATAGATAGTACATTGGCAATGGAACAACTATCCTAAAAAAAAATCCTGATAGTATTCTGAAAAAAATCCACAGTTCAACCAGTTTATGAATCTCAGCTCTTGGATATGGAAGGTAAATGGAAATTTTTTCTTAGCATGTTACCTATTTATTTTCATGTTACCTAATTCTAAACATGTAGCCAATCAAATATTTTAGATTTATAGTGCAGTTTTTGCTAGCTTGTTATAAATTGTAAACTATGATCCAGTCAAAAAATAGTTAAGACCAACCATCCTCACTATATATGTATTTCATATATATATAATCTTCTGTTATTAAATAAGATGGAAATTTGAGATACCTGAACATTCACTAAAATAATAATCTAATGGTTTTATTTATATGTTTTGAGTGGTACCTGTTTTTAGAAGCTTGAATGTTTTCACAATCAATTATATATATTGAAACAGTAGTCATTTTATAATCTATTAGTAAATACAATACTAGCTAACATAAAGTTAAAAGTAAAAAGATGGCATAGAGATCAATAAATGTAAAGTCATGTAATATAAATGGGTTAAAATAATAAAGCAACATTATATTTAATACGTAGGTTAAAAGTCTAATAGGAATAAATATCATTAGAGAGAAAAAATAGAAAAGGTTAAGATATAATGGAGTACATTTTTTATTATTCTATTTTATTATAAATAAAATAGTGTTTTTTGTGAAGCCGAGAGATCAGTGCGACTGACTGCCTTGCACTTGCAGGCAGTTGCCCGGGTTGCGGGTTCGCGTCCCGGCTGATGCTATGACATTTAAAAAATATATATATTTATTTTGATAATTGTGCAATTCTAACTGTCAGTGAATTTTTAAAACTACAAAATAATAATTGTAAAATATTAGTTAATTTCGTTAATATTATAAAAAAAAAGTCTGCTTTTTTTTTTTTTGTTTTTTTAATTTTTCCTAATTAAAAAATAATAATTAATTATGGTGCTGATTAAAATACATGATTAAGGATAATTTAGGCTTTAGGTATTGTAGTATCACATTTTGAAAAAAAACAAAAAACATAACAATGTTATGTAATACTTAAATGTATATATTTGGGGTTAGAGTCTTTTACATCTATCTTATTCTGTCTCTGTTTTCTAAAAAAATCAACATTGAACTTATTTTTATAACTGTTCAAGCAAAGTTAAAGAAATAATTTGCTATCAATTTATTAGTGACATAATACCAAGAAATCTTTGAATAATGTATTCACTAAGGAGACCATCATCAATATGTGTTTCTAATTGCAAACTTTATTTAAGTCTAAGGATGTCTTTGATTTTTAAGGAGAAAGAAAAAGAGATGAAGCACAAAAAAAAACAGAAAAAAAACTTTAGTATCCGTGCTGTCAATTTGTGCATGTTAATAAATGACCTGAGTCATAAGCCTGTTAACAAAAGTGAAAGCCACTGAATTAAACATATTACAGATTTACAATGATTATTATAAGTGGAGATTTGCTACAGAAAAAGATAAACTTTAAAAGATTTGCCTTAAAATGAGTTCAAATGCATAAAGTATTAAAATTTTTATGATAAAAAATATCCTCATATATATTTTAAAGCACAATCATAGATCTAACATTTTATATGTATTTATTAATATTATGTGTAATATTTTGGACAAGTGATAATTTGTATACCCCCCCCCCCTTAAATTATTGTGTAAATCAAGATAATTCATCAAAATCTGATTGAGTGATATATTTATACATATATATTGTATTTGAATTATGCATATATTTTTGAGAGATTATTATTCTGTTTTGCATTTTGTATATCTAATATTTAGACTATTTAATTATTTTTTAATTTGAGAAAAGTTACTTGTATAGGAATATTGCTTATAACACCATTTATAAGGTGTGTGGGTATCCATACATATATTTGATTTTGATATAATTTTGCAGTTGCATTTTATTTTATTTACTTTATTATTATTATATAAGCTATGATTATGGGAACAAAGATTTCCGAAAGCACTCAGTTTATTAATTAAGTTTATTAACTACTACAATTTTATAGTTTCATTACATGTGCAAAGAATTTATTATTTATAAAATTATTTTTTTGTGTTAGAAATATTTTTTTTTATTCAGAGATTATAGTCTATTCCTGTTGTATAACAAATGTTAAAAAGAGATTAAATAAATTAAATTTTAGAATTCTAAAATTTGGTATCTTTAATTTGAACTAGAAATTTTCTTTAACCAAGTCTTTTATGCTTGGATATAAAAATTGAGTGATGTTGATTATTATTCAAGAAATGAAACCTATTCATTGTGGTTTCCTTAGGTATCATATTTTGAATAATCAAACCATATATCTTAATGATAATGATAGTTTTGGTGATAATCACAAATGAGTGCAGGAAAGGTTAAATATTGTCATTATAATATGATTTTTATATAGATGGCCTTATTACTTAACAATGAAAGACTCATTTGTTACAATATGGATATATATATATATTGTAACGTTTATTTATATACGTTACAAATATATTGGCATTTGGTAAAAGCTAAAAAAAGTAAATTTAGATTTTTTTTTTGATTAGTATAATTTTTGTTAAAATGTGCAATGAAGGTTAAAATTGTCATTCTTATTTTTTTTTATCTAATTGGAAAGAATAAATGACATACAGATTACTAATCCAGATAAATTAAAAGAATTCCAAAAGTATAAGCTAAAAGAAAAATATTTTAGCTAATTAAAGATGGAAGAATAATGCTAAAAAAAAAGAGAACTTTGTAACTTAAATTTAAGAGAGAGTGTATAAGATTATTATCTTATACGCTGATAAAAAGACAAAAGAGTGCGCAGAAGTTCCAAAAATGGAGCGCGATATAAAAAGGAGATGACAACTTCAATCTGGGTCTTCCCTTTAACTTCTAGTTACGTCTCTGAAAGGTGGAGGTTTCCACGAGCATAACCTGTGGCAAGAAATATACTTCTACACAGGTATGCCCCTTGCTGTACCAAGCTGTTATGCAAGCATGGAAACGGGACTTGTGAAGACCGCTTTTTGCAATAAAAGGGTCACTACAACCGTGCCTTTTCTCCAGCTATAGAACGGAACAATAATGGAAGACGCCAGCAGGAGAGACCAATGGAAATTCTCATGATCTGGGATCCCATAAACCTACATGAACTTACCGGTAAGTTAAGAATAAATTTTCCTGATAGTGACTTAAAAGTTTGCAAACAATTATTTATCTAAGCTTAGACTACCATCCTGATATAGACTTTTCGTATTCAAGGGACTTTCTAATAAAGAATTTTATACAAGATCTTGGGACATTATTAAATTGCTTTAATTGCTTAATCTGTTTTTGTTAATCGATTCATTATCTGGATTGGTGTGTGTGTACTTTCCTGTTTAGTTAATTCATAATTTAACTTATAAATATGTTTAGTTTGTTAGAATAAAAGAGATTTTACTTTTATCAACCTTTTCATTGTGCGTTATTAATAATAGTTGTTTTTTTTTAGTATTAAATTTATTATTAGTTTAGTGGGATTTAAAATGGAATTTACCTTGCCAATATATTTAAACAAGCCCAGGAATAATAATCAAAAAGGAGAAAATAGTTCTCGTTACGGTATGATGCAATACCGATTAGTTTAAAAGCATTTTTTTTCTGTTTAGTTTGCGAGTTACAATATGTCTGACGCCGACTCAGTGGGTCTAACGACTCTGGCACCCTCATGTAGAAATTAAAAACTGAGTCAGCTCACGATTGTACTTAGCAATAATTCTAGGCCGAGTTGATCAGGAAATATAGCTATGTTTTTAGAATAGAAATATAACTTTCTTCTTTTTTGACATAGCTTGATCAACTCACGCGCAGTTTATATTAGCGTGTAAGAGGCCTAGCAAAACAAAAAATGTTACAATGGCGACCCAACTCGGGCTTTGATTTAACAACTACAACCTGAGATGAGTTGTAATGATAAAGAACATTGCAATGATGACTCAAAGAAACTCACAGCCGGAAAATAAATTATGATTTTTTTGAAAAAAGAAAAAATTATAAAAAAAAAAAAAACTAACTAATTAAACCCTGATTATTAAAATATGAAAGAAGATATTTTTTTAATATGACTTCCAGAAAGAAAAAATATATATGTATATTTTTTTATATATGTCTAAAAACACGATCGTGGCTGATGTAGACGTAAGTCACAAGTATTTGACCGGGTAGGCGGTTACTGAAGAGGGGAATAACATAGCCCCGAGTCCTTATCCGCAGTATATGAACATAAGACCGTCTTTAAATGCTCGTCAGACTATTTCTAGCAGAGATCCCAATAAAGGGGAAGGTGGATCAAGTTGGACCAAGTTGCCACGAGCCTGTAAGACTCAGAACGATGAGCAACGCTCGTTTGTGCTTATAACTTGGGCTTCTTATCATTAATATTACACTAAAGCGGATAGGACACAGATGAATGTTGAAATATTTTCCATTTCCACCATGTTAGACCTAAAAGTGGGCATTAAAGCCGAACGTCACTTGTGAATGAGTCTACACAATATATCAGCATGCTACTACAGAAAAAAAAATACGAATATGAATTTAAAAAACTTAAGAATAAAATTAGTGTAAACCCCTATTTTATTCTCATCTCCTGGCACTGGTGGTATTGTAACATTTATTTATATACGTTACAAATATATTGGCATTTGGTAAAAGCTAAAAAAAGTAAATTTAGATTTTTTTTTTGATTAGTATAATTTTTGTTAAAACGTGCAATGAAGGTTAAAATTGTCATTCTTATTTTTTTTTATCTAATTGGAAAGAATAAATGACATACAGATTACTAATCCAGATAAATTAAAAGAATTCCAAAAGTATAAGCTAAAAGAAAAATATTTTAGCTAATTAAAGATGGAAGAATAATGCTAAAAAAAAAAGAGAACTTTGTAACTTAAATTTAAGAGAGAGTGTATAAGATTATTATCTTATATGCTGATAAAAAGACAAAAGAGTGCGCAGAAGTTCCAAAAATGGAGCGTGATATAAAAAGGAGATGACAACTTTAATCTGGGTCTTCTCTTTAACTTGTAGTTACGTCTCTGAAAGGTGGAGGTTTCCACGAGCATAACCTGTGGCAAGAAATATATTTCTACACAGGTATGTCCCTTGCTGTACCAAGCTGTTACGCAAGCATGGAAACGGGACTTGTGAAGACCGCTTTTTGCAATAAAAGGGTCACTACAACCGTGCCTTTTCTCCAGCTATAGAACGGAACAATAATGGAAGACGCTGGCAGGAGAGACCAATGGAAATTCTCATGATCTGGGATCCCATAAACCTACATGAACTTACCGGTAAGTTAAGAATAAATTTTCCTGATAGTGACTTAAAAGTTTGCAAACAATTATTTATCTAAGCTTAGACTACCATCCTGATATAGACTTTTCATATTCAAGGGACTTTCTAATAAAGAATTTTATACAAGATCTTGGGACATTATTAAATTGCTTTAATTGCTTAATCTGTTTTTGTTAATCGATTCATTATCTGAATTGGTGTGTGTGTACTTTCCTGTTTAGTTAATTCGTAATTTAACTTATAAATATGTTTAGTTTGTTAGAATAAAAGAGATTTTACTTTTATCAACCTTTTCCTTGTGCGTTATTAATAATAGTTGTTTTTTTTTAGTATTAAATTTATTATTAGTTTAGTGGGATTTAAAACGGAATTTACCTTGCCAATATATTTAAACAAGCCCAGGAATAATAATCAAAAAGGAGAAAATAGTTCTCGTTACGGTATGATGCAATACCGATTAGTTTAAAAGCATTTTTTTTCTGTTTAGTTTACGAGTTACAATATGTCTGATGCCGACTCGGTGGGTCTAACGACTCTGGCGCCCTCATGTAGAAATTAAAAACTGAGTCAGCTCACGATTGTACTTAGCAATAATTCTAGGCCAAGTTGATCAGGAAATATAGCTATGTTTTTAGAATAGAAATATAACTTTCTTCTTTTTTGACATAGCTTGATCAACTCACGCGCAGTTTATATTAGCGTGTAAGAGGCCTAGCAAAACGAAAAACGTTACAATATATATATATGGTATTTACCTATAAATTTTACACCACACATGTTAACAGTGAAGAGAGAAATAATTTATTCAAGTTTCAATATCAAACAAGTCACAATCAAGATATGTAGAAAAAGTAAGACTGTGATTTCTGCATGAATGTTCAGGTGTTTCAGCCTCTATCTCATTTTATATATTTTTAACAATGGCCAATGCTTCACAGTTTGATAATAAACTAGGAAGGGAGTATGCTGCAAATACAAAAATTTGGTTGGTTATTAAATATATCTTAGATCCATTAATTGATTTATTACATATCTATCTTTTAATTAAAAATTCATATTCAAATAATCAATGAAACAATATGATAGTGATATTATTTAAATATTTGAATTCTTTTAATTCTTCCTTATAATTTTTTAATATTGTATACTTTTATTAGTGATAAAGACTATTTGCTATTCTTAATTTTAAAATTTGATTATATCTTTGAAATAATTAGTTGTATAGTCATGAATCATAGCTACCAAAGTCATAAAGACAAATCACAAATTTTAAACTATGTCATATATCCATTAATAATTTAAATATTCTTTTTGATAGAATAATTGATTTTTGCATAATATAAATAACTAAGACATTTATGGTTAATTTCATCACAGTCAAATATTAATTATTAAACTGATTAAATTGTATTAGCTATTAATAATTTTATAAAATATTGTTGACATTGAGCTCAAAAAAGCATGCATAAAGAAATGATCAAATGACCTGGAAAGAAACTATTTTTTTATTTTGATTAAAATTAAATATATTATTATTTTAATTATACATAATGATAATATGAAAATAAAGTGTGCAGTTTCTTAATTGTAAGTTAAATGCCGAAGAGCAAAAAAAAAAACAACCATAATATCACATGATGCTTTTAGCAATTCTCTTTACTCCCACTTTAAATTCATTTACTGTAAATTTAAGTAATATATGGAGATCAGATAGTATAATGCTATAATATCCAGTTTTACAGACCAATTTTTAGTTTTTGCCTTCATCAGTGAGAACTTGAAGATTCAAACCTAGAGATAATGCATCTGTGCATTTAGCATCTTTTGCTTCTTTATATTGTTTAAACTAATTGATTGAAAGTCAAGTCTGTTTCTATACTTTTAGAATCAGGAAGTCTAAAAATTAGTAGGTCCAGTTGGCATAAACTCTTTTGCTACTAAAATATAAAGAAACTGATCTGATGTCAGATGTATATACTTATACAACTGAATTAACTTAGGGTTCTAAAATCTTAAAATTTTTTTAAAGTTAAGAATATTAAATTAAATAATATGAAAAAAATAAGTGTTATTAATTTCATTTCAAATCCTAAATCCTCACTAATAACTACAAAAGCTAAAAATTTATATGAGAATGTAAGTTTAAAGCAGTTGGCTCTAGAATGAAATAAAATAAAAAATTGCTCTTCATAACTCATAAGAAAACTGAAATATAGATCCTGAATTTAAATCAGATAACAAATTATGTCTATATTTCTAAAATCAATAATAGAATTTGTATGGGAAAAAATAATCCATCCTACAATTATGTAGTAGTTCCCAACTACAGGTACATGTACTGGTACCAATAAGTGAAAGCCAAGTTATTGATACACAACTACTAAAATAATCACAGCAAAAGATATTATGTATAACATATAATTATTTTTTAAAATATTTTTATTTTTAAAAAAATATCACAAAAGTACAATTGGTTAATTTTTTATATCAATCTAAATAAAAAATAAAACAAAGTAAAGGTTTGATGAAAAATAGTCATATTTTATGTTTTACTAGTCCATGCCCTTTTCCTATATGGTAATATCTACAGCCATAAAATCTGTTTGTAACGGTTATTTGTAGTGTTATATCCAGCACCAATGTATTGAAAATAATTATGTTTGTTCTTTGTTTTGTGAATTATACAGTGACTTTATTAATTAAGTGAAGTGCAGTCTAATAAATTTTAAAACATTATAACATTTAACAATTGACTTAGTAATATTTTAATATTGAATGTAAGTTTCAAGTTGTATTTATTTGTTTTTATTTTGTCATTTAAAATAGGACAATCAACGGTCTTAATATAAAGGGATTTTTAAAGCAGGCTAGATGAAGTTATTCCAAATCAAAAGAAAATAATTCACTAGATATGAACAAAAATTAACCATCGACATCAAAACATAAAGATAAGTTGGATAAGGCAGTATGATCCTGATTATATAAAGTATGGATTCTCCATGAAATTGGACACATAAACTGAACCTATTTCACAATGTGTTATATGTTTTGAATGTTTATCAAATGGATGTTTGAAGTCTTTTCTTTTGAAAAGACATTTATTATCCCAACATCATTTTTTTAAAGAAAACTTACACAAATTTCATGATCAAAAAGCAGTTGTGTCTTCTTTCACTGGTATTAACACCAACTGTGTACTGGCATCATATTTAGCAAGTTTGAGTATAGCCAGTGTGATAAAGCACACACAATTGGAAAAACTTTGTTACTACCAGTAACTAAAGATATTGTGAAATCTGTACTTAGAGAAAAAGAAGCCAAGGAAATTGATAGAATATTACTATCAAGCAACACAGTAAAAAGGTGAATAGATAATATGGCATCAGATATTGAAAATATTTTAATCAAGTGATTAAGAGAATGCCAGTTTTATTAGACAAAAGCATCGATATCTGTAAATTAGTGCAATTACTTAAGATTTGATTTCCTCAATGAATGAAATTTATAATTTGCCAAATCTTTCACTCTTTTATTTTAAAAACTGTCACAATTCCATAACATTTGCACTTCATACCATTTTCTTACATTTCCTGATAAAACTAACCGTTTATTTGAATAAAATAATTGTTTGCATATTTTCGTTTTCATTACATTTCTGAATCTTAAATAGTTTTTTTCTTATGAACTCTAGCTGACATCACTTAGTATTCATAATATTGTTAAGATTTTTAATTAATGAAAAATGTTGATTATCAGTTTTTAATATTAACGACAATTTTTGTTTTTAAAACTTTTAAGTTTTATCAAATAAATTTTTATCATCCCCCCACATAACTAACATCTGTATTTACTTAACTACAAGATCTCTATGATTTCTCATATTTTTTCAGCATTCTTTTTAATTTTTCAACAGTGAATAACTAACTATATGCACACCAACATTCTCTCTAACATACTCGCATAGTTTTTTATTTAAAAATTTTAATTTTGACCACCAAACTACCCATAGTGTCTTTTTTATAAAATTATATATTTCAATATCTTTAACAATTTTTAAATAAATTTTATGCATAGCATTAAAGTAGATTTTATTTCTCCCAGAAACTTTTTCAGATATCTACTGTTTAATGTTCACACACAAAATTATTCTATATTCACTCCTTCTAATGGTCATCATACAATAAAATTCAGTAATAGGAATACAATCTTATTTTTTATTCTGTATTGTACATATATCAAATCTATATGAATAACATTTTGATATAAATTGATATATATATATATATATATATATAATATTATTAATCAATGTCTGTATTTCTTCAAAGTAATATATGTAATTTTATAATTAAATATTAGTAAATACAGTAATCAAAAATTTTTGAAAAGGACAAAAAAATTTAATCATCATTTAAGAGCATTTTCCACTATCCTCGTAGCCTTTATCAACTAGTTCTTTGAAATGTCAACTATCCCATAATTCTGTGATTTTAATATTAGCTGCCTGCCTACTGATTAAGTCTTGCATAGCTTCCTTTATTTTCATTTTATTATTTCTTTTAGTTTGCAATATTTTTACATTATTATAATTGAAATTAAGACCATATATATATATATGATTTATTATGGTCATAAAAAATGGAAGCTGATAAGTTATTATTATATATGAAGATAATCCAAAGCACTCCTAAGTAATGATTATATATTTTTTGTTCTTTTTAAAAATTTTCAATTACTGTATTTAGTAATATTTAATTATAAGTTTATATATATTAGAAAATGAAATACATTAAGGTTGTATTTGTTTTATTTCAATAATTATCATTAGCAGGAATTACTATAGAAAAATTTTGTCAAGTGAGTATTTGGTAAAAGGAATCTTAAAAAGGTTTATGTGAAAAATGAAAATTATTTTGATGATGTGAATTAAAGTTATTTAAAAGTTAAGTATATAAATACATATATATGAATTACAATCTTGTTATATGCAAATATAAGTTTTATTTTACCATTCTCAGAAGTGCTTAAACTCAAACAAATTTTGTTGCCACTAAATATATTGTTTTTCATTGGAACTAATCTGCAAAAGCATATCAAGTATATATATATATGTCTTTTTTGCATATGTTTCTTCATATCTTTCAGAAACATATGAAATGCAAGTTTTAATTTATGTAATTTATATATATAATGTCCACCATAGAATAATTATTGTAATAAAATATACTGGTGATAATATATAATTTATAAATAATTATAATAACCTGCAGAAGTATTTTCAGTTCATTTCTTAACCTTCTTCAATGGAAAAACATTTAAATTTATCAGAAGTAAACATTATCATGTTTTATTAGAGTTATTTATAAAATATATTATCACCGTCATTCTTTATTATTTTTATTATATATATGAAATTAGTTATTCCAAGTGTTGTGTTTAACTTACCAGAAATGTGAAGTTGTTTCAACATACTTAGTGAGAGAGGAATGTCTGACTTTCTGTGCTGATAGGTGTTTGCAATATGGTAGAGTTGATATTAGGGATGCTCTGATAAGAATCAAAAAACTTGAATTCATAATATTTATGTAAAATTTAACAAATAAAATTAAAACTGGAAGCTGAATTCAGAAATATTGTACAATATATTTCTTTTTCATGAAGAAATTTTACAATTTATTACTTCTATACAGAAAATTATAAAGATCTTCCTTCAAGTGATTATAGTTAAATAGTAATTATAATTATTGTTATAAAGTTTCAGTAACATAATTTACATTTGTTGTTTTTACCCTTTTTATAAAATGTAATGATATTAATAGCTCAATAATTAATATCTAATACATGTGATATATAATGACATTTTGAGATTATTGAACAGCACAGGCAATTTCTGTTACATACACGGAAAGATTTTTATAATAGGGAAAAAAGGCAGAAACAGAATAGAAAAAAAGAATTAAATAAATCACATACTTATTTTAATGTGAAATTTGGTAATAAATCATGTTTTTTTTTTCTACAATGATTTTCATTTGTATAATACAAAAAGAGATAATTATTATGAATACAATTTCACCAGAATATAATACTTCTCTCTCTAATAGTGAAGCCTATGTTATATTGCAATATTAACCTCATGTTTTTACTCTCTAGCTAAGAATATCTAGATATTTATTTAAAGGAAACATATTTGATATTTTATGGAACATTTGTGACTAATTCTGAATTTGAAGATACTAAATAATACTTAAATATTTTGTAATGAGCTAATTTTAAATTTTTAGGGAAAATAAAGGATTGACATTAAACAAAAATAGTTGTAATACGTGAGTTTAAAAATGAATATTTGAATTTCAAAATTATTGTGATACACCATAATTATTAATAAACAAAATGATAGAAAGAAAAAAACCCAAGAAAGATTAAATGGCAAACTAAACTTAAATGTTAACACAAACCACTTAAAAATGATTCATATATACAGTATAGAACAAATAAAGTATTTTCTATAAGAAAATGACTATGTTACATGAGAATTTAACATAAAATTATAAAGCTAAAACAATCTTTAAATATTCCACTGCCTCTCCAATATTCCTTTCTTACTGAGAGCAACAATTAAAAAGATATAATTCATATTATTAATTACTATGTGATGACAGTTTTAATTTTAAATTAAGAATAGATAGAATTCCCATTGGATTGTTAGTGAATTTGCTACAAAATCATTATTATATCTGAAATATAAATTTTAAACCTGTTTAGAATTTGAACATTTTCCCAAATTTTACTTAGTCTGATTTTGAACCAGGTTCATGTACATAACAGACAAAATTCTATATCCCAAGATACTTTCAAATGTTGCTATATCATCTTTTTATATATTGTTTCATGCAATTCATATACGTAATTAATTTTTAAAATAATTTAATGTGTACAAAGTTTGGAAATTTGTATATTTTAACAAAAAATTGATATATATATATATGCAAATTATTTAATAAATGGGAACTCCATTACCTAAATGAATTGAAATCCACAGTCAAAGTATGTTAAGTGCAACAGCAAATCATACTGGTTCTTCAGGATGGAACAAAATTAGCAAACTTGTCCAAACTGCTCCTGATCCAATTTTTGTCTGGAGGAGCTTGGACAAGTTTGCTATTATTTTTTTATCTGCAGAACTGGCTTGCTTGGTTTCTGTATTTTAATATACCTTGGCTGTGGATTTAATTTCATTTATATAATGGAGTTCCATTAAAAATAATAAATTTATATATATGAAAATATTCCAGTGCATATTGCTAGCAGAAAATTAAATAGAAAATATTCAAATCACTTTCCAAACGTTATATTTTAGCAGTGCCCACTATAAATAAATATAAAGTCTGAACTTCAAACAGCCAAATCAAAAGGATGTATTCTGCACCAAAGTTATATATTTAAATTCAGATCTAAATTACTATTATTGTGTATTTTACAGATTTAAATAATGAATAATAAAATAAAGAGAGAAAATATTGAAAGAATGTCAACTAATTTAAGAGTTGTGACAACACAGATTGCTTCAGAAAGTGTAAAATAATGTTAGAAGATATGTTCTCTGGTATAAGATTATATACTGACATATACTATGCAGAAAAAAATCTTATTTGAAATAATAACATAAAAAGCTAACAAACAAAAATAAAAATATGTTAAAATAAATAATAAAAACATTAAAAAAAATGTGTATCATGTTTAATATTTTAATATAAAATAAGAAAATAATATACCATTATATTTTTATTAATAAATGAATGATTTATTATTTGGAATTTGTAAAAAATTCAAGCATCATAAGGGAAGAGATGGAGCTACAATCTATAAACATTGAGCTTCAGAATGTGTCACTCTATCACTAAAAGCAGGTGAGAACCCATTATATTAACATATTAAGTATAAAATCAAATAACGAAGCTTAACATAGTATTAATGTTGTTTAATGCTGTAGTCTTCAGAGTTTTTCTGTGTGTTTTCTTCTTATTATTTTTTTCTTCTTCCCATGTTCAGATTTTGATAAAAGAATAAATTGAAAATGTTCACATTATAATACTTATAAGTAACTAGGATTTGTACTTAGGATTTTTCATTCTATATTTGTCTTCCACTCCATAAGTAAAACAATCAACACACATGATCATATACTTGTGGAATAGATAGATGATCTCCAATATATGCATTTCATGCAGAATCAGCACTCATCAGTTGGGCCAGATGATCATAATCTTCCACACATACATATAATCAGTGCTTGGTTTATATTAAGATAGCAATTGCTTAAACTTTAATGAACAGGTTTCAATCTTCTTACCTCTCCAACTATTCAACCATCCAGTTCATTGAAAAAACAATAATAAAATGCTCAAAGTCCTTGATGAATTTGATATTGTTGTCATAACCATGTACACATTATGCCAATCTAACCCTCATATTATTGGATTATTACATATTCATACATTAACAAAAGAGGGATGCTCTAATCTTATAGATATAACCTATTTCCAAGGCAGTGGACAGTTAAATAATTGGTGGAGTGAAAAGATTAAAGCTTTTTCATTAAAGTTTAAGGAATTGCTATTTTAATATATACTGAGTACTGATTATATATGTGTGTGGGAGATTATGATGTGGCCCAACTGATGAGTGCTGATTCTACATGAAATGCATATATTGGGGATCATCTATTTTTTAAATATATGTGGTCATGTGTGTTAACTGTTTGAGATGGAATCAATGATGAATATATATTAAAAAATCCAAAGTTCAAATCACTCTGATTACTTTTATAGGAAACATTCAGTACAATGAATGAATAGATGAATTATAATACTTATATAAGGTAACCATAATAAAAAATAATAATTATCATAAACAGAAGTTGATCAAATAGTAATAATTAAATTTAGTGCTAGCTGCATGTATGCTTTACCTATTGATGTACACATACCAAAGTAGCCAAAATAAACTAATTATGCTGTTGTTGTTTTTTGTAAAAGGCAAACAAAAATAATATAATATGTTTGAAAATATGAAAGTAATATAATTTATTTAAAAACAAACTATTAGGAAGAAGTATGTAATATCATAATAAATTGAATTATAAATCAAAAATTGCAAGTGTACAAAATATAGATCTTAAAAAAATAAGTGGTGTCACTAAATCCATAGGAAAATGAATCTAAAAATAATACCAGCATACACATAGTAATTGAATCAGCAAATTCAGAAGAAATTCAAATATAAAAATATAGCAGTCTCTATTTGATTATTACTGTTAGGACTAAAATGCATGATATTAAGCCATAGTAAATTCATTTAAAAATACATTATTTTTATAAAGTGGAGAAAATTAATATGATAATTTTAATGAAATTATGATAACTATAATGGTCACTATTTTGATTCTACACATAATAATGTTCAACCATGTGTGCACTTTTAAATCAAAAAATAATATTCTTGAAATCACTTGTGTTATTTCTAACAAAACATTGTTGAAAGATTTTTATAGCCAAATGATAAGCAGTGAAAAAGAAGCATTGGAAGATAAGTTATTAAGTCACAATTTGCAGCATTTATTGTGCTACTGAATGACATTCATAACATTTGTCATACTACCATTTTTTCACTAAAACTAATATCTTTGAGATTTTTTATCAGAAATTTCTTTTTTATAGATGATATCTATTAAAAATATTTTTAATGAATTATACAGGCCAAACTCTCCATACAGTATTGCCATGTAATGTTTATTTTTAATGAATGTGAATTGATTTGATGTATAAATAGTTAATTATTAGATTTTCTTTTAAAAGATGTATTCCATGGCTTGGGTCATGTACTTTTTGATCTTAATATAACATTATACATGTATGCTTTTTTTCAATCTTCACATGGAGAGTGGTATGTTTTTTTTGGATTTCAATTTTTTATGGATTTGTTTTCATTAATTATTTTATTATAAACTTTAAACATTCATTATCATTATTTTTACCCATTATCACTCTAGTGCAAGGTGAAAGTTTCTCCAAGTTTAATCCAGTTTTTTTGATCCATTAGAGTTTTTTCTCCACATCACACTAAGTAAATTTTCTTAGTCTATCTATCTATCTCACATATGATGCTTTTATAGTTCTTTTTCAATTGCCCATCTGTTGTCATCTCTTCTAACTATATGACAAGCATAACTCCATTACCAAAATATTTTATTTTTTATCTATATTCTTGACACCCCTAATTTACATCTTTCAATACATCATTGAGTAGTTTGCAGTTTTTTATTACTCTTCTGATGACTTTCCAAGTCTCAGCTGCATAAATAAGAACTGGTAAAACACATCTCTTACAACCTTCCTTTTCAAACACATAGACAATATTTCATTTTATATAAATTATTTCTACCAAAAGCATTTTATTGAAGTTTAATTCTATGATTAATTTTATACATTGTGCATTGTACTTCCATTTATATTAATAAACTAACCCAGGTATTTATAGTTGTGGTTTTTTTAAATTTAAGCTGATCAATCTTTATTCTGAAAAAATCCATTGAATATTACTTTAGATTTTTTAGCATTTAGCTTTAATCCTACTTTCTTATTCCTAAAGTAATTGCAAAAACAATTACATCATTTGCAAAATCTTGATGATTTAAATAATCTCTCTTTGTTTTCACTTCCTTAGCTTCCTATTTTAATTCAGAAAATACAGTGATAAAATCTTCATACAGTATTGCCATTCAGTAATCAATGGATGTAAGAAGGTTTGTGCATAAAATCCCTATATAGTACCTATTCATCCAATATCTTTAGATTTGTTTCTTATGGATTTCATCAGTAAGGAGCCTTAGATTTGAGAATGCTGCACCTAGATCGTAGGTTTTAATGCTACCCTCTAGCAGTCACCTCTTACCTATTTTGTTAACTAGAAAGCTATGAGCCCAAAAGTAAAACACAATTATGTTTTTAATCCAAGCACATTTATTTATATATAGTCAGACAGATCTGAACTCAGTTCAGAATCTTTATATTGTGGTGTCTTTGGTTGTTAAATAACCATATTCACTACCATCCAATGGTTAGGAAAGATATTAAACTATTAAATATCACATGATCACCATTTCCTATGCTTACACAAGCTGTTAAAACACCAACAAACTCTCCAAATAGTAGTGCCACCCAGTGCAAGCCATAGTAATCAGTGTACGCAAACCATAGTAATCAACCTTCTTGCATCCATTGATTACTATGGCTTGCACTGGGTGGCAATATTGTATGGAGAGTTCATTATTTTTAACAGCTTGTATAAATATAGAAAATAGTGATCATGTAATATTTAGCAGAAAATATTTCTGGTAAAATTGATGCAAAAAATGTTAGAGAATTAGAATCGTCCTATTATATGTCTTTATTTTTAATCTATCTAGCATTACCATGTAATCGAATGTAATCATAACAGTTACATTTTGATAGATGTTATTCAAAATAACTATGCAGGGCAGTATTTCAATAAAATGAATGAAAAAGATTTCAATTTTTTAATTTTTGTATATGCCTTGAGGTATAAATTCATAAAAGAATTCTTTTATCAATTACTATTAAAAGCAGTACAGACAAAATTAAAGTGCATATTGGTACGCTTACAATTTCAATAAATAAGTTGAGAGATGTAATCAAGATTTAATTTATTTTTAAATTTCATTATTTTCTTTTTATTAGTAGTATTTTATCAGCTTTATAAAACGTTTGATCAGGGGTTCTCTTCTTTTAATCAATCGTTTTTAATACCTTTTTATTAGAACGCTTTATATTGTAATCATTTTTGACTAATACTGATTATTCTTTATGATAAAAAAGAAAATAATATAATTATTTTTTAAAGAAATAAATATATATATATTATTTCTAAAATAAAAATTAAAAAAATTGAGTTCATTTTTTATCGTTTAATTTAATAATAGTAGTGAAAACAAATGATAATGACAAGGAACAAGAAAAATATTTTTTATCATGAATAATAATTAATACATTGTATAATAATAAAACTTTTTTTGTTTTCATTAAGCCACATGTATACTAATATTAAAAGAGGATTATGAATCATCATTAATTCGTATCCAAGGTATGTAATTCCTAATCAATAAACACTTGTTCAATTATTTTTAAACATGTATAAATTAAGAATATTATATAAGGATATACCAATGTAACACATAATTTCAATTATATAAATATAATAAAGGCATAGTTTTAAGTAACTAAACAAATTATAAGAAGGAATAGAATTATATTAAAAAACACAAAATTGAATCTGCTGTTTTTTTTATTAATAATCTTTCTCTTTTCTCTTCTTTTTCTTTTTTACCTCTTTTCTTATTATGACTTTTATTTAGATTTTTTTTTATGAATCTTTTCCCTCTTTCTTTTATTATTTCTACTTCTATCCTGTCATTTTATTGTGTGTGTTTTTTAAATTCGTTTTTCTTCTTTCATCACTCCATTAATTTTTCTTTCATCAAGCATCATTGACTTATGCACAAATAATTTGAATATTAAAATAATTAGTTACACCTAAAACATTTGCTAATACCAGTTTATTTTTGTTTGTTCTTGCTATTGAATATGTCCACAGGTCATAAATAGTAGAATATTAACCTTCAAAATAACGGTTGTGAATGATAATAGTACCTTCTATTACATTATAAGATATAATATTAGTTTATCACTACTCTTTTTCTTTATGTCAGTTATCATTAGCCTCATGTCCTATCAGCGATTTTTATATACTAGCTATAAATTTAAATAGTTTGTTATTGAATTTTTGCACAGTATATTTATTTAAACAAAAAAATGGCCGCATCCATTCTTTTTATAATAGCAATGTCTAAGAAATTAAGTTATTTTACTTAGGACTTGGAAATATAAATTCTCATTACATTGGCACTTACAAATGCAGTTTGTTGGATAGATTATAGATTGGTGCATTCTAAAGTTAAAATGGTAGTTGTATTAAAAATATATCTTTACTTCAGTCATAATCAAAAGAATCTTGATATTAATTCAATGCATTTTAAGCACTAAAATTGAACCTATAGATTTGTCTTCTTATTGAGATTTGAAATTTTCTTTAGGACAGTGTTATGGATGCAAGAAAAATATATTTTTGTGTTCTCTACAAAGAAGAATCTTGTTTGATTTTTGACAATGATTTTATTATTAGTGAGTTCATTAAAAAGAAGCATAATATTTTCTGTTTGAGAAAATAATAGATTAAATGTGATATTCAATGTATAAATGTAAAAAATGATATTCAATGACTCAAAGTAAATGGTGAATTAAAACTGTAAAGAAGATGCAGTTAATCATTGATTGTGGTCACTTTAGGTCATGACGCCTTGGAAGAAATATATAGATCTAAAAGACTGTATCATAATCCTGTTAATTTCATTAGCAGCACTGTCTTATCTAATGACAATGATATTTTGAACAGATGGAAGAAATATTTTAATCATAATTTGAATAATGATACAAGAATTTGAAATGATGACTTTTAGTAATATATTCATTTCAATATTTGTTTAGATTTTATGAAAGGTCATCAGTTTACTAAAGTTAAAATATTTCTTAATAATCTTAAAAGTGAAAATATTTTAGCTTCTAATATGATAAGTTTTAAAATATTATTGTTATATGTTAATGCCAAAAATATTGGATTTTTATTTTAATATATAGACTCATGGAGTTATGCTCTCTGATATTAAGGATACCTTTAATAATCAGTTTTAAAAACAAAAATAATAGATGAGATTGAATAGGTTACTTATGGTCCTAAAAAATGATTATCAGAATGTAGTTACAATTCTATTGAATCAAAAAGCAAAGAAGTGATTTATTTATTTATTTTGTTGATTAAATAAGGCATTTGACTTAATTGATTGCCCAGGTTTCTGGAATTATTTGAAATTAATAGATAGTCCATCAAAGTTTATCGTCTTATACAGCTTCTAAATGATAAATTAAGAGGAAAAGTTATTATTGCAAGTGAAAAATCTTAAGTGTTTGAAATATAAACTAGTGTTAAACATGAATTTATATTAAATTCAATTACATTAATTTCAACTTGGGTTTTGATTTTATATAAGAGTAGTATTTATAGGTTTAATGATTCAGGAAATAAGATGTGGGTTAATTTGAATGGATTAAAAATTTAAACAAAAAAATTCCTATTTTTTAGTTTCTGAAATTATAGTATGCTAGTAAATATAATATCCTTTCCAATTCAAAAGACAATCAGCAGAATGTATTTAATGTTTTGAAAATAATATATAAAGACTGGTTTAGTATTTAATGTTAAAAAAACTCATGCCATTCAGCAGCTGCCAACTTAAATGGTTATCAATTTGAGAACGTGACTAATTTAAATAAATTCATAGCTTTATAAGTAGAAAAATAGATTTAGAAATTGAGGTGCAGCACAGACTTTAATGTGCTGGTTCTGCTTTAAACAAGTTAAAATATAGGAAATTTAATCACAGTGAAATAACTTATTGCAACTAGATGAACTGTATATAAAACTGCTATTTTACTTGATTTGTTGCATGGAAATGAGACATAGATCTCTTATCAATATAATATAAACTCATTTAAAAAAATTATTTAAAAATTCTCTATATAATCATAAAAATACATTGGTGATATCATAACACCAACCGATATATTTTTACAATTTGCTGATTGTTATACTATAGTATCCTATTGTAAAATTTAACATTCATTGCATTGAACATATGAAATGAGTAAAGGATATAATGCTTCTTAAAAACAATTATAATAAACCTTGAGTATGATTTTTATGACAGAAACAAATACTTTTTGTGTTAAAAAGATTATCTCACAGGAAATTTAAAGAAGTTCAATATTGATTGCTTTATTGGAAAGATGGAATTAAAGACAGAATATAATAGAAAATTACAATTAGATAAGATATTGAAGACCTTTAGGAAGAAAAATTTCCTACAGAAATGCACCATAACAAAATATGAAAAAAAAAATATAATAATGAAAAATGTGTCTATACATGGAGATAAGCCATGTGTAATGTACCACTACTTCTACTTTATTAAATATAAAAAACTATAATAATTAATGTGTTTTATATGTGGAGGTATTACCTGTTTATAGCAAAATGTTTTATTTTTTATTTTTGTCCCCTTGAAATTGGAATGATCATATTCATTTGCACTTAGTTGTTGCAGATAATGATGAAAAAAAGATTAAAGCCTAACCGTTTTATAGAAATGCAATAAATTAAAATGATATAAATTTGAAAAACAATTGATATCAATGAAAACAAAAAGAAATAGCCATATATCATATATAAAAAAAATTATTTTGTTTTAGTCACTATATCTTACTTGCTGTAATATATTGTGGTGAACTAATGTTTGAATTTAAAAATAAAGTGAAGATTGCAAATAGTTCAAAAATGTGGAAAAATATTTGAAAAACAAAAGAAAAATTTCTAAAAAGTAATGAATTCTTTGATATTGAATGATATTATTGTAAGGATCAGAGAAAGAATTAAATATAAAAATGAAAAATAAGTAAAAATAAAAGATAATCCATAAACTAAAAATCTCAACTTAAATAAAATAATCATAATTTTAATTATTACTTTCCTAATATTTTTTCGAAACTGAGTATTTGTTACACTTTATTATGTATCAAATTTTGTTATCAAGTTAAAATTAATAAACATCACATGACCACTTTTTATGCATGCTTACAACTGTTATTAAAACAGGCAAAACTCACTATATATATTGCTACACTGCAAGCTAGAGTAATCAATAGATGCCAGAAGGCTTGTGTATAAAATCCCCATCTAGTGCCTACTCATCCAATATCCCCAGACTAGTTTTTGGCTTGTGATCTTTGTTAGTGAGGAGCCTTGGATCCAAGGCTTCTCACTGATAAAGTCCACAAGCCAGAAACTAGTCTGGGGATATTGGATGAATAGGCACATCTTATATAATATAAAATATTTATCACTATAATTAAGCTATTCTACCATTATAGTATCTTTAAGTATAATAAATAAAAATTAATATTATCTTTTAAATAATTTACTGTATCATTTTATATTTAATTCATTTCAAAATGAGTTCAAACTATTTAATATATCTTTATAAGCTCCTATCTATGGAGTTTGAACCCCTGCTATCTATTATCTATAACATTTAAATTATATACTAGAAAATAACCTAAATTTAAATTTTTTTAAAAATATGGCTATTTTTCCAACTTTACCTAACTGTCTGCACCTATTGTAAAGGGTACAATATATATATATATACACGTAATTATATAACTGAATATTTGTAAATACAGTAACTAAATAATTAAAAAATATTTTATCCACTTAGGAGCGCTTTTTTTAATTATTTAGTTACTGTATTTACAAATATTCAGTTATATAATTACGTATATTGCTTTAAAAATACAGACATCGAATCATAATATTATATATATATACACACATCATTAAAAAACAGTCAAACTTAGACAATCCCAATATCAATAACAATCAACAATTTCAAACTGTTGTCAAGGCAACCTCCTTTACAAATAAAGGTGTATGTTTATATAGATATATTTGATTTTTAAGTGCCATACTTTATGCATTTATATCTTTGATACCATTTATTTTAAAAGTTTTACTATTATTACTAGTCATTTATTAAGCTAGAGATTATCATATTCTAGTTCAGTTATAACTTTTAACTCATTTAAAAATTAGTATAGCAGTTTTTATTAAATATAACTATATAGTATCATTATGTTTAATATAAAAATAGATACATTAATATGAGCTAGGAATATTTATAAATGGTTTGTAATAATTATTAATATATTTTATCTAAAACTGAATGGTGTCAAAAGTATGAGAGCAGAAACTTTGATACCTGTAAATCAAATTAAAATAATTTAACATTTGATAATTACTAAAAAAATAAAGATAACATTTATAATAGATTATGATCTGGATTATTTGATATTGATGGTTCATCATATTGAAAGAGAATGATGATGATGATGATATTTGGACAGTAGTCTACCTATATCAAATTTAGATTTCAATATAGAAAAAAGTTATTCTATTATAAAAATTAATAAGATTTCTTTTAGTACAATTATAGTTTTACAAAATAGACAAAAATGAGTTGTTAAATATTTAAAAAATTTCATTTTCTAATAAAAATCATAGGCAGTTCTATCTTGAATTTAGTCCTTGTATTTAAAAATATCAAACTGCATTTATTCCTATGGAAAATATCATTTTTGTAAACCTTAAAAATATCTAATGATTTAATTTTTAAGAAATTAGATTAAAGTATACACATGTATTTAAAAATAAATTTAGAAGCAATTTAGTTTGGTGGTTTGTGGATCAATTTTTAATTTAAAAAAGTACTATCATAAAGAAGAAAATGTCTCAGTTACGATCAACTTTGTATTTTGGTGCTTGAACATTGTTTTATTCCAACAATTGATTATAGAACAAATTATATAAAACTACAGTATTTGATAATAAATTTATTTTACACTATTTATATAGAACAAATGTAAGACATAGCCAATTGTGTAACTGCACAACTTTCTTACTCTTTAATCAAATTAATACTTATCAAATTCATATCAAAATCGAACTCATCATAAAATATATTCTATCCTTCAATGTAAGTTTTTTTTAATTTCTATTTATGTTTAATAATTTTTAATATTTATAACTTTAAAATAATAATTTCAAATTTAAATTATATATATATATTTCCAATTTTTATAATTGTTATTAGTACACCTACTAATTTAGCACTATCACACTGTAACTATCCACGGGCTTGCATTGGTGGTCGAGGGATCAGCGCGACTGCCTTACAAGCAATTTCCCGGGTTGCAGGTTCGCGTCCCGGCTGCTATGACACTTGAAAAAAATATATATATATCCACGGGCTGAAAAACCGAGACCATTCTCTCACTATGGGTGCATTCCACAAATATAAATATAAAATTTAGTTAAATATTTGCAATAAAAACTTAACCTTTATAATAAATTAAAATTTAAAAGTACTAAAATATAGATTTTACTTAGATATTTGAAAATAGAATAGTGACTTTGAAAAATATTATATATATATATTAAAAAACCTTATGAGTTGAAATCCAAAGCGAGTAAAAGTCAAAAAATATTCGAGTTTCTAGCAAAGAACTTGTTTTCCACATAACTCGCCCATAAAAATCCAATTAGTAATGTAAAACTGATTGTTATTAAATCCAATGACTAGATGTTCTTAGCTAAAAAATAAAACGAGACTTCAAAATTATTAAAATTCTACCACACAGCGCAAAGCCTTTTTTTTTTTTCATAATTTTTGAAAACTATTGGAAAAGCCTTTATAGTACATTGCAATTCATTTTTATATATTTATATATTTGTTAATTTAATATACTATATTTATAAATAGGTTTAGAATAAAAGATTATATAAGAATTTTTCTAACATTATTAAAATCTTTATTTTAAAAAAAAATCATTGCAATTTAAGTATTTAAATTTTTTACCTGATAAATAAAACCGTTTCGTATAATTCTAGAATAAAAATAAAGGTTAAGAAAACAAAATTGATTGTGGTAATTAAATTACGATTCAGACGAAACTAAAACTGAGATAACTCCAGTAATGGTTTGATAGAATTAAATTGCATTA
This sequence comes from Epiperipatus broadwayi, assembly GCA_028023455.1. NCBI lineage: Eukaryota > Metazoa > Onychophora > Udeonychophora > Euonychophora > Peripatidae > Epiperipatus > Epiperipatus broadwayi. The sequence goes on from JAQFVV010000019.1 coordinate 5,877,953, forward strand.
CAAATATTTGATTATAACTCGCGCATGTCACATTAGCTTATCCTTTAATTTTTTAGATTTGAAAATATTATTTGCAATTATTTTATCATTACCATCATCATAATTCTTATTATTATCACAATCATTTTTTTATTTCTACTATTATCATATATGTATTACATATATTTATAGAAAATATATTAGTCCCGTAGTTGAATGACAGATTCAGAACTGCAAGTTCAAAAATCAATTCTCACTTCAGTCTCATCAAGTGATTAGAATTGTTAATTGTTTAATTTGTTCACTAGGGATTATTTTTACTATTTTTTATAGAGATATAAATCTATAATGGTTTTTGTGGTGTTTAAGGAGACAGTCATTTTCATTTCTTCCTAATTTAAATCCAGTAACTTCAATTAAGTGTTTTAGTTTCGGGAATTGTTTCATAGTCATAATAATTGCATTTCTCAACTTTTGTATGTGGAAGATTTCAACTCTGTGGAGACCAAGTCCATTTTTTATCAGTGGTTGAGACATTTTCCCATTCAATATGGCAACTGTCTTCTTGGACCAGAGTAGCTGATTACATATTGCTTTGATTTTTTTATGAAAGCCTTTGAGAATTTGATAATTGGTGAATAATAGCTGATTTTTGTCACAATTAGTTGGTTACTTAACTGTACTTTGGAGAAGACAGACATATAAATCTTTGAAAGGGAGTCAGCAATTCACTTTATTTCTCTCTTAATCCTATTTTGGATTTGACATCTTATCCCTGTGATTCCCAAATGAAATGGGAAACCCATTATTATTATTATTATTATTATTATTATTATTATTATTATTATTATTATTATTATTATTATTATTATTATTATTATTATTATTATTATTATTATTATTATTATTATTATTATTATTATTATTATTATTATTATTATTATTATTATTATTATTATTATTATTATTATTATTATTATTATTATTATTATTATTATTATTATTATTATTATTATTGTTGTTGTTGTTGTTGTTGTTGTTGTTGTTGCTGTTGTTGTTGTTGTTGTTCTTTTTCTTCTTCTTCTTCTTCTTCTCTAGAAGTATAAATTTTTTATTGGGAGATGATGAGTAAAGTTATTAGTTTATATTTTATTAAAGGAATATTAATTAGTTTATTATTATTTCTGTAATAAATGTATAAAATCATATTTAGGAATATTACATGTCTGTTTTAAAGACATGAGAGTATTACATGGCAGTTCTGTTATATGAATTTGGTGGGACAATATTTTTATACCATTGGGAATGTATCTTTTGGGATGCATTCTCAATGTTTAAGCTAATGTATATTACTGATTGTTTCATGTTAAGAGTTTTATAGTTGTATTTGTTATTCCAATAGAACCTTATTTGCTTGTAATATTGAATTAGTAATAGTTAGTGAATGATTAGATTGAATATTATAAATAGAACTCTAATTATTTATGATGAACCTAAGTGCAATGATATTTTATTATAATAAGTATTTTTAAATGTAATTATTGGAAAATATCATTTGATTAGATACTGTATCTTAGCAATGTATCTTGAGCTAGTAAGAACAGTATTATTTTTAATTATAATTGTTTATGTAATCCAATTGAAGTTTAATATTGTTATCTCAGTTAGCTGGATTTTTTTGTTAAGTAGTTTTTTTTTTAAAAAGAATACAATATATATATACACCTGGATCTCTTTTTACGCAGACTTATTTAACACGATTTTGAAGTTACGCGATTCGTGTTTCACCGGAAGTCGATTTCCGATAATGCGCTATTACTTTAAATAATAAATTTCGTGCACTTACGTTATATTGAAAGTAATAGCACATTATTGGAATTCGACTTTCATCTTAGTAATTTCAATATTTTCAGTGCTTTATAATAGTAATATTTTATGCAATAATGAAATTAAAACCATGATTTCCACATTTTATGTATACACATATTGAATTTTACAAGATTGTAATGTAAATTTGTTCAAACATTGTGCATGTTAATTTTGCATTTTAAATCACATTCTGTTTTTGCTTTTTAAAAAAGAACGTAATCAATTATTATTTTCTTATTAATGACACTAATCATTAACGTGCTCTTAAATTCCAATGAGAGCTAAATGATTGTATGTCTGGATATCGTGAGCTTCATAAACAATTAATAAAATCATCGTCTCAAAGATTAATTATGTTGTCACCAGAAAATCATAATAATTAAAATGTGTATAAAAAAATGTAAATTACTGTACTGTAAATTATGCATAAACATATATTATTTTGAATAAAATTAAATATTATAGTTAAAAAAAGTTTGTCTTGTATCAATTTTTTTCAAATTTGAAATTTTTTATTAGTCATATTTTATTTCCTTATTTTTTTTTGTGTGTGAATTTTAACGTAATTTTACGTTGGTGCTTTGCTTTTACCCGACTTTTGAAAAATCACAGACCGCATCCCCCCTTTTTCAATGTAAGTTACATCTATTTTTGCACGATTTCATTTGCATGTGTTTTTTGAGGAACCTATCTATCACATAAAATGAGACCCAGGTGTATACTGTAACTGTCAGAATTGCACAACCCACATGAAATCACCCAAGGGTAATCAACATGTGCATTCCACATTCTGATGTCACAGAATACCAACTTTTTCTTTTACAGCCCACTAAAATCAGGGATAAAACAAGAGACTCTTTACTTTAACCTAAGTTATTGATTAACATAAAGATGACAAACTGCCAAAAATAATGAGACATCACTATTTATTCATGTATATGCAATACAAAACATTAACTGGTGAAACTTTAGTCACTTAATTTATAAATTAATTTAAAGTAAATAATCTTTCCAAATTTTATTAGATTAATTTATTTTTAATTATGCACAGACATAGTATACAGAGGTATACAGATTTAAAATAACTGATACTATTTTAGAATACTATTAATTCCAATCTTCTACATAGATATCTTACTTTTCTCGGATGGTGATACAAACTTATAAATTAATGCAGACCAATCAATTACAGATTATAATATTAGTATGCAATAAGTAATAAAATATAATTGTAAAATACAGGAAATGGAAGGATTATATGCCTATAGTATGAATTAAACTTCTACAACATATATAAATTCAGTGACTGACAGTCACCTATGTATCACTACGTGATATGTATAAAAGAAAAATGGATGACATGTGGTAGGACTTAATCATCTACTGCACATCACTATTTAAACAAATAATGATTATATGGGATTATCAATCACAAATGATATTACAATCATCTAATACTAATGTGTTACATAAGAATGAAAATCAGATGTAATTAGCATAACCTGCATTGACAGATTCTAGCTGAACACTTTTATCAACACCTTATTTCAAAACATAAGAATAATTAGCTTAAACTGATGTCTATTCAATATAACATTCATCTAGTTTGTCTATTCAGCATGACTGACCTCCATTTGTAATTTACTAATTTCCTGCTCTAACATACTATTTATCTTTTAAATAAAGAGAAAATAACAATTTGACTAATATACAACTTTTAATAGCATGGCAAGAGATTGCGATTATGATCTAATTGACTTTTATCAATTAATTTATTACAATTAGTGTGGATTACATTGTGACATGATATTTAAATACAAAAAACCATGATCTTTTGTCATACCTCTTCTTAAACAGATTAAATAAATAACTATTCATTAACATATTTTATTAGATAGGAGACAATTAGCTAAAGATTAATTTAAAGTTGTGACTTATTCTTTCAAAAGTTCAGGATTAGTCTTTAGGTATTGGCAGAGTTAATCTTAAAACTATAGCTATGGTGGATGAAGGTTTAAATCATTATTTCAAATTTATTTTGAATATACAGATATTAATTAAGTCTTGTTTTGGTGACTGGTTTCTCTTCTAAGGTGAATACATAGCAGGCACATTTTCAGATGGTTTTTTTTTGTTGTTGATGGCTTCTTTAACATGACTCAGTGATGGGTTTTTGGTCTGCCTTCTGCCAGCTTGATAGAGTGAAGCAGGTAATGACTTCTCTACTTTTGCATGATAGACTTTCTGGAACTAGCAGATAAAAATTAATTAAAGCAGAATAATAATCACTGACAGAATAAAGACAGAATAATAATAATGAGCACAGAATAAAAACCAATGTAATTTTCTGTACTATTTATATGGTTTGGAGTTATCTTATCAGTAAAATTCGGATCCATCTTTTGCAATTTGGATCCTCCAATTTATTGGCCATTGATAACTTCATTACTTTCGCCAAGTTCCGAATTTATTTGTTCAATATTCTATTTGCAAGCTCTTATTTTTGAGTGGGAATAACAGCCATTTTAATTAAATTATTTTAATTATTTATCTCCTTAAACTAATTTAGTGATCTGTTTGTAAGCATTTTAATTATTCTTTTCCTAGAAAGTCATTTCCATTTCTAACACCTTTTGCTTTTAAACTACTTTTAAAATAACTTTAGTATCAATTATCTTTTTTGTTTGTACAAACGTTAGAAAAATATTTTGTTAACAAAATAATTTTATAATTAATTAGACTATAACATTTATCTGTCCATTTACAATATAAATTTATTTTTTATTAATAAAAATTTATCAAAACTTTACTTTAAAATTTTGTTCGTAATATTTAACATGCGTACGTGAAGTATATATATGTGCATATATATATATAGCTTCATATCTCCAAAGCCCACCAAAAAAAAAAAAACAAATGATTTTACTAACGTATAATACACACGAAAAATAATCATACAAAAGAAATATATAATCTATAAAATTTTTACTCATGAACTTCCAATTCTTTTAACTTTAATATTTCCAGTCAAATACCATTTGAATCGAGATTAGTAATATTTCCTCAACTAACCTATCTTATCCAGTGGTCTTTCAATCATTCTGCTAAACTGACTTGGTGGCATTTTATTAATTTGCTGTGATCTCTCTCTACTTTAATATGCAGTCTTTTTAAGATCCTGGCCTATTTTTACTTCTGCACATTCTCACTCCAACTCTCTTCTTAATTTACCAGTACTTTTTTTTCTGTCTCCTGATTCTATATACTATATAACTTCTTTTCTATATTCTCTATTCTGCCTTTTGTCTTGTCATGAAATCATTTTTCCCTCTTACAATTTCATTCAGCATTGTTAATTGATTCCACACTATCTCTTTTATCTGTATTATTTCTGTTTCCACTCTGCCTACTTTAACACTCTTTCTGGCTATCTATAAATTCACTTTTCCTTTCTTTTGTAACTAGGTCACTTTTTGTGACCTCTGTTCTATCACTCTTACAATCTTTCTCACTAACACTTTCTTTTACTTTTTGTTGTTTTAATTTATCCATTCTCTTAACTCCTTATTCCTTTCATTATTTCTATCGTTTGAAGTTGACCTTATTTCATCATTTCCATTATTTGAAGCTGACCCTCTTTCATTATTTCTATCATTTCTTGATTATGTCTATTGATCATTTCCATCATCAGCTTCATCATCATTTGCATTTCTGTTGGCTTGTCGGTCTCCATATTCGATTGCAAACGATCACACAAAAAATATAAATTTTTCTACTTTCTAAACTTAGCTCAAAATTCTGCTCTATAAAACTTTATTAACTATTATTTCTTTAATCTTACTAAATATCTATTCTAATATGTCTTACTTTAATTGAACACATGCCAAATTCTCATCAATGTTCTTCCTTTGCCATTATTATTATGTCCTATCTTCAACTTTGTAATATTTTGCTTATACAAATTTATATATATAAAACACATGGTGTGTTTATTTTCTTACAGCTAAAACAATTTTATAAAATCAAAATCATTGGCAGTGTCTTGCTACAAATAAACTTTTTTCTCTTTTTGAAATATACTTTTGCAATCAACAACATTTTACTTTTAATAATTAACTGCTTAAATCTAGAGCGCCATATTGAATTTTTTTAAAAACTGACCTGAGACACAATTTTCACAATAACTTCAGTTTTAATTATGTTAAAGCAAAAAAATGTACATTAATAGAAATTAAAAAAACTAAAGAAAATAATAAATGTATGACAGATAGTGATAACCATTTAAAAAATAAGGAAAAAAATTGTTCAACATCCAACATAATTATTACTTTATTGTTCATAATTTCTAATTCACCATTGACTAAGTTTAAATTACATATTCAATGATAATTTCTTTGTATTTCTCACAAAATTATTTTTCAAACCATATATAATATGTCTTACTTGAGATAATTTATAGCTTCAGAATTTCCAAAAATATTCACATAAGAATTTTTTATTTTTATCTTGTACCTCAAAAGTTACCAAAGTTCAAAGGTGTCTATAAGAAAAAGATTCATCCTAATAAAAAATACAAAACAAATCATTTCCAGAAGATAGATATGCATTTGTCATCTTAGCAATTGGCTTGTTATCTATCTAAAATTAGAAATTGTAGGCTACTGTCTGTATCACTGATAAAATGAGTTTCATCTCTTCATTTTATATTTTTTTATGCACACCAATAATGTTTATATTTTTTATGCACACCAGGGGATGCTATCATGTTATATTTATTGTATCACATAGATATAATTTATTTGCATATAGTCCACTTGTTAGCTATTGACTTCAAAATAATGTGATGAAACATATAACAAAACTAATGACTCCACAGCATGAGTATCAAGGCATAGGCAAGAATCAGAATTTGATCATTTGTCTGCATCTTCAATCTTTCTGTACATTTGATTATTAGTTTTGTAAATCATTACTTGTAAACACAAACACACCATATAAACCTAATAATAAATAATAAATTATTAAACTTTTTGAGAACCATTATTTTTATAAAATAAGTTTATTTTTATAAAATAAGTGGATTAGAACTCACAAAATTACTGTACATATGAATTTATATGAGCATAAATAAATATAGAATTTATATAGACACACACCACTACAAATGCAAATTAATAAAAATTAAATCATTTTTTCAAATAATTAAATATATATATATTATTCAAAAAATTAAAAATTAAAATTGTTTACTTACAAGCCTGACATTCTGCAATTATGTTTAGACTCCATGGAAGGCCTTGTTTATGAATCAGTATATTTTTATTTTGATAAAAGCATATTTTTAGGCTGATAAAAGTTTTCTATCTTTATCACTTTGTGGGAATTACAAAATTGATAAAAAAATTAAATGTGCCAGTTATGACAAAAATTAATAAAAAATCCAAATTTCATCATATTTTTTTGTTAAAGACATCTTTAGAAAGCTACATCAGAGATCTATCAAATACCCATATTTCTGTTGACATCATGCTTATAGTTTTTACATCATTAAAAAAAGAAAACAACATTTTGACCAATCAAATAAGACAAACGGGACAACCACTTAATAACTTGAACCAACTTCAAAAAATTCTTGCCCTTCTTTGCCTATCAAATTTATTTTAACAAAACAAAAACAAACATTCTATTCAAACTTTTTTATCATCATTTGATTCTACTGGTCTCTCAGGAATATATGGTAACTTCATTGAAAATACAATTTACAAAAATATACTATATATCTTAGGGATATGTGGTTAATTAATTGTGCCTTGCATTTCAGGCATTATATATAAAAATATTTATCTCAAGAATGTGTGAATAATTTTTCATGCCCTATGTTTCAGGTTCCAAATCAAATATATTCAGATCAAAAAAAATCAAGAGATTCTTAACTATTAATGTAAGTTACTAATAGCAAATAAAGATCTACTACCAAAAATAATAGAACAACACTATTTATTTGTGTATATATACAAAACATATACTGACATAACTTTGGTCACTTGATTTATAACTTTATTTAAGACAAATAAATCTTTCCAAATTTTATTAAATTAAGTTACTTTTATTTGTGCACAGATATAATATACAGTAATTATTAATGTTGTAATTATAAATTTATTAAACGCACATTTTTCTTCCATAGCATAAGCTTGTGGCTAAACACCTGTAGAGGTGCCTACTATCATATTTTACATGCATATTCTTGAGGTTAGCAGCCTTGGTAAATAGTAATTATTAATGTTAATTGTTTGAATGGATTCCAATCTACTGCATAAACAAACAGCTTATTGTTCTCAACTATCATTACTGCTGTTCTAATACCAGCTGATACAAGCTTATAAATTAATGTTGATATTAATATTTGTCTATTGTGATCAATTACAAGTTATGATATTAGTATACAATAAGTAATAAAATATAATTTTAAAATACAGGGAATGACATCTGTACTACAATGATATCTATAAGAATGCATACATGGAAATATTATATGCCTTTGGTGGGAATTATGGATTATAAATTAACTTCAGTTATATCACACTTATATTAGAAGTTCAAAAGCATTACATCATAATAATTATTTATTTTATTTTGTTCTCTTATATTTATATTAACAAATAAGTAGTTTCATATATATATATATTCAATTGACTATTTTTGTATAAAGTATAAAAAGAAAATATATATTGAACTCCTTTATATCTTGGATAGTATAAATATTTTACAACATATTTGTATTACATAAACATATGTGTTTTGTATTTAGTATACAATAAATGGAGATTGATGGGCAATCATCTATTTAATTGAAAATGAATTAATGTCACTTGCATTAAGCAGAATCACATTTCATGTATATATTTTAAATGTTTATTTGCCATATATATATATTTGATATTACTTTATATCCATTTGTTAACAAATTTTGAATTAATTTAAAATTAATAAACTTGCTTGGTTATCATTCAGTTTTACAGTGCAAATTTATTAATTAATCATATTTTGATGAGATTGTAATCACTTATTGATTATACCACATAATTCACTAAAATCAGTTATAAAATAATGAATTAGAAGCTTATGGTAATTATTTTGTTACTAAAAAGTAATAGTTATATTAAGATAAAAATTATATATGAATTGAATTGATGATTGATAAAGGTACAAATATGATAATTATTGGAGAAAAGTAAAGATGATTGTGATTAAATGTTTATGTATTTTATTTTAGGGCATTATTGATTAAAGTGAATATTAAGTCATTATACAGCCATAAATATCATAATCTTATTTAGTTATAGACCTGATAGTATTATGTTACAAATTACAGTGAATTTTTTAATTATATTTGAAGTTCATTAGTGGTGATCATAAATTTAGTTTAAATATTAAATTTTAATATTAATATTTCATTATACTAAATTCAACAATTGTTCATATGCTTTGATAGTTGTAATCATAAATTTAAATAATGTTTTATTAAAGAGTAGTTGGATATGGTTTCCCAATTGTGTTTGACTAAGCATCAAATAGGAATCTACCATTAATTTTATATATTGTTATGATTGAACGTTGAAAATCTTAAAGTTATTTAATAGAATGGTTTTATTTGTATTTTAAATTGGTGAAAGTGTAAAGATATGTTAGGTTAATTGATTTTGTATTATTATTAAGTATTTAATATTATTACAATTGACTTAGTTAATAAGAGTATATTAATATTAGTGAAATAATATAGCTGAGTTAGTACTACATCATTGATATTTTAGATTTGTAGGGCATATTAAAATTATAATCTAATCCATCCATGAATTATTTCATTTAAATATAAATAAATAATGTTTGACTTTTGGTATAAGTTTGTATTATTGTAAAGTGTTTTGATTTATAAGGAATATTAAGGTTTATTTGTCTAATTGGTTATTATTTTTATTTAGTTGGTTTATAGACTAAGCATAGGTCATTGTTTATAAGATAATCATGTTTGGTTTTAAAGCTTGATCTTCACCTAATTGCAAATAATGCTCATATTTTAGTGTAATTTGAAATAATGATTTCCCTTATTTTCTATTTGTTCTAAATGCTATTTGAAATCACAAAGTTACAAAAAAGATTATAATTATTGTTTTATTAACTTAACTGTTAGATTGTTATTCATTAATTGATATTCATCTTAGCTTAGTTTAGTATTTTCATTTTGTTACAAATGATGCTACAATTCACAGGCATTGTTAAATTAGGATTATTATTCTTCAGTTCATATTTTTTTCTATTACAAATGGTGAGCAGTAATTAGGCTATCACTCCAGATACAGTATGACCCATAATATTATTCTGCTATAAATGGCATTCAACTTTAGATATTTTTTGTTTAGTTGCAAATGGTGACCAATGATTAGTGTATATTTTCATTCAGATTACATTAAAGTTTTCATTTATCATTGTTATTATAGTTATTCAGTTGCAAATAGCTCCCAAATATATGAGTCATTACAAGAAGAGCATTTCCTCATTTTTATTTAATGACAAATGGCACTGCAATTTGTGGAGTGTTATTAAACCAACACATATTTATTTTGTTACGAATAGTGAAACCAACTAAGAGACCAATTAAAAACCAAAATTAGAGAGATCAGAGTCTCACACCTATTGGTAGAGAAACTTAAAATTATATCTTGTGTACATTAATTATATTTTATAGGAAGTCATAATATATTGAAAATTTTTAAAAAAATTTGTTTGGATAGTAAGTGATAAGTGAAGAAATATTTTGTACGCTTAAAAAAAAAAGAATTTAGTCACAGTTTTTTATCAATAACTGGAAAATTGAATGGACAAATATTTTATGTCAAATAATAAAATAATTTGAAATATTTTTATAATTTGTTTTGGTTAAAGGGACGATATGATTTTTGCTATATAAAAAAAGCAGATATGGAAATGAGTATAGTTGAAATGTTATCAGAACTTGAAGATATTATTCGGGAAATGTTTAAGAAGATAATGGAAATAAAGATTCATTATAAAGAATTAAAAGAAGATATAAGTAATAAGTTTGATATTCACATTAAAGAATTAAAAGAAGTGAATAATAAGTTTAAGGTTCAAAATGATAAGTTAAAAGAAATGAGCATATTAGACAATCAACATAAAGTCTAAAAAAGTAAAAATAGAGAATCATAAAGTGTCAGAACAGGATATTTAGAAATAATAACTATGGTTGAAAAGTTTATGAAAGTGGAGACAGATTGTTGTAATGATTTAGTGGAAATGAAGTATATAAAAAAACAGAAAAGTTTAAATAAGAAGCTTCTAAATGTTGAATCATTACAACAATGTGTAGAAGCCAAGACTAAAGTTAGTCAGACAATTATCAAAAAGATATGGTTAGAAAATAAAATTAGTTCAGTTAAAAATTTGGAGAGTAAATTTGGTGATAATATAGATTATAGATGGGTAACACAAGGTTATAAAAGCATATATTATAGCGAAGAGAAATATAGAAAAATAATTGTTGAAAAAGTCACAACTGTAGTAATGAAGAACAAGGAAATATATTCTATAAGAAACAAATTAAGCAATCACTCCAAGGAAACATTTATAGTAATGTAATAGAAAAGGAAAAAAAAAAAAAACCCTCAAAGAGTTCATGTAAAAACTTATGATAAAGATGACTATGTGATAGATGATGATATGGATAGTGAAATTTCTTTATTTTATTTATAAATGTTGAATGTAGTTGGAAACTACATGGAAAGAGGGAAAACTTAGTTTCAGTTTAAGACTATTATAAATATAAGTGGCTTTAGATCCTCAAAGACCCATAGTCTGATTAACACATTTATGAATTTCACTTTACTGTATTTTTAAATTAAGACTCCAATAAATGTGATTTATTTTAAAAAAAGAAAAATTTTAGATTATAATTTATCGTATAGTATAATAAATGTTGTTTTTGTGTTTGAAATTGAACACTATATTACTGATGATAATATAACTGTATATGCTTAAAAATAAAATGATGTGAGATCTTTGTTTATATTTTGAATATAATTAAAATATAATCTGTTGAACAAAAGGCATTTATGAAATAGTAGTGTATTAGAATTATTTTGTTGTTGTTGTGAAAGTACTTGATACCTGAATTAAATAATTAATGATAAAAATATAGTATTATAGAAGATAAATAGCGTGGAAAATGGTAACAGAAAAAATATTTTTGAAAATATTTGTGTTCATAGCTTATTATGTATTATTTTGAAATGTTATGTAATCCTAAAAATAGGAATATTTTGAAATCACTTAAGAAGTGAGATATATAAATATTTGCATAATAGTGCAAATATAATTAATTATAAAGACCTACAGATATTAGATGTTAGCTAGTAATAGATGATCTCAAATAATTTTAGTAGGAGTAATGAATAATTTGATTTATGAATAAAATCTCTGAAACATGAATTTATCTTCAAAGTTGAATAATGGAGATAATCTTAAAAGGAATACTATATTGAAAAAACAAGTTGGAAATGTCTTATATAAAAGAAACTTTATTAATGTTTTGATGATATCGTGGTAAGATTGATGAGTTAGTTGGTTTTATGTAAGAAATTTTGGATATAATGTGTCATATTGTTTGATTATAATAAATTTTAGATTAAGTTAGAGAAAGAGATAAAAATGCAAAAGGTTATTTTCAAATTTGTGGTAATGTTTTAGCAATTGTAATTGATGAGTTTTATGGAAGATAAAAAGAGTACAGATGTATAATTTGTACTATATGGTACATTGTTAATAGAACACTAGGTGAGTCAATTCTTTATTAATAATGATATTTTTGAGATATTACTTATTAGAGATATATACAATAGAGTAATAAAAATATATAAAGAATGGGAAAAAAGAATGAACAAGTTTTTGTCATGTTTTAGTGAGAATGTTGATGGAGCATTCAGGATACATGATGATTAAATTGTTAAACAATATATAAAAAATGAGAAAAAAGGATGGAATGGATGTTGGTATATGTATTTGAATAAAAATGATTCTTTGTGTATATTAAAAATAATTGTAAAATCACTATTATTAGTTTTAAAAAAAGATTTGTCAATAGAGAGATGTTGTATCTACTGAATAGACTTTATTCATTTTAAAAATGAATGTGTAAATAATAATGTTTATAGTATTCATGAAATTATACTTTATTATGTGTTTTTGTTACTGCATTTGCAATAGTAGATTACAAATAATACACCTAAATGTTTAATGTTCCAAAGATGTTTGTTGTTTTATTTGTATAATATTATACTTGAAAAATATGTGTAAAGAGTATATTTCCATTGTAGTATGAAAAAATATAATTCTAGTTGCTTAATTTTTGTTGGAGTGAAAGAATCTTATTTGTATTTTAAAACATAAATGTTTGCTATATATAATAATTGTGATTTTTTCTTTTCTTTTCATAATTATTGTGTAATAAGATTTTTGTTTATGGAGCATTGGTTAAAACTGACCAAAGAGTTAATACAGAGTGTTTTATGGTCTCTCTTACATTAATGGAAAAAGTTTTTAAATAGAACTGAGCAAATGAAACAACCTCTCTTATCTTGGTTTCAATAGAAGTGAATTTAAATTACTTCATATAATTTTTTTGCTTGTTTTTAAAAGTATATAATTACAAAATGGATAGAATGATGGGGTGAAAGCAATAATGTTCATCCATTGACTTTACAAGGTTATCAAATTTATGACAGGTGACAAGAAAATATAAAAATTAATTCTTAGCATTTTTAACAAAAACATAGAATATTTCTGTGCTTTAGAAATGGATATTATTCTCTTTTCAATGATGAAGTATATAACTGAAAAATGTACACAACATTATGTTCACATGCTGATAGAATTTTATGAGCCTGATGGACTATTTATACACAAAATTGAAATTGGTTCAATTTCCATAACATCATCATGAATGAAATTAGTATCAGTTCACTTGTAATGTTTCATGAGTTAATTACTTGCTTAATGAAAGGATATCTACATTGCATCATTGTGAATATATATCTGTTGAATGAAAATATAATTTGTATATATAGAAAATATCAGAATTAATAAAATGCACTTCAAATACAATAGCGTTTTGTGATATTTTTATTTATTCTGAAATAACAAAACATTATCACATTGCAGTTTAAGAATGAAATATTACAATTATGATACTATTTTGGAAATACCATACTTAAAAACTATTACTCAGGTCATCTGCTTATATTTATCATTATTATTGTATATTATTTTTCTTTTCATTTAAAATGTATAGTATTTATTGATATAAACAATAGTATAATTTTAGATTATGTAGTAATTTATTTATTTATCTAAATATAAGAGAGTTATATCATCTTAAGTTTGAATTTATATTTTGACACATAGTAATTATTATTTTAATTTAAAATATTCATTTTAATTGATTATAAATTAACTTCAGCTATATCACTTATATTAGGAGTTCAAAAGAATTATATCATAATAAATATGTATTGTTTGTTCTCTTGAATTTATATTAACAAATAAGTAGATTAATTTACATATATATATATTGTAACCATCTGGGTTACATGGCACACAGAAACATAGTTATGCATATGTGCATATATATAAAGTAAAGGGAAAGTAGAAATAAACACAGACATAAATTTTTGTAGATATTTTTCTACATTTCCTGGAATGAAAATAATAAATAAAGGGTTAAATAATTCTGAATTTAAAATAAAATTTTATTATGAAATAACTATTTTAAAAGTCTAAATAAATTATTATTATTCTGATTTTGAAATTTAAAAACAAGTAGGGTTTATTTTTGAAATCTTTCAATGAAAACTTGTATAAAATATCTTATTTAATTTATGCTTGTGTGCATTTCACTATCTAAGTAAAAACATGTTGATCACATCTTTGGTAAAATTGAAAGTTGCTTTCAAAAGTAGATTTTAATTAAAAAAGATTTGAAAGGATTAGTAATCTTTTTGCAAAGATAAGAAAAAAAACTTTTTAATTAAATGTGTTATGACCCCAAACCAATTCTATAAAAGGGCTGATAAAAAATATCAGTTCAGTTTGACTTGTAGTTTTTGTAAGAGCTTTCCAGAAGAATCTGGTTTTAATATTTTAAGCAGGTGGCCAAATTAGCCAGCTACAATGTTTGGGTATTGAAGATAGTTATTGTCTTAATATTTTTGGTGAAGCAGTTAGCTAATGGCTGGCTGAAAAGTGTGGGCTAAAATATTTTGTGAAGAGTTAGCTGCAATTTGTTAGTAACTGTAGCAGAAGGTTGCCACAGTAAAGCTAGCTGCAAAGATGGTTGGCAGAATTATACAAAGGACTATCATAAAACTATAAGAATGCAAAGAAGCAGCTGCCATAAATTACTGCTGAAGTTTTGAATCATGAGGCTGACTCATTTTTATTTTCACTAGACTACTTAAATATGGAGAAGACAGTTTTCTGGCATGAAGTCTGTAAGTCCAAAACAGAAAGAAACCTAAATCAAGACCAAAATACTTGGATTATAACTTCCTGATTTTGATTTTCCTGAACTGGTCCCCATCAAGAGAAACTATCAGTTGATGAAGTATTTATATTTATGCTGCTGTGTCTATATCTAGAAAAGCACAGATAAATGTATATAGTGAGTTGTATTTTTTAATATTCCTTTAAAAAGACATTTTAACTTAGTAACTTAAAGTAAAACAAAAAAGTAGCATTATATATAATAATGAAATTTTAAATTATTTCTTTTGTCTGAAGTGACAGATATATAAAATGATTTTATTTTTTTATTTGTTAAAGAAAAAAAAGACATTTTATATTTAGAGACCTTGACAATTAATTAATCAACAAGTACCTGTCAAACTAAAATTGACTTTATTTAGTTTGAAAAGAAAAAAACAAGCTATAACAGAATTTGATAACTGATTTTAAATTATATCTATATTTTGTTTATACACACTTATATATGTGAAATTTTCTGTATGTTTTCCAAATGGAATTAATTAGAAAAATATAATATTATTACTTTAACAAATTAAAATAGAATATATATGTAAAATTTAATTATTTTTTGTTATTATTGAATATCAATTGAAATATATTAATTGTATGTTATAAATCATGTGTCTGTGTGCATATGTATGTAAACCATCATATAATAACTTGGAATTTTGTATTAATCCCATATATGTAAATCACAATGTGGTAATTTATTATTGTATGTTAATCAGAATCAGAAGATTTAATTGATATGCACAGCCTAATTCTAGATCTTAATATTATTTTTTGTTAATAAACTTATTCATTTGTTAAAATTGTATTCAATCATCTTTTGATCACATAACAGTAATAGAGCTTGTGTTCTTCTAAGCTAGATTAATGTATAATGGCTGATATGTTAAATGGGGGTGTATATTAGTGCTGTTGGGTATCCAGAGATGATCAATTAGGATCCTGATTGGCACAAAAGAGAATACTCTTTAAAGCTCATGCACTGCATTTTATTTTAGTTTGGTCTTATTAGAAGCTAAGTATAGTTGGCCAGCATAAGTGGCCTGAAAATTGATGATGATCAGCATCCTTTAATGTCCTGGCATTATTGTTTTCCTGTTTTTTATTATTATGTATTCTAATGGATGAGCACTTAAGTGGTGCATACAAATTAATATGTTTAAATAATTGCCCATCCTGGCAATGGCTCAAGTGTTAACCTGGTTTCCAGAAGATCCATTTACAATCCAATCACCAGATTGACTGTTGATTTATATTTTTTATTGTTGATCATTCATGGTGATAAATGGTTATTATGGTTATTTCTTTTGAGTGAGTACTTTTACTTACATTTATAATTATAATGCTGGTTGTTGTATTAATTATATTTTTAGTTGTTCTGAGGAGTATCTGGTTGATATCTCAGAGAGCTCTTATTTTCTCATACTGTCTCTTAAATATATAAAAATTCTTATATATATTTTTTGATGGTAAACATTACTTTAACATTATTTGAAATATCTTGAACTTAGAAGTGATGATAGTTTTCCATCACTCCAGTTTTCCACCTGACCACTTCCTGATACCCCCATCCCATTACAATATATGTATATGTTTCTTTTATTTTGATTAACTATATTTTTGTATGAAGTATGAAAAGAAAATATATCTTGAACTCTCTTACATTTCAGAATGTATAAACATTCTATTAATATATGTGGGTTACATAAACATATATGTTTTGTACTAAGCATCTGATAAGTGGACATTGATGTGCAATCACTTATTTAATTTAAAAAGAATTAATGTCTATTGAAAACCTATTATATAAAACAGAATCACATCATATATATATATTTTTATTGTTTATTTGCCATATATTTTTGATTTTAATTTATATCCATTTGTTAATAAATCTTGAATTAATTTAAAACAAGTAAACTTGCTTGGTTGTCATTCAGTTTTACAAATTTATTGGTTAATCATATTTGGATGAGACAATATTAACTATTTGATTATACCACATAATTCACTAGAAGTAGTTCACAAGATAATTTGGAACTCAAAATATAGAATGGATAAAATAATTACATAACACTTTCTTTGTATTGAATTTAATGTTTATTATCTGACCATATATAGATTTTTATACAATAATAAATTAACTGATTTGATACACTTAAATATTTAATAAATAATTAGAAGCTTAGTTATATTAATATAAAAATTATATATGAATTGAATTGATAATTGATAAAGATACAAATATAATTATTGAAGATGATTAAAGGTAATTGGAATTAAATTTTCATTGTTTTATTTTAAATCATTATTGATTAAGATAAGTATTGTATTAAATCAGTAAGATTCTTGAAGATTGTAATCTTATTCAGTTATAGAGCTGGTAATAGTAATATATTTTATTCTGTTACAAATTTGAGTAATTTATTATATTTAAAGTTTGTAAATTGAGTTTAAGTAATAAATTTTAATATTAATATTTGATTATAATAAATCCAATAATCTTTCATATGCTTTGACAATTATGGTTTAAAGTTTTAATAATTTAGCTTTAGTAACCTCAAAACAATTCATGAGCCAGAGCTGGGCACAGCTTCAAGATGCTTGAAAACTGTCAGTTTTTACATTACCATAGTAAAATTATGCTTATTTTAAAGCTTAAAAAAGTACCATATGATGCTGCCCTCTCTAGAATTATTTTACAAGTAAAAAATCAATAATATCCAAATTTAAGTTTTAACAATGGAAGAATGTAGTCTTTCCTAGGTGCTGATTGGTTGTTGCTCATATTGGACAAAAGAGAATGCTTGTAAATAATTTTCACCACTCCAACTTCTTTGTTTTGATTTGAAAATGAAAATGTAAGTTTTAGATTATTTTTATAGAATTTTTGACATATTATAAATTATTTAGATAAAATATGCAGAAAATAAAATTATTTTAGAAAAAGTTAAGATTTTAGTAGAAATTATTTACTTTTACACAATGTAAAATTGAGAAAGAAATCAATGACATCTGCAGCACTTTCTAATTTATTACAAACTTTCTTTTTAGGTTTTCCACTATTGAATATTTTTATAATTATAAATAGAAAATTATTTTTGAAAAACTTTCATTCACTTTCATAATCTGATAAATTATTAATATACTTTTAACAAACAAAACTAAAATAAATATAATATTAAAAGATGAATATATTTTTACTGGTGATTCTGTAATTGACCAATCAAAAGTTTAGTGTTTTAACTCACTCGTCCAACTGGAGTTTGTACATCTAAAAAGTTAAACTGAAAAGTAATTTAATATTTGTCAATTCTGTTTGAGTAAGTAGCAAATTGGAATCTATCAATTATTTTATATATTGTTATGATTGGATATTAAAATTGTAAAGTTATTTAATAGGATCATTTGATTTTATAATATTTTAAGTTGGAGAAAGTGGAAAGATATGTTTGGTTAATTGATTTTGTATTATTATTAAGTATTTAATCTTATTATAATTGACTTAGTTAATAAGAGTATATTGATATTAGTGAAATAGTATAGCTGAGTTAGCATTACATTTGGTTTTATTTAGTTATGATTGGAAATTAATTATTGAATTATACATTGGTATTTTAGATTTGTAGGGCATATTAAAATTATTAACTAATCCATCCAAGAATTATGCCATTTAAATATAAAATAAAATAATGTTTGACTTTCAGTATAAGTTTATTATTATAAAGTGTTTTGATTCTTAAGGAATATAAAGATTATCTGTCTAATTGTTTATTATTTTTATTCTACTATAAGTAGTGTATAGAATAAACATAGATTGTGGTTTACACGATAATGATGTTTGGTTTTATTGCTTTATCTTTAGTTTGTTGTAAATAATGCTCATATTTTAGAGTAGTTTGAAATATTCATTTTTCTTGTTTTCTATTCATTCTAAATGCTATTTGAATTCATGAAGTTACAACAAAGATTATTATTATTGTTTTAGTAACTTAAGTGTTAGATTGTTTTTCATTGATTGATATTCATCTTAGCTTAGGTTATTATTTTCATTTTGGTACAGTTGATGCTACAATTCACAGGCATTATTAAATTAGGATTGCTTTTCCTTGGTTCATATTTTTATTTAGTTCCATGTGGTTATCAATGCAGTATGACCCATAATTTTATTCTGTTAAAATGGTGCTCAACTTCAGAGTATATATTTGTTCAGTTGCAAATGGTGACTAATGACTGGGATTATTTTCATTCAGATTATATTAAAGTTTTCATTTCTCATGGTCATTATAGCTATTCAATTATAAGTAGTTCCCAAATCTGTGAGTCATTAAAAGAAGTGCACACCCTCATTTTTATCCAGCTAGAAATGGTGCCACAATTCACAGGGTATTATTAAATCATGACTATTCTTTCATGGCTCACATATTTATTCCATTACTATATATATAAACTTCCCAACAGTTAATATTATATATCAAAATTAATATTTCAACACATGTCTATTAAATAAATGAAATACTCTTAATTGGAAGCACAAGATAAAACCTTTTTTAAAATAAACTAGTGTTGGAGTACTAATCTTGATGTATTTATTATACATATATAATTTCTGGATCATTTTGAAAGAAGAATGATGATGAAGATTGCTATCATCTCTATTTTACACTTTATTATATTATAATTATTTAATCTTGATATATATATAAATTCCTAAAATAATAATATGAGAAAACAAATTGTATTCATTCAGTATATATACTATAAGAAAATTATTACAGTTTACAAACATCGCGCTATAAAAAATGATTTATTTATAAGAAAAATGTAGAATCTTAAGTTTACATTCTGAAAAGCAATTTTATAATATCAAAATATTTTTGATTAGTCAAGCGTTGGTGGTCGAGAGGTCAGCACGGCTGCCTTACAAGCAGTTGTCCCGGGTTAGTGGGTTCGCTTCCCGGCCGATGCTATGACACATGAGAAAATATATATATATTTGATTAATGTAACTATGATTAAAAAGGTAAAAAAAGAACAACTTGTCAATAGTAGCCACTGTTTTTAAAAACAGTAAAGCAATATTAAACCACAAATGAAAAGAAATAACCTTTCTGATAACTTTATCTGAAATGTCTTTGTTGTCATCAGAATAACTGCAAATTTGTTATAATAGGATTTATTTCCACAAGTATGTTAGAATTAATTTTTATTGTAGGGGAAAAAAAAGTATGTTAGAATTATAATCTTTATATTTCAAATTAGCCTTTATATATATATGTTCAATTAAATAAATGATAAAACATTATCTGATTCTTTTGATAATTTAAAACTAGTCTAATAATTTTTCAGCTTTTATGTTTCAGCAATTTTATATGTGTAAATTTTGTATGCTTCAAGTATGTATAGTTGCAATCGATGTTTTACATGAATCCACATGGAAAATAAAAAATGGAATTAAATTAATGATGTGTTATGGCCGTAAACAATTGTATTAATATTTAACTGAGTTTAAAGTTTATATCTAAACTAGGAATAATATGAAAATTGCTGCCTAATAATTGATTAGTATTAATCATTAATATATTCTTCTAAATTGAATGGTGCCAAAGAGATCAAAGTGCAATAATTTAATTAGCAAGATAAATAATGGCAATACTCCTTTTATCTTTTTATGTCAGTCTGTGTCTTTTTTGTGAAATCAAAAAAAGCAGGCAGTTGCTCGGGTTGCGGGTTCGCGTCCCGGCCGATGCTATGACACTTAAAAAAAAAAAAAAAAGAAAATTGAAAAATAATTTCATCATTTTTAGTAATTGGCTATTATTTAAAAGAAGTTTTTATATTGTTTTTATGTAAATAACTTAATATTTTTAAAAGGCCCATATAAAACAATAGTTTATGAGATGGAGGAATATGATAGTCCTCCAATCCGGCAGTAAGGTTGCATTCTATTTTAGTCCTATTTTCATGATAAGTGGATCAATTCATATGTATAAATTATATTCTCAGAGAATTAAGAATGTAGTGAGTAATATATTTGAATACATATCTTCATTATAACTTTTAAAGGTTTGAAACATTGCTGATGTTGCTTTAGAATTTTTTGTTTTGAAAAATTATCTGAACTCCAAATTTGAATCTCTTTTCACATGAATAGTAAGTAGATTAAAACACTAACTGCAGCATTCACAAGGTCTTTATAATGCATCTTATTTATATTAACCTTCTTTGCTTTCTATTGGGTATGTAAAAAGTTTGTTAAGAATTGCATATATTAGTTTTCACAAATCTGCCATTGATAATGGAAATGAGGATAATTAATTTTAGTGGCTGAATCCATTATAATCATTTTATGGCAAAAATTTTACTTAAAATAGTTTTGAATAACTTTAATAGTCAGAATTCATTTAATAGATGAATAATTTAATTCTAACTAATGTGTCTAGATATCAAGGAATATTAGTGATCCAAAAATTTTCATAAAAAATATGTTCATTCTCTAGTGAGGAGGAATCACACTTCTGTGCTTGTGTAACATAAGCTTTCATTTTATTGTCTAGTTTCTTCCAAGTCATGAACAAAAAGGACTCTAAATGTTGAACAAAGGATAGAATTAATCTACTTATTTTTGTAGCTATTGATATATACATGCTTATCTTATGATGAATGCTGGTTCTGCATGAAATACATATATTAAAGATCATTTATCTTCTTCACATGTATGTAGTCATGTGAATCATTTGTATGAAATAGAGAGATAGCTGAAGGAAAGCTTGAAAGTCTGTGTTTAAGTCTTTTATGGTTACATCTAAAACTCCAAGTACAAAAATTATACTTGTATTCAATCAAATATTATAAGCTTATCTTTGTAACCTATATTTGTAAACTATGTTCATTTCATATTTACATTTATTAAATTTTATTTAAATATTAAAAACAATGTTATTAAAAGATAGATTTAATCTTCATTCTTCTTTAGTTGATTATTATTCTAATAGTTATTAAGTACCATATTTTATCTGGCTGATAAATTAATTTTATTTTAACTTGTCACCAATGTTGATAAAGGTAAGCGTATAAATATCTAAAACTCTAAGGATAAGTGGATTCATTCTATTCTTGATCCTTTGTTCAACATTTAAAGTTTAGTATGAAGGAGGCTGGTTTTCTCCTCTTAATTACATATTCATTATTCTTTGTTAATTTCATATTTACACACACATATATATATAATACTAAAAGCTAAACTTCCCAATATAATAAACCAAATGCACTCAAATTATATCATAAGCCAACATCAAATTAAAAATTCACTACCAATGATCTTTGATTTCCTTGCTAAGATGTTTGAGAAATCTACTGACCAGAAAAACCACTGATAGTGAATTGTTAATTTGAAGTTGACTAGTAGTTAATCTTAAATTACTAAACATCACATGATCACCATCTCTATACTTTGTTTAATCTTAAATTAGTGTATTTAATATACATATTATAAACAAACTAAAGCAATATTACATCTTTAAAACGTTATCACAATTTTATAGAACTTTATTCATTGACATATTAAAAATAATCTATTTTGGGTGTGTCTACTCTTGATTATCTATAACATAGTAACTTTATTTAAATACTATTAATATAATCCATTTGATATTAAAATTTGAATCTTTAATTTAGTGATTTTATTTTTTACCAAACTCATACACACAGAGAAATTTTATATAAACTTTTTTTTCTAAAGAATTTGCATGATAATCTTAATATCTAAATATGTAATAAACAATCGGTAATAATATATAAAGTTAAAAAATAATGTAGCCATTAAATTATCTATTTCAGAGCACAAGGCCTTTCCAATATTTCCAATACAGCTTCAGCAAAAGAGCAGGTCTTTTTTCAATAAATTTGTCATTTGCTAATAGTATGAATTTTTGCAGTATCTGTTCTTGTTATTATCTTCTATTTATGAATAGCAAAATACTTATTTGTACCTAAATATTACACTCAGTTAATTAAATTCTAAAAATATAGCTATAACCATAACATATTGCAAATTAACCCTTAATTATAATAAAATGTACATGTTATATAGTAAAATTAGATTTGTCTAAAGACCACGAATTTAAATTGCAGTGGATATATATAAACATAAATTGAATAAAAAAGGGAGAGGGAAAGTAAAAATAATAATTACAAATAACTCAAACTGTACTTAAACAAAATGCTGTTATTTAAAGAAAAAAAAAACTTGAATAATGATTTTTTTGTGCACTTGCAAGAAAAAGAAGATAATCAATAAGCTATTGATATAAAAAATGATCAATATAAAAAATATATAAAATAAGCATATCTTTAGATAAAATCCGAATTTGATATGTATTATTCTAAAGAACAAAATGGAAAAAGTATTTGAATTACTATTGAAATATTGGAAAAATCTGCAGAAAACTAATGATGAGAATATGTTGCCTGTAAAAAGATATTCGGAAAAAACATTTTGTACTTACTAAAAAATTTGACATTATGATCAGCCAGTAAACAAGAAAAATAATCATTATTAATGATAGTTTGTTTTTGAATCCAAGTGATCTTCAAAATTATTTATTATATATATATAATCGAATAATTTATTATTTGGGGGTTCATAAAAAGCTTGAACATTACAATTGACAAGACTGGAGTCCTGTTTCATAAACCTTTAACTCGGGAATCCACCATTTTTACTATTACCCTAAACCATAGAGAGCATTATATATAATGAAAAAAAGTTCATTACAAAGCCATGAATTCAAACCGCAGAATACACACATTCAATCAGCATTTTAAGAAAAATAAAAAGAATAAAACAATACTTTGTTTTACTGAGCATATTTAATATGTTAAACCACTAAGCATCACATGATCACTATTTCTTATGCTAGCACATCAAAACTCTCCATACAGTAGTATCACTCAGTGCCAACCAGAGTAATCAATGGATTCCAGAACGCTTGGGCATAAAATCCCTTTCTAGTGCCTACTCATCCAATATCCCCAGATTAGTTTCTGGCTTGTGGCCTTCATCAGTGAGGAGCTTTTCATCTGAGAGCACTGCACCTAGATCTTAGGATCTAATGTAACCCTACCTCAGCCACCTTTTATCTCTACTTAACTACAAAACTATGAGAATAAAATTGAAAACAATAATATTTTCAATCTAAGCTCAATAGCCTATATAGTCATATGGGTCTGAACCCAGTTCAGGACCCATACATTTTGGTGTCTTTGGCTCTTTAACAACAATAATCACCACTATCCATATGTCTATATAAACTAATGAGCTTAGATTGAAAATATTATTGTGTTTTCAATTTTATTTTCATAGTTTTGTAGTAAAGCAGAGATAAAATGTGGCTGCTGGAGGGTTGCATTAGATCCTAAGATCTGGGTGCAGTGTTCTCAGATCCCAAACTTCTCACTGATGAAGGCCACAAGCCAGAAACTAGTCTGGGGATATTGAATGAGTAGGCACTAGATAGGGATTTTATACACAAGCCTTCTGGCATTCATTGATTACTCTGGTTGGCACTGAATGGCACTATTGTATGGAGAGTTTTGCATATTTAATATGCCTACTATTATATTATTCTAGAATAAATTAAATTATTCTATTTCACAAATTTTGATAAATTCTTTTTTTTTTCATTTACAATAAATCTTTTAACTCAGGTCATTTAGTAGGCAGTATATTAAATATTAAAAGGGCTTTTTTGATTTCAACTTCATATAAATTTAGCTATTTGAATTTGTGTGATTTTTTATCTTATTTGTCTTGGTACATAAAAATAAATATTAATTCTATGATGTTAGGTTTATATGGCAAAATCAACAAAGAACTTTGTCAGTAAATTTGCTTGTCACATCTATAAATGGGTTCTTTTTATCATATTTCAAATAGGCTTAGTAATTTTTTTTAGCATTCCAATCAAGCATACAGTATTATTCAGAAAGTTGAGATCAGACTTTTTTAGATGAAAAGTAAGACAAGTATAAAAAGAAATTCACACTTTCACCATCTGAAATCCAAAAAATCTGGTAATTCTGTCTTCTTTATTGTCTCTCATTGCTATTGGAAAACTTGACTTGCTATAGGCTATTTGAAAGATATATATGTATTCTTCAAATAATCTACTGAAAGTCAATATATATATCAGTCATCATCAACCATTATCAATCCACTGCAGGATGAAGGTCTCTCCAAGTTTAATCCATCTCCGATCTTTAGCTTCTCTTCTCCACAACACCCCTGCACATTTTCTTATTTCATCCATCCATCTCACATGTGGTCTCTTTCTTGATCTTTTACAATCTCTTGGAATCCAGTTTAAATTATCAATTGTCCATCTATTATCATCTCTTCTAGCAATATGTCCAGCCCAACTCCATTTCAATCTTTTAATTTTTTCAATAAGGTCAGTAACACCTGTTTGTTGTCTTACCCATACATTGCATTTTCGATCTCTTCTTGTTACTCCCAACATACATCTCTGCATACTCCTTTGAGTGGTCTGAAGTCTCTGTATTGCTCTTCTATTAAGTGTCCAAGTCTCAGATCCATATGTAAGAACTGGTAAAACACATTTGTTAAAAACCATTCTTTTCAAACACATAGGCATACTTCCTTTTAGTATCAAGTTATTTCTACCAAAAGCACTCCAACCAAGTTTAATTCTATGATTAATTTCCTTCAGTATGCTTCCATCTGTATTAATAATCTGACCAAGGTATTTGTAACTGTTAACTTCTTCTAATTCTTCATAATCAATCTTTATTTTCATATTTTGAGCAAATCGATTAAACATTACTTTAGTCTTTTTAACATTTATCTTTAGTCCTACTTTTCTACTTTCATCTGATAACTCCTGTAACATTTCCTGCAGCTCTGAATCATTATTTGCAAAAACAACTACATCATCTGCGAAATCTAAATGATTTAAATACTCTCCATTTACTTTCACTCCTTTAGTTTCCCATTTTAATCCATAAAATACTTCTTGCAGCACTGCTGTAAAAAGTTTTGGAGATATGGAGTCATCTTGTCTTACACCTTTCTCAATGTTGATTTTTCCAGTATCATTATGTAATCTAATTGTTGCTGTTGCATTTTTATAAATATTCTTTAAAATATGACAATATCCTGGATCTATACCTTGACGATCCAATGCTTTAATCACTGAAGAAATGTGTATAGAATCGAATGCTTTTTCATAATCTACAAATCCAAAACATAATGACAACTCATATTCATTTGTTCTTTCTATGACTTCTCTTAATACCTGAATATGATCTATTGTACTAAAACCACTTTTAAATCCAGCTTGTTTTCTTGGTTGGTGGAAATCCAAAGTTCTCTGGAGACGAGTTGTAATTATCTTGGTAAAATTTTTATATAAAACTGATAAAAGGCTGATAGGTCTGTAATTTCTAATTTCTTCTTTATCACCTTTTTTAAATATTAATATTATTACTGCATTCTTCCAATCTTCCGGTACATCTTTATCATTTAGACATTTGGTATATAACTTTGCTAAAATTGTTTCTATTTCTTCACCTGCTTCTTTTAATATATCAATTATAATTCCATCATTTCCTGGAGCCTTTCCTTTCTTCATACATTTAATTGCATGTCTCACTTCTTCATTTAAAATTCTGGGCAATTCGGAAGATGTAATAGATATAGGAGGTACTTGTTCTTTATTACTATATAATTCTTGATAAAAATCTTCTACCAATTTCATGATGTCATCTTTCTTTTTAGTAATAATTCCATCTTTTTTTCTAATTGCAGATATAAATTTCCTACCAATATCAAAATGTTGTTTAACATTCTTGAGACTTTTATTTTCTTCTACAGCTTTCCTTGCTATTTCACAGTTATACTTTCTTATATCATTTTCAACTCTTTTCCGTACCATTTTACAAAATTCGAGATATTCAATTCTTTTTAATACATCATTTTTATATATCTTCATATTCCTTCTTTTCTTCATAAATTCTCTAGTCTCAGTAGAAATTTTATTAGTCAATTGCTGCTTTTTTCTACCAGCTATCTTTGTTGCAGTTTTTAAAAGTGTATCAGTTATTTTCATATTAATTTCATTCAAATCTGAATCATGTTCAAAATCTCCTAACACTTGAAACCTATTAGTAAGTTCTAATTTAAATTCATTAGAATATTTCTGAAGATTAGGAATATCAACTGTAAATATTGTTTTTCTTAATAATTTTTGTCTCTCTAGTTTTACATTAACACGTAACTTACACCTTACTAATCGATGATCACTTCCTGTGTTAAATTTATTAAGAACATTACAATCTTGAAATATGTATTTCCTGTTAGTCAAAATATAATCCAATTCTGCTGTACCTTCATTTGGATGCTTCCATGTCCATTTCCTTTTAATATTTTTCTCAAAAAAAGAATTCATAATATAAAGTTTTTCTTTTTCTGCAAACTCCACAAGTCTATGTCCTCTCTCATTTCTATTACCATAACCAAAATTACCTACAGCAATTTTATCTTTCATTTGTCTACCAATTCTAGCATTAAAGTCTCCCATAACAATTTTAAAATGTTGTTTACTCTGATCAAAAGCCTTTTGTACATCCATATAAAAATCTTCTACTACTTCATCACTATGAGAACTTGTTGGGGCATAAATCTGAATTATCTGCATTTGGTATCTGCTATTAAGTTGTATAACTAATCTTGCCACTCTGTCTGATACACCATCAATCTCCACAATATTGTTCTTCCACTTTTTATTTATAATGAATCCTACTCTACTTGTATTTCCAATATGTGTGCCTTTATAATAGAGTATATGTCCACTTTTTAAATTGATTGTTTCTTCACCTTTTCTTCTAACTTCACAAAGTCCAATAATGTCCTATTTAATATAAGACAGTTCTTCTAATTCTTGCAATCTTCCTTCACTTGAAAGTGATCTGCAGTTGTAAGTACCTAAATAAAAAGTCGTCATCAAATGGCAGCCTGGGTCCGCAATCAGGGGATTCTTAGCACCCTCCGCCATGGACATTGATTACGTAACTAATATTTATTAACTCTGTAACCTCAAGAATATGCATATAAAATGCGATATTAGGGACCTCTACAGGTAAGCTTGTGGTTAAGACCTGTAGAGATCCCTAATATCGCATTTTACATGCATATTCTTATGGTTACAGCTTTAGTAAATATATATATAACAGAATTTTAATAATGATATTTATTTAATATTTAATAGTTTCTAGAAACAATATTAACTTCTAGCACTATTTTTTAATAAATCAAATAACTATCTCATAAATGTTAGAAGATGATGTATCGCAAAATAGTTGAATGATTTAATAAATAAATAATGCATAACCTTAACAGCAGTTTCTATAAATTATATATATATAAGTATAAATGTAAATTAGTTAATAAATGAAAACTCCAATATATAAATAAAGTTAAGACTGCAGCAAAGGTGTATTAAAGAACAGCAACCAATCAGGCTGGGTCTTCAGGAACAAAACAATAGCAAACTTGTCCAAGTTACTACTGACCAAAACATATAGCTGGACATTATAATTATAAAAGTTGAGAAACAATGTATAGCAACATTTCTTACATCCCAACTAAAATTAAGACCCCCCACCCCATTAACAAGTCATGTATTTAAATGTAATATTTTAATGGGTTAATATAATGTGAATTATGTAACAAATGAAAACTCCATTATATAAAAGTTAAAATTATAGCCAATGTGTATTAAAGTGTAACAACCAATTAGATTAGTTCTTCATGCTGAAATAAAATAGTAGCAGAATTGTCAAACCACTACTAACCAAAAGTCAAAAGCTTTTGATCAATCAATCATATTTTTATGTATGAGATGGTAGCTGTATATTATACCCAAAGAGTTGAAATATAATGTATCGAAACATTTCTTATATCCCAACTGAAATTAAAAAAGTAATTCAGGTATTTAAATTTAATGTTTTTAATGGACTCATACATGACTTGATGATAGGAGAGTCTTAATTTTAGTTGGGATATAAGAAATATTGCTACACATCTCAACTCTTAGAACTATAATGTCCAGCTATGTGAGAAACTGATTAAAAGCAGCCATTTTTTGGTTAATAGTAGCTTGGATATGTTTATTATTGTTTTCTTTCAGCCTGAAAAACTGGTCTGATTGGTTGCTGCACTTTAATATATCTTGGCTGTGATTTTAACCTGATTTATATAAGAAAATTCTCATTTATTAAATAATTTACATCTATATTAAATTGCCAAAAATATTTAATTTATATATAATTAACTACATATTAAACTTATGAGTCTGATCCAAAACTCATTAGTGTTTTGAGTCATAGCAAGGTAAAACAGTCTTTTTTATAAATAGCCCATTACTTAACAAAAGCTTACCCAACAGTACCTCATAAAGAAACACTAAAGTATAAAGCCATGTTCACTCAGCCTTCCAATTTTCAGATGATGAGGATCTAAGATGTTTTTCATTCTTGTTTTACCTTTCTAGATAAAAATAGTTTGATATCCATTTACAGAATAATTTTAAATAGTTAAATAGGTTGACTACCAGACAGTTACTTGAAAGATAAATTCTAAATCTCTCAAAAACAATATTACTCATTATATATTCAAATTCAACTTGAAGACATAAAATGAAGATGTGTTACTTTTATACCACAAGGGTTTTCTTGTATATTAGGCAGCTCATTTCTAACATGATAAATGTTTTAAAAAAGTCTAGTAAATTATAACTAAATTTAATGAATATTTGGAATGTTTTATTTATTGCAAATGAGATCTTGATTTCACTAATAAATTTCTAAAATGAATTTTTGTATATTTAAAGTAGAATAATATAGTGTCATAATATTAATGAAGTAAGCAAAGTGAAGCTTAGAATGTGTTATCAAATATGAAAATATTTTAAAGAATGCTATTAAATAGAACATAGTACTTAAACCTAATTTTAGTTTTTATATTTGTAATTGACAATGAAATACTATTTATATAAACTACATTATATTATTCATGGTTCAATTTCAGTAATGTGATGCTTATTTTATCAGGAATGATGATATATAAAAATCCAAACATTTGTTTTTT
Organism: Epiperipatus broadwayi; assembly: GCA_028023455.1. Classification (NCBI taxonomy): domain Eukaryota; kingdom Metazoa; phylum Onychophora; class Udeonychophora; order Euonychophora; family Peripatidae; genus Epiperipatus; species Epiperipatus broadwayi. Next base: position 5,908,572 of record JAQFVV010000019.1, read on the forward strand.
ATGATCAATATATTACATCTTTTTTCTGACTAATTCAGATAATCATAGATTTATTTTGTTAGATAAGTTATTTAGGTACCTATTTTTCAGTCTATAATAAATGGCTTTGGAAAAGCTATGGGGAAAAAACATTTCAAATTTAAATCCCAGATCATGGAGTGATAAAAAACATTTTAAACAATGCATGACATGGTTTTTGTATAATGATACCAATTAACAAGACTGGGATCAGGCAATATTGTTTGGCTTTACTTTCTGACATTATCAGCGCTTTTTTGAAATAGTTCTTAAGTGATGATGAATCATTCAATCTTAAATAGGTGGTGAAAGGTCTTGTCATGAAATGTTATCTATATTTGTAAACAAAAAAAGTTTAATAAAAAAAAAAAGAAGAAGATTTCATTTGATTGTTCAGTTTATTGTTTTTTATTGATCAACTTACATTGAACAAAGAGTATTTTAAATAATACTATCTTTAGGATAATTGTAACCATCTTTCATGAAAATCTTGGAAATTATATGATTTAGAATCAAGCTAAACTATAATGTTAATTTATTAACGTTTACAAGCAAAAACAAAGCAGATTGATAGATAAAACTTTTAAATAATATATTTTTGTATTTACAATATTTTTTTTCTTAATAAGCAAAGAAAGTAATTCACATCGTATACTATTTATGTAACCTGGGAATTTTAGATAGTCATGGTTTATTCAAATTTTAGATTAATTTCTGGCTATTAATTATCTTCAATGAAAAGAATCATTACATTTATTTCCCAATATCCTATCTGAATTTCAAAAACCCTCAGCTTTAAATATTATTCAAATTACTTATATAGTTATATGTATAAATCTAATACTAATCCAGAACTTGTATATTATAGTGACCTCAGCATTTTATACCAATTGTACATAGCCAGTAGGTGAAACAGATTTGAGGATAGAAAGCAGAGAAAGTCATGTGATACATTGCTTAGTATATAACAAATAAGTAACTAACTTGAATAAGTAAATCTAAAAAGCTACACACCTCAATTTTTTTTTAAAAAAGATTCTGCCACATACTTATGAATTAACAAAACTGGGAATTTTTCTAATTTAATGAGTAGAATTTAGTAAATGGGGGGGAGGGGATAGAAATATAAAAAATTATCAATATTTTTTTAAAATAGTTTCAGATACTATTCAGTTATAAAAAGAATAATATATTTTTTTTGTATGAAATAATAGAATCATCAAAGAGCTTCATGTCATAGTTGTTAGTATACCATGTCAGTATATCCATCTCATGAGAATTTTTGTGTGAATCTTTCCAAGCTCAGAGTCAATTTAGCTAATCATCCAATGTTGGTCAGTAAATGGATAGCCAATTTTTATTAGCTGGAATTAAAAATTCTAGATAATCTATGTTTATCAAATGAATGATGCAGAAAAAGATAAAAATGTATAAAATAATGTGGCCTTCTCTCCCTCCAAGGAGAGGGAGTGACACATTCTTACTGTGCTGATTCCATCATTTTATTTTATATTATTAATATTAACAATTGCAGAATATTAGTATTGCTATGTGTACAATGATGAGTCATTGAGAGCAAATAATAAATATATTTCCAATTATAATTAATGTTTGGACTCTTGATTTACTATTTTAAAAAAAATCATTTATTTTGCCTAGTTTATAATTTATTTATTCTAGTGAAGTCTTTTTATTCATTTTTAAATAAAAAACAATAACAACACAATAACTGCAGAATTCATCTTAACTTGTTTCCATTATCAATTCCCACAGATTGTTTAGACTTCTTCATAGTTTAGTGATATCAAATCTGTTTTGATGTCTACCATGTGGATTCAATTCCAGGTCAAATAAAACATTTTTTTCTGTATTCCAATTAGATTCAAAATTCTTTTTGATAGATTCTGTGTCATGGGTACCTAGTATTTTTTTTATTGAGTAAAATAAAGATGAAAAACACTTATTACTCAACAGTTGGTGGGTGTGGTCGTAAGTAAAGTCTTAGCTTTCATTGTTTCCCTTTGGGATGCAGTTGAAAATATCTTTACTTTAAAGTGGGCTGCTAAAGATTATTCTATCTACATATATATTTAAAACTTTAAATAGTGTTAATACTTATTAAATTATATATATATTAACTTTAAAAGTAATGATAACTCTATGTAAATTACTAAAAGTATTAAGTTTAATTAATGATAGAAATTTTAGTTTTCTATTGAAAAAAAAAGTTATTCGAGAGTGCAGACAGGTAATTTTTCTTTCTTAAAAGCAATAATGTTTGATAATCTTTGAATTATTGTGTTTTCATTATTTATGATGGCCATCAGGTCTATCACTAACATTTCTAAAATCAATCAAGATTTCCGACATTGTTATTATATAGATATTGAAATTTTTTATGATCTAATGGCAGAATTCTAAATTGGCAACAATATTATCTTTGCAGCAAAAAAAAGAGTGTAATTTGCACATCGAAAAAAAGGTTATCTTTGTAGTAAATTGTTTTATTTTTGTTCACTATTACACGAGATATTTTATTAGTCTCGGTAGCATTAAGATTGCTCTCAACTGCTATATTATTTATTTTGTATATAATAAAGTTAACTTTTTATTTTTAAAATATGTTATTTTCTCTAGATTGACCTTTAAAAAAAAAGAAAGTAAAACTTGTATTAAACTAAAAACCACTACTGACTTTAGAATAAAATTTGCATTCATAAGTTAACCATAAATTTAAATGATTTTATATGGATGAAGGTACGTATATATGACCTACTAGAAGTTGCTAATAAATAACATTGTTATAATTAATATTTATTTAGAAAATAAAGGAGGTCAAACTTTTTTAAATATGTGTACGTTATCATAGCAGCAATTAATAAATTAGTACAATTATTCAAACTTTACAAAGAAATATATAAATATAAAGTCAAAAAGTACAAAAAATGGAAATATAATCAAACAAGCTGTGAGTGCAATTATAAAATGGAAGTATGGTTGAATAAACTTATAATCTTATTATCATATTTTCAAGTGGAGTTATTTTTACTCTATTTTAGAATGATTTACTGTAAACTTGAGTAATCAAAAATTATCAAATTGTATATTGCTATAAAGTTCGCATGTTCATACTGAGTTCCGGATTTTGCTTTTGTCAGTGAAGGCTAAACTTCAAAGATGGAATTGCTCTTCTTAAAAGTATGTGAATAATCAAATAAATATTATTTGATATCGTTATCATTACATTTAGTATTAAGATTAATAATATTCATAAATGTCATTTTATGCTTGAATAACTATATCATATCTAGGCTCTAAGGCTCTAAATGACTTAAGATCATAAGATTAAAAAAAAATCTATAAATAAATTCTTGCTTTTTATTTGTGAAAGTATTTGAAATCCATATGCTTAATGTATAAATATAAAGCATAGAATATTTTAAAATTGTATTAGCACATTTAATATATTTTTAGTAGTTGATTATAATAAGAAACATAAATTGTCACTAGTAGAATAGATATGTCTATGTAAACTAACAATATTATTATATAATGCTTCATTAAAGTTTATGATGTAAATATAAAACAGATTTTTAGTGTAAATTATGTTGTGAAGTAAGTAAACAATAAAGAAGTATCATCAATGATGATGAACTTCTTATAATTTTGTTGTAGTGTCTTGTTGCCAAGTAATATCAAAAGATATATTTATATATGCTTTAGCTTGTTGGATGTAACACTGTATTATAAAATCACATGAAGCCCATCAATAGTGACAGACTTCATAAGAAGTATTTTACAATGAACATGTGCATAATTTTAGTGTAAAAACATTACATAGGTACCAAGAAAATGAAAATTTGCATTACCCAACAGCTCACATGGACATGGGCCTACAGTTAATATGCTCTGGGTTGTCCTTTTTACTGTTAGTCCTCATGGCTCTTGAGACTGAAGGCACAATTAATGCTGGAGACAATATGATACAGTCTATATACCTACATTTTAAACAAAAACTGCAAACCCAGGGTGCTATCAAACTGCCTTCTGATTTCGTTGGCAAACCTGAAATAAATACTCTGTTCTTTACTGCTGAGTTAGCAATAAAACTTGCTATAGTTGCAAATATATGTCACTCAAGGTCTCATAGTATACTTAAATTTGTTTTCTCACATCTTAGTTGTTTTACAATTACATACTTATGTGAACTTGCAAACCATATATCACAAAAGCTCTATAAATACAAGGACTATATCCAATAGCTTTATTACTATGTAATAAAAAACAGCACAAGTGTCCACTTTATCCAATTGCAGCCAATCTTCATGGCACCTTTGGGTCTAAAAATCTTTGAAAAAGTTTTAATGGACAAAATATAATCACATCTATTTCCTTTATTAGCACCCATGCAATATGCAAAGAAAGGATCATCTACAACACATGCAGATCTCATTTTTAAAACAATCATGGACTAATCATGGACTTCATCCAAAAGCAAAAAATGCACCTATGGCCATCCAAATATATATTGAGGATGCTTTGATTCAGTCTGTGTTAACATCTTAATCTATATGCTTAAAGTCATATCAATACCTCATGCTCTGCTATAGGCCATAACTAACTTTTGCTTAGCTGCAAAATACACATAACTCTTAATGGTAGGTCTTCACCTTTATTTGTTCCAAGTCAATCCATTTCCCAAGGATCAACCCTCAGCATTCTATCATTCACAATATACATCAATCCTCTTAATGGAAACCCAGCAAAAAATTCCATGTCTTCAAATATCACATACCAGTTTATATATTCCATGCATAGCTTATGTGGACAATATCACTGCTTTTCTCACCTCAAAAAAGCAGCTGCCAATTCTGCAAGAAATTTTTGACAATTATACTATACTGCTACTTTCAAACTCAAGTTCAACATGAATAAAGCAGGTTCCTGGTTTCTTTATACAGGCAAACCATGTATACAAATGTACCATAATAATCTGACTGCTTTCCTTGGTTTTTGTTTTCACTTGGGAACCAATGGGATGAGACATATGATCCAGAATATATTAAAAGTTGCTGCTGAAAAGATTATTACCTTTCCAAATCTTATCTCTCAATATACTTGAAAGCATCTCTCTATAATCAGCTTATTACCACAAAGATAACCCAATATTCCTCGATTATAAAATTTGAAAAATTTTTCACTTCTTCAATTTCATCACTATGTAACAAAAAACAATGGTAAATAAATATGGTTGTTATCTTCACAAAGCATCTAGACAAGCAGTCTATCCACAAGGAACTAGGTCTTCATTCCATTCATGATTTTCACATTCAGAAAAGCATAAACCTTATTATAGAACATTTCTACTATTGTAATGCATACTGAGTGTAACACCTGTAGATAGGACTATCCTCATATGAATACATATCAATACTCATGGACCAATTTGAAACATCTATAACCTGATATTTCTTTGTAGTCAGGTAAATATATATATATATACTGAAACATATACAACCCATTGGTCCCAAATCAGCCTGCCTATCCCACACTCCCAATAGTAGAAGTAAACATTGCCCAATTGCTGCATCAATACAAAATTGGTTTTATAAGCAAAATTTTTTGACTTATTGTTTACAGTTAACCTTCATACTCTACCCAAATCTCATTTCCTTAGGTACCATAAGTCATATGTGAATATTGATCCACTCTTCAGCCTGTGTCACAGGTAAGATGAAACCCAACACCATTTTTATACACTTGTCCAGCTTTTGCATTCAACCATGATGTAATGTTAAGCACATTTTCCTAAATAAAATCATAATCCCATATAACTGAGGTGCAATACTAGCTGTCCATGTAGATACCTTCAGTTTATATGCATTCTGGTGTACTCACTATACTTTTTTACTTTGTAATAACATCAAACATGAACAGCTGAGGACTAGGGATGGTAGAACCATTGATATTTTTGCTGCCTCTGGTCATATCTAAAGACATGATCCAACATATAACCTCCTAGCAGATCAAGCAAAAAAGTCCTCAAAGATATGAAACTTTTACTGCAACAATACTGTTCTAGACCTACAATCCATATGTACAAAGAATTGCCCAATAAACTTTGTCAGTACTCTCAACTGAAACAACATTTATGGACATTTAATAAAAAATGTTTGGCAATGCCAAAACATAGGTGGCTTAGCCAGATTTTTTTTATTGAGTTTCTTACAATAAAACTTATAACTGCTAGTTTTATGTAACTGTTTAAAAGTATTCCAACATTGAAACAACACTTGATTGCAGACTCTGTATCACTGTATAAGTACCCAAAAATATATAACTATCCCAACAATATGATAAATTTTTTGTATGATGAATTATATGTAATCATTGGCATAATCTATATCTGAGTAATAGACATTATATATATATATAATTATTTGTGTAACCTGTATAATATCATTAAGAATACTATGTAACCATTGAGTACAAATAAAATTTACTTTTGAAACATAATAATAATAATGATGATGATGATGAAGATGATGATGATATTACTACCGATAATAATAATGTTGTTATTACTGCAGCTACAATATTTGTAGAGGCATTTCTTTTTTCAACCAACGTCAATTTTCTATTTTATATTATTACATTTCTCTTAACTTATTTTCTTCTAAAAACAAATATTTAGCAATGATAATAATTATACATATATAAACAAATTATGGAAAAATATATGACTTGTGTTCAGGCAAGCATAGTAATTACTTTGAAAACAATGAAACTTTACTTGAAAATCTACCCTTGGCTTTTTATATTACTTTCTCTGTTAACATCTAGAGATTTTTTTTATTGAAATTAATAAATCATTATCTATTTTCATTCTAGCTTTTACATCAAATGAGTGCAAAACTATTGAATAAATGCCACCGATAACTAACTCAAGGGAGTGACTATAAATCAAACAATTGCACAACACAAAGCAATCTTCTTTATTGTGGAACTTATTACAAATTAATTAAATCAGAAAATATGTTCACACAGTTTTATTCAAATCAACTTATAATCTAAGATTTAGTGCTGTTTGATTTACTTTACATATATGATTCTTTGATGTTTGTTTATAAGACTATTAAAATCATTCACAATTAACTCTGTCTCACTAATAATACAGTTTGTATATTTCAATATAAGAGTTTAAGTAGTGATTTCATTTTTATTTCTTACATTACATTTTTGATATTGTAAAACATTGCACTAAATATTTACGATTATATTTTTTATATACATAAATAATAATCATATGTATAATTTTTACATTTATGTGTATATAAAAAAAATTCTTTTTTAAGTAATTAAAATATATTATTATTATTGTAAGTTATAATATATGTATCTTTATGTTGTCTTTAATAAGTCTTTATATTTTATTCTGTTTATTCCATTTATGTTAAAAAATTTAAAAATCACATTATATTTTAAGGTCTTTTCAACTAACTGTAAAGCAGTAGTGAAATAAGAGGTTGCTTTAACTGTTATATTGAGAAGAAAATAGAGAAGGAAGGAAATATTTTTCTTTACATGGTCAGAAAGGTTTTTCCATCCATTTTAAACTGAACTTTACAGCTTTGCAAAAGGCTTTTTTTACTTTTTGTTATGAGTTGTGTCAAACTTGAAAAATAAATTTCAACCAATGCTCAGATTTGATTAGCTTTTCATCTTAAAATTTTATTATGAAAATCGTAAAAAAAAATACTTTGTCAAAGATGATTATTATTTTCAAAGTAAGCCATTAGCAAATGAAAAAAAAAATTGTTAAAAGATTTGAGTCACTCATTTCATTTTCTTGGAGCAGAAATAAATTAAAATAAAGTGCTTAAAGCAGCAATTCTTAATTTTTTTTTTTTTTGGATCATTGCAACTTTTTTCAAAGTTTACTATGGCCTAATACTTTACACACATGCACTCACACGTATGCACATAATTTTTTTTTGCTGTGTTTAAAAAAAACAGCATGAGTTTAATCAATCAAACATACTGTAATAAAATTAATACATTAATTTATACATAATAATATCTAAACTAATAAGTAATTAGTAATAATCATTAACTCTAACCCTAACACTAATATTTATCTAAAGTGGATAAAGTCAAAGATGTAAATGCAGGAAGTTAGATATTTGTAGATCTAATTGCAATAATTTGCATATGCATATAACTTCTTTTCCAACTTATATGTGTATTTTTGTGTAGTTATTCTCTTTTATATATGCATACTGGCACACACTTTTCATTAACTATATATATATATATTTATCACAATATCACTGCAAGATATATTTTAAAATTATATAGAAACAAGGCATGCTTTCAGCACTTGAGTATTATGACTGATTAAAAGCAGAAATTTTATTTAATAAACCTCTATTAGTTTTAAATGATGTGATTTATATTAGTTGCTTATCACACTTTTTTTTATATTTCTTGTCAAACTTTTCTTCAAACAATGTTGGATTATCATAAGGGGAATAGGTGACCTTGTTCCCCCCCCACACACACACATAAAAATTAATGTTGGAAAATTTCAATTTATAACACAACATTCCACTATTGTTTATTCATGTGAAATCAACTTTATTTATGAGAAAAAAGTTACAATATATAAGTCATAATGAGACAATGGGTTACAACTGAGCTCTTATTGAAATTTTATCTTAGTCATTGTTTTTATTACATTCCAGTTTACTTTTTGAAATCATACAATTAATATGTTTGTCTGAAGGATTATGTTGATGAAATTTTAGTTGAACTGTTAAATGCTTTTTAGAAAAATTCAAATTTAATTTGTGTTTTATAGTTTTATTACCAGCAGTAATAAAATTATAAATAAAGTTTTAATTTTTCTAAAACTATTTAACAATTCAACTAAATAAACAAAATAGTCTCCAACATATAAGTACAAATACAATGATTATATTTTTACCCATATAATACTAGATGTGATTAATGTCTAATTTTTCCACATAAAGTTTAAAATGTTTTTGTTTATATATATATTGTAAAGATTGGGAGGACCCATCTTTGCAGTTGATTATATCTGTATATATATATATGTTTTAAAAATGTACATATAGATATTGATAGAAGGGAATGTAAGAAAGCAGATATATTGATTTTTGATTATGCATAATGTTTGGATCATTTATTAGTAAACTAAATGGAAATTTTTATTAGTTTGATGTATATATTTTCTTTTCTAAAATGGATTATTTAATAAATATATCATGATTTTTTTATTGTAATAGAAAATGCTGCAATTTTTTATTCTCTTCGATTATTATCTCCTTTTGATTTTGTTTTTTTATTTTTATTGTTATTATTATTTTCTTGCTTCCTCCAACTTTTGTGATATACATTTGTTATGACTGTAGATTTGGCAATGATAATGATATACAGAGTAAGTAAACAAACTATATGAAAACCACTTTGGAAAATGCTAATGATTGTAATATATAAAACTGCATAAAAATATAATTTTTTAAAAAGGATTTATGATGTGCAAATGTATGTGTCCTGGACTGTTAAGATCTGTTTTAGATATCTATAAGATTTAGTCATTTATTTATTTATTTATTGACACAATTGAAAAATATTAAAAAAAGAAAGTTTTAAAAAAAATATTGTTATATTAACAATAGGTTTTAGACCTTTATTGTCTCATAAAAGTGTAATCTAGGATGCCATAGTGATTAATGATGCAGCAAAGGAAAAAGAGATTGTGCTTGTAATTTTTTATTATTATTGACAATAAATTTAACTGAGCAGGAATAACAAAAGTTGTAATGTGTTTTTTATTTCATCTGCCTAAATTTTAATTTGTGAAACTTTATCTGGAATAAATAATATTAAAGAATGATTGGCTAAGAAAGACTTGATAGCTGAGTGATTTGATTCCCCTTGTCCCTATATCTCTATAACTAATTACCATCTGAAGGAGAAAAAAATTACCAACAAGCACACATCTGAAAGGAAAAAAAATATTTTTAAAACAAATCACTATACCTATCCTGATGATTAAGATAAGAATTCTAATGGTAAAAATATCTGAAATAATTGTGCTATATCTATTGATTCATCTTAGTTTAACAAGTAGAAAGAAAGTTTTAAGGAATGTCAACTTTTATTATTCATAAAATTTGAGTTTGTCAACTAAAAATAATCTGCCATATTAATTGGAGTCAAGCAGGACTAAATCTAAATTCTTACAAAAACTGTTGATTTTGAAAAAAATAATCATAAAAAAGATCAATCATAATAATTAAATTTTAAAAACAAAAAGATTACAGTGTACATATTTGTTAATTTATTGGGGGTGGGGGTGGATAAACCACAATCCACCAGGTATGTTTTTTTGTTTTATTACAAGTACCTAATTTATGCATGGTATATACATTGTACATAGATAGTATGCTTTAAAAGAATTTTATTTGCATTTATTCTCATGAGGATTATTCATATATACATAAATATATTGATGTTATTATCATTAGTAAAATTTATTTATTTTTTGACAAATAATTTGTAGATATAATCAAGATTAATTTTGAAAGGTAGTTTATCATATTAATATTTTATAAATTATATACAAGTATTTATATACATAATCAAAAAGAATCTCTTAATTATTTTTGAGAGCTTATTATATGAAGATATATTCTTCTATATCATGTCTATTCTTAAGAATCTAATGAAAGATTTGTCACTAAATTATAGTAATTATCAATTGTTTTGTCTACAATTGAGAATCACCTGTAGCATAATAGAGTTTAGTGTAAGTAGTCTGTAATTGGTGCTTCAAAAGCCAGAAGAGTAATTTAAAAAATACATATCTAGATTTAGCATAATATAAGGAGAATATTGATATATTTTGATTGAAAAGTTAATATGATCCTGCCAAAAAGAATGTATCTTTGATTTCAAACCATCAATCTATGTTTATTCTTGATATTGGTAGTATGCAATTGTTTGCAATCATAAGTGGGATGAAATGTAAAATAAGTCCAGATATTGGTGGTATCAAAATAACTGATTTGAAAGATATTATTCCTATGATTAGTGATGCACTAGTCTTTATTATTAATAAATTATTCTATGTAATGAATTTCCTAATATATTAAAAATTGCTATGATTACACCCATTTATAAAAATGGAATTAAAAATGACTTTAATAACATCTGTGGCAAAAATAATTGAAAAATATTTGTATAATACTATTAAAAAAAAATTTTTAAAAATTTTTTTTCTCTCTAAATCACAATATGGGTTTTTGGGAGGTAAAAGTACTATTGCTCTTTTGAAGGATTTTATTGATGATGTGAATCTTGCTCAGAATGATAAAAAATGTGTTTTTGTCATATTTATGGATTTTAGAAAAGCTTTTGATTTTATTGATCATGAATTGCTTTTTTATGCCTTGGAAAATATGGAATTTGAGGTAAGATTTTAGATTTATTGAAGAGTTATTTAGAAGATAGATATTATATAACTAAAGTTAATGGAGTTTTGAGTGACAAGCATTTAGATGACTATGGAGTTCCTCAGGGTATTCTATTCTGAGTCCATTATTGTTTTTGATCTATGTAAACAATATTTGTAGACTTTGTAATAAAAAGTTAATTTATCAGTATGTAGATGATACTATTTTACTTAGTATAAATTGCAATTTTGAAGTTGCTCTTAAAAATCTTTAAACTAATTGTAATAATATTGTTAATTGATGTACTACTAAAAAATAATTATTAATAAAAATAAAACAAAAGTTATGCTGATATCCTCATCTCATCTAAAAAAGGCAGTTTTGATGTTCTCACTCATTCAAATACTTGTATTGGTTTTCAGTGTTAGGAATATTGCATGAAAATGGAAGAAGTAAAAAAAAAAATATCTTGGTGTTATTATTGATAACATCATATTAATCAACTTTTACAAAGGTTTAGACATTTTTACTTTATGTTTTATAGATTGTCATTTTTTCTTCCAAACAATATATTGAAGATGGTTTATAAGGCATTGTGTGAATCTATATTGACATATGGTATTATACTTTATGGTTTCTCAAGTGTATCAAATTTGAAATGATTAAAAAAGTTTCAATATAAGATTCTTCTGCTAATACAGAATACATCATATTTAGAAGATAAAATTAATACAGATGGTAGTTATAAAGAAAAATTATTTTAATAATTCATTTAAAAAATATATAGCATCTAATTATAATAGTTCCCTTAGAAATAAATGTATCATTTCATTTAGATACAGGAATAAATACTGGAGTATATAGTCCATTGATGTTCAATAAATTACCATATTATTTATATGTTGAATATAGAAAGTATGAATTTGTTAAAAAAGGAATTGAAAAAATATTCTTTGTGTCTGTAAAATTACATTAGTGGTGTGTTACTTTTTTTGTTTTGTGGTTATTTTATGCATAAGTTGTAATATTTGATTTATATTCACCTTTATTTTAATATATATTTTGTTGTTTATTTATATGTATTACTTTTTTGTATTTATTGTTTTATCAAGTAAGTTTATGTCAATTGCTTTATATAAAAACTTGTATGATATTTGTAAAACCAAGAGTTGGTGGCCTAGTGGTTAGCATAGCTGCCTTTCAAGCAGCTGGCCCGGGTCAACGCATTTGACATATGAAAAAAAAAGTATTTCTTTGCTTATTATAATGTTTTCTTTGATGTAATCAAATAAATAAATAAAAATTATTATTATTATTATTGCATCTTATTTAGTCTTAAAGATTAAATGGTCTCATCCAGATACAAATGTAGCTTCATAAACATATTGTTAACAAGTGTTATAAACGTGAATGTCGTGAATCGAGTGAAAAACCTATAAAATAAAAATAAATAGTTATGCGTTGTTAATTTATTGCTATTGCCATTCTTAAAAGAAAAATAAAATAAAATCATAAATAAATATATATTACTTGTTTTATTTAAGGTGACTTTGTGAATTTTTCTTTTTAATCGTCAGTACACCTGGGTCATTGTGCAATAGTTGAGATTTTTTATTATTTTTTTTTACCCTGAGAATACTTAAATGCTAATGATCACTTGTGCAAACATTAATTAGAATTATATTATAGAACATTAATGATTTAGAGATGTTAAATAAATTATTTATATTTAGTTGTTTGTTGATTAAATTAGATTCAATAAAATATTTCCTTTGTTTTAATTTATATTTTAGCAAGTAATTCAAATCTCATTAATTGTTTTAATACTAAACGTGAGATCTGATTATTTAAGTATTGAGAGAGATAATAAAATTGAATATGTCTTTTGTTTATGTTATGAGTTTGATTTACCTAGTTTTAAGGTGTCGTTTCAAAAGCTAGGCTATTATCACATTAACTGCAAGTAAAGTTATATATCTTTTTTTTTTTAACTGCAAGTAAAGTTGGACCCATAGTTGAGAAATCTTTTTGCTCTCTAATTATTTATTATATAATTAAAAGGCCACTTTTTTTGTAATGATGATTCAGATGTATAAAATTTAAAGAGAATTTGAAGTAGGGATTTTTAATATAGGATTTAAAGAACTTATTTATTCTCTCAATTCCTAGTTATTTACAATTTTGGTTTGAAACATTGATATACTTATTTTTATATTATTATAATTGAGTAACCTGGGATCTTTCAATTTTGTTGTACCATTACAATTTGTCGACCAAATCTTTGGCACAATTGGAATAATATAAAAAATTTATTCCTAAAAATCATTGTGTAAGTTGGATAATACATATTTGTTATTTTTTTTTCTTTTAATGCAAAAATATACATTATGTAAAATTTACAATTAATTTTATTATTCAAATTAATCACTGGAATATAGTCTTTCTCATTACGTTTTATGACTGTATGTATATAACTAACAAATGCTTTATTTCCATTTACCTATTGGTTAGTGCTTCAGACATTATTAATATTGAATTTTTTTATTTCTCAAAAATCACTTACAATCTAAAAGCATTTCATGTTTAATTTGAATTGAATTCAAATTGACGTCATGTTCTAAAACTGTTCTAATTATTATTCAAGCAAAGAAAGCAATTGCAGTAAATATAATAAATGTTTAAATATACAATATGTGTAAATTTTGTTCTTTCTACAGAGTATTAATCTCATCTTGATTTGGATTAGTTAATGTGATGAACATGATTGATATTAATATTTGAAATCCCTGAAATTTGAAAGGAATACTTTCTACAATTTTAATTATGTGTTTTTAATTTTGGACCACATGATAATTAATAGCAAACTAATAAAAATATATTTTTATTGGTTTTACATTTAGACTATCTTTGGTAAATTAGTCAAAGAGCCTTTCATTGAATTCTAGTCTTTCCTTTATATTTTCTTGCTAACTTTTTTTCAGTGACTGGTCTCCCTATAATTATCCTAGCAATATTACCTTCTGTAATGTCATCTTTTTCACTAATTATATCACTATAAATTCCTGTCAAAAATAATATTTTTTTAAACATTATGCTTTTTGGAAATGTATTCTTTTAATGATAAATGAATCCATTTATTATCTTTATGATAAAGTATGTCATTGCATCACTTGAGATTTTAAAAGTATTTCCTTTTTTTACGATATTTTAAAATATACACACTGACTATGCCTTCCACTTGATGTTATGTATTTTTAAATAAAGAAAGAATAGATTTTATCTATTAAACTTCCATTTTTTTATGTCTTGTACATTTTAACTTTACATCTTGCTTTTGTGATTTTATTCCTTTTTATTATTATCTATAAGAAGTATACTTACTTCAGATTAAATTATAATTTGATTTTAGTTATCATTGAAAATATTTCTACGATATAAATTTAACAGTAAATCCACTGATAATTGTAATAAACAGTTCATGCAAAAATAATAGGTATATTTTTTTTATTTATTTAAATTTTGACAAATTCTAAGTTATATTTTGAAAAGTATGAACTTTTAGCTAGAATGGGAAAATTATCAATGGTTTTCTTTTATTTATTTTTCTACAATGTAATTTAAGATTTTAAATTCTTTCATTAAAAACACACACAATCTAAAACAAAATCTAATATCTTTTATTATGTAGAAATATTATTAAAATATTATAATAAATCAAAATATTAATAAATGAATAATTTTCTATAAAGATCATCTAATTAACATTACTAAATTATTTAAATACATTTAAATTGTATTAAAAATATAACTATGAATAGTTATGAAATATTATTTGATCTTGTTAATAAAGTTCTACTTGTAATTCCTAAACCTTTGTTTTATAGTTGTCCTCAATTGATAGGATAACAGGATGCAGAAGTGATGATATTGAAAAGTCATGTGATAAATTTTCAAAGTGCAACTTTTTCGTTGCCTTT
This sequence comes from Epiperipatus broadwayi, assembly GCA_028023455.1. Taxonomy (NCBI): domain Eukaryota; kingdom Metazoa; phylum Onychophora; class Udeonychophora; order Euonychophora; family Peripatidae; genus Epiperipatus; species Epiperipatus broadwayi. The sequence continues at coordinate 5,924,047 of JAQFVV010000019.1, forward strand.
TTATTCTTTTTATTAATAATTGAAAATAAATATCTGTATTTTTAATCAATTCAATTTTAGACAGTTCATTTTAATGTACTTGAACTGGACTAGTCATCCAGTCATTGAATGCAATAATAATAATGTTTTTACATTCAGATAAAATAATGACACCATTTAATTTATAAATATCAAAATATTCTATGATAGTATTTTCTCAAATTGGAAATATTGCATTAGTCTATATTTGGAAATGAATATATCAGAAAATAAAGTTTATCAGTAAACTTTTCATAGGAAGGACATGACAAAATGTTTAATGATAATTTTTAAGATACAATAAAAAGGAAAATACCATAAAGGAAATAATGAAAACTTTAATAATAATTTACATAAAAATATGATTATATAAGTCAAAGTACAAAGGAAATGTTGACAAACATTATATGATTTTGTCAGCTTATTTTTCCATGTGTTTCCAAGAACTGTGGACTCTTTTTTCTTAGTGTATATAAGAAATCTATATATAATTTTGAGTATTCAATGAATATTAAATATAGAGCCATTGGATTTTCCATGAAAGGAATAAAAGCCAAAATGTTTTTAAGGATTGGATATAATATCATTAGGTACTTGTGAATTTTTCTATAAACCAAGATGGCAACCCATATTTTTTGATAAATATACAGTTTCTACTGAAGATATATTAGTTGTTGAATAACACAATATAAGTAAATAAAAAACATTGAAATAACATTTCTTAATGAAGCTTCATTTCAATTTTTTTACTTATATTGTAATGTGGAAAATGATGAGACACTCCTAACATTGTTGTACTTGGGTTCAATTCAGCAAATTTTTATTTGTCAGCAGTTTTTTTAGTAACTCATGATAATGATAAAAAAAATTGGGATGTTTCTGTCATAGAATATGATATAGTGGATTATTTCCAAAGGTATACAATCCTGTTTTTCTGAAAAGTGTGCATTAATGACTATGATATGATTTGATACCACCAACATGAATAAAGTGTAAATATTGTATTTATATTTTTTGCCATTTTTCTTTTAATAAGTTAATCCAAAAAAAAAAGAAAATAAACTGTAAATATTATAATTAATTTTTTTTACAATGGTTTCTTTTTTTAAAATAATAGTAATAAAAAATAAAATAAAAATATTAAATACATTTCCTAGCAGGCATTTTTTAGTAAATATTTTTGGAGGGGGGCACCAAAACTGAAGATTTATCAAAAACATGGGCTGCCATCTTGGTTAACTAGAAAACTCACATGTACCTATCATTATTATCTAATGACTACTGATCATTCAAACTTATTGCAAATGGCTATGAAGTGAATAGAATTATATTTGGAAGCATTATATAAAAAAAAAAACTTCAAATAAAATTTTTGTTCAAATATTATTTTTAAGCTTTTCTTCAGTATTTTTTTTTAAAACAGTAAGTAAATTAAAAAGTGAATACAGTAAACTGGAATCAGATAAAGTGATAATGCAAGCTTTTTCAATCATGCCTAATTTAGATTTTGTTTTAATGTAAGTAAATACTTACTCTGCATGATTTAGCACACTGATAGAGTGGAGAGCTATAAAGCTCACATTTTGTAGTTTTATTCCATCACATCTAATATTCAATTTTTTTTAAACTCCTAAACACTAAACCATTCAATTATTTTTAGTAGATACTTTATTTTTACATTTATATATAATTATTCAAAACAATACAATAATTAATACAGTAAAACAATATTTAAAAATATATATATATATACCACAATTTAATAGATAAATAGACAGGCCGCCAATATAAAAATTAATGAATTGTGGGAAAATTGATGTATGACGTATTACTTTTTGTTTACATTTGTAATGGTTTTTTTCTAATACAATTTGAATCTAGTTGATAATGACTACATAGATAGTTGAAAGTACTTCTTTTAAATTGTGGTATATATTTGTTTTGTTTTTTTAAATATTGTTTTACTGTATTAATTATTGTATTGTTTTGAATAATTATATATATTTTATTATAATTGGAATACAGACATTGATTAATAATTTATATATATATATATAATAAAACTCTAAAAGATGAAAAATATTTATATATATGTAATAACAATTATTATAAAAACATAAATAATGAACTAAAAATATATAAATGTGTTCAAATTGACTTCAAATTACCTATGAGTTGTTCATAAAATGGTATAAATATTTTCCAATTTAAATTCATGTTTACAAAGTATCTTTATTATAAGACTCTGCATTTCATTAAATATTCTGTTTATTTCTTTGTTTCTTTTATGAGATTGTTAGTAAACTTTTAATGAAAAAAATTAATGACTAGCTAATGAAGATAATCATATTAGATATTTAGAAATGTTAGCTAAAGTATTCTCTTATCCTGCCTCAGTTCATCTGACTTTTTTTAAACTATTTGCTTTTGTTTACAGCATTACTCTTGCATAGTGAAAGGAAAGGATATTTTATTCTGTTTAAAGAATAGTAAACTAATGATGGAAAATATAAAAAATAAATTGTTGCAAAAACAAAACATAGAAAAGGGAGATTTGAAAATCTGAAATGAACTGACTTGAATTTGCAAGTAATATTGATTGTAACTACGATTATGAATGCAGTAAAACAATATATGTAATCACAAAAGTTAAAAATAGAAAAAAATGTACATGAAAGTAAATGAAAAAGTACATGTAGTTATTTTAAAATCATCTGAAATTTCATATATTTCTCGGAATTTTATAATAATGAGATAATATTTATAATAATATAAGAATTAATGAACTATTTGGTAATCACTAATGCTGGTAAATGCTGTAGACACCCCCCTCTCTCCATATCCATGATATTCGAAATCAAGCCATTTAGTAGATATTAAAATTCACATATAGTAAGAAATATATATGTATTTTAACATATATATATATAATTGTGTGTAAACATCTTAACTTATATACACATGTTCTTTGTGCATGTACATTGTGAAAAAATATTTAAAATATATATAAAACAGTTTTGATTAAGTTAGAGTTGTTGTTTTTTTTTATGTATTTTTTTTTATCGCTCATCACAGAATCGGCAAATATAGTGGTTGGGAATACTAGTGAATACTATATAGAGAAAATATAAAAAAAGATTAATCTATTAATAAACTCAACTCAGATAGGTGATATTTTTACAACTCAGAGAAGAATCATTTTGCAAAGATTTATTTTACAATCTTTTATATGCCCATAAAATAGAATATTATAAACTTTTCAAAATAACTTTTAAAAATAAAAAAAATAATAAATGAAAAATCAAATCTTTGAAAAATTCTAGCTGGAAAAAAAAACAATTAAATTAGTATTAAGTTTAAAACCTAAAACAGTTGAAGATCTCATATATAAATCGAATATAAGATTTCAAATTATAAGTATGGCAGACAGATTCAGTATTAATTTAAGCATTGCTTTATAATGAATTTACTAATCTTAGATATGTTAATATTTATTAAAAATCAGAAAATTAATAGAAAATATTAAAGATAATGAAATGTTTTTTTTAATGCTTGACTATAATTCTATTTTCCAGGAGGCATTTTTGAAATAAGCAAATTTACTTTGTAGTTTATTCTTTATAGATTTGACGATAATAACTAACGTAACATTAAACTTATATTAATTATTTAATTACTAACTAAATTATATTCATCTTACAAATTTTTTAATATTAATTTTTAAACTAATAATGGTTTGTGGAGACACATTAAAAGCTAGGCAGTCTTTACTTATTAATTTCAATAGTAGTTTTTAGATCTGAAATAGAATGTTTCTCCATCAAAATATACTTTACAACAAATTGGTAAAAAGAAAAAAGAAACCCAACAGATTATTTTTGCTATGGTAACTAGACATTAAATCTCAACGATTTTACTTTGCATGCGTGTTATTCCTATATTATTAGAAAAAAATACATTAATAATTTGTCTTATTTGTCAAAAAATGCAATTATATGTTTATTATAGCATTCTTTTTAAGCCTGTAATATATACACTAAAATTTTTTAAATTATTTTCAATTCTAACTATATATCATTATCATCACTTTCAGTCAATATCAGTCCATTGCAGAATTATCTTTCCAAATTTAATCCAGTCTGTAAACAATAGCTTCGCTTATTTGCATCATTTCAGAAAACTTTATTATCTATCTCACATATCATCTCTTGGGATCCAGTTAAATGTTTCAACTGATAATTTATTATCATGTTTCTACTAGGTGGTCTTAAGTCTGTGAATTAATATTCTATTAAATATCCAAGTCTCAAATCTATATGCAGGAATTGGAAAAATGCATCTATTAAAAACTTCTTTTCAAAAGCATGGGCATATTTTCTTTTGATATTAGATTATTTTTATCAAAAACGCTCTATCCAAATTTAATTCTATTGTTAATTTCATTCATTATACTTCCATTTGTATTAATAATCTGATCTAACTCTATGCTTTTTCTCATTCATAATTGTCAATCTTTACTTTCTTTTTTTAAGAAAATCAAATCTTTAATCTACTTTCTTATATTTCCTGAATCTCTGAAGCATTATTTGGAAAAACATTCATCATCATCATCATCAACCATTATCAATCCACTGCAGGATAAAGGTCTCTCCAAGTTTAATCTATCCTCTCCGATCTTTAGCTTCTCTTCTCCACATCACCCCTGCACACTTTCTTATTTCATCCATCCATCTCACATGTGGTCTCTTTCTGGGTCTTTTACAATCTCTTGGAATACAGTTTAAAATTTCAATTGTCCATCTATTATCATCTCTTTTAGCAATATGTCCAGCCCAACTCCACTTCAATCTTTTAATTTTTTTAATGAGGTCAGTAACACCTGTTTGTTCTCTTACCCATACATTGCATTTTCAATTTCTTCTTGTTACTCCCAACATACATCTCTCCATACTTCTTTGAGTGGTCTGAAGTCTCTGTATTGCTCTTCTATTAAGTGTCCAAGTCTCAGATCCATAAGTAAACATTCATATAATCTGCTAAATTTTGATGGCTTAAATAATCTTCATTTATTTTTATTTCCTCATGAAATAGTTGTAAAAATTTTTTGAGATATGAATCATTCTATCATACATTCTTATCAATCTCTTTATTGTCATTACAATTTTATGAGTATGTCAATATTTTTGGTTATCTATCTATATATATAGATGATCTAAAGCCTTTTAATCAATGAGAAAATACTTGCATAGTCAAATATCATTTCGTAATCTACCAATTCAAGACATAATGGCAACTCATATTCATTGGTTCTTTTTATAACATTATCCATCAATTTTATCTATTGTATTAAATCCATATTGTAATCCAGCTTAATTTTTTTATTTGGTTTCAGACCAAAGTTTGTCATAGACAAATTATAATTGTGTTAGTAAAAATCTTGTATAAAACTGATTTTTAAAAAGCCAATAGTTGTAATTTCTAATATCTTCTTTTTAATTTTTTTTAAATATGAAAATCACTATTGCATTCTTCCAATTATCACATATATTTTTATCATTTTAAAATTTTGTATATAAATTTTCATCTTTATTTTGGGAAATATCAATAATAATTCATTCATTTTCTGGAGCTTTTTATTTTTCAAAAATTTAATGATGACTCATTTTTCTCATTTAAAATGCTTGGTAAATCATAAAATGTTATTGTGGGTGTAAGTGGTACTTTATTTTCTTGTTTTTTATTATTATACAATTTTGCCTAGCCTTCTTATCAAATATATTGGTTTATACTTTTGATACTTTTATTTTCTTCTATTTCTTTTTTTAATCAATTCACAGTTATATCTTGTTATATCATCATTAACACTTTTTTATATTATTTGCAGAATGCTAGATATTTTTCATAATAATTCCTTTTTAAATATTTTCATTGTTTTGTCTTAATGAAAAATTTATTTGTTAAATTGCTGCTTTTTGTAAGAGTTCTTAATAGGATATCAATTGTCTTTTTATTGATCTCATTTATATTTAAACTGACTTCAAAATTTGCTAACATTTTAAAATCATAAGCAATTTCTATGTAAATTTATTGGAGTGTTTTTTCTAAATACATACTATAATATTTTTCTAAAAGGACATTTTTTCTCTTCAGAAACTTTAACAGAAATTGACTGGGTTTATTTATTTTGTTGTTAATCACTTTATGTTTTACTTTTATGAGCATTATAGATTATTGCATTGAGTTGGACCTTCCAGAATATGCCTGAAATTAAGCAATAAAAGATCAAAGTTAAACACATACTCATTGTTTTTATTACTGTTTATGATTTTCTTAGTATTTATCTTATTCAATATATTTTGCAAATATTATAAGTGGAAAGCTTGAATTTTATTCAAATCATTACCAATTAATGTTACCTTATAAACTGAAAATAAATGTTTATCAACATTGTTATGGAACATTCTTGAAATATTTAAATATTTCCTTCTATTGCTATACATCTTCATTATAGTCTATAATATCAGATGGATGAGTGTGAAAATAATTATTTTTTTTGTAAATTAGTGGTCAATTGTTACTAATTTTCTTATTTCTGAACCAATATGGTATCTAGTAAAATAAAAATATTAACAAAAAGTAGTTTTTTAATATTCAGTTTTATTACTGTCTAGCATTCTACAGACACACAGATTACTGAAATACAACAGGAATTGGAGTGAGCATCGACACTGTCATGGACTTTGGAGAAAGAAAACAATAATAGAGACTAAAGTTTTTAGACTTATATATACAAAGACACTGTCATATGCTAGGCTACAGAATAATGATTAAGCCCTAAAATATAAGAGAAGTGATCCATCCTAGATCAATAACCCCAATATCACATAAATATATGGGATTGAAAGAGTTTTTACACAGAAATCATACACTATGCAAGTTTGAATGCAACATGGAACAGTGCAAAAATGACCATCAACTTATAGGATATAATCATAATAAAATTATACATACCATAAAGAAATTTTATAAAACAAAATAAGAAATTCTCATGCCAACCAACAAATAGAACCTTAAAAATGGATAAGCCTTCCTTATATTCCAAAGATTGCACAGAAATTTAAACATATATGTAATGTACCTACTGAAATTTGAAATAAAGTTCAGTATGTGATAGAATGTTAGTTATTAAAAAAAAAATTTCTTCTTCTTATTTGATTTTAATGGTGAATTTAATAACGTGGGAAGTATTGGGATATGTTGCTATAACAACACTAATATTGGAGAAGAAAACATTATTAATTCTAGTATAAAAATTTGTGAATTGATTTTATTCATTTTAAAAATGAATGTGTAAATAATAAAGTTTATAGTCTTGATAAAATTATTATTTTCTTTATTATGTATATTTTTGTTACTGCATTCACAATAGAAAATTACTAATAATATACCTAAATATTTAATGTCTCCAGTATGTTTGTTATTTTATTTGTATAATATTGTATTCAAAAATATATGTAAAAAGTATATTTCCATTGTAGTATGGAAGAATGTAGTCTAAATTGTTTAATTTATTTTGGAGTGAAAGAATCTTATTTGAATTTTTAACATGTAAATGCCTGTTATATATAATAATTACAGTATTTTTATATCATTTTTATTGTGTAATGAGATTTTTATTTATAAGATGCTGGCTGGAATTTATCCAATAGTTAATATACTGCATTGCTAGAGTTTCTCTTATATCAATTAAAAAGTTTATAAATAGAACTAAGCATCTTAAATAAGCTCTCTCACATATCTTGGCTTCAATAGAAATGAACCTAAGTTACTTCATGTGATTTTTTTATATTAATTTTATAAAGGCACATGATTATTAAATGGATACAATGATGGGGTGAAAATAGTATTCCTTCATTAACTGGACAAATTTATTGAGGATTTGTGAAGAGTGACAATTTATTGAAAGAAAGAAAATTAATTCTTAGCATTTTAAAAAAACATCAGAATATTTCTTTGCTTTAAAAATGGATATTACCTACTTTTGAATATGAGATCTAAATGCTAGCAACATAAAATTTGCACAGACATTATGTTCATCTGCTGTTATAATTTTATGAGCTTGATGAATTCTTTATAAACAGAATAGAAATTGGTCAATTTCCATAGTATCATCATGGATGAAACTAGTGTCTGTTCTCTTATAATGTTTTGTGAATCAAATACTTATTGAAAAAAGAATATTTACATTGCATCATCATGGATCTAAACTAGTGTTTATTCACTTATAATGTTATATAAATTAAATATTTGATAAATGAAAGAATAATTTGGATATTTGGAAAATATCAGAATTAATAAAATGTGCTTCAAATCTAATAGCTTTTCTTGACATTTTCACTTTTTCTGAAATTGTAGAACATTGTTGGATTATGATTTAAGAAATAGTCATTAGAACTATGGTACTATTTTGGAAATGTCATATAATTGACTAGATCATTTGTTAATATTATTATTATTATTATTATTATTATTATTATTATTATTATTATTATTATTATTATTATTATTATTATTATTATTATTATTATTATTATTATTATTATTATTATTATTATTATTATTATTATTATTATTATTATTATTATTATTATTATTATTAATTTTTTTGTATATATAACTGTATAGGATATAAATGGTAGTATAATTTAAATTAAATTATATACTAAAGTATAAGAGGGTTATGTTTTTCTAAATTCAAATTTGTATTTCACATCTTAGTAATTATTATTTTAATTCAAAAAAAAAATTCATTGTCTTATTCTTTGATTATAAATTAAACTCAAGTATTTATTTTTATTTTATTGTTTTAGAATAATGTGAATAAATAGGTAGATTCACTTTTAGTAGATTTTTATTTCCATTAACTATATTTTTTATATATGAAGATTAAGAATGCTCTTGATGCTAATATTTTGAAAAGTGCATATGTGAAACAACATGCTTGTGTTACATAAATTTTAATTTTAGTTTTAGTATTTTATGAGAAAGTTTGTTATACAATTACATATTTAATTTAAAGGAATTAATGTTAATTGAAAACCTATTGCATAAAGCATAATTTAATAATATATGTATTTTTTAAATGTTTATTTGTCATATATATATTTTTGATTTTAATTTATATCTATTTGTTAACAAATTGCAAATTAATTTAAAACAAATAAACTTATTTGGTTATCATTTAAATTTACAATGTAAATTTATTTGTTAATTGTATTGGGATGAGACAATATTCACTAATTTATTATACCACATAATTTATTAGAAGCAGCTAAAAAATAATCCAGAAACCAAAGAACAGAATGGATGTTACATATCATTTTCTTTCTATTGAATTTAATGTTTATTATCTGATCAGATATAGATTTTTATATAGCAATAAATTAATTGATTTGACATTTTAAAATATTTAATAAATAATCAGAAGCTTATTGTAATTATTTTGTTTATAACAAGTGACAGCTATGTTAAGATAGAAATTATATATGAATTGATTTGATGATTGACAAAGATACAACTATGATAATTATTGATTATTGCATATTTTATTTTAAGCCATTATTGATTAAAGTGAATATTATATTATGTCAGTAAACAGCCATAAAGATCATAATATTTTTCAGTTATAGATCTGGTAATAGTAATATATTTTATTCTGATACAAATTAGAATAATTTGTTTTAATTAATGTAAAGTTTGTTGATGTGGATTGTAAATTCAGTTTAGATAGTATTAATATTTGATTATAATAAACACTAATAATCATTCACATGTTTTAATAATTATAGTCTAAAGTTTTAATAACTTAGTTTCATTAAATTGAAGAGTAATTGAATATGATTGGTCCATAGCATTTGAATAAGCATTAAATAGGAAACTATCATTTATTTTATATGTTGATGTGATTGGATATTATAAATTTTAATGAAATCTAATAGGATTTGATTTTATAGTATTATAAATAAGTGAAAGTGGAGATATATGTTAGGTTGATTGATTTTGTACTATTAGTGATTATTTAGTTTTATTATAATTGACTTAATTAATAAGAGCAGATTGATATTAGTTAAATAGTATGGCTAAGTTAGCATTATTTTTTTTTATTTAGTTATAATTAGAAATCAATTGTTGAGTTATATATATATGTATGTAATAAATAAAGTTTGATATCTGTATTTGTTTTACAATATATGTAATATACAAATCAATATATATATATATCAAAATACAGTACAATTTATATAAATTATATTCTTTTAGAAGTACTTTCGACTATACACTTTGTAGGCTTTATCAACAATATAACGTTGAATAATCAAAACAAGACAACCCTTAAAAATACCCATAGTTCAATTCAGATTTCCCACAATTCTGTTATCTTAACATTTGATGACTGGCGATTCATTAACATTTGACGATTTCTTGAAATCAACATAGCCTCTTTTATTTTACGTTTATTATGACAACGTTCAATTTGAATAATTTTCATATTTTTATAATCAAATTTAAATCCATATTGACAAGATTTATTATGATCAAATATAACAGATGATGAAGGTTTATTTAGGTCTGTTTCATATTGATTCTCTTTTTGAATTCTATTATATAAAAGCATATGTTCTTTTATTCTCTTCTCAAATGTACACTTAGATTCACCAATGTATTCTACGCCGCATCCACATATCAATCTATATATAATAGAATTTTGATTAAACTTTGAATTTTGAATTTTAGAATTATTAAGCAATCTATTTATGTTATTTGTAGAGAAAAAAGCAATATGACACAAACCATTATAAATTTTCCTAATAAACTTGACCTGCTCATCTGATATAAATGGCATTGAAATCCATTTCATTTTGATATTTTTATTTTTAATTTTATTAGAGTGTTGATTTCTTTTAAATCCTTTAATAATATTAGCAATATCATTTTTATAATAGCCAATTTTTAACAAGTCATTAACAAATAAATGTACATTTTTAATTTTATCACTAGAATATTTGCATAATTTTTCCTTTCGAAATAAGAATGATTTCAATCCAGACAGCTTATGACACATAGGTACATGTGATTCATATGGAATAAAACCTTTAGTTTCAATTGGTTTTATTAACATAAGATAATCCAAACTGTAATCATTAAGAGTAACTTGAATATCCAAGAATTTTATGGAATTGCATTTCTCTTTAGTTATAACCCATTTTATATCCTTAATCTCATTTAATTCATTAAATAAATTGATTATTAATTCTTGTTTTCCACAAATAAAAACATCATCCACATATCTATGATATACTTTAATTTCTTGATATTTCACAATTGAAATATCAAGAAATTAAAGTATATCATAGATATGTGGATGATGTTTTTATTTGTGGAAAACAAGAATTAATAATCAATTTATTTAATGAATTAAATGAGATTAAGGATATAAAATGGGTTATAACTAAAGAGAAATACAATTCCATAAAATTCTTGGATATTCAAGTTACTCTTAATGATTACAGTTTGGATTATCTTATGTTAATAAAACCAATTGAAACTAGAGGTTTTATTCCATATGAATCACATGTACCTATGTGTCATAAGCTGTCTGGATTGAAATCATTCTTATTTCAAAATGAAAAATTATGCAAATATTCTAGTGATAAAATTAAAAATGTACATTTATTTGTTAATGACTTGTTAAAAATTGGCTATTATAAAAATGATATTGCTAATATTATTAAAGGATTTAAAAGAAATCAACACTCTAATAAAATTAAAAATAAAAATATCAAAATGAAATGGATTTCAATGCCATTTATATCAGATGAGCAGGTCAAGTTTATTAGGAAAATTTATAATGGTTTGTGTCATATTGCTTTTTTCTCTACAAATAACATAAATAGATTGCTTAATAATTCTAAAATTCAAAATTCAAAGTTTAATCAAAATTCTATTATATATAGATTGATATGTGGATGCGGCGTAGAATACATTGGTGAATCTAAGTGTACATTTGAGAAGAGAATAAAAGAACATATGCTTTTATATAATAGAATTCAAAAAGAGAATCAATATGGAACAGATGTAAATAAACCTTCATCATCTGTTATATTTGATCATAATAAATCTTGTCAATATGGATTTAAATTTGATTATAAAAATATGAAAATTATTCAAATTGAACGTTGTCATAATAAACGTAAAATAAAAGAGGCTATGTTGATTTCAAGAATTCATCAAATGTTAATGAATCGCCAGTCATCAAATGTTAAGATAATAGAATTGTGGGAAATCTGAATTGAACTATGGGTATTGTTAAGGGTTGTCTCGTTTTGATTATTCAACGTTATATAGTTGATAAAGACTACAAAGTGTATAGTCAAAAGTACTTCTAAAAGAATATAATTTATATAAATTGTACTGTATTTTGATATATATATATTGATTTGTATATTATATATATATATATATATATATTGTTAGATAACATTAATATTGTAAATTTGTAGTGGATATTAAAATTATTATTTCATCCATCCATGAATTATTTCATTTAATCATAAATAACATTTAACTTTTAGTATAAGTTTGTATTATTATAAACAGTGTTTGGATTCATAAGAAATATTAAGATTTATTTACATAATTCTTTATCATTATTTTTTATTATATTATAAGCAGATTATATAATAGGCATAGATAATTATTTATAAGATAATGATATTTGGTTTTATTGCTTTATCTTTACTCTTTTGCAAATAATGCTCATATTTTTAGGATAGCTTAAAACAATGATTTTCTTGTTTTCTATCCATTCTAAATTGTATTTGAATTTATGAGGTTACAACAAATATCATTATCATTGTTTTAGTGAATTTAGTATTAGATTTTATTTAGTTCATTCTGTCACAAATGTGCTATAATTCATGGTCATGATTCAATTAGGGTTGTTCTTCCTTGGTTCATATCTTTATTGTTATAAATGGTGATCAATATTTAGACTATGACTAAGGATACAATATTACCCATATTTTTATTCAGTTACAAATGGCATTCAACTTCAGGGTATATTTTTACTCAGTTACAAATTATGACCAAAGATTGGACTATATTTTCATTCAGATTATATTAACATTATCATTTCCTATTGACATTATTTTTATTCTGTTACAAATGAGTTACCAAATCTGTGAAGCATTAAAAAATAAGCATACTATCATTTTTATTCAGTTACAGTAAAGATAAATTTAATAAAAATTTTCAAACCCCTCCATCACTTATTGGATTAGTCAATAACTCTTAAGACCCTTTACCAAACAAGTCAGCACATCAAGCTGTCTACAAAATTAAGTGTAGCCAATCAAACTGTGATGCTGCATATTATGGGGAGTCAAGGACTAATCTATCAGCAAGACATTCCCAATACAGATATTTATATAATAGAGCCCTCAGAGATAAATAACACACACCAATATTTACAGACCACAAATAGAAAACTTGCCATAGACTAGACCTAATAAAAGCAAAGATAGTGTACACACAGAGAGAGGATAAAATGTGGAAGATCAAAGAAGCATATGCAATAGCTTGTGACTCATTTTTCTATTACCAAAAAATAAACAAGTGTACTCATCTTAAAGAACTCAGCTATTTTAATATTCAAATTTAAATATTAAATTATAGTTAGATTGATATAAAGAACTATTTAATCACACCACTATATGCCATAAATATAATGTAGTAAAATTATATTGAAAACATGTTAAATATTAAAAAACTATCTTTTCTATGAGTATTTTTATTATATTAGATATAAATTGTTGTTATATATATAATATACATATTTTGCGGGTTCAACCGTGTTAAAAACTTTTAATATTAATATACTGACGTTTCGACCAAACGTCAGTATATTAATATTAAAAGTTTTTAACATGGATGAACCCGCAAAATATGTATTTTATATATTTAACCCGTGCAAATCTTCGTTTTAACATATATATATATTCTGTACTTTTCAATTATAATAGTATACAAATTAACATTAATAATAAATAACTTATATAGAAATAACATTTGATTTCTTAAATTATACACTATATATTTTAGCAGGTTACTTAAGCCTATATATATATATAACACTAACTATTTTTCATTTCCAAAAGTACTTATATATAAATTGTTTCAATAACTATTTTATTGGTATATATTTTGTAGTTTTCTTTCACTAAAATGTATTTGTTATTTTTAAATCCTTAAGATTGGAGTAAATCAAGAACATAAATACCTATAGGAGCATAACATCTTCATCATCTGTTAAAGTGGGATCATAATGAAATTATTTTTGTTTATAATCAGTGTATCAATTCCTACCAGATAAATCCATATTAACCTGAGACCATAACCCTTTAATGAAAAGTAATTAGATATCAATTTACTGACTAAAGTTAATTATTATTGACTGAAAAAAATGTAGGCTTGCCTTGAAATTCTTAAGTACACAAAAAATTTTTAAGTTCTACCTGGAATAGAATCCAGATTTAGAACACACAAAAAAAGTACTAATTACTACCTGGCAATGCTTTTTACTTTTAAATTTGTATTCAGTTTTCATAAGGTAGTTAAATTAATATGTAATCACAAAAGTATATATTTTTTGCCCAGTTATTTATACCAAAGGTTATATATATATGAGAATTAGTCCAAAAATCCTTGTTTGCCAAAAAACTATTTTAAATTGAACCAATTGTTAGAGAATTATATTTTATTTGAATATACGTTTTTTTCAGTGTTGATATTTTTTAATTTTTTCCTCGGCTTCTTATTAGTCCAATTATTCATAATTCCCTAGATTTTTAAAAATATTTCAATGCTTTTAAAACTACATTTTTAAAAAAAAATCATTTTTAATATTTGTATTCATTTAAATGTCATGACATTCTAGATCTAAATGATGAAAATATAATAGAAATAAACATTTATGATTAATATTTAAAAAATATGATTGCCAATATTACCTTAAAATTTTATTTCATTTTTTATCATTTACAAAGTAGCATATATAAATGAGATATTTATTTATATAGCGCGATATATATAAATTGTAATAAACTAAAGATCAGCATTTCAAGCTAATGCACATGCACTTTTTTATGAATGTTAATAATAAATAAATACTTTCATTTCCAACACATATGTTTAGTTTCATTTAAGAATGACGTGTCGTAAATTTTAGAAAATTTTGTAGGCATTGTTCGTTCAGACATGGTAGAGAGTAATTTAATGTGATTGGTTTATCTTCACACTTTCATTTCTAGTGCTTAAGATTTGCCTATACTTAAGCATTTGGGTTGAAAGAATAGGTGTATCATTCTATTCTTTCGCAAAGACTTTATCTTGTGTTGGAAATGAAAGTATTCATTTATTATTAACATTCATAAAAAAGTACATGTACATTAGCTTGAAATGCTGATCTTTAGTTTATTACAATTTATATACATCATGCTATATAAATAAATATCTCATTTACATATGTTTAGTTTCATTTAAGAATGATGTCGTAAATTCTAGAAAATTTTGTAGGCGTCATTCGTTCAGACATGGTAGAGAGTAATTTAAAGTGATTGGTTTATCTTCACACTTTCATTTCCAGTGCTTAAGATTTGCCAATACTTAAGCATTTGGGTTGAAAAATAGGTGATTCATTCTATTCTTTCACAAAACCTTTATCTTGTGTTGGAAATGAAAGTATTAATTTATTATTAACATTCATAAAAAAGCACATGTACATTAGCTTGAAAGTAGCATATAGTATAGATGCATGTGTGTTAAATCTTTTTTCATTAGTACAAGTTTGAATAATTTTAAACATTGAGACTCTGTAAGCAAATAAATGTAAGCTTTGCTAAAGCAGTTTTGGATTGTTTGCTGTTTCTATAAACAATATATGCACATACAAGCTGTATTTTCACTTTCTAGTCTTTTTTAAAAATAAAAATTCTTAATAGTTAAGTCTTTATCTTTTTGAGATCTCAGGCTGATATCCAAAACATCTCATTATTTAAATAGAATATCAGGCTATCATTTCTATTGGAATGATTTAGCTTTTAATTCCACTACTTAACAGATGAGTGGACTTTTTTATGCAATATATATATATATATGAAAGTATTCCAGTGCTTATCACTAGCTGAAAATTCAAATACAAAAATGTTCAAATCACACCACACTCCCCTTTTTAATGCTCTCTGAATAATTATAAAGGCTGAACTTCAAACCGTACAACTCTTTTAAGTCATGCTGTTGCTGCCCAGACTTCATATTGGTTAACTGAAGGCATTGCTGTAAAAACAACATTTGGGAGGCCGATTTAATCATGCATATATATATATATGAAACTATTGAATGTGTGGAGTTAATTAGAATGCACTTAACCTAGAATATTTACCCCAGGTCAAGGTTTGAATAAACTGAGAGACTGATTGCATTCAAAAAGAGGATCCTCTTTTAAATATCACTATAGATTTAATATAGAGATCAAAGCATTACAGTTATATTTATAAATGTAAGAAACTAAAGAATAACAAACTTGTTAATTTTCTTATTTATTATAATAAATCTCCCCACTGGTAGGTTATGTATTGTAATACAATATTTTTAATGGATGTTTAAGATGAGAATATTGAATGTGTACATCTGCCCCAAGTCTGATGTTCTAGGTTAAGGAAAGAGAGATTGTACCAGTTACTGGATCAATGTAATAAAATATTTTTAAAAATACCCAGAATTATTAAAAGATATGTCTATCATATTAAGCTCAAGGAGAATAAGCCATACCAATCTAGATCTTACCCTATCCCCTCACCAAAAATAATTGCAGAAAATGGTGGAGTGGGCAATAGTGGCTAACTGCTTATCATCTTATAATTACCCCTTTGTGGTGGTGAAGAAAAAAAGATGGGTCAGCGAGACTATGCCTTGACACTAGACAATTGAATAAAATTATGGTTCCAGATAGAAATATTCCACAACTTACTCAAAATGTGCTTATTAAATTCAGAGGTCAACAAGTTTTTATTACCTTGGACTTAATGTTAAGCTATTGGCAGATTGAACTTCATGATGAGGACAGGAGATGTGTGGACCAGGTTTTATCAGAAATTGGCATACAATATATCGGTATATCTAAATGTACGTTAGAAAAAAGAATAAAAAGCATATGCTTTTATATAAAAGAGTTCAGAAAGGTAAACAAACAGGAAAAGATGAAAATAAACCTTCATTATCTGTTATATTTGATCATAATAAAACCTGTAAATACGGATTGAAATCTGATTATAAAAACATAAAAATGATACAGATTGGATGCTGCCACAATGAACATAAAAATAAAAGAGGCTGTATTTATTTCAAGAAAACATCAAATGTTAATGAATCATCAATCATCAAACATTAAAATAACAGAATTGTAGACTACTTAAAATTCTCAGCTTCTAATTTCTAAGTTGCGCCTAGATGCATGCCAGATGGATTCACTAATTACTAAGTAATAAAACCTTTCTCTAACATACAACATTGTTATTATCTTTACATAGAATGATTTGCATAATTAATTGATTAATTTTAAACTTGAGGTTAAGGACTTACAACATATATACATGCACATGCATTTTTATTACACACACACGTCATATGGGTATTTCTGTGATCGAAAATAATGTTTACATTGAGAAATTTTAAAGCTATTTAAATTACGTATAAGTGTTTAAACCTTATACTTTTTTATCTTAAGTGGATATAAATTGAAGTGATCTTTAATTATTCTCTAATAATGACAGATTATAGTAGTTTATAAATGTCTTTAAAATGCAGGTTAAAGTAAAAAGACAAGCCAAGATAACTTGAAAATTAATTACTTATGTTGCCATAGCAATCTTAGGTATAAATGATCTACATTTTCATTTTAAAAAAATTCAGTAAAATTATTTGAAAGAAAAAATTATGTACATGCTGTTAAAGTTCTCATAAAAAATGTTTTTCACAGATAAACATATTGTGATATTTAGAAAACATAAATTTCAAGTTAATATGAACATTAGCTGTTCATAAACGTAACGATTTCTAATCGAAAGAAATTTATTGGTGGCAAATTATCACAATTCTGGACTAAGTGGATTAACCAATCAGAAATAATTGTTTTTATTGTTTTTTTTTTTTCATATAATAGTAGAATGAAGTCAAGCGTTGATGGTCGAGAGGTCAGCACAGTTGCCTTACAAGCAGTTGTCCCAGGTATAGCGGGTTCGTTTTCCGGCCGATGCTATAACACATGAGAAAGAAATAATAGAATGAAGAACTTCTGAATTAAAGATTTCCGCTCGAAGATTGTTTATTTTTCCGAATATTTAAATTGTACTTTTATATTTTAAATAATATTCAGAGTACATTTTAAGCTTTTATTTTTATTAGTACTATAAAGCTTTTGGCAGGGAACTTAATAACGAAATTTTGTATGATTTTTTTTTTATTGTAAAAAACTTTATTAACTAAATGAAATAGCATGTACAATATATACAATTTTTGACCTACATAAGTCGAATATATTCTGTTTAATAATTATTTCAAAAACAAAAAATGTTATTTTATGAAAAGAAAATATAAATGGAAAATCTTGAAATAAACTCAGCTTAAAAAACCGTTCAACTAGAAAAGAAAAAAACCTTATTTATTTATTTTACGCTCAGTTGCTCAGAAGGTCAAGTGACATCTGAATACAATAGTTGTATTCGATTGATCAAATACATTTTTCTTTATTATTTTTTTTTTTAGTTAAAATTGATCCTGATCCTTCTGCTCTTGAATCCCTCCGGCTGTTAATTCATTTAACTGATTTTAGCTTAAAAACTAATATATTTACGTTATAAACGTCATTATTGTAAGTTACTATACGAGCACGGACTTTCACACAACCCACCACTCTCCACACTATCTCATAACACTGATACACTTGAACACATATGTTGAAAAGATAAATAATCATCAATATACGTATTTCATGCTAAACCAGCAATCATCAATTGGTCCAGATTATCATGTCTACACATATATGCTATAACTGCTCAGATATATATTAAGATAGCCAATCTTCATACTTTAATGGACAGGCTTCAATCTACTCCACACTCCAACTCTTCAACCGTCCATCCAATTGAAAATCTGATGATGGAATGCTCAAAGGCCTCCCTGAGGCCGAGATTCAAAGATTTACCGTAGAGTCAGTGCCAAAGCTTAAAAGAATTCATGTTTTTGTGCAACTTTTTAATAGTACTTTTAAAAAAGCAATTGAATACATTTATGAAAATATTTAAATTAGTTAATTCATGCATGGTTTAGATTTCATGTTCCATGGATTGCAGTTCAGTTTTTTTTTTCCAGTGCTAAAACTTCCTCTGAATTTTCATTTGAATTTCAGAATAGCAACAAACTACTTAATTATTTTTTAATTTGCTAATATTTTATGTTGTTATATTTTTATTTCCAGAATATAAAAATAATTATTTTCAGTAATTAGACTACAATTATTATGAATTAACAAATATTTTTCATAGGAATACAAATTTTTCATTATAATTACACTATACACTTCACAGTAAATAATCAAACAACAACTGATTTCACGCATTATGGGGGAATACTTTAAATTTTCACAGCCATCAAATTTTACTATGTTACCAAGAATTGTGCAATTTTTCATAAAAAATTAATAAAACAAAATTTACTCAATTTTGAAAGAGCAATATAATATAGATTATCCAAGCATCTAATGCCTTTTATCTCATCAGAATGAATGAAAGATTTTTGCAAATGCATATATAGTGAGAAATGGTAGTCTAGGATTTCTGAATTGCCTAATAAATTGTTATAATGGAATTTGAAAGGTGATGATATTAAGTTGCATAACAGTTAATCTATCTGCCTCAAATTTTCAACATTTTTATTTTTTGTCTAAGCCAGATGTATTCTGATATATATATATATATTTCCAGACAACAAAGAGGTTTATGATTTTGTTCCTTTAGTAGTCAACCTAGCTAGCCATCTAATATTGATTCTTGAATAAATATCTACCTATTATTTTTTGTATATTCAATGAGCATTAGATGACAGAACCAAAAATCCTCAGACTAGTGGTTGGTTATTGATCTTTATTAATAAAAAGCTGTAGATTATTTATATTTATCTTGCAGCAACTTTTACTTGTATTATGTTATTCAAGCTGATGATTTGAGAATTTTAACACTATTAAGTTTTGAATTTTAATCAATTCATCTAGCCATACAGATAACACTGTTATTAATTATCTGTCTATATATATATGTATGTATGTATTTTACACAGTGATATATAGTTATTTTTATACCATAATATAAGTATCTAGTTAATTGTTTATTTATGTGGCTATATGTGATTTAATTAACCTACTTTATTACATATATATATATATTGTAACCTTCCAGAGAATGACCAAGTAATCATAATGTAAAGTATCAGTTTGAACACAGGTCTAAATCAGTACAAAATCTCTAAAGCAATAAATTAGCATATAATTTCAGATAAGTCTTCTCATATGCTAAATAAACAATAACTAAATAAGTCCTCTCATGGACTAAGCACACAGTAATCAATACATTATTTTACAAGATGTAAATAGATCAACGGTTTGATTGATAATTTTACATTCTACAAACAATAATAATGAATAGTAATGTCACGTTCTTAAATATTAAATAATTCATTTGTTAAGAATACTAACTTTGCAAAGATAATTTAAGATAATAAAATAATGTAGTTTTTTTTAAATAATTAGCAGCGATAATAACAATGACATTTCTATTTTCATAACAACTTATCAGCACTTTCTTCCTTTATAATGTAGTACAGATTTATCTAAAGATGGGTTTAAGCATAATATTGTCTAGTAAAGATTAATTCTTATTTCTTGGTTGGTTCTTGAATTTACAAAATCAAGTTTTCTTAAAATTTAAAATAATTATCTGACAACAGCAAAGCTAAATTAATGCAGTAGGTAAAAAGACATTTTGTTGTAGTAAAAATATCACTAAGTAAACAATGAGGATTGCCAATTCCTCAACAAGCTTTGTGATAAATGCTTAGCTAGAGAAAGCATTTAATATCTCTGTCAGGACCCCTCCCCCCAAACCTCTGACCATGGTTTTGTGCTCTGGCACTCCTCAGAGGTCAGAGGTTGGGGGGTCCTGACAGAGATATTAAATGCTTTCTCTAGCTAAGCATTTATCACAAAGCTTGTTGAGGAATTGGCAATCCTCATTGTTTATAACTTACAAGCTTAAGAGTATAGGGTCATGTGATCTATGACTTTTATTTTATCACTAAGTACTTTAAAAAACAAGAGCATCAATAAAGTAATCTTATATGAATCTGATTGCATATATAATGGATAGCAAGAATTGTATCAATTTCAAAATAATATTTACTCTTACATACATTTTAAATATTTTTACTATTTAAATGGATTTTTTGATAAATGGATGTGATAGATGACAATGGACTCAGAGAAGTAATCAAAGAATAAAATCAATATTTATTACAAAGACTAAATATATTTTTCTTTAGTTTACAATTTAGCAAAATATAAATTATTTACTACTACTATTTACAATAAAAATGAATTTTAAAAACCTTTGCATAGATTAATATATAAGTTAGATATAATGCATATATAACATATTATACATGTGATATATTTAGATTATACAATAAATAAATAATGAAAAATCTTCTGCAACTTGAATTTAATAATCAACGATACATACTAAGTATAATGAGTGCATTTGAATAAACTAATAATATAGTTGTAGCTAGTAATATAATAAGATATATCTACACTGAAATTATAACACAATTTCTTAATATACAATTTATAATTTAAACAATGTAATACAAAGGAGTATGTTGTATTAGTCTTAGATAACTGAAGCTTGTGGAGTTGAGAAATACAAATTCGATACTTTACTCAACACATAATCGTTTGAAAAATTGTGCAAGTGCCTTTTGTAATACACAATTTCGAATATCTCAGTATTTATGGCAATGATTATGAGAAAACAAGCCTATGCTAAAAAGGGCATATCAATATTGGCTCACATCTGCTAACATAAGGAATAATATCTAAGGAAAATAAGAAATCAGCAACATAATTGTCACAATAAATACATAATTAAAAGCAGAAATAGCAATAATGAAAGGAAAGGCATTGAGATAATAATTAAATGAAAAATCTTAAACCACATCTTCTCATATTTATGCCACATATAGAAAAATGTAATCAAAAAACTGGTATAAATGTTTGTATAAAAGATGAATTTTAAAGTTATAATAATAGAAACTATACTCCAGTCCAAAGCAAAATATACAAATATATATATATATATATATATATATATATATATATATATATATATATATATATATATATATATCAAAATAACAGCCCTATCTTTATGAACATTTACAAAGCATATATAAATTCCCTGCTATGGTTTCTCAAAACATAATAAATACAAATAAAATCATTAATATTTACTATCTTTAAATGCATGTGTACATATGTTAGATATACCCGAATAAAGAATAAAATAAAATGAGATTAACAAAATATTAAATGTACATAACATTTCAAACCTCCTAATAATAAAATATAAAAGACAAAAAAATCTTAGGTGGTTTTCTCTTCTTCTCCAGAGTGGGATTTTTCCCCATTTAAGTTTGATTACTTTAATGACCATTTATCTTATTTCACTTATTTAAGGGCATATTTTTGAGAATGATTCCAAATGATCATATATATATCATCATTAGAAGATTGGAGATTTTCCATAAGAGAGTTCATGTTAGATAATATATTACTGCAGTATGGCAATTTCTTTTGGGAGATTAAAAAAATTATATTGATTTTATAATGGAAGGAACTTTTATCAGAATGTCATAACTTTGCAAAAATTAAAATGATTGTTTAAATTAAAGAACAGGTTGCATATATCTTACAATGAAAACATATATTAACATAGCATTCAAACAAAAGAAATTATATACTTCATATAGGCATACTATAATCATGACAGATAATTATAAATGCATAATATAAATGAATTATATTAAATAGGTTGTAAATGTATATATCAGAATGGTTGCATTAATATAACAAGTTCATTATAAGCCAATACCTATATCCAAATAAATTTATTTTCATAATAAGGTATTATAAAGCAAATCATATATATTAAAATGCAAGTATAAAAATAAGCAAAATATAATAAATGTAAATTGATAATTATATTTTTTATAATGAGCCATAAACACCTTAGCCATAAATTAATCAAATAAAATCAATACAGTTCATGGTATAATAAGATTGAGTAAAATTTAAAAAGTTTGCAAGATAATAAGACATATAATATCTCTGATTGCATTGTTGAAGTTTCAACTTCTGTCTCCATAGAAAATTGCTTTATTTTCCTCCATTTGTAGAAATTTAGAAAGATTAAAATAAAATAGCATAACTTTAACAGCAAATATTATTTCCCCCTCTAAAACAATTAAAATTTAATCAACTTGGTTATAGAATTCAGCAAGCAAAAATATTAATGTGACCCTGGAAATGATTTACATATAATTTAAATAAATACAGAGAAAAGTGATTTTGTTTTTTTTTTAAATAAAAAAAATATATTTTCTCTTTTTTAAAAAAAAACTTTTCAAAGTCAGGGCTTGGGTAGATAGCAACTTAGATATTGATATATTTGTAAATATAAAAAAAATACAATTATATAGCTTAGATTGTACATGTATTTATTTTTTGCGCAAAATAAAGTCACATAATGGCCTTAGTTAATACTAACTCCAGGCACTTTTGACCTTTGTCAAAAAGATGATATATATATATATATGAATACAAGTACAATGTATATGCTTAAGCTTAGATAATTAGAGGGGATTTGAACATAGACTTTCAAGCTTCCTTCAGTCATTCACTTCACTTTACACCAGTGACACACATGATCACATATATGTGGAAAAAATAAATGATCTGCAATATATATATTTCATACTGAACTAGCACTCATCAGTTGGTCCAGATAATCATCTCCCACACACATATATATAATCAATTCTTGGTTTATATTAAGATATTAAATCTTCATACTTTAATGGGCAGGCTCCATGCACTGATTGTATATACAAGTGGGATATAATGATCCTGAGTAATTAATGAGTGCTGTTTCAACACAAAATACATATATTAGAGATCATTTCCCCTCTTCACATGTATGTGGTTATATGTGTCACTTGTATAAGATGGAGTAAATGACTAAAGGGAGTTTGAAAGTCTGTGCTTAAATATATATTTATATATAAACAATCCTAGTTTAATATCTTCATTAACAGCAATTATATATTCTACATCATTTTTCTCTAGAAACACCCATAAATATAAGGAAATTTGTAATCCTCACTGATAATAGTCAACAACTACAATCTAATCTGAAGATCTGATTGGCATTAATATTTGGAGTTGTGATTATTTATGCTTAGGATAAATGGCTCTAAAATGATGTATATTGTGTTATAGTTATTATATAGATGTAAATATAAACTAAGAGAGTTATGTTGCTCTATTTAGATATACAATTTTATCAGCAAAAGGTCAAAACTACTATCAGTTAACATTTGACTGATCATCAAAAATATATAGTATAAATCTATATATCTAGACATAAATTTGTAATGGGTTCATAATCTAAGAATATTAACTTCTTGTCTTTAGCTGAAGTAGCATAATATAAATATGAATGACTATTGAATGAACATATATGTAATCCAAAATATCTTATTGATGTGAAAGTAACTAAAAGTTATTTTATAAATTTTGTTGATCCTACTATCTTTTGTCCATTGATTACTAGTTCTTATATAGATGGTTATAAATTAAAATGATGTAAATTTATCAACATCATCTTGAATCATCGATTCACTGTATATCAAGGTCTCTCTAAGTTTAATTCATTTTCTCCAATCTCTATTATATCTTCTTCACAACTCATCAGTCTTTTATTCATTCATTCATCTCATATGTGGCCTGTTTCTAGGTCTTTTATGATCTCTTGGAACCCTTAATAAACTTTGCTATCCTTATTTCATTCAACCATCTCACATGTAGTCTCTGACTAGATCTTTTATAATTTTTTGAATCCCATTTAAGATTCCTATTTATATATTTTCATCTTTTTTATCAATACATTCAGTCCAGCTCAAGATCAATTTTTTTCCAGTGGTGCTAATGATATCTGCTTGTTTTCTCTATCATGTATTTTGTTTTCAATCCCTTATTGTTATTCCTAACATACATTACTTTATATTTTGTTAATAACTCTCTGTATTGCTCTTTTGTTATGGGTCCAAGTCTCAAATTCAATCTTTTCAAACACATAGGCATATTTTCTTTTAATATTAAATATATTTCTACCAAAAGCATTCCATCCAAGTTTAATTCTGTGATTACTATCATCCATAATGTTTCAATCTGTATTAATAATTTGACAAAAATATTTGTAATTATTAACTTCTAATTAAGCATTCTCAATCTTCATTTTCTTTTATTTGATACATCTTGCTACATTTCTTAAAACTCCAAAACATTATTTACAAACAACCACATCATCTGCAAACTATAGATTGCTTAGATAATTTTAATTTACTTTTATTCTCTTAGCCTCTTATTTTAATCCACAAAATAGTTTTTGATTATGTTGAATCACCCTGCCATACACCCTACTCCATGTTAATCTTCTATGTATAATCATGTGATTTAATCATTGTTATTGCATTTTGATAAATATTCTTCAGAATATGGCAATATCCTGGATCTCCATCTTGATACTTCTATACTTTAATCACTGTAAAAATATTTAAAGAATCAAATACTTTTTCATAATCTACAAATCCACAGCATAATGACAACTCATATTTACTAGTTCTTTCTATAATTTTTCTCAATATCTAGATGTGACTCACTATGCTAAATCCACTTTTAAATCTAGCTTGTTTTGTTAGTTGATCAAGATGCAAAGTTTTTTGTATACAAGTTATAATTGTCTTGATAAAAATTTTATATAGACCGGATAAAAGATTGATAGTTCTTTTGATTTTTAATATCTTCTTTATCACTTTTAATATTCCTCTTGCTTTCTTCCAATCACCTGGAATAACTTTATCATTTTGATATTTAACCTATAATTTTGCTGACAATTTTTCTATTTCTTCATCTGTTTCTTTTAAGATATTGATTACAATTCTACCATTTTCAGAAACTTTTATCTCCTTCATAGATTTAAGTGCATGTCCCACTCCTTAATTTAAAATGTAGAATAATTCAGAAGATATAGTAGTTATAGGGAATACATTGGGTATTTTGTTTTCTTGTTTTAACTATATATATTAATAGTCTTATTTTTATTCTAATTGTAGATACTTTTTTCCTGGTGAGGAATGTTAATGTCAGTACAACTACTCAAATCTTTCAGCTCACCATTATAAACAAGAGCAGTGAAAATATAATTTAATTGCTATTCACAGATCAGTCTGTTTATCAGTGAAGATTACAAATTAAAAACTGGAAACATTGAAGTTATAAAACTTTTGACTGCTTAAGATTACAGTAGTTGGTTCTAAGATTAGACAAAAGAGAAATGCTTTTACTTGAAAGATGTAATTGTTGGATTATTAAAGTAATCTCTTTTTAGTCTAAAACAACAAAAAAAATTATGTTAAGCTCTGGAGATAGTGATGCTGAATTATCAGTCTTCAACCTGCATTTTAAATAACTGCAGTGTAATAATGTAATTGTAAGATTTAAAATAAATCTTATTATTATTGCTTTCAACACTAAGTTAATATTATTTACAGTCTTTTTATAATGAGATTTTGGGTTATAATTTTTTATATTGTGTTTATGTTTTAATAATAGTATAAGAGGTTTCATTTTTTAAAATGTAATTTTAACTTTTAGAAATTAGAATAAATTGTGTCATAAAATAGCAAACAGTAACACACTATCAGCAACAATAAACGATTTATTTATCACTTAATTACCTAATCACTTCAATTGAATTTTATGCAGGGAAACTTAACATATACATTACATTCAATTACTTGTAACTTGTAAAAATGCTTATTATTTTATGAAGTCATTGTTCTAATTTAGCATATTTATGAGTGTGGATGTGTGGTGTAAAATAGATTTGTTGCGTGTGTATGAATCATTAATCGGAATTTTAAAAAAGTATCTTATATATAACAGAAACAAATTTATTTTCTGATATAAAATGAGAATATTCAGTATACTTTGGTTTTAAAATTAGTTTAATTTTTTGTCTTTTGCACGTGAAATTTCTTTGATTTTAATAGTAATGTAAATGTCAAAGTTAAGTACTGAAAGGCACAATAAATTTGAAAATAATTATTTTAGCTATTGAAGTAAGATTTTATTTAAACAATTTATGATAAATCATCGGTTAAGATTTTTTTAAAAATCCAATAAAATAAAAATTTAAATTTTAATTATTGATTGTGTAATAAAATCAGTTGTCAAATTGTTTAGTATAGTGTCGTTTTTCGTTTTTTGTTAAAGTAATAAATGTTTTCAAAAGTTGCTTAAATTTCTCGTCCATACATGGTTTTATTAACCTGCTAATTGGTATGGAAATTCTTTGCCTTAATAACTAAAGCAATTCTACTTTTCAAACTTTTATACAACACTACAAAACTGCTAGTTTGTTGCTGTTTTTTTTATTAGAAAGTGAATTTAAATTATTTAACATAATATACTATAAAAATTTATGGTCAACTTAATTGTTTTTAGAGAATGAAATGTATTACTGGATGGTTGCTAGATTGTGATATAAAGCAATAATAATTTCTGAATTGCTTAATATTTATGACTAGCGAACATAATTATTTTCTAAAAGATCTATTACAGTTTAAACTTGTTTATAAAATTTTTAATTTATATAATATATATGTAAATTAAAAATAAATTAACATAAATAGCTTTGAAAGGAATTGATTTTAAAAGTTATATAGCAATTTGATGAATTGAAATAAACTTTCATTCACTGGCCAAACTAACACTTTTTAATTTTTTTTTTTTTCTAGGCTAGAAACCAATCAAAAGAACCTTAATTCTGAAGTTCATCTTACAGTTGCTTATATACCATATGAATAGATTATAATATAAAAGAATTAATAAAATAATGCTAGCAATACCCGTTTATTTTTAGATTTTTGCTCTTAAGCTCATTTAATATTTTTTTCTAATCATTACAATTTGTTTTACGAGTGTCAAGTTTTTTGTATTTAATACTGTGTTTCCACCCACTACAGATGATTGAATATTAAGATATATTAATCATTCATGTGTTTATCTGAAATGTATGGTATCAAAGTTGTCAAACCAAAAATATGTCTCCTGTAAGTAAAATAATAATAATTTAGTATTAAAAAATACTAAACAAATGATAATGACATATGCAAGAGAATGGGATCTGGGTCAACTGGTTCATCACAAAAAGCATTGAACAGCTATCTGACTTATTAGTGTTTCTAGATGTATTTATTGATACATTTCAAGAATGTGTAATGGAGTGGGCATTTTAATTGTATTTAAAATATATTTTAAATATTTTTAAAGTTATTGGCACTAAATAAAAAAAATATTAATATAAGTTACTTAAAAAATTGATTGTAGTTATTTATATTAAATTATAGTCAATCCAGGAAAATTAATTTAGAAAAAAAATATATTATTGAGCACTCACTTTGAACTCACTTCCTTAAACTTTTAATGAAATACTCTTTGTCATAAGTTAAACTACATTTTTATTAATAAAATTTTCTTAAATAAATTGTCTGTGTGATTTAACACAACAGCACATTGATGGACTCAAGTGCTAAAGATTTCAAGATTAAAAGCTTAATCTGCCATTTCTGGTGCCTAAATGACACATGACTTCCTGAGAAATAACTCATTTAATTAATTAGAATTTCTGTAAAAATTACAAAGTACTTTATTTGGAGATTTTTGGAGAGGACCCTAATGAACCTTTAACTTTCCTTTGCTTTTCTTCTATCTATAGTACTATTTTTGCAGTTTTGCATTCATTTTGTTGGCAGAAACTGTACTGACTTATTAGTTAAAAAAAATGAAGAAGGTAAAACTGTGCAGTTGTCTACAGTCAAATTAAATTTCAAACAATCTGAATCACATCTATCAAAAAACTGATTTTGTAGGCAGCAGTAATGAGAATAATCGTAAACTCAATTCTTTGTTCTTAGCAATCAGCAAAAAATTGCCCTTTTTTCATAATTTATTTAATTATTTATGATTATTTTTTCACAGTAGTATACATTATTATTTGATTTTATTTAAATATGTTTTATTTTAAAATATAGAAGTTAAAAAATTCACTTACATTGGTAAACAGGAAAATTCAATGGTAAAATCATTATCACCCTTTTTAATATGGTGCTTTGCAATGCTTATAATATTTTAAAAATTATAAATGCAATTTCAAATTTTGTAACAAAATTTGATATATTTATGATAGTTTCACATTTATTTGTTTGTGTTTTTATAATAAAAAAAAGTTCATTCAACAAAAATTCCACCCCACCCCCCCAATGGCTGAACTAACTTTCCTTTACATCATCCAATTAGAAAAAAAGTTTATTGATATCATTATGTATTATCTTTATTTATTTTTTTCTATGTTTGAATAGTTTAAATGTGAGTTTTTAGAATGTTTCTAAAAAATTATGTCCAATATAGACTTAAATCAATTCTTAAATAATTATAAAAATTGACACCAGAGACAACAACAGAAATGTTTTCACCAATTGAATGAAGGGTTAAGTAATTTCTTGGTTTGATATATTATTTAAATTTTAAAATAGCTACTGTTTTAGAAAAGTTGATATTTGTTGGACAAAAAAGTAGTTATGTACAACTTAATTAAAACCAGATGTCAACTGATAAAATTATTAAATTTGTTAGAAATGTTTTAATATTTTAAAGAATTCTTGTAAATTATCTTTAACATATATGTAAAAATAAAAGTAATAAATTGTATATTGAATTAATATATTGAAAGATTAAGAAATATATTTTCAATAAATGATTATTTAACTTATTTATTTATTTAAATATAAGTTATTATCATTATTTAATATTATGTAATACTTTAAGATTATTTATTTATTTAGATTTTATCATACATGTTTCTAAATGATTGGCTTCATAATTGAACTATCATTTAACTAATATATTTTTCATTTACCAAAACAAATTGAAAAATCAAGCAGTGATGTAAAGCATTTGTAAATATGAGTGTGAAAAAAACAGATATTCATCAGCTGGTTATATTTGATTTTCATATAGTGACACGTAATTCTGTTCTTTGATTTAATTGAATATCTAATAAACAGTTTGTTTCTATAAATAAATTTAATAGTTAAATGTTTTATGTAAATAAATATATATATATGTTAAATATAAATGCAAGCATACATTGATTACCAAAGATCTCATAGACAAATGGTTAATGCATTCACATACTATGCTAGTAATCAAGAATTAATAATAATAATCATCATTTAATATATGCAATTAATTTATTATTTTTAAATCTCAGTTTAAATTTTGACTGTGTAACTGTCTTTCTCAGAATTGTAAATATATCCAATCCAAATTCAAATAAACAGATTTGGAATGCTTATTTTATTTTTCAAACTAGCTTTAGTACCTTTTTATCAGACAACCAGCTTATAATAATTCAGATGGTCGTCTAAAAATAATAAATGACTATTAAGCTATTCTTTTTTAAATAGTATATATAACAAGACTGAAAAATTATAAAATTCTCAGTACTCGGTATTTCTTTTTGAAATTGGAGAAATCTTTGCTTTGAATTAGGCTAGCTTAAACCTGTTTTATTTTCATAATCACTTATTGTCAATAATTTGCTCTCATGCTTAAACTTTAATTTCATCACTCATACTCTTAAACACATAAATAACGATCTCTGAAAATGACTCCAAGAAATATTTTTAGGGTAACCCCCATACAATTGATCCAGATCACAATCTCCCATATTTATTTGTCATCTTTGTTCAGTTTTTGTTAATATTAAATTTTACAATTTAATCTTTGAATGGTAAACATTTTGCACTTACCTATTTGACAATTCTCCCTTTAGGTAAATACATTAATAATTATTATTAATCATTTATTAGACTAAACCTTGTCTTACTATTTTTAGTTCAGATATAAACTTTAATTAAAGAATAGCATAACTATTTTTATTAAATACATCTATAAGTAATATTTACCGAGGCTGTAACCTCGAGAATATGCGTATAAAAGGTGATAGTAGGGACCTCTACAGGTGTTTAACCACAAGCTTATGCTATGGAAGAAAAGAGGGGAACCCTTCTTTACTTCAACCTACTTTCTATTTAAATAGGTGAAGCTGAAGCGGTTAGATCTGCGAGCATGAAGCTATTCAATACTTCACTGATTAAGTCCACATTTCTTATTACACATTAATACTCATGAAATCTTTCAATTTACAACAAGTCAATGGAAAGATTTTATAGTTAGAAATCTATTACAGTAATTTAATGTTGTAATTATAAATTTATTAAACGCACATTGATTATGAAATGTGATAGTATGATATCATTAATTTAACTTGAATTGCTTTTTCATATATGTAAAACTTTCATTTCATAATATGAACTTTTAAACACATAATGATATCTGAAAAAAGAAAATGATCCCTAAGATGCATTTTTGATTCAACCAGCACTTTTCATTCAGCTTGGGTCACAACTCACTTGTCTTCATTGTTTTTATTTAGTACTGTATTTATCAATATAAAATTATTATGATTTAATGTAAAAACAGAGAGGAATAAAAATATAAACAATATTTCTAAAATATAATTATGTGTACAATATATAATTATAATATATATGATAGATCAGGCTTATATTTTTCAGATAGTATCTTTTTTTGTCTTGAAGTTATATTCATAATCATTCCCCACTAAATATCTTCCTTTATTTTTTTTTTATTTAAATTTTTTAATTGCAAAAGAAGTTAATTTGAGGAAGCACTAGCATAATAATATATCAGTTTTCAATTTTTTTAACAGCTGAAGTTTTAAGATTAAGAATGTGGTTTGGCTATAGATTTTGAATGCCTATAATTCATTTTTAAGAATTATAATAACAACAACAAATTAGGGAAGATGCTGAAATGCAGAAAAAATGTTTCCTGCAAGTAAAATTAAAAAATCATATCATAAGGTGCTACATATTCAAACTAAAAGATGAATATATAACATATATAAGCATATTTGTATTTCAAAGAGTGCTTATATAGACTCACTTTTAACTTTTTTTTATTTTGAAATTAAAAGAAGTGTACAACTTACAAATAGTGTTAATAGTATTTGTATTCTCCACAATAAAATAGAAATTTAAAAATAGATAGTATATTGTATACTTACTTTAAAGATTACTGTGCAAAGCTGGACCAATAGGCAAGCTTTAAAAATGTGCATTTTAAAATTATTTGAAAAGCTTATTTGATGTAAATAAATAATCAATCAAACAAGATTGAAATAAACAACTATTAATAATTATATTTAAATATTTATCAAACCGGCTTTCATCTTCATTAATTGATTATTTATTTATTTCTGTTTGTAAATAAATCATATTGGATATTTGACCATCATAGTGATTTATTTGATGTAGTCCACTGGACAAAACAATAAAGTAATTATATATATAAATTAATGTATTAAATACATTTACTCAATATAATTTTAATACCTATTTCAATATGTCATCTCAAGTGCCTCACTAGCTCACCTATGGAACCAGCACTGCTGTAATATAATCTTAACATTTTAGTCAGTGAAGAAAAATGTGCAAATAAATTTTACTAATAATAGCACATGTAAATGCTCAGAAATTCTGTTTCATGTGTGTAATAGCATAATAATTCTAGACAATACAGAAATAACATATATTATTGTAACAATATTAATAATAATATAATTATTCCACAGTAAGAATATTAGGTCATAAGATGTTTGAGCACTAAAATTACAGAATAAATACAATATTTTATTTAACTAATATTTTCTTAGCTGCTAGTAAATCCAATTGCTTTTAAATTTTATATCAACCGCATCTGCATTATTTAGTATAGTAATAGTGACCAGAATCTGGAGTTCAGACCCACATGTCATAACTCTACTTCATCACTTCCAGTACCAAAACTGATTTGGAATTCTGAACAATAAACTATTCAGTTATTTTTATCTTTAGTTGATTATTCTTACTACTGCACTTAACTGTGTAACAGATTTGAATTTAGAACTATACAGATTTATATTAAAATAAAACTTTCCTCTCTAAATTACGTAAATTAATATAAATTAATACATTGTACAGGCTTAAACCTGCATTTATATATGTAATATATGCGAGATTCGAACTCAAGACTTTCACATGACTCTCAATGCTATCTCATATTACTGACCCACCTGATCACACACATGTTGAAAAGATAAATAATCACCAATTTACATATTTCATGCTAAACCAGCAATCATCAGTTGACCTAGATTACTATCCTAACATATATATACAATCAGTGCTTAGCTTTATATTAAGATAGCCAATCTTCATACTTTAATAGACAGGCTTCAAACTATTCCAACTCACAATTCTTCAGCCTTCCATTTCATTGAAAATCTGATAATAAAACGTTCAAAGCCCTTGTTAGTGCCAAGGTTGTCATCCTGCCCATGCTGACATATTAGTCATTCTGACCCCTCATGTACAGGAGAATAATCCATTTATACATACATATGCGAAGGATGGGCAAGCCTTTTACACACTATTTATATAAATTAATACATTGTGCAGGCTTATACCTGCATTTTTATATGTAATATATGCGGGATTCGAACTCAGACTTTCACACGACCCACTACTCTCAGTGCTATTTCATATTGCTGACCCACTTGATCACACACATGCTGCTTATATCAATATCATTGATATAAGCAAATATAAAACAGGCATGCATATTATTGTAATATTTAACAAAATTTGATCGTATGGTTTATAATGTTAAAACTAAACATATTTCTAAATTAAAATTAATTTTAAAATTATGAAACATGAATTGTTTTTCTACAAATAGCCCTTTATAATCTTTTCAATTTGTAAATTAATCAGAGAAATATAACTTATTTACACTCTCATTTTTTTTACGTATTTGGCTTTATTAATGGCAAAACTATATCAGTTGCTTAGTTTCCGGTTATCTTGTAATGAACTTTAGCCATGTAGTAAATATGTTGTTATACACAGTAGATCTGAAATGTACTCTCATTACTAATATCGATTTTTTTTTTGAGATGGAATATTAACTAATTAATTTTGATAGCCAATTTTCTCTC
Source organism: Epiperipatus broadwayi (assembly GCA_028023455.1). Lineage (NCBI taxonomy): Eukaryota > Metazoa > Onychophora > Udeonychophora > Euonychophora > Peripatidae > Epiperipatus > Epiperipatus broadwayi. The sequence goes on from JAQFVV010000019.1 coordinate 5,958,753, forward strand.
CTTTTTCTAATTCTCTTAAATTTTAATCTTTACAAAAATTAAGATTTTACAATCAAAACGATTTTCATTTACTTTTATAAATGTTAAATAATAAACAAGATGATTTATTCAATTTATATTATCTTACTATGAATAGAAAAATATTTTATTTTTTTATAATTATTTTTATTTCATATATAAAAAGAATAATGCAAATTTATAACATTCATTGAAAAAAAATTAAGAAGCTGAAATGGAACTGCACTAGACATGTCACTCGAAGAGATGATAATAGAGGGAGTGGTTTTACAGGATTTAGAAAAATACGATATGTAAGCTGTATGGATGAAAAATGAGTGATTATTGAAGTTATAGATCAAAGAAATTGGATTAAACTCACAGAAAGAGAGACAGAGAGCATACTGCATTCGAGCTATCATGGCTGGAAATGATGATGAAGGTTATGAAAATATAACAAAAACATTTTCACATGTGTTATAAAAATATTTCTCATAGTTATAATTTTTTTTTATATTTAGATTGACTTGATATTAGCAAAATCTCTCATTTTTAGATTTCAAAATTACTGAAAGCTTTTCTTTTTGTATTGTTCATGATTGTATTCATTATATATATAGTATAAACAAAGGAATCATTACTAAACTAACATTTCACAACATGCTATTATCATTAAAGTGAAAATGATTTATTGAATTTGAAAATTGTTACCTGGTCTGACAATTGCAAACAAGTCGACTTGTAATAATTAATTATGATAAAATGTATAGAATATGCAAATAGGGTATTATTGTTGATGTCAAGCAAACTTTATTCACACACTCATTCTTTTTTATGTAAAAACTAATTTTACATTAAAAATTAATGTTTTTAAATAAAAGTAAATGCATTTTATTGCTTTAAAAATCTTAATCTTTTAATCACAACATAAACAAAGCTGACGTTTTTATTCTAATTACGACTTCTTTTTTTAATTACTGAGTTTTAAAATTATTAAACGAAAATGTGACTTTTAAACAATATATATATATTCCAATGTAAGAAATTTTTTTTATTCATATCATTAAAAAAAATCCATGGTGTAAAGCTATTTCATCTGTCTATCATTCCTACAACCTGGGCTTGAATCCTGAATAGATATAATTTGATATTTTTTTCATATTCTAAGTAGACTTAGGATTTTTTTTCAGATAACTGTCTCATGATCAACCCAGCTATCATATTTTTTATTAATCAGAGGATAAAATGAGGATGTAAAAACGTTCAAACTTTCACAACCCAGAAATTATCATGTCATTTGATTAATGCCCATTTCTTCCATATTCTATTATGTGAACTGTTGGAGAGGTTTTTTTCCTATATCTACTTATGTAAAGACTGCTTTATTTTTTATCTGTATGCATTTTTGCTTTTTAAATTTTTTTTAAAATTACATTACTGTCTCAGTTATTTTTCAATTTAATCCCTTTTTTTTTTTTTTTTTGGTTCTTTTTTTAAATATTTATAAGATCATGTGGTTTTTATGAGATTTAATATAAAGATTGAACTTATATGGTTATTGGAGTGTGCTGCAAGGCATGTGTTGTTTAATGCAATCATAAAATTTCAGACTCTGGAGCTCAAGTTATATCGATCTGGCCCTGTTTCATTACTTGTGTTGCTCATACTTTTTGTGAACTTCTGAATGATAAACCATTTGATGATTTTCATTTTTTTAGTGCAGTCAAAAGCTAAATATTTCAGAATCAATTCTTGGCTAAATAATAAAAAAATGTAAATTTAATAAATTGAATAGAATTGCTTTGTTTTGCCAGCCATTTGAGTGCTTTAATGGACAAGACATTCCAATCAATTAACAATATAGTTATTATTTATATATATTATATGAAAAATGATTCTCATTTTTAATGCAGAAAAAGACTTAATATTACACATATCTATTATTAATAATTGGATGGAAATTCTCCACTAAGTATATTGTACATTCTATTATTAGAAGATTTCATAGTAAATTTGGATAGAGAAATCCTATTAAATAATACATATATCTATTATTAACAATTGTATGGAAATTCTCCACTAAGTATATTGTACATTCTATTATTAGAAGATTTCATAGTAAATTTGGATAGAGAAATCCTATTAAATAATTTTTTTTTTGATAAATTTCAACTATGAGATAATAAAGAAATATATCAATTAAAAATTGGCATAAGAAAACTTAATTCTTATCTGTTTGATCTATCTTTAGATCAAAAGTTTAAATGTCAATAGGTAAACCTAAAAGCCTATGAATGACTAATACTTTCTATAACTATATACAGTAGAGCAGTTGTCAGCAACCTATGACCCACAAGTCACCAATTGCCCCATGTGATACTTTCAAGTGACCCATTTGAGTTCTACAAATAAAGTATAATATATAAAAATAAATTATAAAACATAAACATGAAACTAACACTTTGCAAAAATATAAATAATAAGATTAACATTTTGGTTTGATTACAAAGTTTCAGTAATGAACATAGGCTGAATATAGCGACATTGTCCATATGAATCTTATTATTACCCAAAGAGAATGTTCTTCTCTCAGTTGTAGCATTTGCTCAATAGCACAAGAATACTTGCTTAAGCAAAATAATTATTAGACAGTTACTTAAATGAAATAATTATTATTAATTATTAAAAAAAATATTACTATGGACAAACAAAGGAAAAAAAGAGACTATTTCAAGATGTGTGTTCTGAAAAGTATGGATGTATCGAAAATGGTGACAAATTGATATGTACTTTATGTATAGATATAATTACTGCCAGTGACCCTTTTTTCAAAACATAAAGATGTGAGTCAAATGCTAAGTGAGAGAAAGTCTGAATGCGTTGCTAAATGTATATTAAATTTTGGAAAACAAAATAAATTGTTAAAGAGTTTTATTACCAGCCACAATCACATTACATCTACCAGCTTTGGTGCAACTCTTAACATTGATACTAATGGAAAAGTATTTACGGATGGCAAATTTTTGAAAAACAAATTCATAAATTGTTCTGGATACTTATTTAATGACTTTGCAAATAAACAACTAATTGAGAGAACTAAAGAAATGACATTCAGAACATTTCAGTATTGCATTGAAGATATGGAAAAAAGTATTGACAAACAGATCAAAAAATGATTTGTTATCTAGTGACATAATTAGTATTGCACTCAATGATAGTACTGATGTAAATAGTATGGTAGGCTGGCAATTTTTATTAGATTTGCATCAATAAATAATTCAAATCTCAATGAAGAACTATGCATTTTTGCTTCAATGAATGACTCAAGCAAAGACACTGACATTTTCTGTCAAGTGTAAGAGTTGACCAATTTTAAAAATGGGCAAATATTGGATTTAAAAAGTAAACTGTTTCCATAACAACTGACAATGCTCTAGTCATGAGAGGAAAAAATGTTGGATTTATGAAACTAATAGAAAATGAATTTGGACACCCATTTTTATCATTCCATTGTATCATACATGAAAAAAATTTATTTGTAAAGGTGTCTATGTAACAATTTAAAGATGTAATGGAAAAGGTTGTTAAGATTGCAAACATGATAGTAGTATAATCAGCATTAACACAGAGGTTCTTCAAAACTTTTTTGGAGGAAATTGATCAAAATATGGAGATTTGCTGTTACATTCTAAAATGTGAAAATAAAGTTGAGGCAAAGTTTTTAATAGATTTATAGAGTCTTTTGATGATATATAAATATTTCTTTATGAAATTGGTGAATATGATCTCAAACTCAGTGATAAACAATAGTTTTTAAAACTTTTGTTCTTAATAGACACAATGAATCAATATAATGATTTCAATATATGACTCCAAGAAAATAACCACACAATTTTGAAAATGTACTAGGAATGGAAGAGTTTTTTTTTTAAAAAAAATAATATTACTTGAAACGGACATAAAGGGTAAAATATTTCCTTTTTTTCTCTTGTTAAAAAGTCAACATGAGAAAGAAAATATCAATGAAAGCAATCTAAATATGCTAAAAATTGGATTTTAAACATTAAAAGTGAACATGAAAGTAGATTTCAAATTTTTAAGAAACAGGGTGAAATGCTTACATTTATAATAAAGCCCGTCGAAATAGAAAATATTTTAGATTTGCGATATTTTGAATATCTTAAAATTGACAAGTTAAGTTTGGAAACGATTGATTTTAAAAGTTCAATGTTGTGATTGGATAAATTCAAGACATTGTGCACAAATTTAGAAAAAAATGGGACGATAATCATCTTCTCATAATATCAGTGTGTTGGTCATCACTTCCTACGAAGTTTTCATTTTTGAAAAAAATTGACTTTGATACTTTGTCTGCTTTCGGTTTTGCTTATAATTGTGAGCAAATATTTTCACATATGAAATTTAATTTAAGTAAGAACAGGAGCAGCTTAAGTACTGAAAATTCAGACTCCTGTATTAGTCTTAAGATGAATAAATATAAACCAGACTTGACTAAATTGACATCACAAATTCAGCATCAGAGAAGACATTGGTAATGAAGAGAATGTTTATAAATAAAGTTCATAAATTAATGAACTAAAACTTGACAATTATATTTATTTGTTTTTATAATAATTAAAATTATAATTTTGAATTTTTTATGTTTAAAGTTTAAAAGCATATTGTAATTATTTTTTTAATAAAATTTATCTTACTATTCACTAAAAGACTGTTTTAAAATGAAAATACTACTGACCCGAAATGTCTTCTTAATAGTCAGATTTTGGTTGATTTTGACCAGCAGCTAAAAAAGGTTGCCAACATCTGCAGTAGAATCTTGTTGACTTGTGAAAATATTTATGAAGTTGTGATATTTACAGTTTTATGCATATAAATTATTAATTGCTGTTCTATAATTCTCTTTTAATCTAAGATGATAAACTAAAATTGGTCTAAAGGTCGCTCATACAAATATTTCTACACAGCATGACTTTGTTTGCAGTGCCAATTTTTAATTGATCCATTGCATGATTATATTCTAGCTGAAACTTATTTTAAAATTTACATTAAGAAACTGTTAAATTAGTTTTTTACATGTGTATGTGATACTTTTGTTATTACAAATGTTGTTTATGGTTTAAATTGTCTTTATATTTATGTATACTGCAGATCACTTTCAAGTGAAGAAAGATTGCAAGAATTAAAAAAAGAACTGTCTTATATTAAATGGGACAGTTAGAAGAAAAGGTGAAGAGACAATTTATTTAAATAGTGGACATATACTCTATTATAAAGTCACAAATATTGGAAATACAAGTGGAGTAGGATTCATTACACATAAAAAGTGGAAGAACAATATTGTGGAGATTGATGGTGGATCGGACAAAGTGGCAAGATTTAGTTAAACAACTTAATAGCAGATACCAAATGCAGATAATTAAGTTTATGCCCCAACAAGTTCTCATAGTGATGAAGTAATAGAAGATTTTATGTGGATGTACAAAAGGCTTTTGATCAGAGTAAAGAATATTTTAAAATTATTATGGGAGACTTTAATGCTAGAATTGGTAAACAAATGAAAAATGAAAGTGTTGTAGGTAATTTTGGTTATGGTAATAGAAATGAGAGAGGACATAGACTTGTGGAGTTTGCGGGGAAAAAAAAAACTTTATATTATGAATTCTTTTTTTGAGAAAAATGTTAAAAGGAAATGGACATGGAAGCATCCAAATAAAGGTACAGCAGAATTGGATTAGATTTTGATTAACAGAAAATACATATTTCAAGATTGTAATGTTCTTAATAAATTTAACACAGGAAATGATCATTGATTAGTAAGATCTAAGATACATGTTAATGCAAAACTAGAGAGACAAAAATTATTAAGAAAAACAATATTTACAGTTGATATTTCTAATCTTTAGAAATATTCTAATGAATTTAAATTAGAACTTACAGATCGGTTTCAAGTATTAATAGATTTTGAATGTGATTCAGATTTGAATGAAATTAATAAGAAAATAATTGATACACTTTTAAAAACTGTAACAAAGATAGCTGGTAGAAAAAAGCAGCAATTGACCAATAAAATTTTTACTGAGACTAGAGAATTTATGAAGAAAAGAAGGAATATGAAGATATACAAAAATGATGCATTATGAGTAAATAAGCAATTATTTTATTTAGCGCCGTGTTTACAATTATATTACATTCAAATATCAGCCTTTCAAGCTAATTGAGCACATGCCTTTTGAGAGTGTTAAATAAATGAATACTTTCCTCTTCAATCCAAGAAATAGTATTTATGCAGGAATAAAAAGGATCCTCTTATTCCTACAACTCAAATTCTTTTATATGAGAAAATCTGAAGAACTGTTGAGGAGAGCGTGAGTAGAATTCTCACTTTAAATTACTATTTACGATGTTTTTTGACTGAATGACATCGGTGAAATTGCTTAGAATTTACTAAATGTCATTCTTACTGAAACTTAATTATGAGTAAATAAGCAATTATTTTATCTAGTGCTGTGTTTACAATTATATTACATTCAAATATCAGCCTTTCAAGCTAATTGAGCACGCGCCTTTTGAGAGTGTTAAATAAATTAATACTTTCCTCTTGAAAGGCTGATATTTGAATGTAATATAATTGTAAACACGGCGCTAGATAAAATAATTGCTTATTTACTCATAATTAAGTTTCAGTAAGAATGACGTTTAGTAAATTCTAAGCAATTTCACCGATGTCATTCAGTCAAAAAACATCGTAAATAGTAATTTAAAGTGAGAATTCTACTCATACTCTCCTCAACAGTTCTTCAGATTTGCTCATATAAAAGAATTTGAGCTGTAGGAATAAGAGGAGCCTTTTTATTCCTGCATAAATACTATATCTTGGATTGAAGAGGAAAGTATTCATTTATTTAACACTCTCAAAAGGCGCGTGCTCAATTAGCTTGAAAGGCTGATATTTGAATGTAAAAATGATGCATTAAAAAGGATTGAATACCCCAAATTTTGCAAAATGGTGTGGGAAAGAGTTGAAAATGATATAAGAAGTCAAGCATTGTTGGTTGAGAGGTCAGTGACAGCTGCTTTATAAGCAATTGTCCCAGGTTAGTGGGTTCATTTCCCGGCTGATGCTATGACACATGGGGGGGAAAATGATATAAGAAAGTATAGCCTTGAGCTAGCAAAGAAAACTGTAGAAGAGAATAAAAGTCTCAAAAGTGTAAAACAATATTTTGGTATTGGTATGAAATTTATATCTACAATAAGAAAAAAAGATGGAATTATTACTAAAAAGAGATATGACATCATGAAATGGGTAGAAGACTTCTATCAAGAATTATATAATAATAAAGAACAAGTACCTCCTATATCTATTATATCTTCCAAATTGCTCAGAATTTTAAATGAAGAAGTAAGACATGCAATTAAATTTATGAAGAAAGGAAAGGCTCCAGGTAATGATGGAATTATAATTGAGATAGTAAAAGAAGCAGATGAAGAAATAGAAATTTTTTTAGCAATGTTCTATACCAAATGTCTAAATGATAAAGATGTACCAGATGATTGGGAAAATGCAAAATTAATATTGATATTTAAAAAAGGTGAAAAAGAAGATATTAGAAATTACAGACCTATCACCCTTTTATCAGTTTTATACGAAATTTTTACCAAGATAATTACAACAGAAAACATTGGATTTCTACCAACCAATAGAATAAGCTGGATTTAAAAGTAGTTTTAGTATACTAGATTATATCCAGGTATTGTGAGAAGTTATAGAAAGTACAAATGAATATCAGTTGCCATTATGCTTTGGATTTAGAGATTATGAAAAGACATTTAATTCTATAAACATTTCTTCAGTGATTAAATCATTGGATCATCAAGGTATAGATATTTTGAAGAATATCTATAAAAATGCAACAGCAACAATTAGATTACATAATTATACTAGGAAAGTCAACATTGAGAAGGGTATAAGACAGGGTAACTCCATATCTCCAAAACTTTTTACAGCAGTGCTGCAAGAAGTATTTTGTGTATTAAATCGGGAAGCTAAAGGAGTGAAATAAATGGAGATTATTTAAGTCATTTAGATTTTGCAGATGACATAGTTGTTTTTGCAAATAATGCATTTGAGCCACAGGAAATGTTTCAGGAATTATCAGATGATAGTAGGAATGTAGGATTAAAGATAAATGTTAAAAAGACTAAAATAATGTTCAATGGATTTTCTCAAAATAGGAAAATAAAGATTGATTGATTATGATGAATTAGAAAAAGTTAACAGCTACAAATATCTTGTTCAGATTATTAATATAGCTGGAAACATAATGGATGAAATTAACCATAGAATTAAACTTGGTTGGAGTGCTTTTGGTAGAAATAACTTGATACTAAAAGGAAATATGCCTATGTGTTTGAAAAGGAAGGGTTTTAATAAATGTGTTTTACCAGTTCTTGATTATGGATCTGAAACTTAGATACTTAATAAAAGAGCAATACAGAGACTTCAGACCACTCAAAAAGTATGGAGAGATGCATGTTAAAAATAACAAGAAGAGATTGAAAATGCAATATATGGGTAAGAGAACGAACAGGTGTTACTGACCTTATTGAAAAAATTAAAAGACTGAAGTGGAGTTGGGCTGGACATATTGCTAGAAGAAATGATAATAAATGGCCAATTGAAATCTTAAACTGGATTCCAAGAGATTTTAAAAGACCCAGAAAGAGACCACATGTGAGATGGATGGATGAAATAAGAAAGTGTGCAGGGGTGATGTGGAGAAAAAAAGCTAAAGATCAGAGAAGATGGATTGAACTTGAAGAGACCTTCATCCTGCAGTGGATTAATAATGTTTGTTGATGATGATGACTAACTGGATTTGAAGTTATGTTCACATTAATAAAATAATAATAAAAATAAAAGTATAAAAATATAAAGTTGATAATTAAAATATATTTCAAATTTATATATGTAAGGAGAATATATTCTGAACAATAAAAAAATTTTAATGTTATATTATCTAAATTCTATTTTCAATTTTTGATATATTGAGTAGCAAATAAAAGTTTCCTTCACTAGTTTTCTTCCTTTTTTTAGGTGCCCTCTCATGCTTGTAAAAAGTTTGGTAATTAAAATATATTTACATATTCTATTTTCAACTTTTGATATATTGAATACCAAATAAAACTTTTCCTTGCTAATTTTATCTCTTCCTCTAGCTATACCCTTGCAATAGTAGCAAGTTTGATAATTAAAATATATTTATATGAAATGATTATCAACTGCAGTATTAGAAAAAATGTAATTTGTATTAAATACAATATACAGTAATTTCGAAATAAATTATTTTATAGTTTTCATATGGTAATTTGTAAAATGACTATAAAGTTTTAACAGCATGGTATTTGCAAATTAGAAATTAAATACATAATTCAAATGAAATTTCATTAAATTAAAATATATTTATACAAAAATATTTAATCTCAAATTACCAAAAACTATAATTATCTCCATTTCTCAGTTGTGTATTTTAATATGCAGGTCACAACCTTTTCTAACATCTGTAATATTTTAATCAGTGCTGCCCTATTTTTACATTCTATGAGCATCATTAGAAATTTAGGTGATTTAATCAATTATGTAAGGAAGGCATGGAAAATATTAGGTATCTGTTAATTGAATGTAAATGCTTACAAGCAGAAAGGTTACAAATAATGAAGTTGTGGAAGAATAAATATAAACAAAGTGATTATAGAGAAAGTGGGTTTTTGTTTTTTATGCTGAATTTGGAAAAAGATAAGGAGGATCTAGATATAAAGGTCATAGAGTGAACAAAGATAATGTTGTTTAAATGGAAGGGAGCAGAATAGAGAAGAATATGGGGTAATTTAGGGAAAATAGAAAAGTAAGGGACTAATGGGTTTCTCTGTGCATAGTGGCTGAGAGATTCCTGACTGATAAATGAGAATCCATCATGCATTGCATCACATTATAGCAATCTGACAACTTTTGACATTGAGAGAAGTCATGTTATGATATAGTAAATCTTTTTGCTAGGTATGTCTCACTTATATGTTAATTTTTGTACTGATTGAAAAATCGAAATAATATGAAATTCTGTTTTCTGTTAGGGAAAATGGCATGGAAAACATATATAATGTATGAAACAGCTTACAAGTAAACTGCTTTGTGGAAACACAAGTTTATAAATGTTTTAAAGGAAGTGTCAATTTTGACACATCCCAAAAAAGTAAAGGAAATGAAGTCCAATATCTAAACAATGCCTTTTTTGGATGCAAATGGTATTGTTTGTTCAGAATTTATTAATAATGATCAGTATTAACTACAAGTTCTGAAATGTTTTCATGATGTCTCAGTTTATGTCCAGGTAGGGAGTTCAAACTTTACCATGACAACACTGAGTATGATTCAATTTTTGATTAAATTTAGCATGACCCAACTTTTCCCTCAGCCTTATCTGCCCGATCTTACTTCATGCAACTTCTTTTTTTCCCTTCAAATGAAAAACTGCCTCAATTTTTTTTTTTTGGACTTGGAAGTAGTGATAAAAATGATGTTGCAGGGATTAAAAGGTATTATTTGTAAAAGTTTCCAGATTTTTTTGAAAAGTGAAAAACATGTTTAGACTAAAAGTAAATACACAATTTATTATTACAAAATTCTGATTACTTTTGGATATCCCCTTATACATGTTTACAGTAAAGAAAAAGATATTTTTATTCATTCCATCATTATAGGATTTGCATCTTTACACTTTAGCAAGATATATTGATAATTTAGCATTGCCATCCATAATTTTATTATCTATGAATATTTTATCATTAAAAATGTAAGATATACAATTGTTTATTAATCTTTCAGTTGACAATGCATTAAATATATAAATCTTATTATTGTGGAATCATATTATTTCTTTAACTAAACATTGTCTCAAGAGTACTTTTGTCTAAAATAATCAACATTGTAGGCGGGTATTTAGAATTCCAGTATATTCCTCAATTTAGAATTTTCATTTGTTCATGAAGAAGCAAAATAACCACAAGTGCTGGAATCAGTTATATAAAAAATATATTGATGACCCTTTCTACTTTAGATCACTTTTACAATGAAAATAAAACTTGATGAGCAGCTCCTCTTTTTTAAGCTACTCCTTTTTAAAATACATAATAATTTGACTTTTAAAAAAAATATATTTACACTAATAAACATTTAAAAGCATTCTTATACTATCATTCTACCCTATTTTTTTAGTAGCAAAACTCTTTTTTATGAAGGCATTTCTTATTTTTTGAATAAGCTATTTTTAAAAAAATAATTATGTTCACAGTATTTTAATTATAAATGAATACAGCATTGGAATTATAACGTTCTATCCTAAGTTCAGAGGAATGTCAAAAAAAAGACAATTTCTGTAAAAGTTTTTGTTCTATGCATAGAACTGCCAACAGAATCAAAAATATTCTTATAGTACTAAAACAATTTTTTCCTAAAAAATTTTTCTGAAGTATCAATATGTTTAGGAAAGAGTTTGTGAAGTTTGCAAGGCATCTTATATGAGTGTAAATAATTGCAAGTTATCTTTTATGAACATAAGTAATTGTCACATCAATATTAGGAAATATAAACATGTAAATGCAATGAAGTAGTGTTCTTGATCCTCAACATTTATTTTCTATGTTTTAGGTACTGGCTATAATATAAACTTCAGCAACATTAAAGATCTCTCTATTTATGACCCTTATCATCAAAGTATGACATAGAAACCATAAGAAATGTTTTAAAGGTTAGACTGAAACGATAAGATAGTGATACAATTAAACTACTTTCCAGGTTAAACAGCTTCAAAACAACTATTGATTAAAATAAGACATCACTTGGTAAAATTCACTTTTTCTTTTATTGTTACTTTGTTTATCATCAGTTTTGAGTATTGTATTAGACAAATATATTATCTTCATTATTTTGAAAAGTACCAATTATAATTTTTCTGCAACAGTATTTAAACTATCTGAACTATTCAAATGAGTATATATGTGATTTGCTAAAGACATTACTAAATAATTTTAATATTAACAATAGGCAACAATATACATTTATGAACCAAAATACTTTAGATAGATAGGTAGGTAGGTAGGTAGGTAGGTAAGTAGTAGGTAGGTAGGTAGTTAGGTAGGTAGGTAGGTAGGTGGGTGTGTGGGTGAGTGGGTGGGTAGGGAGGTAGGTAGATAGGTAGGTAGGTAGGTAGACAGACAGACAGACAGACAGATAGACATATAGATAAATGGATAGATATTACCAATAAATACATCGTTTTTCAAATATTACTTTTTATGTTTTAGAAAATAATTTAGCATGTAAATTAATTTTATAAAATATTTAAAAAATCATTAACTGTTAATCTGAGCATAAAATAATGATTTTACGGTTGTGTTAAAAGTAAAAAATAAAAAATGAAATCTTGTGGAGAAATATTACATAATATCATTTTTTAAATACTCTTGATTCAATCTACAAATATTAAATATATTCTGAGATTTATTTATACATCTATTTCCAGAAATTTTGGCAATGCTTGTTAATTGAAATAATCTTCACACTTGTTAATTACATTATTAGCAAATCTTGCACTTAAAAAGCGGCATAATAATTATATAATTTTATAAAGTTTAAAAAATAAAAAATAGCCTACTTCAGATCCATTTAAATAAATTCTAAAGCTTTAATAACTCATTTCTATTTGTAAAATAATTAAATGAAAAAGATAAGTTATTAAAATTGAGACACGAAATTATTTATAAATACTTTAATGATTCAAATAATTAAATCTGCTATTTACTTTTAATATTTTAGAAATTCAAAATTAGAATCACAAACATATTTCAAATATTTCATTACATTTAATCAAATGACTATTCAGGTACTAAAATAACAATTAGAACTTCAGCTAGAAACTTTTAAAACTCTCAAGGTCATTACACCACTGCTGAGCTAAACTAGGTATAGTAAAAATGTCCCATGTTATTACTGAGGAGTTCGTAAGATATTTGAGCACAAACTATCACTTTAATAATTTGCACAGTAAATTAATTGATACTTAGTACTTGTTTACTGAGTTTCAATCAGTTTTTTTTTAAATTACTTGCAAAATATTGCATATGACAAACTTATAATATTTATTAATATTTTAGGACAAAAAAATTTAAAACCATTAAGGTATAAAAAATTATAATATCTAATGTGGTGGCACAAACATATTTTAATGACTATGTTATAAAAAATAATAATTTGCCTAATTATTCATTACTGGTTTAATAATTTGAGTTTGCAGTCATACATCATTACATGTATGCCTACATTTTAATAGTATTATAAATCCCATTGTGGTTTAGATCAGCAGCAGAATAATAGATTTAAGAGTTAAATCTTCATGAGAAAAAAAGGAAGTCAGTTCAGACACTTAAATGAAATTATTATGGTCCCATTTGAGTGCTCAAATACTCCATACAAATATTTATTAAAATAAATGCATATGAGGACTTTTTGGAATAAGAGAATGTTGTCTAAAAAAGAAAAAAGATAAACAAAATAATAAAAAAGTAATTCACATTAATTTTAATAATAATAATTCTAACAGATGTAATTTATTTCACTGTAGCAATGAAATCAACAAATATTTGATTACTATTAATTTCAAAACAAAAAAAAAATTCTTTTTACTGCTTTTGAGGTAGGAGTGAGTTATTTTTTCAATTTATCATTGTGATATGAACTAAAGAACATCTCACTTGCGAAACAACATTAAAACTTATACATTTATTTTTGGGTTTTAAAAATGAAAAACATACATTTCATAAAATTATATAGCCAGAAATGTTCGTTTTGTAAAATTTAAGCAGCTGGTAAGTTTCACATAATTTATTATACTATAACAATGTAATTAACAATTAATTTAGTATTACTAATTTCAACAGAAAAAATTAAACTTGTGTAATATTTTTAAGGTATTGTTTTATCTTTTAATATTTTTAACAAATTTTTTTTTCACTTTTATTTAATATATTTCTTGTCATAAATTTATTACTTTTTGAAGTATACTCATTTAATACATTTTTTATCTTAAATTAGTTTTAGTGCAAAATTTAAAACAAAACCTATTAATTTTGCTTATGGCCTCATATATACATTTTATTATTTATGAATTGTTTTCACTTAACACACTTATTGCTGAAAATTACTTTCTATAGATGACCCTTCGTATTGTGCTCCTTGCTAAAATATAAATTATTTTCAAATAAGATCTACATTCAATAATAAATAATTACCTTACTGTTTATGGATTACTTTCCTTATTGCTTTTATTTACCATATTTATTACCATCAATTAATTTATTATGAAATACTTTTGTATTGTTTTGCTTGCTAAAAGGCTGTTTAGTAAATTAGTAATAAATGTGTACATTTATTTCTTATGGATGATTTTTTTATTTGATTCTCATAAATGACCCTATTCACTAGTTAGATCATTCACAATCAAGTAGAACCCACACACTATAATGGCACTTACTTCTCTATATGATTTAGCACAGTAATAGAGTGTTGAATATGAGAGCTAAAGGCTTTTGGATCTATGTTCCCTCATTGATAATCTTTTTTTGTGTGTGTAAATATTTACTTAATTTTTCTTCATTAAGATTTTTTTTTTGTAAGCCGACTTATTTTTTATTATTTTCTTTTTTAATCATTTTATTCAAATTAAATTTCCAAAAAGAATCTTAAATAATTATCATTTCCTATTAATATCATTTACTTCTGCATTTGTAAAATTAATTCTGGACAAAAAATAGATTAGCAATTGAATCTCAGTTGAAAGCTGCTGACTTCATTGAATATTTTTACAATGTGAATCAGTTATAAAATAATTTTCAAACATAAGTTAAAAATTTACTTGCATTATTTAAAATTTATATTTCACCTTGTTTTTTAATTATGAATATTATATGTAATATATGAGCACAGACTTTCAGATGACCCATCACTCTCAACTCTATCTAATAACACTGATACACTCAAGCACATATATGCTGAAAAGATAAATAATCACCAATATATGTATTTCATGCTAAACCAGCAATCATCCCACACATATATACTATAAGTGCTCAGATATATATTAAGATAGACAATCTTCATACTTTAATGGACAGGCTCCAATCTACTACACACTCCAACTCTTCAACCGTCCATCCAATTGAAAATCTGATGATGGAATGCTCGAAAGCCACCCTGAGGCTGAGATTCTTGTCACACCCATGTTGACATAAGGTTGATGAGTTGGAGTGTGTATTAGATTGGAGCCTGTCCATTAAAGTATGAAGATTGTCTATCTTAATATATATTTGAGCAGTTATAGTATATATGTGTGGGAGATGATAATCTGGACCAACTGATGATTGCTGGTTTAGCATGAAATACATATATTGGTGATTATTTATCTTTTCAGCATATATGTGCTTGAGTGTATCAGTGTTATTAGATAGAGTGGAGAGTGATGGTCATCTGAAAGTCTGTGCTCATAAACCCTATATATTACATATATAGACACAGGTATAGAATAAGCTTGTGTTTCAGTTATTACATTGTAAGAGATGTCTGCCCATCCTTGCATATGTATTAAATGGATTATGTCCTGTACATGTGGGGTTCAGATTGACCTTAGGTCAACATGGGTGTGACAAGAATCTCGGCCTCACGGTGGCCTTCGAGCATTCCATCATCAGATTTTCAATTGGATGGACAGTTGAAGAGTTGGAATGGATAGTAGATTGGAGCCTGTCCATTAAAGTATGAAGATTGTCTATCTTAATATATATCTGAGCACTTATAGTATATATGTGTGGGATATGATAATCTGGACCAACTGATGATTGCTGGTTTAACATGAAATACGTTTATTGGTGATTATTTATCTTTTCAGCATATATGTGCTTGAGTGTATCAGTGTTATTAGATAGAGTGGAGAGTGATGGGTCATCTGAAAGTCTGTGCTTATATACCCTATATATTACATATATAGACACAGATATAGAATAAGCCTGTGTTTCAGTTATGAATATTATATGTATATGCAGCATTAGCAGATCATTGTATCTATAATATTTACTTGGAATAATCTTGTAAATTTAATATCAAAAAAAAATTATGTGATTATCTATTTTTATTAAAATGTAAAAAAATAAGTTACTATTGGTATCTAAAGATTAAAAGAAGAACTGAAATCCATAAACTCTTTAAAAGCATCCAATAGTTAAATACTAATGCGGTGAGTATTGTTTTTTTAACTTTACTTAATGGAAAGATTTGTAAGGAGCTTTTTCATATTTAATGTTTTTATTTTTTTTCATATCCTAAAAGAGTTTATAAATAATATTAGTATGTTAGTTTCATATTAATTTATCAATATTAAGACTATGATTAGTTAGTCATAACTTTACTTAACAGAGATGAATTCCAGAATCTTTAGCTCTTAAGTTAGCCATTCTACTTCCACATTAAATTGAACAAGGCTTTGAATTTATTTACACACAGATGTCTAGTATAATTTTAAGCATTAATTTTTGAGAGGTAGCTGTTAAATTTCTATAAAATATGACACCACAGTCTATAAATTTTGATAATATAAAATGATCTTTAAATAAATTAAATAGAGAATATGATTCTTAAATAAATTATGACTTTAATTATTTATTTATTAAATCAAATAGAGTTTTATTTACAATTTCAAAGACTAGAGATACAATATCATTTGAAATCCTTAAAATTGTTAATCCATTTTTTTTAGAAATAAAAACTTTCTTTAGAAATAAAAAACATAAAATGATTTCCCTATTTTAACTTATAGAAATGAAATAAATAAGATTCCTCCTAGTACATAAGAAGTTTTCACTCATTTATACAATAAAAAATGATAACTTTTAACTTTTAGATCTTAAAAAGTCAAAGTTCCTAGCTTCTGTTTTATGTTTTTATACCCTGTTCATTTTTAAGACATTTTTTTTTTTTTACAATATTTTATTTTAAACTTTATTAGTTTTTTTACATCTTATTTACTCAAGTTTAACTTTGTTTTTGTTTTTTTAAATTCTCATTATTTTTATAATACTTTCTAGATTTGTCTTGTATACTTGGAAAAATTTTCTTGTTCAAAAAATATTGCTCTTTTAACTCTCATTTTCCTTACCAATAAGTATTACTGGTAAGATTTATACTTTTTGATAACATTTTCTATATTTTATTTTGTAAGAAAGTAAAACGAATATCTTGTTGCATAGCAAAAACTCCTCTAACAGCATAAGCATAGTAGAATGTATTAATTATCAGATTACCTATAATAATGGTAAGGTTTAAGAAGTGTTCATACTTATTTTAACCTGAATATTATTTAACAATTATAAAAAAGCTATATGAAAGAAAACTCCTAAATCTGATTGCAATTACAAAAAATTATTTTGATTGACTAGGATTTGAACTCAAGTTCAAGAAATAAAAGATGTATGTTTTATGACTGCAACACAATGCATTTTCTAATTTAAAAAAATATATAAATATATACATAAATTATATGCAAATTTTTATCCTCATATGTATTTGAAGCGATTATCTAGTTCTTAAAAAATGTAAATTGAGCTCCTAGATATGTTACCTAATCTATAAGAGCAGAAATTTGATTGGCTTTTAAAACATTATCAAACATTAATAAAATTCAGGAAATATTGGACAGCAATTGTTTTGTAAAACTATGATTCGGTTGTGTTTGCGGAGTTTGGAGAAAATAATAAGAATGTCAATGATTCCTATATTAATATAGTAGGAGTACTGATACAAGTCTACTGAGATATACCCATACAATCATTTGCTGTTTAAGAGTGTCCAACATTATAACTAATTAAAATGATTTGTAAAGCCACAGGAAATATGGAATATTAGTCCTTTGCTCCTTGAATCAATATTTTGACTATGTTAATTGTTTTAATTGAAATATATTTTGAAACTGATGATTACTGTATAAAAACAATGTTTATATCATATGGTTAGTCCTTGTTCTTTTCAATATTTAAACAGTCTTCAGTTATAATACTTTCATAATAATGATTGGATTAAAAAATGTCATTATGTAGCTACCAGAATTAAGACTATTCCATTATCATGTTTGAGGTGATAGTTATCATTTGGTGATTTCCAGGTATAAACTTTTCCATGAGTGGAAAATATCAAAATAATTACTAGTTGGATCATATGACACATTTGCAATTTTCTATTGTTTAAATCATTTGCTTGTTATACCACTTCACTCATTTCATAACAATAAGCCAAGAAAATCTTAATTTGCTTTGTTTGATAGTAGTCATCTTTCTATAATCAATATAAAACATATGTTTCATATTAACTTTATGTTGATCTGGAAAAAAAATATCAATCAACATATCTTTTAGACTTTTGTGGTTTGGTTATAAAAATAATCCTACACTTTCCTAATTATTGTGAAGGCACATCACATTACAATTTTATTTTTCTAATCAGTCCATCTGCACTTTTCTAATTAAATATAAATTAATAAAAATATTGACTTTTTAAAAGTTAGTAATAGAGCAGTTATTGTCATTCAACTTTAGAGATATCTATTGTAAGCTTAAGGGATCTATAAAAGCTAGATGATGTAGTATTACAATATCTTCTCTAGATGAGGTTCTGACTTTCGCCTTTGTCAATGAGGACTAAAATTCAAAACTGGCAGCAATAATCAAATGCATGTAGGAACCAAGTTTTATTCTTTTATGTTATCCAAGTTTATTGCCTGAAATTTTAAAAAAACCTAAGACTATGAATGTAAATCAATTTTATTGCCTAATTATATAAAATCTAAAACCACATTAATATGTGTCCAAGACCTCAGATTTTTGGCCAACTGTAGTTTCTATTCTTTGATTAGAAAGATTAATATCAATGACAACATCACTTGTCTTTTTCAATTAGTTACTCAGATGTTTACAATTAAGTGATATTACTGTTGAAGCTAACAATAGCTTAATATTTATTTACTGACTAGTATTGAATAGTTAACCAGGGCAATCTATAATTATTTATTGTATTTTATCGTTATGAATAACAGTTTATTGCTTCCGATATATTTCAGAATTTCAAAAGATTGGCTCCACATTGTAAGTTCTGTGCAGATTTCAAATATACCCCTCCATGTAAGTACTTGAAGTCAAATTTATATCTTGATAATTGAAGATATATTTATAAAAATAAAACAAGCAGACAATAAAAAAAAATGAAAAAAATATTTAAATTTTAATGCATTTTTAAATGTTGATTTTATCTTTCAAATATGTGACTAGGTGAAATCAGGAAAAAACATCCATTCATAATGTGATCTAGCTTGGTCCAGCTGGGATTTATAATTCCGCTTGCTAAGATACCATTCAACAAAAATGCAGATGGGAAAATCTGCAGACGCTTTTTTCTTTTTTAAGAAATTATTTCCACACTTCTAATTTTTATCAAACTACTTGTTATTGTAAATGAAAAAAATTATCACACATTAAAAAAAAAAAACTAAAAATGAAACAATAATTGTGTAACACAATGCCCATCTTGATTTTCAGAGTGCGAGATAAAATATTTACGATAATTGATGAGATTTCATTAAGACATATTTTCCGATGAAATATTTATTTTAAAACCTCATGCCTCATTTGAAAAGATAAAATATTGATTATGCACTCCTCGTCTTTCTCTGTTTGATCTATTAAAATATTTACTTTCAAAAATACAAATTATCCACATTAGTAGACGTAGGACTGACTGAGAACTGATCAGATGACATTTGGGCACTTAAAACATTAATGAAGTAAGTGGAGCTTATACGGGTGGTTCATCGTAGGCAATTATCATGATTATTAGAGGTTATTATACATATATATATATATATAGTCTCAGAGTGTAAAAGGCGAAAGATTTATGCGGAATGAACGGGAGCCAGAGCTTATTCTTAGAATGTAGTGGTTAGTATGTGCATGACTGGGTTTGAATCCATGTTATTAAAACTTGAAAAACTTTTACATATGTTTATGATTTTTTGGGGCCTAGTACCTATATTCCACATGACTAACCATCTCATATTGATTCGCAAATGGCTAGTTAATTAATCTTAGCTGGAAGGTAAAATAGGAATGGGAAAATGCTCACACCCCTCTCCACTCAGCAATTTAAATTTAGATTATTAGTACAGAGTTTTTTTATGAAAGTTTGTTTGAAAACTATAGGAATAAATAAAATATCATTTAGCACATTTTAAGCTAAATTCTTTTATCTCTATAGATAAGAAATATTTACTCTATGATCTATGTTCCAGTCTCATTTTTATAGATTAGGAGTACTTACCATGTATTCTATACACTATTTTTATTCCTAAAGATCAGTATTACTCTCTTTGTAGTTTATCTATGAAATTGTCAGTGCACACTTTATTACTATGCATTGATCTTCTTCCTATATAGCAGTATTTATTTTGTGATTGATCTCTTTAATTCAGCTTTCCTTACCATGACTTATGATCTGCATCAGATCTTTACTAGAATTACTTGTTCATTTTCATAATGAATGCTTTGGTAAAGTACTAATTTTGGCTCATCCTAGCTTGTATTCTATTGTAATTATTCAACATCTTTTCCGGTAAACATATTTTGACAATGCAAAATGAAATATGCTGGCCAGTTCTTTAGAAATGGAAGGAGTGTATACAACTGCTATAAGTATATGAGATGCATGTTCATTTTTGACTTGTTTTTTAGAATTGATTTCTTATATCATCTTTTATAAAGAATAAAGCTTAGTAAAGAATTCGTAATACAGATTGACTATAAAACATCAAATTTGATAACTGTATTTTAATCAATAACATTTTGAAACATACGTTAGTATGTCAACAATTTTTTTTTTACAAATTGTGTAGTAAACTACTGTCAATAAAATTAAATGTTGATATTTAGGGTGATGAGTTTTACAGTGAATTTATTAGATACATATATTTCTAAATTTTAACAATATGTCCATTATTGATTTACTGCATATTGAAGATGACTTCATCTTGCAATGCCTTCCAAGTTTAATCAAGTTTTTGTAATCCACAGCCTTTTTTCTTTAATTTATTTTACATATGGTCTTTCTCTACATCTTTTGCATTTTCTTAGAATTCATTTGACAGACAATTGATCATCTCTTTTAAAAATATGTTCAGTCCATTTTTTTTAATTATTTCTAGTGATGTCAATGATGTTTTCTCTCTACATATTACTCACAAAATATATCTTTCCATAGTTTATTGTGAGAATTTATTTTTCTCTTTTATATTAAGAATGTAAATTTCTGACTTATATGTAAGTTCCATTAAATGCATCTATTAAAAACCTTTCTTTTCAAATAGATAGGCATATTTTTAAATATTAATTAAGTTCTAAGCAATAAAATATATATTTGTTACATATTCCTTTATATGTTAGCATGTTGCTCCCTTTAGAATTTTCTCAAAAAAAATAAAATAAAAGATAATGGTTTTATATTTTATAAATTCCATAATAGCATAGTGACTGTGAAACAAGAATTAAAATAGTTCTGAGGTCACTAGAAAAAGAAACCTTGTGATTTAAAAACTAAAATTACATTGGTTAATATATATATATATATAAATGTGTAACAAATAATATAATCAAGTAGAACTAAAGTTAACCTTATAAATTTATTATTCTAATATTATATATCATTATAGTTTTTATCTGTTATTGTTTCACTGTAGGATAAAGGTGTCTCCAAACATAATTCAGCTTCTCCAATCCATAGCTTATCTTGTTCAACACCACACCAAACAAGTTGTTTATTTTATTCATTCATATCATATGTGGTTTCTTTCTAGTCTTTTGCAATTGTTTGGAATCCAATTTAACACTTCAACTGATTATCTATTATCATCTACTTCTAGCAATATATTCATCTCAACTCCATTTCAGTCTCTTAATTCTTTCAATGATACCTATTTATTCTCTCACCTATATATTTCACTTTTAATCTATTCTTATTACTTTAATATAAACCTTTCCCTATTTTATTGAGTGATCTTAAATTTTTGTATTGCTATTTTGTTAAGTGTCCAAATACCAGACCCATAAGTAAGGGCAAGAAAAACACCTGTATTACAAATGTTTCTTTTGAAGCATCTTTAAATACTAAGTATTTTATCCAAGTTTAATTCTATGATTAGTTTCATTCATTATGTCTCGCACCAATAATCTGACAGAAGTATTTGTAGTTGTTAACTTCTAATTCAAAATAACAATCTTTTTGCTTCTGCTTTTGTTAAAATCCATTGAACATTACTTTAAACTTTTTATTATTTATCTTTAATACTATTTTTATTACTGAAGCTCTAAAACATTATTTGCCAAAACAACTGCATCATCTATAAAATCTACATTTTCAAATAATTTTCAGACATTTTTACTATTTTAATCCATAAAGTACTTTTTGTAAATTTGCTATAAAAAGTTTTATAAATATAATTAATCAAATTAATTCATAATCATTATGATCTGCACTCCATGTACTTCCTTGAATAGCTTCAAATCATCAAATAATCTAAATGATTATTACTCAGATATTATTATTAGAAATTATAGGTTGATTTCTATTTAAATACTATAATTATGCACTAGTTATAAAGAAATGAAGGCTGTGAATCAATTTTATTGGCTACTTATTTTTTTCAGCATAATTATAGATCATTATACAAATATATATTTATATATATATATATAGAGAGAGAGAGAGAGAGCAAAATATCTTCTATCAACTTAAAAATAACATTAAGATTGCATAGAAATTCATATCTAACTGTCAATTAAAAAAAAAATAGTTCCAATTTTCTGCAATCCATGAAGTTGTATGGAAGACAAGTTTAGACAATGATAATTATGTGGTTTTTCAATCAATAAATTTACATAACATTTCATACTGTAAATTTTTAATATTATATATGTATGAATAAAAAATGATGAAGCATAGCTTGGTATTTATCCGTTACAAGTTGAATTTAAACATGAAAATAATTTAATCATATTATTAAACTAATTCTATAGTGGCACAATATCAGTATAGTAATTAAAAATATTTTTCTTATTTGTATTAAATTAAATTTTATTTTTATTTTTTAATCATTTCTTTTTGCACATATTATGGGTATATTATTATCTGAATCAAACACATAGCCATAGACTTATTTTGGGTTTCAAGCAACTCTGTTTAAAATTGATCCATTATAGTCTGTAAATAAAGCAGTAAATGTTTGACTAGTCTATATTCATATTAATCATTGCTTCCTCTTAGTAAATCAAAGAGCAATTTTTATTAGGATATTTAAAAACTATTTCCCTTTTTTTATTTATAGTAAAATGAAATACAGAGATGATAAACAATATCAAATCATGATTTGTAAAGATGAAATATCATTGGTTTTTAAAAGTATCTAACAATATTTTAAAAAATCATTTTTTATATAATTAATTACATGGTACCATTTGATTACCTTCTGCCTTATCTATACCAATTTTGTGGGGTGTCAGCTTAAACTTAATCTAATTACTGATTAAGGATCACTTTTTTTTTGCTCTCCCCTCCATCCATAAAATTTCATATTGAAAAAAAATGTTATCTATATATGTTTTTTTACAGAAATATACATATAGAAAAATAGCAAAGGAAGAGTCAGTAGTTATGATTATAGATTCTCCACTTGAAAATTTATTGGTTTAATGGTAATTTAGTATGAATTTTATAATTTTGTTGTCAAGTATTTAGCTCATCTACCTGCAAAGCACTTGATATAAAATTTAAAATTCTATCTAGATATATCTTAAAAAAATTTCAAGTCCCATGTGAGCTTAGAATTATTTTTTGTAAGTAGTAGGACCATCTAATATTAGTTGTTAAATGGGTATCTAGCTATTATTATCTGGAATCTAAAGGTCTCAGATTAATCTGCATTAATTATATGAATGTTATTAGTGTCCTGTAAAAACAAACAATACCATTTATAATTGATTTTTCCTGCTTTATTTTGAATATAACTATTGCCTTTTGACAAGAATACTCAGTTTCAAAAATTCCTTCAAGTTTACATTTAATGTTTTCAATAATTTTTATGTGTATGAGACAAAATTATGTTTGATTTTTCTGATTTTATTTTGAATATAATAATTGTATTTTGATAAAGATGATGAAAATACATTAAAAGTTATGTTCAATGTTTTTTCTAAGAATGAAATAATGATAATATTATTTGTATCATCAAATAATTTATTATTACTTTTAAGTGTAAAATGTTTTGGAGGAGTGTGATTTTTAAAGACAAATTTGCCAAGCAGTTTTATTAAATAGTTCTATAAAACAAGTCAAACAATATATATAAATGAAATGTTAAACGGTTACATCCGTCTATAATTTGTTGTATAAAAATAGATTTACTAATATTTCGTTTTAATATATAAATTGCAGTATAACTAATATATATTTTATTTTTCATGAGTGATTTTTGACCGTTAATCTTTTCTCTCAATTTCTATAAATAAAAAAACAACTAAGTAGTTATAAAATAAGATTTTTTGATTATTTTAAAAGTCTTACACAGTTTAACACTTGGCAGATTCTGCCTATTGAACTTTAATTTGCTTATTGTTTTTATCATACAATATTATGTATTTATTTATTTCTGGTTTAATAAAGTTTGTTTTGATATATATAAAAAAAGTCTTACACAGTTTATAAACTGTGGACTTTTTTTCAAAATTATGTTTACATTTCTACACTCGGGCTTTGTTATATTTTGGTTTGTTTTAAAGACTTTATAGATATAATAAACACTTCCATATTTCACCATTCTTTTTAAATTCATATAAATAAAGATATAATAAAAGACAAATATGAAGTATGGAAGTGTTTATTATATCTATAAAGATATTACATACGGGACAGAGAAAGGTGAATAACTCCGTGTGTGTAAATTTAAAAAATCTGATATATTAATCTTTAACTGAGGTTTAAAGTTTATATCTGTGCTAGAGATAATCTCTAGAGATAATCTCTAGTTTCGAAAATGATTAGTAATAATCATTAATGTATTTATCTGAAATGGATGGCGTCAAAGTTGTGAGTGGAGAAAGTTTGACAATGGTAAATAAAAATGTAACAATTTTAAAGGCTTGTTCAGTAAATAATTAACAAAAGAAAACTTGCTCTAATACTTTCTTTTGTTGATTTTTAATTTGGTCCAAGGTGACATTTTTATTTATCATCTTAATCAATTATGTTGCAATAGAATAAATTAATAGACATTAGGTGGGAGTATAAATAAAGATCCTAAAAAGTTTTCTAAAACAATTAATCATCAGACAGTGTTATCAATCAAAAAAGCCAATTTGTCACCACTGCTAAAGATAGGCATTGACCTTAATAACTCATGTAATATTTACTTTATTTGTCAATTTATAATAAATCTGAACCTCAAATAATGTAAAAATTTTATAGTAATCATTAGATGATAAATAATGATAACCTATTACTAATGATAATGTTGTCATTCACTCTCAATTAGAGACATATTTGCTATTCAGCTGATTATTTAGTCATATAGTACCTCTATAAGTGGCATTTACAACAATAATACTACAACTAATTGTAATTTTTGGTGTATAAGCCACTAATTCCTTAATAGGCAACAAAATATAATTTTTTTAAAATTTATTTCATTTCTAGACAAAAAATATCTATCAAAAAAGAAAAAATTATTATATTCTGATATATAATAATGGTTTATCAATAAAATTAAAGTTGAAACCTTATAATCAGAAAACATCATTAAAACTATTGCAATATTTGAGGATAAATAAGAATCAGCAGGGAATAATATTACTTTTGCTATAGGAAATCATATATATATATATTGTATGGAATTATGTGCTAACTTTAATTTGTCATATTATCTTTTTTTTTTAATTTTCTTATTTTCTATTTATTTATTAACTTTATTTAATAATTGTTTAAAAAAATAAGAATTTCTGAATTTTTTTGTGTTGATCATTTTATTTTTTCAGTCTGTGAAATTGATGTGTGTGTGATTGATTTCATCCTAGAATTGTACTTTAAGGAATTATAAATCACAATGTAAAATAAATTAAGTTTCTATATATGTTTGTGTGCTTTCTCTTGTTTACAATCATAGTGTCAAGTATCCTTGTAATCCTACAGTTTTGAGAATAACTGTGTTTGTAGTGTATAAATTTAAAATCATTTTTCAAGTCCGCTCACTTCCTTTTATTTATAGTTTAAAATTAGTTTATTGATGGTTATTACACTCAAAATAACAGGTAGCTAAGACCATTGATGATGAACAGCATGATGTAATATAAGTATTTTAATGTTTATTATGATAGATATTTTAGTACTCAGTACTCATATAGGTGTATGTAGATAAAATTTTAATTGTTTTTTTTTTTACGATATGACTTAAGTTTGGCATTGACTCGCTGATAATTAGCCTTGGATTTTTATTCAAATATCTTTTTTTAGATCCAGTCACAAAGATTATCTGTTGAATATTGATAAATAATACTGCTGATGCTATGTTTGTAACATATACTGTATATTATTTTTTTCCAATGCTGACTCTCTGCCCATGTTCAGTGTTTTAATGAAGCGATTTCATATCTTCCCAGTGAATCCTATGGTCACCTTTATGTCTATAGCATTATAATATCTAAGCTTTAATTTTATGAATATCTGAAAAATAAATGGAGAAGAAATATCAAGATCTAGCTATTTTTATTTTAACACAATTATAATGATATTAAAATCTGTAGTAAAAGTGTTTGGATGCATGATGTGTTTATTTATTTAATATTAATGTTAATTCGTATAACTGTAATTTTCGATCTACATCTATGCATGATTAATCTAATTATTATCTAAATAGTTACAATTTTGTGGGATAATTAGTCATGCGTGAATGTTTCTTCATGTATTTATAATTTATTTTGCATTTAAGATTTTTTATTATTATTAAATAATCGTTTTTCAGTTTAAATTTAGTTTTTACATTTACTGAAATCTGAAAAAAATAAAAATGCATTTATTGTTTAATAAATAATTTGATGAAACTGTTTTAATAAATTTTAAAGAGATTTGTCATCCAATTTTTATATAACCTGAAGTCATAACTGCCATGGAATAGTCAGAAAAATCAAATTTATGTAAAATACATACTTTATGTATATATATAGTATAAATTTAATAGAATACTGAATAAGAGATTGTTAAATGTTTTTAATTTGCTAAAGTATACTTAAAAGTCTTATATACAAAATCTGTAAAGCGATCTTTAAATATAGATACATGAGTTTCATGTTTGGAATCTCTAGAAGATTTTTATTTATTTTATAAAGCAAAGATCAGAACTTGATATACTCAGAGAACTTTCAGATTGAATTTTTATTTAACAAAAAAAAAAAAACTGCAATTAATTCTTTTCTATATTTTTTAGTCTTTCATTTTTATTAAAAAATTTATTTAAATTAATACATTCTTGAGTGAATTTTGATGTAATGGAGGATTTAAATATGCTTTGATAAAAACTATTCTAACTGTCTAAGTTTAACACTTATTTTGAAATCAAACAATCCATAATATTTTACTCATATGTGCCTTTGTAGTTTTATTAAACATTTTCCAAATTAATATCCAATTACTAATCATCTCACTCCCCCTATGTATACATTTAGATAAATAAATGACTAGTTGGGTGGAAAAACATAAATAAACAAATAAATAGATGAATGATAGATAATAATTTGACAAATAAGCAGAGGGGCAAATGACTGAGTAAATATCTGCTTTGTTTGTAACTTAATTGTAAAATAAACATACATAATTATTGTAAAATAAAATATTAAGAGTTAGTAATTCAAAATATGTTAAAAAAATTATTCGATTTTATATACAGCACCCCGTATCCACAATTCACATAATCAATTTTACTTAACCAAGCGATTCAAAAAATAATAAATATAAAAATTACAAATTAATAGAAAAATATATTTTAATTATTTACATATGAATTTCATTTCTTTATAATACATACACAATACGTGTCTCTCTCTATATATATATAATTTCCAAATAATTTTAACAGTAAAAATAATAAAATGTATATCTTTATTAGTCAGTAGCGCTTTCGATTACATAGTAATCCTATCATCTGTAAAGTAATACGGAAGTTTAATATGTGAATTTGCTTGTCTATTTATTACATTATATTTGAATCTATTTATCAATATTGCTTTCTTAATTTTTCTCTTTTTACGATTTCTTTCTTCCAATAATATTTTTGTAGTATTTACATTAAAAGTAAATTTAAAATTACAAGATTTTTCAAAATCGAAGATTACACATTTTTAACACATATCTTAGCTAATTTAGTCCCGTGCTTCTTCGTATTTCTTGCCTTTTTTTTAATCAAGAAATTTTATTGTGAGCTCAAAGAATTACATTATTGCAATAACAGAGTTGTGTTTACATTAAATTGACATTCAATATACTTAACACCTTTGCTAACTATAGGTAAGAAATTATCCTTTACCTATGCTGTTTTATTCAGATTTTGTTTGCTTCACAGGTAGAGCTTCTGAAAAAAATAGCATTAGGTGATACTGATACTTCTTTTTAAATACACATATGTGTATACAAAGTTCTATAGGTCTGTGTTTGTATTAAAATGCATATTATTACAGCGTGCACAATTATCTGAGAATTTTTAAGTTAATGTAAATAAAAAGTTATTTTTAATTTATCTAAATATTAAAGTTGTGATCATTTTTAGAAAGACCTTTTTATTTAACTCTATTTAAATTGAGAGTAAAGAGATAAAGTCAGATGCATTATAATATTTTCAATATTTTGAATTAATCTACTATAATATATTTAATAGCTGAAATACAGGCTTATTATATACCTGTATCAATATACGTAATATTTAGGGTATATAAGCACAGACTTTTACACCACCCACCACTCACCACTCTATTTCATATCACTGATGCACTTGAACACATATATGTCAAAAAGATAAATAATCACCAATATCCGTATTTCATGCTAAACCAGCAATCATCAGTTGGTCCAGATTATCATCTCCATACCTTTATGCAATAAATGCTCAGATATATATTAAGATAGCCAATCTTCATACTTTAATGGACAGGCTTCAATCCATTCCACACTCCAACTCTTCAACCATCCATCTAATTAAAAATCTGATGATGGAATGCTCAAAGACCACTCTGAGGGTCAGATTGACTTTAGGCTGACAAGGGTGGCCTTTGAGCGTTCCATCATCAGATTTTCAATTGGATAGGTGGTTGAAGAATTGGAGTGTGGAGTGGATTCAAACCTGTCCATTAAAGTTTGGAGAGTGGCTATCTTAATATATATCTGAGCATTCATTGCATGTATGTGTGGAGATGATAATCCGGACCAACTGATGATTTCTAGTTTAGCATGAAATACGATATTGGTGATTATCTTTTCGACATATATGTTTTTAAGTATATCAGTGATATGAAATAGAGTGGTGAGTGGTGGGTGGTGTGAAAGTCTTTGCTCACATACCCTATATATTATAATTTATTTATCCATTTTAAAGTATAAAATTATTTATTACATATAAGATATCATTTTTTAATATTATATTTATTAATATAAAAAATTCTTTTTGAAAATGTATAAATTTATAAAGTGATGATAAAAATAAATTATAAGTTTTGAAAAAAAAAATTTTTAATAATTGATTAACAATTTAAGTTAGACATCAAGATAAAAATTAAAACAAACCGTTTCAAACTTCTGATTTTTTTAAAATTCTAATTTTTTAAATGATAATAGCTATACCTGCAGCTTTGCACATATTTACCAAATAAAAGAATACAATGCAATATGTAGCTGTTCTTGCAGCTTATATGTTTACTTATTATTTACATGAAATAATAATACATGGAATACCTTTCAGCAGCAGAATTATAAAAAATATAACTTTTTATATCAGTTATAGGATTTTTTGTTCAAATATATTTTTCATGTGATAAACTAATTTTTAAAAATTGCTACGAAATTTTAACATCATGGTATTTTGTTCACATTTGCAAATGAGAAATTAATTATACATGTTACAAATGAAATTAATTAATTGAAAATATGTTTTCAAATCAAATTTTACTTCATTTTAACAAAAACTATATATTTTTTTTATTTCTGTATTACATATTCCAATATGCAGATCACAACATACTTTGAAATTTTTCCATCTTTTAATCAGTGCGGCCCTATTTTTGCATTTTAACAAAATCATTCAAAAATGATTACAATGTTGATGCACTTTTATATTCCAAATTACTGAAGTTTTTAAAATCATTAAGTATCATAATGCAAAAATTCATAGCCTATGAAATTCTCCAAAAAAAAAGAAAGAAAGAAAATCATGTAAAATTGGTGCAATATTTGTTGAGTTATTAAGTAACAAATAAACAAACAAACTTTCACATGTATATAGTAATAAGAAAGAATAAGGATCATTATATACAAATTTGTAATAAAACAAAAGACAGATGTGTTCTGTGAAATTTATATAATCTAACAGTTGCTAATCACATAGTAAGTAGTTAAGGTTTTAAGTATACATCTACACATTTTTGAAATGATATGACAGCTGAAGTTGTTTTTTATTATTATTATTATTATTATTATTATTATTATTATTATTATTATTATTATTATTATTATTATTATTATTATTATTATTATTATTATTATTATTATTATTATTATTATTATTATTATTATTATTATTATTATTATTATTATTATTATTATTATTATTATTATTATTATTATTATTATTATTATTATTATTATTATTATTATTATTATTATTATTATTATTATTATTATTATTATTATTATTATTATTATTATTATTATTATTATATTTTATCTAGTTGACATCTGTTTTACAATTAATATTTTTTTTCAAAATGATTTATGATCTGGTTTATTACTGTCATGATGTTCTTTCACTTCATTTCTAGTTATCATTTTTTTTCATAATCAATCTGTCCAAGAATTATATACTTTTTAACAAATTTTATCATTTTATAATATGGTCAAAATAGCCAATAAACATCACCTGATCACCATGGTCAAAATAGCACAATTACAACCTCATCATTTATACTTCAAGCAAGAAATTAATCTAATCTGATTAGGTATTCGTTTTTTCAATTTCCTTACTTTCCATGGAATTTCCAAATGTCTTTACTAGTATCATAGTTCAAAAGCATTAATACTTTTTATGATATTTATAAGTTTCTGAATAAATATTTTCTGCATTTTTTAAAGTTTAAAACTAGTTTTGATTATATATTCTTATTAAATAAATTGCATAGAACTTGTAATTTGTGGGGTTTTTTCTGTTTAGCTTTGTATTGTTAGCTATATTGAAGCAAGTAAATAATTATATATTGTTTCATCATAGTAGCCATTTTTCATCACATATAATTCAAACTCATTTTCATGTTTAATATATTGGCATTTGTGATTACTTGAGGAATAAGAAATTAAAGAATTTTGATCAGCTTCACTGTAAAAAAATCATTATATATTGTGTATGCATGTTTATAGATGGAATGCATGTGCATATAATGACATTCTATTTTTAAACTAATAAATAAAAATATATATCATTATAAGAAAAATCAATACTTTTAATAATAACATTTTCCAAAAGGTTCTTAACATTCAATGAGTCGCATGATTTCTGAAAAATCAAACTAATGATAATATGTATTCATTATGTCTAAAATTTATACTAATCATTTTAAATGTATATCTTGGACTACATAATTAGTAAAAATTAATGAATGAAGATATAAATCTCAATTTCAAAACTCAGTGAAAATCAGAAGTTAATTCTTATTTGAGTAATATTTAAATCATGCCAATAGTAATTAACATTTTTCCCAAAATAAATTTCAAATTCTTTGTAATTTGGCATTGCTTTTGAAGTTAACATAGTTTAAATGGTTGGAGAATAAGTATACTTTTGTAAAGAATATCTTTATATAGTGCTTCTACATCTAATAAAAATTATTTCATTCTTTGTAAATACACCTGGGTCTTGTTTTATGCAGATTTTTTTAATGTGATTTTGAAGTTGTTTCTTCTTAATATCTTTTTATGTTGGTTTTCTTTTATGTGATAAAGAAGTTCATATTTCATTATATTTATTAGATATCAAGAAATTTAAATTATTAATAACTTATTTTGACTTGAAATACTTTTTTCAAAAGTATAATGTTATATTAGCAGCTAATGTGAATATGGCCTGAAACTATATTTAGAATCTTAGCTTCTATGTAAATAACCAACTTATACTTTTGAGTAAATAATAATAGATTTATACTTATGAGTATAAAAATATTGCAATAAATATTCAAAAATTTTAAACTTTTAAAACATATTTTGTTAGATATAACAGAAATAAATATTATTTTAGATTTTTAAAATAAATAATGAAGTTTTGTAAACTAAAAATAATCTTTCTACCAATAATGTATAATCTTTTTGTTTTGATTGAAATCTCATTTTTTTAATATAGAAACAAAATGTGAACATTTAAAATTTATTTCAGTAGTAAACACAAATATCTATCAAATGAAGACAAATTTATTATTTTCTGATAAGTATTAATCATTTAATCATAGAGTTTATGTTGATGTGTGAGACAAAGAAAAATGTCAGAAAATGCTGAAATCTGAGAGAGTTTGCTACGATGAACAACCTCTTAAATTCCAACAAGAGCTAAATTAGTTATATGTCTGGATATCGTGAGATTTACAAACAATTAGTAAAATCATCATCTCCAAGTTTAATCATCAATTACATTGTCAGCAGAAAACCATTAACACAGCACAAAACTGAAAGTGGCACTAGTTGTACTTCCACTTGCGATGAATCTGATTTCTTATCAGTTTACAAATGAACTGCATATTGTCAAATAGCGATAATGATTAAAATACGTATGAAAAATGTAGTATTAAATACTGTAATTAATAAAATAAGTAAAAAAAAGTTTGTCTTGTATCAATTTTTTTTCAAATATTTTATATTTTTTATTGGTCATTCTTTATTTCCCTATTTTTTTAATGCAAATTTTAAAGTATTTTTTTCTTATTGCTTTGCTTTTATGCAATTTCTGAAAATTACAGAATCTATCCCCCATTTTTCAAGGTAAGTTAAGTCTATTTTGTGTGATTTTTTTTAATGCGGGTTTTCTGTGGAACCTATCTACTGCATAAAATGAGATGCAGGTGTAATCCATTTCTAAATGGATTACTTACAAAGAATGGATTCTTTTTTTTTTGCAATTAAGTTTTATTTATGTATCTTAATAATAAAAGAGTTCATTAAAACTTTCAATATAGCATTAAAATTATGATTCTAGAATAAATTGTGATAAAAAAAGTATTAAATAATAGCAATACACATTAAGATAAAAAATGCTATCACTTTTGGTTTATAGCATTCTATGGGCAAGCTATTTGACATACATTTAAAATAAAACAATCTTTTACATTGTCTTGGTTAATATTTTTGTCATTATTCCAGGGAATAAAATTATTTTTAACCATAATCATATGTCCAGATGATCATGGTATTTAATATAGGAATCTTAAATTAGTCTTAAGTCATCATGTAAACACTATACTAAACTGTGAAAGAGAATTATGATGTAAGTTTTAGCTTTTAAGTCACCACTTAAACATTATACTTAACTTTTCAATAAAGTAAAAATGTATAATGCTAATTTTTTTGTAAATAAAAAAAATACAATTATCTGAATTATACAAAAAGCAAAAATAGTTTTTTTTAATTGTGCTTATATCATATATATAGTAATTCAAAAATCATGAATTCTAAAACAAATGTAATTTTTAGTGCAAAGAAAGAGTGAATTCAATATAATAAATAATCAAATGATTTGTTGTTTAATGCTTTACAAGAAGTTTAAGATTGAAAGTGGCAGTGTTGAGTCACCATCCATAAAATTTTGATATCTAGAATTTATGTCTACCACTGCACTGGCCATGTTAGGCAATGAATCTTATTAAATGTTCTATTTGAAAGTAACTTAGCTTATTTTATTGACTTTATTAAAAATTTTGGACAATATTGTAATTAAATGAAAAAAATCTTGCTAATATATATTAAAATATATACACAGATTTTGATATTTTTTATTTTATGATATATAAAAACAAATTGTTTGCCACTATCATATATTATCAACATGATTGATGTAGGTACAATGAGTTTTAAAATACTAGTTGATAATGGCAGTTTTTATATTGACTATTAAAGTAATTATTTTAAAAATCACATTGTCTTAATATAAATATTGTTTTAATATCATAAAATAAAGAAAATAATAAGAACTATATATAGAATTTATATTTCATCATCGATGCTATCATACTCTTCTGATGAAAGTTCTATTAGTCTGCAATCTAAATAATCTTTACTGACTGCAGGCAATTTGTCCTTTATTCAATTTTCTAGATTTGACCAAATTCAAATCTCTGTATTTATAATTCGACATATAAAAAAAAGTTCTATAACAATTGAACATGTGTAGGTCAAAATTACGTTTAATATTCTGATGAAAATATAGTCTTTAATTTTAGTCAAGCCTTAGTCCAATTTTTCTTACAACAGAATTTTTATTTTTGTTAGATATAGAAGTTATACAAGCTTTCAAAGCAAATAAAATATTTTTATTGACTATAACTAGAAAATCAGTGACTGGGAATCATGCTTTGAAAAATAATTAAAAATGTATTCAAGTAATCTTTAATTAGGTTGTAGAATAAATGGAAACTTTTATATTTTGATTTATGTTTTGATGTTGTAACATGTCACTGTTTATTGTAAGGTACAGCTGTGTAAGATATTAATTGAAGAATTAGATTATTAAAAACAAAGTATTTTCCTTTTTCTTTATATTTTCTAATATTTAGTATACCATTAATATTTTCAAAATTTTTTATAAATTAAAAAAAGAAAAAAAAATGTAGCCTTTGTATTGTGGTGATATTTTCCTACCTCATAATAAAATATTTAGATATTTTATTTTAAATATAATTTTAATATTGTTTGTTATCTAAAATTTATTTTATTTAATTTAGATGGATTAATATAGGTTGGTAAATCGATTTGTGGATCAAAGCTTTTTTGATTATATCTTGGTATATAGACAGTAGTGATGGGGATAAAAATAATTACGCTCTATTGTTGAAAATGTTTAAGCAAATAATGTTATTGTAAGTTATTTTGTATTGAATGAGTTGTTAATTGCATTGAAAATTAAGAATCCAGGATCTCAGAAACCCCAGTCGAAAAGATACAAAAGAAATTTAATAACTGAAACACAGGTTTATTATATATACACCTGTGTCTATACATGTAATATATAGATTATATGAGCACAGACTTTCACACAACCCATCACTCTCCAGTCTATCTAATAACACCGATACAGTCAAGCACATATATGCTGAAAAGATAAATAATCACCAATATACGTATTTCATGCTAAAATTCGTAAAAATAGAACTAAAGTGCGAAATTTGGGTAAGAAAATGTTAATGAAAGGAGGGGGGGTATTCTGCAAAGACTATATAAACAAATTTATTTATAATGCTGGGATTCTTTCTCTACTTTTATCTCATATAAGCTTCATCAATGTAATCTGGCTAAGTACAATCATGATTCCTCCCGAGAATGCTTTTCCCACAACAGTTTTTCCATATTCTGAGTGGTGAAAGAAGAGCCATCACCCAAGGATGAGAATTAGCCATGAGCTAGCCAAAACAATCCATCCAGGATAAAACGGACATTCACCATCTTATACATATAAGTAAGGCTATGAACAGCAAGTAATGGTTAATGGTAGTATCTCTTCCAATGATGCTTTTAAGCTGGTTAATTTTACTTCCGAAGTGATATAGATCAATGCAAATATTGTACATTGGATTTCTCCACATCAATAGCACATCAAGTTTCAAACTAAGTAATTATAATCTCTTTTGTAAAAAAAATACAATTAGAGTCATTATTTGGTTATGTCTCAAACTATTAGAGAATAACATTATAAACAAGATAGTGTATTACTGATGTAACTTAATTATATTTATTCATAATATCTTTATGTACACTTTATGTATAATTCTGCTTTTATATGTTTAATATGATCTGATGAATCTTGATTTGGTCTATTCTTTGAAAATGATGTTCAGAGTGGTTAGTTAATAATTAAATGTGGGGCAAATCTTTTATAGATGTGATATTTTCAAGTTTACTTTTTACTCTAAGTAACTCAGATTGTGAGAGATTTTGGTAGAATTAATGTTATTTGCCAATCTTTGTTATGCCCTTTTCCATGCTATCTTCTAGAATGAATTAGGGATGGAGTGTCTTGTACTATGGTAGTGGGTAATCTGCATTTAGAATGTTCATTTATGCTAGCTTTAGTTCTGATGTAGTCCTTTAGAGAACAGTGGTTCAGGAGGTCCCTTTGTAATCATCATGTCAAATGTAATAAGGCATTTTCATACATATCTCTTGTACAGATACATTAAATTATTTAGAATAAGATTTAGTTACTTAACCATTTATTAAGTAATATTTACTAAGGCTGTAACCTCAGGAATGTGCACATAAAACTGAAATAGTAGGGACCTTTACAGACCTTAACCACAAGCTTACATTTTGGAAGAAAGGAGGGAAACCTTCTTTACTTCAACCTACTTTCTATATAAATAGGCGAAGCTGAAGTGGTTAGATCTGAGAGTATGAAGCTATTCAATACTTCACCGATTAAGTCCACATTTCTTATTACACATTAATACTCATGAAATCTTTCAATTTACAATAAGTCAATGGAAAGATCTTGATCTAACTACTTCAGCTTCACCAAAGTAGGTTGAAATAAAGAAGATTCCCCTCTTTTCTTCCAAAACATAAGCTTGTGGTTAAGACCTGTAGAGGTCACTACTACCGCATTTTTATGCGCGCATTCTTGAGGTTACAGCTTTAGTAAATATTACTTATGTAATCAATGTGCATTTAAATAAATTTATAGTTAACCATTTATTGTAAAAGATTTGGAGTGAGGTTTAGGAAGTTAGTAGGCTAGGGATAGAAATTATGATCAAATGGATTCATTGGACTATATATTGAATGATAATTAATGAAAGACTTTATTATGCTTAATTTATAAGTTGGAATTTTAATTTCTTAGTAATGTAACAAGATTTATTATTTCCATAGCATTACCTTTCTATAATCAATGTTTAGTGCATTTTAAGGTAGTAATCAAGATATATTTATCTCACATGGGTGTTCATGTACTGTAACAACTATTTTTATTGTTGTGAATATGATCACTTAACAAATAAATTGTGACTAGTTTATTTGAAATGATTTTATAATATTATTCCTTTGTTGTCTAGTTCCAGGTTATGACCTGGTGGTACTCTGCAGTGGTCATATTGCTATCATACATGTCAACTTGAACCATGACAATATTTGTATGTTGGAGTATTTCCATCATCAAATGAAATAGTTAAATGTTAGTAATAATATACAGATTTTATAAAATACAATATTTTGAATAGAATTATTTTAATCTCTTTTTCAGTTGTTGCTGACCTGATGAATAATAATTAGATAGGATAAGCATATAATCTCTTAAGTATCATTTTTATATCATAATAAGTTCAAAATAATACTTAATTTAGCATATATAACTATTTGGGGAAGATCAATTATTTTTTATATGATGTCAAGGGAAAATATAAATTTTAAATACTTATGCCTTAAAAAATAGCTGTCTGTATTGAAATCTTTATAACAACTTTGGTTGGAAGTGAAAAGTGAAGAGGATTAACTTTTATTTGCAAATAAACTTAGAACAAAAGAGCCATTATAAGCTACTAGATTACTAGGGAAACTTATTTGGCCTCAGGACCCACGTTGACCAAGTCATGGGTGTGACAAGAATCTTGGCCTCAGGGTGGCCTTTGAGTGTTTCATCATCAAATTTTCAATTGGATGGACGGTTGAAGAATTGGAATGTGGAAAGAAGTATGAAGATTGGCTATCTTATTATATTTTTGAGGACTTATTGCATGTATGTGTAGATATGATAATCTGGACCAACTGATGATTGCTGGTTTAGCATGAAATACATATCTTGGTTATTATTTATCTTTTTGACATATATGTGTTCAAGTGTATAAGTGATATGAGATAGAGTAGTAAGTGGTAGGTTGTGTGAAAGTCTGTGCTCCTATATCCTATATATTACATATATTGATACAAGTATGTAATAAGACTGTATTTCAGTTAGAATCACTTAAATGAAATTATCTATAGTTGTTTACACAGAAAAGAATCCTTAATTCCATTATTTACAATAATATATAATTAAAAAATATAAGATGAGGGTCTCA
Organism: Epiperipatus broadwayi; assembly: GCA_028023455.1. Taxonomy (NCBI): domain Eukaryota; kingdom Metazoa; phylum Onychophora; class Udeonychophora; order Euonychophora; family Peripatidae; genus Epiperipatus; species Epiperipatus broadwayi. The sequence continues at coordinate 5,997,513 of JAQFVV010000019.1, forward strand.
TAAAATGAATATAACTGTTTTCAGAATTGTTTCTTGAATGAAAGCATATATTTAGAAATAATCCCTTCCGAACTCATAACCAAAGCAAAGTTATCAACTGATTCAATAATTTAAATATAAAAACTGTAATATAAATTTGGGTTAAAAATGTAGGGAAGACTAGTTAACCATAAGGAACTCTTATAGACTTTATTATTCTGTAAGTTTGAAGTAAAATAGATATTTTTAAAACATTAAAAATCTTGCATTGTTTTATTTGTCAGTATTATTAAAAGTTGCTGTATATTCTGTGATATTATTGCTTAATCCATAAAGTCCCTTAATGACATACATTTTTTATTTCACTTTTGTATTTTAAAAAGATATTTTATATATAGTAGTTTAGATCTCTTATGGTTTTACCATTCTCTAGCTTGGAATTTTTTTTTTCTAGTGTTTACATTTAATTTTAACTTTTATCTTTCTGGTTTATGGCTAAATTTTTATGCAGTATGTTGTATAAAGTAATTTTAAAAAAATACAGCATTTCATTGGTACAAAGATAAAAAAGCAAGTGAACAATTAAATTAATAATAAAATTCATACAAAATGTGGAGAAAATGTTAGACAAATAAGTGGAAGGAGGTATTCTAAAACTTTTTGTGCATACTTGTCAGCCAATGATTTTCATCACAATATTTATATTAACTAATTTAACTATTTTATATTCTGAATACAGTAGAAATTTTCTTTACATGATTATAACATAAATGTAATCTCTTTTCTTTCTATTTCTCAAAACAATTTCAATATATTATTAGTATATTTACATTATTTCTAAAGATGTTTTTAATACTAAACTAAAAATAATTATATTTTCTACAAATTTTATCTAAACTGAAGATCACTTAGAACTATTAATTGTACAATTTAAATCTTATTTCTGTTATGTAGAATAGTTAATATAACTGATGTAAAATACATTTTTTATAATAAACTTATTAAAATATATATTAAGTTGAAGTTTAATGCATTCAATACTGTAATTTATAAAGTTATTTATATAATTTATTTCACCTTTAAATTCATTTTATGTGTATATCATTTAAGAAAATATATGTTATATCTATATATTACCTGTTTAAAGTTTATTTAAACTACTTTATATCAATAATTTCAATCTCTGTGGTCCAGTTGCAATCTTTAGTGTCTATATAAATATATTGAACAATAAATAAAGATGGTGGTTCATCTTTATTGTTAAAGGAAGTTCAACAGTTTGAAATTGTTGATTGTTTTTGTTATTGTCTAAGTATTGACTGGTTTTAATGATTACTTATAAACTCATTTTGCCTTGAGCATTATTACACTTATTGTTTAAGTAATACTTTGGATGCAATTTGAAAATTATAATTGCAATTTATAATGTTATAAATGACAATTTGTTTGCAATTAGAACAGAATGTATTTACCTGTTTAAGGAGATTTATTTAAATTATTGTATCAATCTCTATGGTCAAGTTGCTATCTTAAGTGTCTATATAAATATATCATACTATAAATAAAAGTGGAAACTCACCTTTATTGTTAAAGGAGATTGCCTTGAAAACAGCATGAGATTGTTATTGATATTGGAATTGTCTAATCATTGACTGGGTTTAATGATATAATATATAATATGTATTGATGTATTTTTGATAAGACAATTACAGTGATATTTAGAAATTGAAGGGCTTTGAGAAATAAAGCTAATAATTTGAATTGGTGAATTAAATTGGTAATTAAATCTTACAAAATTTATTCGAATCTTATTTTGTCAGAAAAAGTGTACATTGAATAATTTGTACATGGCACAAAACAATCAATGTATAGAACTCCATTATGTATTGCAACTATAAGGTTTGCATAGAAAACCATGAATGTGTGTAATGTGGATGTATGCAAAATAAGCATTTATAATGGTTGTCTTTGGGGGGAAATTGGCCAGTTACTCCAGCCAAAAAATTACACTAAGTTGGGAATATTACATTTATAACTTATTGTCTATATATAAAAATTTAAAAAACCCTTACCATACATTATATGCTTGTGTAAACTTTGTTGTGTATTATGCATGTATTCAGTTAATATTTGTATTTATGTATGTATGATAATGCAACTTAAATCTATGTAAAAAGAAAAAAATCTGGCTTAAAGTCGTTACTTCCTGGGATCCATTCACCCACCAATCATCATTATCCAGTTTAGTTTCCAAGCTCAAAGATATTCTTGAATTTTTTCATGGTCATATTAGTAAATAGAATCTCAAAAAAAAGTTTAATATTGCTAGAAAAAAATGTGTGTTTTCACTGTTCAAAAAGTACCATAAAATAGTTTGAGAAAGTGAAACTAAATTCGCATTTAACTTTTTTTTTCTGCACAACGTTATGCTGAAAAATAATTCACACCAAAGTTTCATTTTTAAAAAAAAATTATACTACAGTATTATACTGTATTACTTATATGAAATTATTAAAATTAAATAAACAATGTTTAATAACAAATTATTTGATTGACCATAAAGACTTATCTATCATTAGTGTAACAAGAGACAAATAAACCTGTGATACATTACAACTTTTAAAAAAAATTTCAGCATTTTAAAAAAAAGAAAAAAAAAATCTAATGCATTCTGAGTTTTCATATTGTAATCAATATCTAAGGCTTTTGTTGCAATGTGTACTCTACTGATCTAAATAAACAAATACAATAACTGTAGTGGGTTTTTAGGGTCATAGCATGTCACTATTTTTCAAGTGTGATAGCCACATTATTGCAATGATTTGGCAATTTGTCCAACAATTCAATACATTTTGATGGCAGTTATGAGCTATTTAAGTAAAAAATAAAGGCATTAATCTTATTCACTTTATTTGTACTGCATTTTTATCATACACAATTTATTATTAATTATATAAAATCATCTTTACATTTCCCCCAAAAATGCAATTTAAATATGATGGATAGCAGTTTGAATTTGATTGAAATTAGCATGTGTAAAAATTTTAATCCAAAATCGAATGTCTAAAATTTTAGCTAATATTTATACTCTACACAATTTAAAATTTAATATTGATAGTCCATATGACCAAAAATTATTTTTATTTTTATGCCAAATAAAATTTATACTTTTTTCTCTGTACTGCATTTTTATTTCACATGTTCAATGTCTTCATTTCTTAGGGATATCTGAAAAGAATTATGAGATGATTTAAAATCAAAGCAGCAGAGTCATTGTTATTTTCAATTTATATTTAGTAATTTTTGATAATAATTGTATAAATCTGAAACCGTTTTATCCTCCTTGTTCCCCTTCTCCGTTTTTACTGAAAGTATTTCAAATTAGTGATGGTAGCAATTTTAATTTGACAGGAAAATTTTAATTCAAAATTAATTGTACTGTACATTTTTAATTTTATGCTGAATGAAAGTTTGCTATTTTTCCAGTACTGTGTTGATTTATATTCATTTTCTGAATGAACCTTTTTATTTTTTTGCTTTTGTAGTCATTAACAATTAAAATCATTACTTTGGATATGTTATTAATGAAGTACTAATTGTCTCATAAAAAACATCAGATGAAAATTAAATAAAATACCTTATATTCATTAATCATATTTTAAGTTTATAATCAAAATATTTTTTAAGATAAATATTAATAATAAAAACTTTATTAATAATATAAATATTTACAATTTATATAAAAAAATACTTACAATTTATACAAATAGTTAAACAAATAATAACCAAAACACTAAGAAATTGAAATATTTCACTATTAAGACAAAAAGGCTCCAGGTCATTAAACAGTTAATTTCTACTCAAGGATGTTGACCTGTAACAATGTAATAGAAGTAGAATCTTATGACATCAAGTAAATGCAACTCAAAAGGGTGAAGCATGTAACAAAATGTTTGATTAGCCTCAGGAATATAGTAGAATTCTAACTTTTACTCAAAACAAATGTTTATCAGATTATCTCACATAGAGTTATTTCAGGGCCACCCCAGATATGAGTCATTATCTTTCTAGGCAAGTATCTCTGACACTGAATGAAATAAGTTTCCCAATCACTGTAGAGTTTTCTCAGCCAGTTGAATTTCTTATTGTCAAATATCATAGTATATCTAATATACCATATTGTCTTAAGGGTATGCACCATTACCATTGCATTATGGGAGTTAATTTTTTTAAAATATTGACTAAATAAAAGTTTTAAGTTGATGATTGGTCTGTGGAATACTCTAGCTCTTATCTGTCCAAATGTTGAACATTCTGCAAATAGATGCTGGAAAGTTTCATCACCAGATTTGCATAGTAGACAGATCGGATCCAAGTTCATATGTAGCCTTTCATTTAGAACCTTAGCTGTTGGAAACAAGCCATTCATCAGTATGAAAACAAATTTCAGATAGGATTGAGGTGCATATAAAGAGTGGAACTTTTTCAACACATTTTTTATTGATATATCCAACCATGCATTATCATGACTTTTAAAATGATTCACTACGTCTTTATATTTAATACCTTCCAAACTGGGCAAATTCAGATCATCCTGGAGATCCCTATAAGCAATGAACAGGTCAGTTATAAAAGATCTTCCTTTACATCCAATTTCATTAAAGGAGCTAGCAAAATATTGAATGCTGCACTGCAACATTATATTTTATGAGCTTGAAAGTTACTATTTTGTTTTTGGATGAGATGACTTTAATAACTATTGTATGACATCATACAGTGGTACAAAATGGTCACCCAAATTTTTTTATGATCATTATAGTGAATAATCGATGATTGTTATTGTGAATCCTCATAACAGACCAAACACTAAGCAGGATAAAGGTATATATATATAAATACAAAAATTGTATTAAGAGCAAAGCTATATTAACAATAAAAATATTGTAGTACTTAGCCTGTTTTTGACAGATAATGCTACATCTAGGGTAATTATTGGTCAAAAGCATGCTAAGCATAACAGTATTTTTATTATTAATAAAGCTTTGCTCTTAATACAGTTTTTGTATTTGTATATATATATTAAATTAACTTTGTAACTTTATATATGTCAACCATAGATTTCACATTGCTGTTAATGTATAATTCACTCTTAGTTTAAAATACAACTACATATCAAATATAGTTTTAAAAAAGTAAAGTAAATAAGAACATTGAAACAAACATTTTAAATAATTTAATAATAACTCTATAGTGTTTTATAATACAAATAGTACAGTTTGTTTAGGCATTCCTAATTAACATTTTAAATCTTACAAGTGTATGCATGAATCATTAATGATTATTTTGACTGAGAGAAAAGTTTTAAAGAAATTGATTGCAATTAAAGTTCATTGTTTAAAGGAGTTAATATTTAATAATATCTGAATTATAATATTGTTAAAAATTTACTGTTATCTAAAATATATTTAAAGTTTGAGAACTTTTTTAAAAAACGTGTAAATAATTTATCATTGTAATATTTTAATTATGATTAAATAATAAATTGTATTTTTAAATGTAATATTAATTTATGTCTATAAACCCAAACAGTTTTTTTTTAATCTAACGTAGGAACATACACCTTGACAACTAATTAAGATCATATTTATTGTCAACTAATGATGCTTTAAATCTGTTGATCATGATTTTTTTTTAAATCACACGATTTATCTTATAAAAATAACTTATCACATGTTCATTAATTGTTAGTCATCTAACTAGCTGACTTTGGAACTTGTTAATTCACTCAGTAGATTGTAGCTCTAAAAAAATGAACAGCTAGAGAACAATCTGCTGGGCTTTTTTCTATGTGGACCATTTATATCACTGCAATATATCCATCAAAATATACACAAAGATGAAACTTTAACAACTTGCTTTATTAGAGGAAGGAAACATCAAACTGTAACATGGATTTGCTAAAGCCAATAAATATATGTATGTAAAATTTACATTATTTTTGAACTATTATTAGCTATCAATTTATTGTTGTGCCAATATTGTAATTAAAATGAAAATTATTCTGTTAATATTATGGATATAAGAATAATGCTTAAATTTATCAATAATTTATTAAGATGTTAACCTAAACTAATTATAACTTTATAGTGTTCTGCTGCTATGATATTAATAACAATTATATTCTTTGTCATGCTAAATATTGGAAATAACAGTTTAAACTATATGCTGACTAGAATAATATTTTAAAAAAGATAATTGAAATCATTTAAAATTATAATAATTATGAATAACCAAAATATATTTATGTTTCTTTAGAATAATCTATTTTGACAACAGTATGCTCTCTTAATTTAGAAAAGTCAAAATATCTGCATTCCAGGAAATTGTGTTTTGTTTCCATAATGTGAAAAATTCAACATTTATTTTGTATATTGCTAAAGTGTACTTTATTATATCAAAAAATTTTATTTGCCTCATGGTGTAGGAGGAATATGGTTCTATATTTAAACTTTACTTTGTATTATTTCAGATTATGTCAGTTTTATGTTTATTGTCTCAGATATTAAATAATTATTTATCCATTTGTGATGACCTTGAAACTTTAACGCTATTTTAAATAAAATAGTCTGGATTATAATGAAATCATTATTTGAACTGGAATGTTATTAAGTATGCTTTAGAATAAGTGATTTCAGGACTTATAAATTGTCTACAAGTGGTAAAAGAAAAAAAAAATTTCTTTTAGGTATAAATTTATCTTTTAAGTTTTTCTTTATGCTCATAATATTTTGCCAATAATTTATTAATAATCTGTATGTATTATGTATGGGTATTGGAGTTCTTAAAACATAGTTGCTGTATTGTATTGACAAAGGTAATATGAACATTTGGTATTAGCTTATTTAAATAATGATTTGGATAAGTGGAAGTACATTTGAAGATGACATATTATTTTTTATAAATTGTTAATTTATAATTCTTATGACCAACTATTTTATTATGAATACCATGTGTTTTATCACTTTTTCATATCATGTTTTTAGTATTATATGATAAATAGTAGGTATTTGAAACTATTTTTATGTGTTATTTTATATTCTGCCTTTTAGAGTGTAATATGTTATAGATGACATAAATATTGTATTGGGCAAATTTTTATGATGGTTTAGATTAATGATATAATACTAATCATACACTTGTGTGAATAAATACTTGTGGACTTTTGATTATCTCATCATTTTGCACATCCTCTTTAATGGTGTTGGAGTAAATGTTGAGGGCATGTATATTGTGACTTACATCTTTATTTGCTCTTGATCTTATCAGAGTAATTATAAAATAGTAAGGATATTAATATTCATAGCATGAGTATTTAATATATAAATATTGTACTTAAACATTCTTTGTCTAAACTTGAAAAGTATTTTTGTATAGTCTTAGAGAATTATACATCCTCCCCAAACTTAGTATTGTTTTTTCATTGACAACATAGTTTGTTAAACTTATTGATGAAAGGTTCTTATACAAACATTATATTTAGAAATATAGATAGATATTAAGTATAAGAGACAACTTTATTTATTTATAAATGATAAAATATATTTTTATGGGTTTTAATTAATTATTAAAATATTGTTATAATTATTTTGTTTTGATTACATTAAAGTATAAAGAATTTATATTTATTACATTTCATATTATTAGTAAAAATTTTATATTCTTAATTTATGACTTTGGTTTCATAATCCAAAAATCTTAATCAAAAAAGTATAATAATTCTTGGATTATAAGATTACATAACATATAAATGTCATTAGTTATATCAGCATTTAAGATTATTTGGTTATACTGCTATAATTTTTAATCATAAGAAAACTTAATATGATCTATGGGTATGAAAAAAATCCCTTTCTTACCCATTGCATCACAAATATTATCACATGTTGCTGAATAAGAGTGATTGAACTAGAAGAGTCTCATTATCAAATTATAATTGATATTATTTATTTACAGTTCATATTATAATAGTTTCAAGAGAGTAAAAAAAATTTCCTTGCACATGATGTTATGGTAGTAATAAGAGTGAAACCTGAGATATAAATAAGTGTTTATTTTCATAGAAAATATAATAGTCAGTTTTTAAATTAGGGCTAGCAAAATCCACATTCGGTGCTACTGCTGCTCTTGCTGGCCTGAATTCAAAAACTATTATATATTCTACAAAAATATAACATTTGCTTATAACTCTGGTTCAACGCATATTATTACCATATAATTATGTGTAGTAAGTCATTTTTTACTCCTTTGGAATTATTATAATACAAACTATAAATAAATAATTGCAATCATAATTTGATAATGTGGTTCTTCTTTTTTAATCACTCTTATTCAGTAATGTGATAAAATTTGTGATGCAATTGATAGGAAAGGGAATTTTGTTCATTCTTATGATTAAAAATTACAATAATATAACCAAAACAGTCTTAAATACTGATATAATTTTTCCAATACACTACCTGAGTTCTAATTATATGATTTTTATATGTTATGCACTCTTATAATCCAATAATTATTATATTTTTGTGATTTAGATTTTAGAATTATGCAGATGATGATAATGAAGACAAAGTCATAAATTAAAAACAATATAAAGATTTTATTAATAATGTAAAATATACTAAATATAAATTCTTTATATTTTAATGTAATCAAAACAAAATAATTATAGCAATATTTTAATAATCAATTTAAACACATAAAAGAAAATATATAATTTATCGTTTATGAATAGTCTCTCTTGTACTTAATATCTAGTTTTCCTTCTAAATATAATATTAGTATAAAAATATTTATCAGTGTTTTTGACAGATAATGTTAACAACAGTAAAACAACATTAAGTTTGGGATGGATGTATAATTGTTTAAGGCTATACAAAAATACTTTTCAAGTTTAGACAAACAGTTTTATCACAGATGTTGCATATTAAATATTTCTGCTATGAATATTAACACCATTACCATTTTCAAAACTACTCTGAAAAAAATCAAGAGAAAATAAAAACAGAGGTCACAATATATATGCCTTCAACATTTATTCTTAATACCTCTAAAGAGAATAGGCAAAATGATGGTATAATCAAAAATCCACATTTATTTATCCATACAAGTGTATAATTAGTATCATATCACTACTCTTAAAGACTTAAACAAGAATAAACCATCATAAAAATTTTCACAATACAATATTTGTCATCTCTAACATACTACACTGTAAAGGCATAATTTAAAATAACATCACATAAACACATATTCATATGCTTACATATGTTGTTACGAGTACCAAACTCTCCATACAATAGTGCCACCAAGTGCAAACCTTCATAATCAATGGATGCTTGAAGGTTTGTGCATAAAATCCCTATATAGTATCTACTTATCAAACATCCTCAGACTAGTTTTTAGCTTGCAGCTTTCATTAGTGAGGAGCCTTGGATATGAAAGAACTACACCTAGATCTTAATATTTAATGCAAACCTCCAGCAGTCATCTTTTACCTATTTGATTAACTATAAAGCTAGAAGCCCAAGATAAAAACATTGTAATGTTTATACCTATTCTATCTATACAGTAATGATGACTGTGGTTTTTGAAAAACCAAAAACACCAAAATGTATATATGATGAACTGAATTCAAATCTATATGACTATACAAGAGAATGAGCTTGAGTTGGAAACATTATGGTGTTTTCTTCTTAGGCATGTAGCTTTATAGTTAACCAAATAGATAAAAGGTGGCTGCTGAAGGATTGCATTAGATCCTAAGATCTAGGTGCAGTGAATCCAAGGATCTGAAAGCTAGAAACCAATCTGAGGATGTTAGATGAGTAAGTCTTAGATAGGGATATATTTTCCCAAACTTTCCTGCATGCATTGATTATGAAGGTTTGCATTGGGTGGCAATACTGTATGCAGAGTTTGGTACCCTTATTAAAATAACACATGACAATAGATTAAATACCTACTTTTATTATATAATAATACAATAAACATGATATGAAAGACCCATAAAACACATGGTTTTCATAATAAAATAATTGGGCATAAGAATTATAAAATAACAATTTATAAAAAATAATATATCATCTCCAAATTTATTTCCATCCCTCCATATAATTCTTTAAATAATCCCATACCAAATGTTCATATTACCTTTGTCAATACAATACTGCAATTATATTTTGAGAACTCCAATACTTATACATGATATATATAAATTATAAAGAAATTATTAGCAAAATATTATATGCATAAAGAAAAACTTAAAGATAAATTTATACCTAAAAAAAAATTTATTAAGTCCTGAAATCACTTATTCTAAAGCATACTTAATATAATTTCAGGTCAAATAATGATTTCATTATAATTCAGACTATTTATTTTAAATAGCCTTAAAGTTTACAAGATCATAAATTTAAAAATAATTATTAAATATATGAAGCAATAAATATAACACTGACACAATCCAAAGTAATACAAAGTTTAAATATAGCACATTATTCCTTCTATATCATAAAGTGAATGAAATTTTCCAATGTAATAGAGCACACTTTAGCAAATATATTTTACTTTAAAATAACTGCAAAATAATGGTTGAATCTTTCTCATTATCCTTGAAAACAAAACACAATTTCCTGTAATGCAGTAATTTTCACTTTTCCAAATTATGAGAACATATCATTGTCAAAATAGTTTATCCTAAAGTAAGGTAAATATATTTTAGATATCCATAATTATTACAATTTAAAATTACTTCAGTTATCTTCTTTAAAATAGTATTCTAGTCAGCATATAGTTTAAACTGTTATTTCCAATATTTAGCATGACAAAGAATATAATTGTTATTAATATCGTAGCAGCAGAACACTATAAAGTTATAATTAGTTTAGGTTAATATCTTAAAAATTTTTTCATAAATTTAAGCATCATTCTTTCATCCATAATATTAGCACAATAATTTTCATTTTAATTACAATATCAGTGTAATAATAAGTTGATAGTTGCTATTAGTTTAAAAAAAATAGTGTAAATTTTACATATGTGAATTTTCTGACATTAGCAAATCAATTTGATGTTTCCTTTTTTTAATAAAGTAAGTTGTTAGAATTTCATCATTGCATATATTTTGTTGAATATATTGCAGTGAGATAAATGGGTCACTTTGGGGAAGACCAGCAAACTGTTCTCTAGCTATCCATTTTTTAAGAATCTAAGTCAACTGAATAAATTAACAAGTTTCCTTAGTTAGCTAGTTAGATGATTAATGAACATGTGGTAAGTTATTTTTATAAGATAAATCATATGCTCTTATAGAAATTAATGAGTGACAGATTTAGAGCATTATTAATTGATAATTAATGTACTTGTCAGGGCATATGTTCTAATAACAGATTTTTTTAAACTAACTGGATTTATAGGCATAACAAATTAATATTACATTTAAAAATACAATTTATTTAACAGTAACATTAATGATAAATTATTTAAATATAATACTTTTAGATAATAGAAAATTTTTAACAATAATATTCATAACTCAGATATTATTAAATATTAATTCCTTTAAATAATGAACTTTAATTATAATCAATTTTTTTTAAACTTTCAATCAATCAAAATAATAATTATACATGCCTGCAAACACTTGAAGGATTTAAAATGTTAATTAGAAGTGTCTTAACATACTGCACTATTTGTATTATAAAATACTATACAAATATTATTAAATTATATAAAATGTTTTTTAATGTACTTATTTACTTTACTTTTTTAAAACTACATTTGTTGTGTAGTTGAATGTTAAAATAAGAGGGAATTACACATTAATAGGAATGCGAAATCTATGAATTTAACACATAAAAAGTTACAAAATTAATTTAATTGATATTTTAAAATTAATTAGGTTTCTTTTTATTTAAATCTATCTAAAGAAATCACCTATACAGCGTTTCCCAACCTTTTTTGGCTCACGTACCACTTGGTAATATATCATGCTAAATTGTACCACTTCGTAAAAATGATTGTATTTTGTGAAATTTGTTATTGCGAGTGTGTTATTTTATTTGCATTATACATATTATAGGGTGACCATGTATTCACATCACATAATAAGACAAATTACATTGTAACATGCCTAAATGTCATGCTGGATTATAAACTCACTGAAATTATAAACTCACTGTAACATATATGTATGTGTTTGTTCAAAGTATCATATTTATCTACTATTTTGTCATTTTCCATTTACTAATAAATGGTTTTAATAAAAACACAAAATTATAAAAACCCAATTAATATATTTTTTTATCATAATCAAATGTTTTTATAAAATAAATTTAATGAGATCCTTGTGCTTGTTTCGAAGAACATAATTTTTTGAAATTTGGTTCAGAAGACGCAAGATATACCCTTAAGTCTACAGCTGCATTCAATCTGTTTCAATACGTTTTAAAAAAATATATATATGAAGAAAAAGCTCTTTCTACTAATTCCATACTAGTAAATGGTAATAATAATTTAAGAGCTTTCTCAGAAAACTGTTCATATTCTTTAATGTTTAACCAAAATTAATTAGATTGTGTCGATAATTCTATTAAATTTTCTTTCTCTTTTATTGATAATGATGTAGCTTTTTCTAAATTTTCTTCATAGAAGGGGTTTGAAATCCACTTATCATTTGTGTTTTCGGGTTTTGGAAAATATTCCATGAAAGACAATTTTAATCCTGTTAAATGAGACAGACTAAACTTATTTTCAAACAAAAAAATATGTAGAGTTTCGAATTTTTCCAGTTGATTGTTTTCAATACACTGTTTCCAAAAATCTAATTTCTTAATCATACTTTCAATTTTATCATTAACATTAAAGATCGTTATCGAGTTATTCTGAAGTGTCAAATTTAAGTTCATTTATTTGCAAAAAATATCAGATAAATATGCAAGCACCTGAAGCCAATCAAAATCATACAATTTCGAAGAGAGATCAAAAGGATTGTCTTAAAAAAAAAACCTGTGCTTCTTGTCTAAGTTCGAATAAGCAGGTTATATAGGGATCAATGAATTTTAATAAACAAAGACGATACAATCACAAACAATAACCTGTCACTTGTAAGCCATGCGGTGAAGTGAATGAGAGTGCAGCACTATGATAACAGTGGTGGCGACATCTCAAGTTACTGGTGGCTAACGGCTAAATTTAAAAGTGCACTCCGAAAAAAAAAACCGATATCAATTGCTGGATTTTCTCATCGATTGTACATATTAACAACTTTACTGTATAATATTATTCATTAAAATAATTTTTATGAATTATAGGAAAAAACGTTTCTATGATATTTTTATGATTTAATTTTTTTTATTTTTTATGTCCGCCATTATTGATTATTTTTCGTGTAACACCAACCAGCAACTCGCGTACCACCAGTGGTACGCGTAACACAAGTTGGGAAACGCTGACCTATAACAACATTTCTATAGCTAAATTTTAAAGTTTTAAATTACACACTATGTTTGATATATTAATTGATTTATTGGAAGAAAAATAATATATAAAAGTTATATATATATATATTTACATCAAAACTGTCTAACACTATACTAGCAAAAAATAAAAATGCAAAACCATAAAACAATACAGTACTAGATTAAATTCAAAATTTTACCAAAATCCTTACACAACCATGGTTTCATCTACTACAAATAGACCTTCTCAAGTGAAAATCAACCTAAAGGAAAACATATATATATACAAACAAACAAACCTTCCCATAATTCATTTCAAACTCCACCTTCCCTTAATATCAAAAGAAGTCTTCATAAGATTGATAGCCTCAGAATCAAGGAGTTTTATCATCAAAGTCTCCTTTATTCTTCTTTTTAACTCATTCTTTTCATAAAAAATAACCGAAGCATTGTCAAACAATATTCTATGACCTGTATTCAATTCATGAATATATAAAGCTGAGTTAAGATACCTATGTTTAACTCTACTTATATGAACCTTAACCCTTTCCTTAAGACTAAATTTACTCTGGCCTACATAAAATTTACCACAACTACATGGAATTTTATAAACAATACCAGGAATAGACCTACTATCAATAGACTGCTTTGAACCATTAAGTAATGAATTCAAATCAGAACCTTTCCTCCATGCAACCTTCTTTCCACCTAACAAATGACTATTCCTATAAACCAAATTATAAATTGATGCTTTAAATGGTAAAGACATATAATCATCATCCTTACCAACAAAATTCTTATCATCCAAATCACGACTATAAACATTATTATTAAATACCACTTTTTTAATAAAATCATGACTATAACCCAATTCTACATATTCAGCAGCAAATTGACTTTTTTGAATATCAGCATCATTATTAAAATTATTAAGCCTTCTATTCCGACAACAAAAATTCAACAAAGACATTTTTTTTTATGTATAAAAGGCTGATAACTATCAGGCCTAATCATATTTCTCAAATTTTTAGGTTTTATAAAATGACTACAAAACAAAACATCATTAACCTTCTCAACATTTAAATCTAAAAACTTTAATTTTACAAAATCAAAACCACCCCCCTCAATTGTAAACTTAATATTAGAATCAAAACCATTCAATCCACATAAAAACTCTTCTAATTTCTCTTTCTGAATAACAAACAAACAATCATCAACATACCTAACAAATAATTTAATAGAACCTGAAAACATATTAATAATACTACACTCCAAATAATCAATATAGACAGCACACATCAATGGAGAAATGACATAACCAATAACCCAACCTTCTCTAATCTTATAAAACACATCATTAGACATAAAATACATTGAATCCTCTAACAGCAAAAGCAAATCATGAAAAACCTTAATCTTATCTGCAGAAAAACATTCTAATTTTTTTAAAATTGAAAGAAAAACATCAATACTTTTTAATCTATTAACCGATTGGTACATATTTTCAATGTCTAAACTACCAAAAACACAATCATCATCCAAAACAAAACCATTTATTTTCTTAAAAGCTTCAAAGGAAGAAGAAACACAAAATTGACCCAGTTTTATGTAATCCTTAAAATATCTTATAATAAATTTTGATATTTTATCAACAATTCCTCCTGTAAAATCAAAAATACATCTTAACCCTTAAACCGCTAATTAAATCATTGGTTGTATGAGATAAAAATCAAATCTTTTAATTGGCCAACTCACAAACTGAAGACAAAGCCTATTGTTAAAACATATTCGTCTATAATATTAAATTCAACTCAGATACGTTTATAAAAAGTATATAATTAATTTTTCAGGTCATGAAGAAAACGAAAGTTCTTTCAAAAATAAATTGCTATTTATTTATTCTAAGATATTCTATATCGGCAACATAAAAGTTATAATGTAAACAAAAAGATCGACTTTTACGTTATAGAAAAGTAAATATTTCTTTTTACTACATCTTCAATATATTTACTTAAATCTTCAATATTTTTCGAAAATAATTTTGTTTTTTTATTATTCTCTCTGAAAATTATGTTTAATTTCCATAAATATTATTTAATAATAATTTAAATCGTATTCGAAATGAAAATCTCAGCGTTTTTCTTTATTTTCTTTGATCAGGCAGTTTCTTTGTTCTTTCCAGCCAATCAGAATGTCTTTTTCGGCTGAGAGCATGCTAAGAACCAATCACAAATAATGTTCCTTCTTTGTTTAGGTTTAAAATGCGTTTTTTTTTATTTTTTACTTCTAAAATAAATCGGAAGATGTCACCATCGTACAGAACTTTTAAAAACGAATTAAATACGTATTTAACGAATTTTATCGTATAAAAACGAACTAAGTTAGAGTGATTTTAGGTGTCGACGAGGAGTCTCGTCGAGCGCGGGAAAAGGGTTAAAGGAAAATTATCTTTATGAGACTTCAAATTAAAGAAAACCTTTGGAGCCACAAAATCACTAGGGTAACAATTTAAATAAGTAGCTCTATCAAAAATCTTTTTATTTTCCATAACTTTCATAATCTTAATTAATTTAGATTTTATTTTTTTACCAGGATCAGAATCTAAAATAGCATATTTTCCATTATTTAATTCTAAAGAAACTTTACTTTTAAAATCAATATTATTTAACAATACAAACCGGCCACCTTTATCTTCTTTTAATAATATAACATCATTGGCTTTCAATCTTTTCCGATTTAACAAAACTAATAACCTTAGGGGCAAAAACAAATTTTTCTCTTTTAAGTAATTGACTATTCAAAATAACCTGTAAAGACATTTTATTTTCATCAGAAATATTACTACTACTTTCAATTGCAGAAACAAAATCAAAAATTAAACTTCTATTAGCAAATGGAACAAAGCCAGGACCCTTAGCTAAAATAGCCAAATCAGATGCATTCAAAATATAATTTGACAAATTTAAAACAGATGAAGCATCAGGCCTATTTTTATAAGACCCAAATCTAAACTCTTTTCCTTTCACAAAACTTTTATTTTCAGCCTTTCCAATCAACCATTTAAATTTCTTGAAATACTTATTATTATAAGTGATTTCACACTTACTCCTAAACCACTTTAAAAAGAATTTAAAACAGAATAATTAAAATTCCTTCTAAAATCCAACTTTCTTCTAAACATTCTATAACTATCAATTAAATTAGATAAACTACTCATAATCTGTATAATAAATTGTTTAAGAATAAATCTTTTAAAATTTAGAATAAAATCACAATTAGAAAATAAAACCAATTTCCTATCCAATTTAATATTACATGAATTAGGAAACACATTGCAAAACCTACAAGACTTAAGAAAATTAACCTGAGCCTTTAAAGATTCAATTCTATTAGACATATTAATTAACTTTTTTATTTCTAAAATTTCTACACAAGAAAAATTATCATACAAAATCTGCCACATACTGAAAGAAAATTAATAACTATACCAAACAAAATAATACAAATAATAACAAACAAATAATACAAAATAATACAAATTAATAATACAAATACACAAAACAAAGCAAATAAAATATAAAATTCACTAAACTATAAAACACTATTCAAAATATTAAACAGTACACCTAATTAGAAAACTAAAACTGCCTAACACTATAATTATCTAATAAAACTTCCACATACTAAAAGAAAATTAATACCTATACAAATACAAACAAATAATAATAAGTAATAAACAAAAACAAAAAAATTAATAATAATAATAATAAAAAAATAATATTACAAATACACAAAACAAAACAAATAAAATATGAAATTCACAAAACCATATATCACTATTCAAAATATTAAATAGTATACCTAAATAGAAAACCAAAACTGTCTAACACTATACTAGCAAAAAATAAAAATGCAAAACCATAAAACAATACAGTACTAGATTAAATTCAAAATTTTACCAAAATCCTTACACAACCATGGTTTCATCTACTACAAATAGACCTTCTCAAGTGAAAATCAACCTAAAGGAAAACATATATATATACAAACAAACAAACCTTCCCATAATTCATTTCAAACTCCACCTTCCCTTAATATCAAAAGAAGTCTTCATAAGATTGATAGCCTCAGAATCAAGGAGTTTTATCATCAAAGTCTCCTTTATTCTTCTTTTTAACTCATTCTTTTCATAAAAAATAACCGAAGCATTGTCAAACAATATTCTATGACCTGTATTCAATTCATGAATATATAAAGCTGAGTTAAGATACCTATGTTTAACTCTACTTATATGAACCTTAACCCTTTCCTTAAGGCTAAATTTACTCTGGCCTACATAAAATTTACCACAACTACATGGAATTTTATAAACAATACCAGGAATAGACCTACTATCAATAGACTGCTTTGAACCATTAAGTAATGAATTCAAATCAGAACCTTTCCTCCATGCAACCTTCTTTCCACCTAACAAATGACTATTCCTATAAACCAAATTATAAATTGATGCTTTAAATGGTAAAGACATATAATCATCATCCTTACCAACAAAATTCTTATCATCCAAATCACGACTATAAACATTATTATTAAATACCACTTTTTTAATAAAATCATGACTATAACCCAATTCTACATATTCAGCAGCAAATTGACTTTTTTGAATATCAGCATCATTATTAAAATTATTAAGCCTTCTATTCCGACAACAAAAATTCAACAAAGACATTTTTTTATGTATAAAAGGCTGATAACTATCAGGCCTAATCATATTTCTCAAATTTTTAGGTTTTATAAAATGACTACAAAACAAAACATCATTAACCTTCTCAACATTTAAATCTAAAAACTTTAATTTTACAAAATCAAAAACACCCCCCTCAATTGTAAACTTAATATTAGAATCAAAACCATTCAATCCACATAAAAACTCTTCTAATTTCTCTTTCTGAATAACAAACAAACAATCATCAACATACCTAACAAATAATTTAATAGAACCTGAAAACATATTAATAATACTACACTCCAAATAATCAATATAGACAGCACACATCAATGGAGAAATGACATAACCAATAACCCAACCTTCTCTAATCTTATAAAACACATCATTAGACATAAAATACATTGAATCCTCTAACAGCAAAAGCAAATCATGAAAAACCTTAATCTTATCTGCAGAAAAACATTCTAATTTTTTTAAAATTGAAAGAAAAACATCAATACTTTTTAATCTATTAACCGATTGGTACATATTTTCAATGTCTAAACTACCAAAAACACAATCATCATCCAAAACAAAACCATTTATTTTCTTAAAAGCTTCAAAGGAAGAAGAAACACAAAATTGACCCAGTTTTATGTAATCCTTAAAATATCTTATAATAAATTTTGATATTTTATCAACAATTCCTCCTGTAAAATCAAAAATACATCTCAAAGGAAAATTATCTTTATGAGACTTCAAATTAAAGAAAACCTTTGGAGCCACAAAATCACTAGGGTAACAATTTAAATAAGTAGCTCTATCAAAAATCTTTTTATTTTCCATAACTTTCATAATCTTAATTAATTTAGATTTTATTTTTTTACCAGGATCAGAATCTAAAATAGCATATTTTCCATTATTTAATTCTAAAGAAACTTTACTTTTAAAATCAATATTATTTAACAATACAAACGCCACCTTTATCTTCTTTTAATAATATAACATCATTGGCTTTCATTAGGTTATTAGTTTTGTTAAAAAAGATTGAAAGCCAATGATGTTATATTATTAAAAGAAGATAAAGGTGGCGGTTTGTATTGTTAAATAATATTGATTTTAAAAGTAAAGTTTCTTTAGAATTAAATAATGGAAAATATGCTATTTTAGATTCTGATCCTGGTAAAAAAATAAAATCTAAATTAATTAAGATTATGAAAGTTATGGAAAATAAAAAGATTTTTGATAGAGCTACTTATTTAAATTGTTACCCTAGTGATTTTGTGGCTCCAAAGGTTTTCTTTAATTTGAAGTCTCATAAAGATAATTTTCCTTTGAGATGTATTTTTGATTTTACAGGAGGAATTGTTGATAAAATATCAAAATTTATTATAAGATATTTTAAGGATTACATAAAACTGGGTCAATTTTGTGTTTCTTCTTCCTTTGAAGCTTTTAAGAAAATAAATGGTTTTGTTTTGGATGATGATTGTGTTTTTGGTAGTTTAGACATTGAAAATATGTACCAATCGGTTAATAGATTAAAAAGTATTGATGTTTTTCTTTCAATTTTAAAAAAATTAGAATGTTTTTCTGCAGATAAGATTAAGGTTTTTCATGATTTGCTTTTGCTGTTAGAGGATTCAATGTATTTTATGTCTAATGATGTGTTTTATAAGATTAGAGAAGGTTGGGTTATTGGTTATGTCATTTCTCCATTGATGTGTGCTGTCTATATTGATTATTTGGAGTGTAGTATTATTAATATGTTTTCAGGTTCTATTAAATTATTTGTTAGGTATGTTGATGATTGTTTGTTTGTTATTCAGAAAGAGAAATTAGAAGAGTTTTTATGTGGATTGAATGGTTTTGATTCTAATATTAAGTTTACAATTGAGGGGGGTGGTTTTGATTTTGTAAAATTAAAGTTTTTAGATTTAAATGTTGAGAAGGTTAATGATGTTTTGTTTTGTAGTCATTTTATAAAACCTAAAAATTTGAGAAATATGATTAGGCCTGATAGTTATCAGCCTTTTATACATAAAAAAATGTCTTTGTTGAATTTTTGTTGTCGGAATAGAAGGCTTAATAATTTTAATAATGATGCTGATATTCAAAAAAGTCAATTTGCTGCTGAATATGTAGAATTGGGTTATAGTCATGATTTTATTAAAAAAGTGGTATTTAATAATAATGTTTATAGTCGTGATTTGGATGATAAGAATTTTGTTGGTAAGGATGATGATTATATGTCTTTACCATTTAAAGCATCAATTTATAATTTGGTTTATAGGAATAGTCATTTGTTAGGTGGAAAGAAGGTTGCATGGAGGAAAGGTTCTGATTTGAATTCATTACTTAATGGTTCAAAGCAGTCTATTGATAGTAGGTCTATTCCTGGTATTGTTTATAAAATTCCATGTAGTTGTGGTAAATTTTATGTAGGCCAGAGTAAATTTAGCCTTAAGGAAAGGGTTAAGGTTCATATAAGTAGAGTTAAACATAGGTATCTTAACTCAGCTTTATATATTCATGAATTGAATACAGGTCATAGAATATTGTTTGACAATGCTTCGGTTATTTTTTATGAAAAGAATGAGTTAAAAAGAAGAATAAAGGAGACTTTGATGATAAAACTCCTTGATTCTGAGGCTATCAATCTTATGAAGACTTCTTTTGATATTAAGGGAAGGTGGAGTTTGAAATGAATTATGGGAAGGTTTGTTTGTTTGTATATATATATGTTTTCCTTTAGGTTGATTTTCACTTGAGAAGGTCTATTTGTAGTAGATGAAACCATGGTTGTGTAAGGATTTTGGTAAAATTTTGAATTTAATCTAGTACTGTATTGTTTTATGGTTTTGCATTTTTATTTTTTGCTAGTATAGTGTTAGACAGTTTTGGTTTTCTATTTAGGTATACTATTTAATATTTTGAATAGTGATATATGGTTTTGTGAATTTCATATTTTATTTGTTTTGTTTTGTGTATTTGTAATATTATTTTTATTATTATTATTATTATTATTATTATTAATTTTTTTGTTTTTGTTTATTACTTATTATTATTTGTTTGTATTTGTATAGGTATTAATTTTCTTTTAGTATGTGGAAGTTTTATTAGATAATTATAGTGTTAGGCAGTTTTAGTTTTCTAATTAGGTGTACTGTTTAATATTTTGAATAGTGTTTTATAGTTTAGTGAATTTTATATTTTATTTGCTTTGTTTTGTGTATTTGTATTATTAATTTGTATTATTTTGTATTATTTGTTTGTTATTATTTGTATTATTTTGTTTGGTATAGTTATTAATTTTCTTTCAGTATGTGGCAGATTTTGTATGATAATTTTTCTTGTGTAGAAATTTTAGAAATAAAAAAGTTAATTAATATGTCTAATAGAATTGAATCTTTAAAGGCTCAGGTTAATTTTCTTAAGTCTTGTAGGTTTTGCAATGTGTTTCCTAATTCATGTAATATTAAATTGGATAGGAAATTGGTTTTATTTTCTAATTGTGATTTTATTCTAAATTTTAAAAGATTTATTCTTAAACAATTTATTATACAGATTATGAGTAGTTTATCTAATTTAATTGATAGTTATAGAATGTTTAGAAGAAAGTTGGATTTTAGAAGGAATTTTAATTATTCTGTTTTAAATTCTTTTTTAAAGTGGTTTAGGAGTAAGTGTGAAATCACTTATAATAATAAGTATTTCAAGAAATTTAAATGGTTGATTGGAAAGGCTGAAAATAAAAGTTTTGTGAAAGGAAAAGAGTTTAGATTTGGGTCTTATAAAAATAGGCCTGATGCTTCATCTGTTTTAAATTTGTCAAATTATATTTTGAATGCATCTGATTTGGCTATTTTAGCTAAGGGTCCTGGCTTTGTTCCATTTGCTAATAGAAGTTTAATTTTTGATTTTGTTTCTGCAATTGAAAGTAGTAGTAATATTTCTGATGAAAATAAAATGTCTTTACAGGTTATTTTGAATAGTCAATTACTTAAAAGAGAAAAATTTGTTTTTGCCCCTAAGGTTATTAGTTTTGTTAAGAAAAGATTGAAAGCCAATGATGTTATATTATTAAAAGAAGATAAAGGTGGCCGGTTTGTATTGTTAAATAATATTGATTTTAAAAGTAAAGTTTCTTTAGAATTAAATAATGGAAAATATGCTATTTTAGATTCTGATCCTGGTAAAAAAATAAAATCTAAATTAATTAAGATTATGAAAGTTATGGAAAATAAAAAGATTTTTGATAGAGCTACTTATTTAAATTGTTACCCTAGTGATTTTGTGGCTCCAAAGGTTTTCTTTAATTTGAAGTCTCATAAAGATAATTTTCCTTTAAGATGTATTTTTGATTTTACAGGAGGAATTGTTGATAAAATATCAAAATTTATTATAAGATATTTTAAGGATTACATAAAACTGGGTCAATTTTGTGTTTCTTCTTCCTTTGAAGCTTTTAAGAAAATAAATGGTTTTGTTTTGGATGATGATTGTGTTTTTGGTAGTTTAGACATTGAAAATATGTACCAATCGGTTAATAGATTAAAAAGTATTGATGTTTTTCTTTCAATTTTAAAAAAATTAGAATGTTTTTCTGCAGATAAGATTAAGGTTTTTCATGATTTGCTTTTGCTGTTAGAGGATTCAATGTATTTTATGTCTAATGATGTGTTTTATAAGATTAGAGAAGGTTGGGTTATTGGTTATGTCATTTCTCCATTGATGTGTGCTGTCTATATTGATTATTTGGAGTGTAGTATTATTAATATGTTTTCAGGTTCTATTAAATTATTTGTTAGGTATGTTGATGATTGTTTGTTTGTTATTCAGAAAGAGAAATTAGAAGAGTTTTTATGTGGATTGAATGGTTTTGATTCTAATATTAAGTTTACAATTGAGGGGGGTGGTTTTGATTTTGTAAAATTAAAGTTTTTAGATTTAAATGTTGAGAAGGTTAATGATGTTTTGTTTTGTAGTCATTTTATAAAACCTAAAAATTTGAGAAATATGATTAGGCCTGATAGTTATCAGCCTTTTATACATAAAAAAATGTCTTTGTTGAATTTTTGTTGTCGGAATAGAAGGCTTAATAATTTTAATAATGATGCTGATATTCAAAAAAGTCAATTTGCTGCTGAATATGTAGAATTGGGTTATAGTCATGATTTTATTAAAAAAGTGGTATTTAATAATAATGTTTATAGTCGTGATTTGGATGATAAGAATTTTGTTGGTAAGGATGATGATTATATGTCTTTACCATTTAAAGCATCAATTTATAATTTGGTTTATAGGAATAGTCATTTGTTAGGTGGAAAGAAGGTTGCATGGAGGAAAGGTTCTGATTTGAATTCATTACTTAATGGTTCAAAGCAGTCTATTGATAGTAGGTCTATTCCTGGTATTGTTTATAAAATTCCATGTAGTTGTGGTAAATTTTATGTAGGCCAGAGTAAATTTAGCCTTAAGGAAAGGGTTAAGGTTCATATAAGTAGAGTTAAACATAGGTATCTTAACTCAGCTTTATATATTCATGAATTGAATACAGGTCATAGAATATTGTTTGACAATGCTTCGGTTATTTTTTATGAAAAGAATGAGTTAAAAAGAAGAATAAAGGAGACTTTGATGATAAAACTCCTTGATTCTGAGGCTATCAATCTTATGAAGACTTCTTTTGATATTAAGGGAAGGTGGAGTTTGAAATGAATTATGGGAAGGTTTGTTTGTTTGTATATATATATGTTTTCCTTTAGGTTGATTTTCACTTGAGAAGGTCTATTTGTAGTAGATGAAACCATGGTTGTGTAAGGATTTTGGTAAAATTTTGAATTTAATCTAGTACTGTATTGTTTTATGGTTTTGCATTATATATTTACATATACACATACATGGTTCTGACAACAAACCAAAGGATTTGAACTCAGATTTCAGGCTTCTTATAGCTCTCCATTCTATCTGATACAATTGATACATATGACCACATACACGTGAAAAAGATAAATGATCTCCAATCTATGTATTTTGTGCTGAACCAGCATTCAGCAGTTGGTCTAGATCATCATCTCCCACATATATATAGTCATTGCTCAGTTTATATAAAAATAGAAAATCTTCAAACTTTAATGGACAGACTTCAATCTCTATACCTTTAACTATTCAGCCATCCATATCATTAAAAATCTGATGGTGGAAGGCTCAAAGCCCTTTACTGATGCCAATCTACCATCATACCCATGATGACTTTAAATCACTGATCCTTCACATATGGGATCTTAATATGCCCATTTAAACATGTAGAAGAGAGGTGTGCAGAATGCAGGCTGCATATGTAATATTTAAATAGAAATATATTGTTCAAATTTTCATTAATTACATTAAGTTCAGTATAAATAATATATTTGTGTTTAAATATTACATATTAAGTCAATATTCTGCCCATTCCTCTTCTATGTATTTAAATAGACATATTAAAGTTCTTTACATGAATGGCCAGAGTGAGTTAAAGTTAATATGAGTATGACTGTAAGATTGGAAGCAACAAGGGCTTTGAACATTTCATCATCAGATTTTCAATGCTATGGAGGTCTGAAGACTTCAGTTGAAAAGTGGAGAATATTGAAGCCTGTCCTTTAAAATTTGAAGATTTGCTATCTTAATGTAAACTGAGCACTAATTATATATATATATATATGTGTGTGTGTGTGGAAGATAATGATCTGAACCAATTGATGAGTGCTGGTTCAGCACAAAATATGTATATTGGAAATCAATTATCTTTTTCACATGTAAATCATGTGAACAGTTGTATAAGATGGAGTGGATAGCTGTAGAGAGTTTGACTGTGTGAGTTTAAATATATATATGGAGAAGGGGGGGCATTATAACAGCAATTTTTGAATGCTCCAAATATAATGGGACATAAGATGACTAAAAATAAATATTTATAAAATTTTATTATACATTTGAATAAAAACGATTAAATTCAAATATATATAATTATGTTATCCAAACACCTGTGATGATTTATGATTAATGACTTATACCTAGCACAATACTACAAAAATATTTTAATTTGTTTTTCTAGTTTCAATAATAAGACAAATGAAACTTTAAAGTTCCAAAACTTCTAAATAGAAAGTTTACTTTTGGAAAACTTATTAACACCCTATCTTCATCATTTATACATTTTCACTGTATGTCTTCCTGTGGATTTCATGATTTCTCAGGGTTATAATGAGTGTTACTAGCATAATGTTTAGAACAAATTTGATAAGCAAACATAAACTAAATTATTACTAATAAAATAAATTAACAATTTATTAATAATAAATATAAAATTGTTTTTTATATATTTGCAACTATTATTAAATATAACAAATATAATATAAAATAATAAAGGTAGTAAAAATTATAATTATATAAGATATTTTAAACTTAATCTATTATAATAACTATATTAATATGATCTTATCTAATGTAAAATTGTAAAAGTTTGAGACCATTGTTTTCTGTAGATATTATTCTTTTACTCAATGAATAAGTCATGATTAGTTCATCAAGGATGGTAGTTATCCTCCTTGGGTCTTGATGATATTAGATAGGATATATAGTAGGTCTTAGTTATTCAATTCTTTTCTCATGGCATGATTAAAGCTGGCATTGACTAATTATGGCAAACTTCAGCATTAGTTTCTGGTTCAATTACATCACTCCAGATGTTTGACTGATGTAGTTGTTGATGTTTTGACACAAAAATATTAGATAGTCTTCTTCTGGATAATGTTATACTTGCTATGGTAGATCTTAGTATTGAAAAATACTTTTAAATGTCAGCAAGGCATAGCTATCCAAACTGGTGGAGAAAGTGTTTTAACCACAGGTTTCTCTTCATGGGATACTGCAACACTGCTTTTTGATTTAAGGCTTTAAAATAGTAGACTGCCATAGTTGTTTATTATGACCAGATTATACTCAATTTGTTGTTTTTCACACTTACCATGTATTCAAAGATATCAAAAACAGATTTATCATTTATCAACATCTAGTTACAAGATTAAACATCTATTTATTTAGAACTAGATACATATTAATAAATATTTTTCATTCCTTAAATTATGATATAAAAAGTATATAGTTTTTCTCTTTTTTTTTGTTTTGCAATAGAAATAGGAAGAAAGAAAAAATCATTACTGACTTTTAAAAATTGATCAGTAACTTTCTTAATTTTAGTAACCCACAATTTTCAATAACATATTTATATTTACTATTCAATTTATTATAAGAATGAGCAAATTATTTATTTAAAATCCCATTCAGAAGGCAAATTAGAAAGGGTCACAAAATACTATACATTTTTATAAAATATGCAAAGTGGAATTCTTGTGTATATCAAAACTATTTTTGTTTCTTCCTCTGTATAGTATAAGCGATAATCTTATTGTTTTCAATTTTACATAGAACACCTTTTATAAAAAATCTATAGACCTTTTTAACTGCTTAAATTAATGTACTTAAATGGCATCTGTGTTATATCTAGTATGCACATTTTCACGCATGACACTATATCCTTATCAATCAATCTATGACCCTTTTTTGTTTTTTTTATCCAGGCATCTTTATAACTAATTAATTTAGACTACAATTATTTATAATGTTACAAAATATATAAAATTGTTTTGCTACCATTTACAAAGAATATTGGATAAATATTGCTTATAATCAATATATATATATATATCTCATTAGTTACTGGTAACATAAATAATTTTAATTAAATTGAAAATTAATAAATTAATAATTATGTTTTTTTTTTTGTGATCATAGAGACTCAAATAATAGGTTGAATACATTTAGAATCAATTGAAAATTAAAAGATTGATTTACATTTTGTTGTTGCTATTGAAAATCAATTCAGGAACATTAGGTCTGGTTAACACTTTTCACTGTATTAAACTTTTCAGAATAATTATTAATAAAATACTAGTGAAACTTTCTTGATGTTTCTACACTAAATCAAATTTTTTAAAAGAAAAAGAGAACAAAATAGTTTTAACATTAAGAATTTAGTTATAAATAAGTTTTACCAAAGAGTTGTAATTCAGATTATATTTTTATAATAGCACCAAGAGATCACTAATTGATTTGTTTCTATTAGAATGTAAAA
Organism: Epiperipatus broadwayi; assembly: GCA_028023455.1. Lineage (NCBI taxonomy): Eukaryota > Metazoa > Onychophora > Udeonychophora > Euonychophora > Peripatidae > Epiperipatus > Epiperipatus broadwayi. The sequence continues at coordinate 6,024,895 of JAQFVV010000019.1, forward strand.
ATGTTAATATTTATGCAAGTAATCAAAATTAAAATGTGACAATTTAAGAGTGCTGTAGAAATTAAATCCAATAAAAATCTATAGAAAATCAATGGTTTTATTGTTTTTTCTTATGAAAAACTTAATTTGGTGGTGAATGTCTTGAGATTTTATATAATTTTATAGTTCAAGTCTGAACATAATTGTAGATATTTTTATGGTTTTAGAAAACTTTATTGATTGCTATTATGTTAACTTTCTTTCAAAAAAAGAGCTAATTTTATATTGACTTTTTATTAGATGTAATTCATTGGATTATTTATAGTTGTTATCAGTTCAAAATATCTGATATTTATTCATTGTTAGCATGAAGTACTTAAATTTTATTATTTTCATTAATAATTGTGAGGTTGTAAGAACATAGATTATTATATGATGTAATTCCATGATTAAGATGCCATATTAAGTTAAGGAAGTAACAAAAAATGGAAAACTCCCACTGATGGTGATCAGGCATTATAATTTTTATAGCATTTTAGTTGTTAAGTTACTTAAACTATTTCATATATATAAAATCTAAGCTTGCAGAGTGGAAAAATCAGAATTAAAATTTTAATATAGTGGACTACAAATAATTTTTCTAAATAAATAATTAAAATTATCATCAGGACACTCAACACCACCATCATTCAGTTATTCAGTATATATATATATTGTATATATATTGTATATATATATATATATATATATATTGTAACTTTTTGATTGGTTAGCTGTACTTAAAGTAGGATATAAACATAATCAAACTTTTAAATTTAAAGAATATATAATCATAGTACTATTAATTTTTGATATATAATACATATAAATAGCTTAATGGGTAGGATTTAAAGATGGAATTCTGTGGATGTAGTTAATATACACCTTTTATTTATAGGTATTTATATTATAAACAATCATATATAATTCCATTATAATAGTCTTTAATCAATACAAGCATATTTACAGAGTATTTATATAAATTTGTAAGATTTATTAAAAGTTACAGTAGTAATAAATCAAATCTCAATTTATTTAAATGACAGTGATCCTTTAAAAGGTGAATGTATAAGCATGTGTGCAGAATTTTAATAAATAAGAATAAAAATTATTTATTACAAGATAATTTATTTTCAAATAATAATAATAGATATAAATATTATTATTAAATATCTTATTTAAAATAGATTAATATTACAATCTATTAAAATTATCATTATATTTTAAATTTAAGTTTAAAAGTTATTTAATTTAATAAGTTTTTAAATATTTATTAATCTTAATTATTTTTAAATAATATAAACAAAAAGATAATTATGAAAAAAACTGCTAGTTGATTTTGAGACATTGACCAATAAAAATGATTTAATTAGTTGTCTGAGGTCATACTGTTTATAGTACATAAGGTAATAGCTAATGAACTTGTATGTAAACTCACAAAACATGATGGTATAATAAACACTACATGTTATAATTTGTATGCTCTTTATATTTCATACACTGACCCTTAGATACTGTAGATAAGTGGTGGCCAACTTTTGTGTTCATAATATCTACTTTTTATTTTTAAAATGTGTTGTGATCGACTTGTTGTCATAGGCGTAGTCTAAGTGGAAGGTGATGTGAAATATGTACTATTTTTATATAACTACCTAGTAAAAAATAACAATCATTTAATGGGTCAAAAAAACTCATGATGGGGAATTAAAGCAACATGGGTAAAATTATTAAAAATATTTATTAATTCAAATTATGACTTAGTGGACTTCACCTATTTAGAATTGAAAAAAAATTAGAACAAAAACAAAAATAACAAAAAAACTTGAAAATCTTGACTTAATTTGTTTCACTCAATACCCGACAGCTCTTGCCAGATTGGCCTCATGATTGACCAAAATTGGCTTTGCAATCAACAGGTAGATCATGATTGACTTGTTGGCCACCTCTGCTCTAGATGTTCACATACATCAAGTATAAATGATGTTTTACCCAGTAGATTAATTTTATATATCATATCAAATACTAATCCAAAAACTCTTAATAATTATTAAAATGAAATATTTACCTGGTTATATATTTCTTTAAAAAACTTTATTACTTATATTTTTTCCTTGTAGCAAATACTCATAAATATCCCCATACATTTAAAACAAAAAAAATAATATAACAATTATAATTACCTAATATCAAGAACAAATTTTAAATTTATAAAACACACATATATATGTTACAGTTCCTTTTACCCATTAAATTAACTGAAAGAACTAAAGTTTTTCCCATAATGAGGATTAATTTCTTTTTAACAAAGAGTTTACTTTATTGTCTCCTTTTCTAAATTATAATGGCCCAAAAAAAAAGCATTCACATACCACAGTTCACATTAGGAATTTATTAAATATTTTCTGCTCTACAATACACTCATTAACAAAGTGTTGGTGGAGGGAGAAGATTATAATCTCATTATAAATTTTTGATTTTCAGTAATTGTCTGGCAAAAATAAACCAACAATCCACAAGTGCATTATTTCTGAATACTGGATTAATAATAATAATAATGATATCTTTTATTGACATTGGCTAAAGGATAAAAAATATCAGTAAAGTCTTTTTTTAAGATTTTTAAAAGAGTCAATTTTAATAACTTTTTTCTGTTAGATTTATAAACAGCATTTTGAAAATATCACTTTTTTTTGTTTTTAAAGTTGGTTGAAACTTTAAAATAATCCAACTTTTTTTTCCTGTTTAAAACAAAAGAAATATACAGCTTTAAAATTTTATTCATAATGAGTAAAACTGCAAGACTTTTTTTACGAATGATATTCAATATAACATTTGTTTTAATAACACAATTATTAAAGTCATAATAAATTAATTGCTTGTTATATTTGACATAAATTTCAAATTATATATATGATAAATTTTAGAATTATTGAATAATAACCAAACATTCAAATCAACTGATAATTTTACAATAAGATAAAATGCAAACTAAACTCCTGATATTCTATCAGCTTCTAGTAATTTTTCAGTTCCAACATCTTTATTCTTTTAAATAATGTGAAATTAGCATTTTTTCATGATTATCATTAAATGCATGGTTTAACCATATAGTGTGGAAATGTAATATAAGCATAACTATTAGTTTCTCACTCTTTCATTCAGGTAATTTAACTTGTAAAAATGCAAATAAAAATGAAAACTAATTACTTTGGGTTTTTTTTTCCTGTTTTAATTTTAACACTAATTTCTTTTAATTTCAACACCAACTTTTTTATAAAAATTTTGCTTTTCAACACATTGCATGGGGGTAATTTTACTACATTATTTCCATGTGATATCCTATTGTCCAATTGAATTTAAAATACTAGAGGTGGGACATTCAACGCTAGTATAAAGCTGATCTTTTTACTTTAACCTTAATCTTTCTAATAAAAGAAAGTTAAATTATGTGTTTGTCTAGACTTGTTACATACTTATTTTTAAGAAAGTTATTTAACTTAATTAATAATACATTTATTTTAAAACACTTTATTAATTAAATATCTTTTTATATAAAACATTATCTTTATTTTAGTAAAAGTTATTTCTTAATATTATTATAATTATTGCTATCTACTACTGTTATAAAATATTATGTTCATTCTTAAGATAATTAATACTTTTATTAATTTCCAAGCTTGCTTTACATTCATGCACTTATACATTATACATGCACATATATTTCAGGAAATAATAATGTATTTTTAAATAATAATAATTCAATAAAATAAAATTTAATTAAAAAATTTATCAAATCCAAAACTTTATTTTCAGTCAAGAACTATCTAAAGAATCACACTTTATTAAATATTATTTTCAATATTATTTTTGAAGGCATTTTTCTTCTAAACAAGCAACAATAAAACTTGAATATATTTAATAAGCCATGACTGGCAAATATCTATATAAATTAGTAATAATTTACTAAGGCTATAACCTTAGAAATAAGCGTCTGAAAAATACGAAGGTAGGGACCTCTATAGGTCTTAAAACACAAGCTTACGCTATGAAGAAAAGAGAGTAAAACTATTTTAAAACAGTAAACCCTAAACTAGTATTTACTTCTGTTTAACTGTTAAAATTTTATCCATCTACTAACAAACTAAACAATATTTTTAAATGATTATTAACAAGCATATTTAATAAATTGTTTTATTGACAATTGGAACATTTAACTAATACCTATATAACTTAATTAAAACAAAGTTAACTGAAAACAAACGTTATTTAACAAAATTGTTTTTTACATGATGACTATTAATTATATTTAATCCTTAGGGGACTTAAATATATGGTTATAATATATATATATGACATGGTAACCCAATCTTTGATATGTTGTCAAGGCAACATCTACAAATAAAAAATGGATTCCACTTTTCAATCTTGTCTATGATCTTTATATGACAAAGAGACCAGTGGAGGAAAGACCTTCATGCAAATATATATATAACTGTCAAAATAAATCGAAGACAAAGTGAATGACTTTTTTTCCATGTGATTTGTCAGAATGCCTATAAATAAATAAAAATTATTTATATTTGATATCTCAGATATAAAAAAGAAACTCTATGGCAAGCAACAGCTATTAAGAGTCAAATTTGAATTCACACCTGATGTAAACAAAACTTCATTTAATACAGTCAAAACTTATTATCATAATGGTGAGAGTCATTTCTTCTTATTTTAAAAACCATATGATTAATTAAAAGTGAGACAAAATGTATAATTCTTAATAAATAGAGCAATTTCAAATTAAATGTAAGATAATGGAAATATCTTTTTCCATGTACTATTAATATCCGTCTACCACATTCATCTTTATCAGAATGCTTGCAAGTATAAATTGTTTATTTATACTTGTCATCTCAGGTATTAAAAACTCAATGACAAGTGATATTATCACAAATGAAATGTCAATTCGCACTAGATTTCAACAAAGCTTCATTTCATAGACAGAGAATTATATATGTAACATATGTATAGAATCAAAAGTATTCATTATCACATTATACAAGTTTGAATTGTAGGTAATGTGACTGTTTATATATAATTGTGTGAGATCATTTTCCTATGTTAGTGTAAAGAAATATAAAATTAAAATATTGTTAGCTCCAGTCTTACTACTTTGTTTTAATGAATAGATTATATATATATAATTTTTTTACAAATAAAAAATGGGAACATATATTTTGGGGACTTTCACGTATACATTTGTATTATATCAACATTTCATATGAATCACACCAGCCATCATAATAGAGCTCATTCAATGAGGTTTTTGATTTTTTCATGCATTTCTGCAACATTCTTGAATAATCTTTACCAAAACATTATGAAATGAACATTTTCTTTATAATATTAAAGTGACTCAAATTTAAAATGCAAAATTTCCAATAACCTCTAATAATTGATATCAGTATGCCTGTTTTACCAGAAAAAACTCATAATTATAAGACTTGGACATTTGATAAAAGAGCAATAGAGAGACTTCAGACTATACAGCAAAATAAAAAAGACACATTTGAATTATTAAGAGAATAATATCAAAATTAAAGAAACATCAAAAGCAAAATTATATGGTGAAAAAGAATTAATGATCTGGGTTAAATCTGGGTAGAACATATTTTTAAAAAAGTTATATTTGAAATCTTAGAGTGAATAACAAAGTAATCATAAAATACTTCATATGGTTAAGATAAAATGTTTGTAGGAAAAGCTTTCTCCATAAGGTGAATGTTTTGATGTTTCTACATTATGGCTTGAGAAACTTCATACTAGATTTTATGCTATTTTAGTACTTTTTATGCTATTTTAGTTCTTTTGGGAGCAACTCATCATTTCCAAAATATTCTTCTCTCTTTAATATATCAAATTAGCCTAAAAATGTAAACCATTTTAATAATCATATAGCTGTTATAATATGTCACTATATTATCTTTCTCCATTTATACAAAAATGCAAGCACTGTGTACCCAGTAATTATCTAAATGATCTTGCAATTACCTTTTTACCAAGCTGGAGATATAAATAAAAAATTATTTCTACCATATCATGTGTTTTATAAGCTAATTATTTTAAAATGTTACTACCTAAAATTTTGAGCTCAATTCACAAAACATGGTGAACTAAATCACTATGATGGTCAAATATCCAATATGATTTATTTGTCCATAATGTTGTTACAAACAGAAATAAATAATCAGTCAAACAAGATTGAAATAAACAACTATTAATAATTATATTTAAATATTTATCAAAAAAAAAAAAGGATGCCAGTAAGGCTAATTTTGGACTTTAGTAATTATATACTTAAAGATTTATGTAAAATAGTATATAAAAAAATTGTAGAAACAATAGGATTTGGAAAATATTATATTAAGAATTCTGAAGAAATTGTTAACAGGTTAAATAATATCAAATTAAATAGAAATGGAATGTTAGCATCATTTGATATTGAAAAGATAATGGGATGTTCAGTGCCTAGAAAGGATAGTATTGAGAGTTTTGGAATATTGGTAGAGGGTTGGTAATGGGATGTTCAGTTAGTGGTATTTTATCATCAATGTTGGTAGATAGTATTGAAGAGAGTATAATTGATAGAGTTATAAGTAATAATGAGATTAAAGAATATTGTAAATATGTAGATGATATTGTTATTGTAGGAAATAGTAGAAGTATTAGTAAAAATTTTAATGAATTGAATGAGAATAAGTATAATATTAGATTTATAATGGAGAAGTAGAAAATAGATTAAAGTATTTAGATATTTTTTTAAGAAGAGGGATAATGAATGAGATAGTTGTTGAACATTATATTAAAGATGAAAAGACCAGAGGGTTGATTGATCCAACTTCTTATCAGTCAATGATAGATTAACATTAGATAAAACAAAGGCATATAAACAGAAATTAAAGATGAAAAATAATTATGTAAAAATAGGTTACAAAGAAAAGGAAATCAGATGAATTTTTGATGGTAAGGTAGATAAAGTAAATGAAGATAACAGGAATAAATATAGAGATAGTAAATGGATGTCTATTCCATATACAGAAAAAGTATATAAAAGATTAATGAAAGATAAATTGCCAAGTAATGTAAAAATAGCTTGGAAGAATAATAAGTCCTTGGGTAAATGGTTACATAATGCAAAAGAGTTAAATGATGTTAGTAGTATAATGGGGCTGATATATAAAATTAGCTGTGGAAAATGCAATAAAATATATATAGGACAGACAGGGAGAATGGCAGGTGAGAGAGCATGATCGAGTAATTAATAGAAATGACATGAGATCAGGGCAATATTTGCATTATTTGGATACAGGGCATAAAATGAAATGTGAGGAAAATATAAGTGTTATTAAGTATGTGAAGAATTACCATAAGAGTAGACAAATGTGTAAATATAGTAAAAGGTCCAGCTAAATTAGGTGGGAAATGGGCTTTATTAAACAATTGGAAAGTGTAGGAAATGGTTGTACATATGTAAATACCAATTTATGTATTTATTTTTATTTTTTATTTTTTAAAAGATGCAAAATATATATTTAATTATTATTATTATTATTATTATTATTATTGGGGGGGGGGGATATTGTTAAAATTTTTAGATGTATAATATGTTAAATTTATTTATTTATAATATATGGACATGTTTAAAAAGAAAATGAAATATAATGTAAGTAATGTCCAGTAGATGGAGTGAATATTATTATTTGTTTATGTGAATTGTATAATATAATATCTTGAGAAGGTCTCAATGGAGATGAAAGCCGGTTTGATAAATATTTAAATATAATTATTAATAATTGTTTATTTCAATCTTGTTTGATTGATTATTTATTATTATGGTGAACTAAGTTTATGTTCTTTGTAAATTCAATTACAAGTTAATTAAAAATACTATAGGCAGAAATATAATATGAGTGGTAGATAAAGGTAATGTGGACTTTACATAGGTTATTTGCAAAGGGGGAAAATGCTTTCACAGCATGCTTATACAAAGATATATATAAAAAGATACATTTTCAGGCTAATCGGTTACTATGTGATAAGGCTTTATAGTTTGTCTTCCTTGTTTTTTTCTCTGACTAAAATATCTAGATCCTATCATTAATGAATAGAGATAATCTAACTATGGGTTGATTTTCTGAAAGGATAATTCAGAATTCTAGTTTGATTCTTAGAAAAAAATTTCAAGCTTTATTTAGTTTGGATTTGGATTTAATCATATTCTTTATAAAGTTTGTTTATCATCTGTATCATGGAAATGTCTTCTAATTTGCATTATAACTTTTGAATGGGAATATTTCTTTTAAGTTGCATAATATTCAGCTTCTGCTGATATATGGCTGTTGTATTCACTCTACCATCTCAAAAATGTTTTCTAAATATAAATTAGGCTTTTTCAGTATATATATATATTGTACCAATATTGATATTGGCACATGATAATTTATCTAAAAAAAATTATTAAAATAATCTTTCGTAAAAGAAAACATATCTAAAAGTTTAATAGTTTTCTATCATTAGTTTTTGAAATAAAAGTTAGAAAATAATTGATTAAAAGAGGGGAGGGTGAGTTTGATTAGAAAAGTTAAACTAAAAGTTTTATAAAAGGGAGTAGAGTCTATTATTATTAGTTGAAATATAATTTAAAGTTTAAAAAAAAATACAAATCTCTTTTCATTCAAATTAAAGAAAAGTAATCTTAAAACTAGTTATATATGTGCGTATATATGTGCGATTGTCAATAATAGAATAAACGTATGCATAATAAATGTTATTATAAATAAATGAAAATAAAAAAAATTCAAAAACACAGTGATGGCTATTAATTAAGATGTAAAACAACATGTTTGCTTGGCTATTACTAACTAAACGATCTTCCAAAACACGTTGTCAAAGGATTATCAAAGGGATTTCGACAACAGATATTGCCAGAGAATATCGAAAAGAAAAACACTTTGCAGGTATAAATAGTAAAATTTTATCGGATAATCAGTTCAGTTCAGAAACTAATTGAGTCAGTTAAGCCAAGAAAGGACAAACAGTTGAGTTAATTGTATCCAGAAACAAAATGCAGTGCTGAGCAGCTTTTGGGAACATACATTTTCTTCACAGCATGAAGTCCGATAGAAACTGCAAGATCTGCCCATGAAATAATGTCAGCATAACAACTTGAAAATCTCCGTCAATGTCTAATTGTCTCCAATAGTAATAATCGTGAATAATAAGGAAACTCATCAAGGAAATGTCCCAGCCGGCTGGAAGAAGCAGAAAACAAGAAGAAAACAAAGTTCTAAATCTACATTCAAAATCCTAGGTAAAACATTTGCTTATTTTCATTTATACCATAATAGCCATTGCATTAAAATTCATAAAGCCTCCAGAGACAAGTAATTTGAACTCTATAATCATGCATAAAATGAACTATTGATGTGTGTGTTTGTGAATGCTATATGATTTATAAACATCAAACATTATTTATGCTTGTCATAAGATATATATTATAGTGTGTTAATTTAAAATGTGTGTGTGTTATATTAGTTAAAGAAATTATAAAGATGTTTAAATTTAGTAAATTAATGTTAGTTAATAAATTTTCTTAAAATTTAAACTCTATTTGTCGGTCAATTCTTTTTATCAATTCTTTTACAGATCTTTATCAATTCTTTTCACCACTAATTATGTATAATCTATTAGTGATTACAAACAACTGAGCTAGTCATGGATATTTAGATGTTGAGTTAGTGGCCATTGCTCAAAGTGCGTTATTTATTCATTCTTGGATAATTAACTGGCGCCCGTGTTTACATGAAAGAAAAAAAAGTGCTTTGAACTCTGGTGTTGAACTCAACAGTTGAGAAGAAGTTATATCCTGGAAATGTAAATGCTAGTTATATATTTTATAGCTATTGTTTGGGCATACATTCTCTGCCTAAGAGACTGGTGTTTCAATAGACACATATTCGAACCCGGTACAATATATATATACAAACACACAACTTGTAATAGGAGATCAACCAAAGTAATATTGCAATCAATCTACAAATCACAATTAATCACTTGAACATCAATGATATGTAAAGTTATCTATCAGATGACTTTTTTTTAACTTATATTCTCTGAATTACAAAATAATAACTTCTGCCTTTATTTATACGTGCATTACAATCTGCTGTCTATTATTTTCTTATTGCTTATACAGAATTTCTATATGATATGAATTAATATAAGCTAAAAAAATATTATATGATACCTAGTTTTTATTTTGATGTAACTTTTATTTACTTTGTTCAATATTATAAATTGATGGGGTTATACTTTTAAAAGTGACATATAACTTCACCTCAATAATTTGTTGGATAATATATAAAGATGTCTCTTTTTTCTGTCTAATTTTTGGTTTGATTTTGGTAGTTAATCTGACCACTATGCCATGTGTTTTGGGTTCAAATATAAATTTAATTTTTTTTTTCAGGTTCTAATCAGACTTTTTATTTCTAATTTGCCAAATAAAGGTTATACAACTGACTCATATAACTACCAAATATAAATGAGTAAATGGGTATTTTAATTATTCTTAGTAAAAAGATAATACAAAAATGCAAAAACGTTTATACACAGAAATTAGATACTCTAGTGATTAATCTATTTTTCTTTATTGTTTTTATGAAATTAGGTTGGAGAAACATTTGCTTTGTAATGAGTTATTTAAGAATTCTTTTATGTATGTAATTACTGATTTTACTACCTGCCATAATAATTTTATAAGATTATATATTTAGAGATATATTACTAATAGTATACTTTATCCTCAATCATGATTTATCTTAAAAATTATGATTTTTAACTAATTACTTTAATTTTTAGTTTACTACTCTCTACAATGACATCACAGTATAGTGAATAGTGCATTCATCCGTCATATTCACAATCTGCAATACACGTTTAACTCATAAGTAATCTACAATGTTTTTAGATAGAAAATTAGCTAACCTAACTAGTCATTTCTAATTTAAAAAAATAAAAGATTTAGTCTTAAATATCACTCTAGAGATAAAAGGTGTTTCCAACAGAACACTGAAGAAAAAGGAATTAATTGCAAGCATCTTCAGTTATTAAATGGTGACTGTTTGAGTGTTTTCTCATCTTTTTTATTATCTTCCTAAAAATAACTAAGATACCGACTATTGATTAGTAATTGTGGATTAAGTTATTATTAGTTAAGGAATAAAAATTCTATGTTAATCTTGAGTAGTCTGATGCTTGGACTGCAAAAAGAAATAATCATAATATGATATAGTCTCACTACTTGTTACAGGGATTCCTACAAGTACAGAGCTCTTATTTTTTTTATCTTTACACTAATAATGTTGTTTTTTTATTATTCTTTTTTGTAATTTTTTTATTAATATATTTTTTTATTGTCATTTCATTATCTTTTTACATGATTACATCAATAATGTGTTTTGTTTTTTTTCCTCTGAAAACATGTTGGATCAAATAACAACTAAGTACTATAACCAAGAAATAATTCTTAATCATTTGCTATTGCTTGTCACTTTTTTTAGTATTTTGATTTTATATCTACACAAATTAGTAATGGGCTTATTTCAATAAGATATACATTGTGATTAATTTCATTACCATACAATAATCATATTGTTTGTTGCTTGAGAAATAAAAGGCTGAACATAACACTTTTTTAACTGACTAATCTAAGATTTTTTTTATTTCAGTTGAGAATTGATATAGAAATTTTTAGCTCTTGAGACTCCTTCTTTAGCATTTTTCTAAGCTAACCCTAACACCTGTAATCTTTTTTGATGTTGATTGTATAACCAGCTGAGTTGTATAATCATTGTTGTGGTATTTTTAGTAAGTTTCTAGTGAAGAAAAAGGTAAATCAAAAAAATATTAGTTATTCAATACAATTTACTGTGCTATATTAGCTATATAAACAATATCAAGAGTAACCTTTCTATTATTAGAGACTCCCAAGCTGAACAGATTTCAAAATCTTTATTAGCTCATCAAGAGACGAGAACCTTTTTGAAAGTATCTAGTTGTCAGATATACCTTAATTAATGAAAAAAACCTGGTAATGATTTGAAACATAAAAAAATAAATGTAGAGATAAATACTTTGAAAAGTATTCTACTTCCATGTGAAAAGCTAGGAAATGATCACAGTATGTATTTTAAGAAATCATTTCTTAGTAGTAATAAGCAAAGATGACAAATAGTTTCATAAAGACTAATAAACTAATTATAATTTAGTATTCAACAATAATTAAATCTTCCAAAGAGTATGAGAATATTTAATAGCCAACGATTATAGGAAATTGATTCAACAACCCATTCTGGTTATTTCCAAACTGAACTACTCAGATATCAACAATTTATCAGAATAATATAATATAATAGTTATTGGTGTGTCTGCCTAAAAGTTGCAATTTAAATTAGGTGAAAATTTCTCAGATTGTTGATGCTTTCCAAGCAAGTTCAAGATTCATTCAGTTGTAAACCCATGAATAAACTAGCTAGACATTCTATTAATAAGCCAACACAAGTTCAAGCTATTCATTGATCCAATGTCATTAGTCAATAGCTATTGATAATATAACACTGGATATTGATCTAATAAATATTACCATTAGATGGCAGCAGTGAAACAGAAAAAATAAGAGCTTCTGTTTGCATAGATAATTAGAACAGATCTCATAATAATTTGTTTTAGTTAAATGATTTATTGACCATAAAACAAAAATGTGATTGCAATATAATGCATTCTTCAGCTCAAGTAAAAGAAATATAATTTTGTCCGAAGCTATCAGCCTTGATTTACTGTTACTTTTAATAGGATTGTGACTTGATTTAATAAACTACATATACGTTCATTATTATTACTTTATCATTTTTATATAATTATTTTTTTTTTGCTTTTGGCAATTTAAAAGCTAATTGCTTTATTTTGTTTTCCTTTTTTTTTTCCTCTTGTCCATTTTTAAAAAGAAAGCATTTTAAGAATGATTGTATAATCTTTTAATTTATTGCATCTACCAAGGGATAGTTTGAAACAAATTTGTTACTCTCTTGTAACATACCTTCAACAAATTGATTCATAGAGAGGCTTATGCATTGTCTTGCCTTTTTATTGCAGCTTTAAACAGAATTATAATAAGCTGCAAATTAAATGAGACTTTTGAGGTCGGTATTTGTATGAAATACTGTGCACCAAAGTCATACAAATCATTCTTCAATAAAACATTTCATTAAAATAAAAAAGCATTTCTTTTTAATGTAATTAAAAAATGAATTGCTAATTTGCATAATGAGTTCATTTAAATACATAGAGTGAATAATTAATTGATTCTGATCTAAAAGTTATTTACAACTTTAGACAGTTTAAACCTTTGTTACTTTCAACTGAACTCCTCTCATCAATAAATTTTCATTTGTATTACTAATTGAAATTCAAAAATGTTTAACATTTGTTGATGTTTTTAACTAAGTCATTTTATTTTCATTCAATAATTTATGAGTGAAAATGGCTTTGGCTGACAATATGAGATTATGCTCCATGACTCTGCGCATCATTTTTTACCTTTAATTTATGATGGCATAAATATGCAGGAATTATCTACCTCGTTATATCAGATTATCATTAGACGACATTCTTAACTTCTTTAGAAATTCAGTATTGATTTTAACATAGTCATTTCCATAGTAATAATTTAAGTGTAATTTAATTATAATTAGTATAATAATTAATAGTTTAAAATAATTTCTTGTTGCTTATTAGCATAGATGCTTATCTAGGTTGTATCTAAGTTATGAACAACTAGATGAATATATTTCCCTGTTTTCATTAAAAAAGAAAAAAAATACATTTTTAAAAAAATTATAACATTATTATACCACCGAATGTGGATTAAGCTTTCAAAGCAAACTTCAATCAAATATACGATAATTATAAATTGACAAATTATAAACAATCGTGTAACCATAGCAAAGTAGACTAATCTGTTATTTAGTTTAATCTATATATTATTATTTTTATTATATATGTAGCCCTGAATTGTAAACTTAATAGATATAAAGGTTGTCTTAAAACTTATGCATAATTAATACGTAATTGTATTAATTTGCAGTGGAGGGGAAAAGAAAAAAGGAAATGGAAAGATCGAATAGTAGTGTGATTAATCGTACAATATTTGAGTTCTACTTTATGCTCAAACGTCACTTTCTAATCAATTTACGATATGAAAAATAATATGTGTATAGTCCACAAAATGTGACATGGGCAGCACTGATTTTTAATGCTTTTTATTGTATAAAGACATCCGTAATGAGGAGAGAAATTGAGGAAACATTGTTGACATCAATCAAATAAACCACATCCTCCCTTTCAAAAGTTTACCTATCACTGAAGAATAAAGTCAGACTGCTTAACACATTATTATTCCCGAAAATCAGTTATTTCATGAATGGGTTTAACCCCTCCCAAAAATTTATTAAGAAAATAAATTCAGAATGCACAAGACTATTCTGGTGCTATAAAACTGTATCTATAAGTTTATAGAAAATACAAAAACCCAGAAAATTTAACGGCCTCACACTCCACTCTATTCTTACACTCATCTTTCAAAGAAAATATAACAATTGATGCAGACTACAGGAAAGCCATACAAAACTGATGGAACAAGACACTATAACACTGACCAATAGGCCTCCACCAATGCAACAGAACTAGACAAAGACTCTATGGGATAATGTGGAGAAATTTATTAACATTGAAAATCATACTATTATCAGAAAACTAAAATATTGGGTAGTGTACAGACTTATGCACATGGAAAATCAAATTAACAATACCCTGTTAGAGTAAACAGTCAAAAAATTGTGTTGGGCTCCAGGCTTTGGAAACTGGAGCCAAAATTCCTGACTTCATGATTAAATTCAATTTAGATTCCCTCACCATGAAATCCTTCCTAGTCAATAAAAGAAACCACAAAATATTTAAACCAATTTGTCAAATGTGTGGAAAGGAAGAATCAATTAACCATATCATCATGAGATGCACCAGATTAAATATTCACAGACTATTAATTACAAATTGGACAAAGAACCTAAATGCAAATATCTTATCCATAAGAAGTTGTATGGAACATGGTGTCTTTGCACAAATTAGACTTTCCATTTTCTTTAATTATGCACTTTGGTATCTCAGGTGCAAGATAGTAATAGAGCAGGCAGAAGACCCTAAAGGCTACATATTCATGAAAACAATAAACAAAATCAATAAAAGAGATCATTTAATCATCCCAAAATACATTGTGGCATCTACATGTTTGTCACTGGACCTGTGTCTGCAAATCAATCTGAACATTTATATTGTAACTTATCATAATATTTAAACAGCATTAAACTGTTGTACATGCGCTTTGCAGATTTTAACTATAAATGACTGAATACTAACACTTCAAACAGAGTGGCCATCTATCTTTTCGAACCCAAACGCTTTTGTATGTCAAATCTTAAGTGTTTGAAAGTGAAAGTGTGAAGATATTAAATAATCACTTTAAATTACTTTTACATGCTTGAATGAATGACACTAGTGAAATTTATTAGAATTTACGATCAACAAATATAATATATAGAATAAATTTCTTTTTTTAAAAAAAAAAAAAAATTTCCAGTTGACTATTATAATACTTTGACTTTTTAAATAGAAGCACTTCACCATCATTATTTTAAATCATTATCAATTTACTGCAAAATAATGAACTGTCCATGTTTACTACATTTTTCTCACACTTTTTATAGGTGGGTTTTTTATAGATATTTTATAATCTATAATTTCAATTGTCCATTCTCATTATCCAATAAACATTGTTCAGTTCAACTTTTAATTATTTTAGTGATGTCATTGATACATGTTCAATCTTTTATCTGTACTTGCATATTTAACTTTCAATCTCTCATCTGTAAATTAATTTTTCTTTAATATATAGTCCAAAGTTTCTGTATTCTTTTCTATTGAAAGTGAGCACTAATAAAACAGTTTTTATTAAAAACCTTTCTTTTCAAAATTTAGGCATACTTTTAATATTCAACTACTTTTTAACCCATTAGCTGCCATGAGAATTCCTGGTGATACTCAGTATAAATATATCACTATGTCATGAGGATCCCATGTGTTTCTCAACACCTTCTGATCTTTTTTGTGGTCTCTGAGGATTAACTTTCTTTTTATTTGAGTCTGTGATTAATTTCGCTCATTATATTTTCCTATTAATACTTTTTTATATTTTTAGTTTATTAATTTGTCTATTTTATTGCTATTAATTTTTTATTTTTAAGCCATTTAATTATTATTTTAGTCTTTAATCATTTCATCAACTTTTTTGTAGTATTTTTTTAAAAGTATGAAGCATTAGTTTTATAGAAGTAATCATATTATCTTGATTCAAGTAAACTTCATTTATTTTTCCACTTTAAACACTTCCTATAAAAACTGTTGCAAAAAATATTAGGAAAATGGTTATAAGGCTATTTATCCTTACCATGATTAATTATTATAATGAATCAAATAATGACAATTTGATAAATATTCTTTAAATTTTAATATTATTGTGAATCTTGTTATGATGTTTTTGAAGTTTTAATCACAGCTAAAATACTTATTACAGTCAAATTATTTTTTATTATCTATAAACCTATGTGACTTTGCACTGATCAACTCACATTCATTGATATTTTCTTAAACTTGTCTTAATACCTACATGTAATCCATTTTGCAATAATCATTTTAGCTTATTACTTTGATTAACTTGAGTTAAATGTTTTTTGTAGGTGAATTGGAATGATCCTAGCAAAGGTGTTATATAAAACTGATAAAATATTGATAAAATTGTCTTCCTAATCTTTTTTTCTTTATTTTTATTAAATATCACCATAGTATTAATTTAATCAACCGGTAGCTTTGCCAACAATTTCTCTTTTTTACTTGCTTCTTTTAAAATATCATTTTCTGAAATTTATCCATTTTTGACACATTTGATTGCAAGTTTCAGTTTTAAATTTCTTATAATTTTTGGGCTACTTTGTTTTACTACTTATTAAAATTCAATAGACTTTTATAAAATACACATAATTTTTTATGTCATCACTGTTTTTAATAATAATGCCATCATTTCTTCTTATTTCTGAAATAATTTTTAAAGATGCTGGATATTATTTTGCACCTTTGAATAATTCTTTTCAATAGTTTTTCTAGCTAGTCAGTTATATTTTTTTACATCATCACTATCTCTTTTTGGTACTACTTTTCAGAATTTCAGATATTCTGATATTTTTTATGAGTAACTTTTTACTATTTTTATACTCTTTCTTTATGTATATATTGTTGCTACTAAATAAATAATTTAATAAAGAAATGTTGTTTTTCCCCTATTTTTTAA
The DNA here is from genome assembly GCA_028023455.1 of Epiperipatus broadwayi. NCBI lineage: Eukaryota > Metazoa > Onychophora > Udeonychophora > Euonychophora > Peripatidae > Epiperipatus > Epiperipatus broadwayi. The sequence goes on from JAQFVV010000019.1 coordinate 6,042,422, forward strand.
TATAGTATCTGCTATATTTTTATTGATCTCATATAAATTAATACATTTTCAAACTATCTTAATATTTTAAAATGGTTTGTTGCTTCTAGCTTTAATTCAATGAATTATTTAATAATATTTGGAGTTGTTAATATAGTTCTTTTTAATAATTTTTGTCTTTCTAGATTTGCTAATACTTTATCTTATATTCATTTAATAGATGATTACATGCTGTTTCAAAACTATTAATACATTACATTTTTAGAATACAAATTTTCAACCAGCCAAACCAACTTTCACTTCTAATGCATTGACTTTTTTAGGCTTTCATGTTTATTTCCTTTTTGTAATTTTTTTTAAAAATCATAACATATAAAATGATTTTCCCTACAAATTTCATGAATCCATATTATCTTTTATTTCTATCTGCATAATCTTTCACAAAAATTTTAAATTCTATCATTAAAATCTTTCCATGACAACTTTTACATATTGTTTTGTCTTTTCATAGTTATTTGACACATCTTTATAAAACCTTTTTATTTTTCTCATTTAGAATTGCATCAAAAACCTAAATAATTTGCAGCACTTAGATTCCATTGAAGAAAGCAAATAATTTTATTATTCCTTCATATATACTATTAATCTCCAAAATATATTTTTGCCATTGGTATTATTTATAAATACCATTTACTTATGTTTTCAGTATTGATGATTTTATGTTAAATTGCATATTCACTTTATAGATCTCTTTATTTTTAACTTTGAAAAATATGCTTCATTTAAATTTTGAGAGTATTTCCAGTTTATGCAAATACATCTTACCTTCACAAAATCATAACTGGTACTGGGAAATATCAAGCATCAAAAAAAATTGTGATGTGTGCATGTTTTTTTAGGTTTTAAATTCAGAAGTGATTGTCATGTTTGTTGCTGTCTTGCATGGTTTATTGAAGTGATAGAATGGTGGACACTGGAGCTCAAGTTTATGAATTGTGACTCCAGTTTGTGTCTCTGGTTCTTAAATTTCTTATGTATTCCCAAGCAAAAAACCATTTGATTGTTTTAATTCTTGATAAGCAGAAACCTCCATGTTTATTTACTATATGAAAAGTCATAACAATAAACAAATGATAATTTTATGGATTTGCAATTAATTCTTATTCAAATCTAACAGATATATAGATGTATTAATAATTAATTTTAATAATAATAAAAAGAAAATGTGAACTAATTTTTACTTTTTATTTGTTTTCTTTTTTAATTTATATGTACAGACAATCTATTACATTGTTTATACCATATTAAATAACTTAAATTACCTTAAGCATTAAGCTTAGTTTTAGAGTAGTTGATATTTCTAGATTCTTATTCTTAATTAATATCATTTTAATAACAGTTCTTGATTTCATCATCTTAATGGAAATGTCAAGCTCAATCTATCACTTTTATGCTTGAATGGCATGTAACCTTCCAGGAAACTGTCCATATAATTATTTCTAATTTTACATATTTTGAAGAGGCACAGTCATAGATTTAAAGATTTGTGTAATGTATTGCAATTGCATTGAGATTCAAGAATAATTAAACATCTGATAATATTGTGAAAAGACCCTTGCAGTTATCATTAAAAACCGTTCTTATTAGACATACATCAAACTATATAGATTAACATAATTACCACCAAACAGTGACAGAGCTACATTTTATTGCAGAAAACATTTAATCTTGGATATTAAGAATATCATAAGCCATATTGTAAATCAAATATTAACAGAAACAGATAATACATCATTAAGATTGAAATACAGCAAAAGTGAATAAGGTTTATTTTATGGGGAATAATATAACATTTGATAACTCATGTTATATGTTGAACACAATAGTTCCATAAATTTGACAAAACTGAAGATTTTTTTTTACCTTACTCAGTTGAGCTGATTCATTAAACACAAGAATAAGAATCTTGAACCCACTAAGATAAGCTCTGCTTTATGCTATGATAGAAATCCCAATTACAATATCAACATAACCGTTAAAGTAATGCCCTGAAACTGTATTTTTAATTATATGTAACTTCTCCTAAGCTACAGAATTCCACACTAGATAGTGAGTGCAAAGCATAGTTAAAAACAATGTACTCTTATAAATACTCATACTCTTTTATAGTTAATGGATAATACATTAGTAATAAATTACACACTGATTTATAAAATTTTATTTTATATAATATATAGGATTCTTTTATTCCAACATTACCTACTTGAAACATATGCATAAAGAAATTTTAAAAATGTAAAATGCATTTCCGACTGAAACAGCATCCTTCAGTTGGCACAAATTATAATCTCATATAGCTTCATCTTTTTTCTTTACTATTTATCACTAAAAAGTTACAATAATTTGATCTTTAAGCATGTTAAATTTGGCTTTCATAATTAGTCCATTATTGATTACACTATATTATATATATAAAAAAAATGCATGTGTTTTTATTACTCAAAAGTCAATAAGAATTTCAAGCACCAGATTTGCAAATGCCAGAATTGATTTTGGACCTCTTGACAAGTTGGATGCCTAATCAATTGTGCCAAACTGTGCAGGGCTTTCCATATTATATAAATCAGGAAGAGACTCTCATCTAATATAGTAAGATTTGATACAATGAATTAATTCATTTCAAAAGGACCTCATTATATCATTCATTAATCCTTGCAGTAAAATATATACATTTAGAGGTAATTCATTTTAGGTCCACAACCTAGCAAAAACACATACATGTATAAATATGCATAAAATTAATTGATGTTTATAAAACTAAAAGAGACTTTTAAAATATTAACAAAGTTCCACTTTCTGATTTGGAATTAAGCCTTTCTGCATCATGGTGAAAACTAAAACTATCTTCCCAAAGTAAAATCATACTTTCACTTGATTTTTGTTGCAGTACTAACTATTTTAGCTTTTAAACAGATGTGATGTGATGTATTGTGGCTTCTCCTTAAACGAAGTCAAGAATATCTCAGCAATTATGCCCAGATAAACCTGTTAGCCACTTTATTTTCCATTTCCCACTCTAAATTTTCCCATATTCTGTTCCATCCCATTTCCACAACATAATCTTTGTCAACTCTATAACCTTTATATCTAAATCCCCTTTATCTTTTCCCAAACCCAGCATAAAAACCAATAATTCACTTTCTGTATAATCACTTTTTTCATATTTATTCTTCCATAGCTTCATTATATGTACCCTTTCTGTTTTCAAGCATTTACCTTCAATTAACAAATGCCTAATATTTTCTATTCCTTCTTTACATAATTTACAAAATAAATCACCCATTTTTTTCCATTTACATATATATTCTTTTGTAGCTAAAGATCCTGTTCGAGCCTTAAATAATAAACTACTTTCCTTACTATTATCATATATTAACTCACACCTAATATTCTGTTTATTTCTATATATATATATTTAAACTCTTTTTACTCTCCCTACTATTTCTCCATCTCTCTAACTGCCTATTCTTTATTAAGGGGGGGGGGGGGGGGGGGGGGGGGGGGGGGGGGGGGGGGGGGGGGGGGGGGTAAATCTATTCTTTTATCCCATTCCTTACTACTACAACACTCAACAATTCTCTTAATACAATCATCCCATCTTTTGTACAAATATACTGATATAAATTCTTTATCCAAATTTTTTGCATACCACATTACCTTTCTCACCCATTTTGTTACCTGCCCTTTACTCATAACCCAATTAAATACTATTTTAGCAAAACTCTCATACAGTAATGCCACCCTGTGCAAACCAGAGTAATCAATGGATGCCAGAAGGGCTTGTGTATAAAATCCCCATCTAGTACCTACTCATCCAATATCCCCAAACTAGTTTCTGGCTTGCGGCCTTTGTCATGAGGAGCCTTGGATCTGGGAGCACCATCCAGCAACCATTTTTTATCCCTACTTAACTACAAAACTATGAGAATGTAATTGAAAACACAATAATATTTTCAATCTAAGCTCAATAGCTTATATAGTCATATGGGTCTGAACTCAGTTCAGCATCCATACATTTTGGTGTCTTTGGCTCTTTAGTAACTATAGCTACCACTATCCTATTAGGTAGGATTGATGTTAAACCACTAAACATCATATGATCACCATCTCTTATGCAAGCACATAACTATTATTAAACAGGCAAAACTTTCCATATAGTAATGCCACCATGCCAACCAGAATAATCAATGGATACAAGAGAGGCCAAAATGTATGGGTACTGAACTGAGTTTAGACTCATGTGACTATATAAGATATTGAGCTTAGATTGAAAATATATTATTGTGTTTTCAATTTTTCATTGTCGTAGTTTTGTAGTTAAGTAGAGATAAAAGGTGGCTGATGGACAGTTGCATTAGATCCTAAGATCTAGGTATAGTGCTCTAAAATCCAAGGATCCTCACTAACAAAGGCCACAAGCCAAAAACTAGTTTGGGGAATATTGGATGAGTAGGTACTAGATGGGGATTTTATGCACAAGTATTTTGGCATCCATTGATTACTCTGGTTGTCACAGAGTGGTACTACTGTATGGAGAGTTTTACCTGTATAATAACAGTTATGTGCTTGCATAAGAGATAGTGATCATGTGATTTTTAGCTTTTTAGAAAGATTTTTAAAACATTTTGTACATACATGTTGTATGTCAATCAATGACATTCATCTTAGTATTTTTATTAAAAGAAGCTTTTTTGTTTATTTTTTTTTATGATGTTATATTCTAAATCTTGTTTCTATTTCTCAAATTTTTTATGAACTTCTCAGAAACAAACTTCCATTAAAAAACTCATTTTTTTTGCCTGTTTTTTTTTTCAAGCAAGAATTAGTTTTTTCACTTAGATTTTCAGAACAATCCATGCCTTAACTTTACTACCATTATTAAAACTCTGTACAATATATCATATTCTTTGTGGATGTTTTATTTCTTGTGCCACATTATTTCTATCCATTGGATTAATGCTATCATTATATAATCTATCTTTATTTTGAATATGATCAATTGCAATTGTTTGTCCAACAGCAAACTGTTATCATTCTTATTTAAAGTTTGGATAGCTAACTCATAGATTCCAGTTCACTGGCTGAGGCCTTTACATCTCTCATTACATTTTTTTTGATTAAGCATTTAACTTAGAACTGTTTTTAGTTTGTATCATGCCATTATCTTTTAAATTTTCACTTTTATTCTGATATCATCTGGGATCATAATAAAGTTCTAATTGTTTTATTAACACCTCAGGCTTACTCCCTGTTGTTAAAATGATCACATTCACTACAATTATCTGTTGAATAATTCACAGCCATTTAAGAAGAATAGATCTTAATTATAGTGAATATTCTGGAAAGAAATTAAATATTAAGTATTAGTACTTGGTGAAATATTTTATTGACTATTTGTATTTAGCCCTTTTAGTTAAAAAATATAATATATATGCATAAAATAATTATTTAGTTATTTAGAAATCGTTTTTAAAGAAAGGTATAAAACCAATAATATATCACATGATCTTAGCTTACATTATGTTATTCTGCAACAAATTTGTGGCCAAGAGATAAAGGTTAGTATAGTAATTAAAAAATTAAGATAAACATAATATATAGATACTGAATTAATTTTAGACTTATATAACTATATAAGTAAATTAGCTTGGATTGAAAATATCATGCTTTTCAATTTGGGCTAATGGCTTCATAGTACAACAAAGAAGTCAAAAATGATTTCAAGAGGAAAGAAATATTAGATGCAAATAATCTAGGTCAAATGCCCTAAGAATCCAAAAGTTCCTCACTAATGAAAGCCATAAGCTAAAAATTAGTCTGAGGATATTGGATAAAATAATACTGGATAGGTATTTAACAAGCTTTGCTATCTGACATCTATAAATTACTAATGAGAAAGTAAAAATGTGGTGAAAAAAATGATTTGTCTTCTGAAAATAGATATGGAAATCAAAGCATTAAACTTCTGCATATTCAATTAAATATTAGCATGATAAATATTATGGTCATTTTCAAATCTGTTCTACTTCATATCAAAACTGAAATTTCTTACAGAAAATACATAAAAAGCTGTTGACTGGACTTTCCAATAAATCAAGATATGATTTTATTAACTAAGATTCTTCTTAAATCAATCTTACCTTTTTCGTTGTTCAATGATGAATTTACAACTAGAGAATTATGACAAAAAATGGAATTCTTATAAGATTTGAAACAACTTTTCCCCACATTCAACAGTAACGTTCTTTTTAAACATAATGGAATTCTCAACAATAAATTTAAAACAATCCATAAACCTTGCACTTATCTAAATAGGCAATCACACATAAATATATTTGATAATTGAAATCTCTAGATTCCTATATCATAATTTATTAATAGTAAAACTGTCTAAAAAAATTAATATACGAAATAAATAAATAATATCAATAATCTAATCAAATTAGTTAGTTGGAATGTTGTGTAAAGTTTGAATACCTGAGGGTAATTGAAATCAGTTGACTAAACAGATTCTTAGATGAGAATTGATTCAGAGTCTTTAATTCCTGAATCTGCCATTCTAATATTATGGTGAACTGTATATTACTTATATCATTCAAAAACTAGGAGGATTAGATTTAGAAAAATAATTAAAAATAAGGCTTATATTATTTTTACATACCTTGTATGCAATTTCTTTGTGATAAAAATTATCATAAAATAAAACGAGTTATTATGCATTTTATATATAAATAAAAAATCTTAAAATTATTTTTTAAATCAAATAATCACTAAAAAAAATCATTCTTCATTTAAAATGTAAATTGTTTGTTAATGCAATGAAAAATTTAAAAGTTTTAGCTAATCATGTTAAATGACTATAGGCTTTCTTTTCTAATCACAAAATAGAGTAAATTATGAGTGAGGGCACTTGAAGAAACTAATATTAAATGTTACAAAAAAAAATCAATACCAAATTATTGATTCTCTATGTTTTATCCAAGGTATATATAATACAAAAATAATTGTAAATCAAATGTGTGTGTATATATATTTAACCCCTAAGACAGCCATAATTGATCAGTCTTTCTAGCCGACCAATCACCAACAAATTCGGCAAGCCAAAATTGTAACCAAAAGAGAATACATTCATAAGGAAATGAGCAATAACATATAGACTCAAATCTCATGTAATAGCTAAGCTCAGTGGATTTATACAATAAATGCCATATACTACAATAAAATATATATAGGGGTAAGCAATTACAAATACAAAACAATATTTTCAATAACTTAAGAGGAGAACTCTCAACTCACTCTAACATAAATAATAAGCTCTTAATATTGTGAGCATTGTCATTGAGGTTATATTTAAATCTCTCCTTTAGACATCTACTATAGCTACAATCCTTATTATCCATCTTGTAAGTATCTTATTGCCATGATCAGGTAGAAACATATTTCGTTTTATAAAATTAAAAAATGTTCTCTTAAATCTTTGCCACATAAGATTCGTCTTTTGAAAATAATTTCTTCATTAACTAGATAAATTTAAATAATGTGGTTTGTGAAACAAATCAGAGTATCTCAGGGTAATATGATCTCATTTAATCATAAATTATTTTTGACTCCTCAGATTTATTCTACATTAAATCATATCCTAACAAAATAAAACATACATTTACCCCTAAATTAATGTCTTATCATAATTATGATGATGATGATGATAATAATAAAAAAAAACAAAAAAAACATGATATCTTAATTTGGAATAAGTTAATTAATAATCTAGGATGACATTCAAATATAAAGAATGGGTAAGGGATTTTATAGTCATTTAATTACCCAAGAATAAACTTCCTTAAACATCTAAGTTTGAATTAAGTTTTACAATTTAGCTTTATCATAGAATAATAAATATGATTTAATATGGAAAATAGTTTTGTAATAAATAAGCTCAGTGATCTTTAAATATACAGATCAAATTGGCTGAAATGATCCAAAAGTGATAAATCTAATTATAGTTTTTCGTTAAGCAAAAATCTACTTCTTAGGTGTAATTATAATATTCCCATATATTTCAGTAAAGTGACTCTTATTTGCTTCAATGTTCATGTACTATTTTATAAATTACACTTAAAATAGTTTATAATATTTTGTAAATACTTAAATTTGTGTTCATAAGTAAAATGATTTCTGGTTGATAAGTGGAATGAAATGACTATGAGAAATTTTGTAAATAACAAAAATATTTATTTTACTGAAAACAAATACAAAATTACAAATACTAAATATATTCTAAGTTCACATTGCCAAAAGCTTCCACAATATTATGTCCTTAAAATTTATGACAGAAGAATTAAAATTTTCATCATGTTTTATTAAAGAAAAAACAAATAAATTCAATTAGATTAAACAGACATAATTGAACAGATTAAAATAAACTTTCTATTACTTAATTATCAGAAAGATCTCAATTATCAATGCATTCATACAATGGTTACCTGTATATAAGTAATGTCCCTTTTATGAATATTTAACATAATAACATTAGCTTATCAATCCAGTGATGAAAGAGTGATAAGAAATATGTATATTGTTTATTTATACCTAAAATATAATTTTAAATTTTGAAAAGAATTATTTGTCATAATTTGTAAAATCAAATATAGAACTTACACATCAATCCTAATCATTCACATCTAGGTCAAACAAGAATTCTATAAGAGGTATGGTATAACTTTTTAATATTTTGATAAAAACAGCTAAAATTCCAGATAAAGACATGATAAAATATTACACATGCTTTATATCATTAACAAAAAAATATGCCCATCTATAAATAACTGAGTAAGACAAAGTAAAAAGTATGATAGCATAATTCATAAAAATGCACTTACTTTTGAGGGCTAATAAAACAGTCTAGGACATTGTCACTAGTTAAGAAAATAATGAAAATGCACATTAAGCACAAAATATTAAATAGGGATTGCCTTAAAATAAAGAGAGCTAAACTTCTATCTCCAAAATATATACATATGTGCATACTAGCAGACAATATGTATAAGAAAGGACTAATGCTACTATCTCTACATACATTGGCATAAATAAGCATTTTGAAAATAGAGAGACTACATGAACGATGATAAATAATAATAATTAATGCCAAATATGGTTTGATTAAAATTAGGCAATAGATAAGCATGAATAAATAATAAAAATATGCATTTACTTTTTCAGCATATAGAATATATCTTTATAAATAAATAATTTATATGTAAAAGAGAACATATCATATGTTAGAATATGCAATCATAATAGATTGCTATTCTGTGAACTTTAATTCAAATATTTCAAAAATAACATAAAATAATATGCCCCTAAAATAAAACATGGTATGCAAAAATCATAAATACAGGTACAATTCAACCTTTTACCATTTAAAATAAATTATAAAATCAATAATTTTTTCTGCTTTCTTTTTTCACTATTAACCATGAAATTGGAACATGAATAGAAATGTTTGGCAATAAATCTTGTGGACAGCAAATATATCCATTATAAAGTGCAATATAATTATATCAAATTCTAGAATATAAACTATAAAATAAGGAAAGTGCTTTTTGTATATTTTTAATAAAATTTCAAATAATTATATTAGTAAATAATAAGATATATATATATATATTGCCATTTATTGAATAAATAAACATCCATGGGGTTTATATACATATTTATTAAGTCTTAATAAATATTACTTAATATATGAAAGCAGGTTTCCAAGTTAATTTATCATAGATATTATTTTAACTAGTTATAATAAATATATATTTTGCAGAAGTATACTTTTTAAAAAATTATATTCATCCAAAATTATAAAAGTATTTAGCAGGAGAAAGATATTTATTTCAAATTGTTACATTCATAATGACAGCAGTCTCCATAGCAATGCTTGGGAAAAGAAAAGAGCTCACAGGTTTTAAAATATTATTGCAAGCATTATAAAATATTTAAGTGTAGAAAATCATTTATGTTCACTTAAATATGATGTCATTTTACAAGCATATTTTATATTTCCATTTTACAATGTGAACAATTTTTAATTCTTCATAATATTTGTCAAATAATTTGAATGGAAGTCGATTATTTTATTACCCTAAATTACAGAAGTGATTTTTTTTCTTCAAAAGGAGAAAAAACAAAAAAACAGTTATAATAAGTGAATTCTATTCATGCTGCCATAAACAATAAATAATGTCTTATTAAAATAATAGCACAAACAAAATTATTCATTGAAGTATAGCATTATTATTGAGTTAAACATTTCTTTTGAAGACTTAAAATAACTTTGCAAATGTCTGATAAACATACTCATCATAATAAAATATTTTTTTTCCTATGAATTAAAAGTTAGAAGTAAATACTGGATAATATTTGATATGAAATGAGTGATTTAAGTAAGATATCTAAGTAAGATATCAGAATATTATTAATATTTTAATGTCATTATTGCCACTAAGAAATTTAAATATATTGTGGCAAATTTTAATTTGAAACAGATTTTCTTACATATCTTGAAATTGTCAATAGCTCTTGCATTATTATAATTGCAGCAACAATATTGTTTTGAAATCCGATGTAAAAAATTTGAACAATAACATTTTAAAGATTATAATAAATAAATTGTATTACCAATAAAGCTAGCTGAAAAGGAAGATTTTAGTTCCTTGGGGTTTAAATTGGAAATTTGTTTCCAGATATCTTAAAATTACTCATACATAAGTTTAAATAAAATTATGCTTTTAAAATTTAATTGGGGTTTGAATTATAACTGCTACAAACAATAAAACTAAAATAATTGAAGTGAGAAAGTCAACAATCATGTCAGAGGTCAATTTCATCTTATTTATAGTAGTAGTTATATGACCACTTTTCAAGACTTATCATTAACCTTTTAACCTATAACCACTTTCCTGATTAGTTCAAATCCCTGATCTAATGTAACCAGGAAATGTTGCCAACTAAAATTAATTATCATTCAATTTTTAAAAATAAACCAACCTTATCTAGACAATTAAAAGTTAATTTTAAACACTTCTTTGTTGCAAATAACATAATTACTTAAAATTTAAACATTAGAATGAAACAAAAATATTATATAACTAAAATTTACATTGTATCTTAAATAAAACAAATATTAAAGATAATATTTAATACATTTATTTCCCATCAAATTTAATCTAGACAAATCTCTCAGAATATGTACCAAACTCTCCATACATCAGTGTCACCAAGTATAAATCTTTATCAATGGATACAGGAATATTGGTGCATAAAATCCCTATCTTGTGGCTACTCATTTGACATCCCCAGACTAATTTCTAGCTTGCACTTTTCATTAATGAGAAGCCTTGGATTTGAGAGCACTGCACCTAGATCATAAGATTTAATATAACCCTTCAGAATCCATAAGTAAAGTTTCTTATTAATTATGTAGAAATGAATGTCATTTTCAAATAAGCAGGTAATTGGTTATTTTATTAAATGTATAATATATTATGATCATAGCTACTTGATAATAATTGATATATTTTTTAAAATATTTAACTTTTAAATAATTACTATATGTTATCTTCTTATTATATTGTATTATTATGCAAGATTTAAATTTTATAATTCAAACAATTTGTATAGATAATTACATACTATTACCAATCTAGGAACATGATGTAGTGATAATGACTCAGAATAAGAAAACTATGACTATATATACTTAATTAAATTAACAAACATTAAAATTGATTACCATATTACTTACAAACTTTACAAATTATATTTTTTTTCTTTAATTAACAAATAATTTTATAAACAACAAAATTAAATAATAGAACCATATAACATGAGAAAATTATTTACAAAAATAGAATTATTTCTATTATACAATATACCTTTGAAATACTATCCTTTAATTTTATTCCATTTACCATTATCAAATAAATATTTCATCATTATAGTAATATAATGTTCTGTAAAATCATATATTGCATCTTCATCTTCTTTATAAAATATAAATGTTTATATTAACTTTAGTATAATAATTTACTATCTATAAATGAATTTTATGACTAAAATTTACAATTATTATTAGTGCTTTTCTTAACACATATAACTTATAATAATACTTTTACCATTTTAAGTTGTATATGAAGATTTAATGATGTATACATTTAAAATAAATATTAATTTCATGTCATTAAACACTAATATTACCTTTTCTTTGTTATGACATTTATTCTTTTGATAGCTAATATTTTATACAAAAATTAATAATTATTAATTATTGAACTATTTGTTTTGTAATTACTTTCAATCTTTAATAACAATTCTATTAACTTAACTATTTTCAATAATTAATAAATTTTATATCTTACACTTTCAGATTCCTTGCCTAAAAAATTATTTTCATAATAGAGAGTAATTATCCATTTAACATAACTGTTAACTTTATATGTCGATGCTGATAATATCACACATCCATATATCCACTTGATATTTTTCTTATAACTTTTAATAAGAAGCTTTTGTTAGTTTAAAGAAAATGTTATTCTTTATGAGCATATGCATTACATTCATCACCAAATTTATTATCCATTAAGATAAACTAAATTTTTGACTTCATCATATCATTCTGAGTACAAAATACTACATCTCTAAATGTCATTAAAACCAAGAAATTCTTACATTTCATTTAGATGCCACAATCTTGTAAAATAAACTTCTACACTTTCAGTCAAAATATCTAAACTTTTTTACTTTAATCCATATACAGGTTTTCTAAAGATATAATGATCACATTCAAATAGTACAACAGGGCAGCATTAAATACAAAAATACTATATTTATATTATAAATGAGATCAAAATCAAATATCATAGTTAATACTTAGACATTCTATTATTCTACACACACACACTTTTATTTCCTTTAAATTGGTATATATTAATAATTTTACAATTCTATTTATTTATATTAATATATGTAATTATTATTAATAATTCACCTTATACCATTATTCTCTTTATACCTAAATATTGGATTTTCTGGTGATTTTTCTTGGCATATAAGCCAATTTCTATTTATTATAACCCTCTAATGATAACTAAACAAATAATGAAAAATAAATAAATAAATACATAAAATATACTTATTAATAATTTAACATTCGAATTTCTAAACACATTAATAATATAATGATTAAAGATTAGAATATTTTTTTCCTTTTTTTTAAATGAAAAACAATTTTACAATGCTTTGTCTTTAAGGACGGAAGGTTCCATGACAATGAAAATCATTTTAAAAGTTCTAAACAAATTGCAGTTGGTATCCCCCTTTATTGACCCACCATTCTCCTTACACAATAATTAAATGTAATAATTCAAACACATAAAATTGTTCTCCAAATTGACATTCTTTTCTTTAAATCACAATGAAATTTCATTCTTATTTGATTAAAATATGTTTTTACCATAGTATTAATTCTTCATTATAATATTCATTATTTATCAATTATTAATGTATATCCTGTAATATAAGTTTTATCACACTTCCCTTTAAAATATTGTCCTTTTATAAGCTCATATTTTATACAAATGTTGTAAATGCCATGCTAATTGTTATTATATTGAATATAACTTCTAAACATCTTAAGTTACAATATACTTATTCCACAAAATCATTCCAACCAAAATTAAGACTTATTTAATATATCATTCATCATGAGTACTTCTTCTGTCTTCCTTTCTTTTATAACATTTCTCTATCATATTCCATTAGCAGACCATTTAAACTTTCAATTAGAATATACATTCTAGATGTTACATTAAAAATCAAATAAAATAGACAACTAGTTATTTCTCCATTCTGTTCATTCTTCATAAATATATTTTTTTACTTTTGCATCATTTATTCATTAGTTTAAATCAAGCAATAATATAAATTTTACACAATCATTATGTTGTTACAATGAATAATATTCTAATGAACTTCAACTTATCTAACTTATTAACTAAATAATTTTTATAGCATTCACTTCATGTTTTTTTAAGTAACTATCTTTATTCAAAATATTTACTGAGTTACTTTTTATCATATGTTAAATTTCCATTATTAAATATAAAATGAATATTCTTCCTTCTATATATTAATCCCTTTAAAACCTGAAAAATCAACAATAAAGCACAGAATTAAATTAGCTTGTTCTGTAATTAATATATTACAGACTTGTGAAATATTCAATATTCTACATATACTTTCTTTTGTAACTGGTCATAGGTTTTGATATACTCGCAGCTTTCTTTTTCTATTAACATTATAATATAGTTAATATAATGATTCTGTGTTTTGGCATACCTTAGATGATGGAATATCTTCACAGCACTAGTAGAGATTTTAATTTTTTTTTAATTCCATAACCTTTTCGATAAACTTCACAAATAATTCTAAACAGTTAACCAAGTATTAGTTATTTTTTCTTTTTAAATTAAAATAATAATATTTATAATAATTTATAGCAAAATTTTATGGAAAAAATAATATATTTCTTTTGCTACCATGATTTTTTAATTAATTCCAAAAACATCACCTACTTAAATTTTAGAATACTTCAGACTTCGCAATCGCTCATTGGTTGATTTTCAAAATCATTTTACAATGAATATTTAATTAGTTACAAAACATTTTAAACAGACTTTAAACCAATATTATTACAACAAATAATTACTAATAAAATAAAATAAAAATTTTTTAATAAACATAATTAAAAGATTGTTAAATTAAAACAACTTTAAACAATTTAATTTTTATCTTTTATAAAATAGATCCTGAATTGATTTTATGAACTTTCTACTACTTAAATAATAAAACCAAATGTTATTTCAGTTTTTTTTTAATAAATCAACATTTTATAAAAAATAATTAATTCTGTATTAAATAATATGCACACAAATAAGAGCTCATGTACCTATAGCACTTATTTTTATTTATAGATGACATCATATTTAAACTACACTACAAATTTCAAATTTAAATATTAATCAAAAAACACCAACTTACTATTAATAAACAATATTAATTAATATTTTACTTTTTTATTTAATTATATACTTTTAAAATATATAATTTAATTAAGATTTAAAGAATTGATAATAATCCAATTTAAATCACCCCAAGTTTAAACTTCAAGCAATCAAGGTAATCCTTAACTCCCATAACTTTAAAAACCAAAATATGATTATTTATAAAACTTAAAATTATCCAATTGAAATCCACCTTTAATAATAATTTATTATGTGATGTACCAATATATAAGGGTACTTAATAGTTATACATTAGATAAAGTGCTGGATTTGTCATGGTATTTTTAATCTAATGCTTGAATATCCTAGCACATCATTGATGACACCAGTAGCAGAAATCAGTCTGGGGTTGGAGATATTCTCAAAGTTTGTTAAGAGTTTATTTTGTAAATACAAGCTTATTAAATTAGGTCATGTGACACCTGACTTGGTTTATATATATATAAACTATATATATATATATATATATTTATATATATATAAACTATAATATATGTACATACTATAGATAATATGTAATAAAATATATTCTACAAGAATAAGTAGACAATTATCAACTATTACAGTAATAAACTTTTGATATAAAACACTATTTATTACTTTTCTGAGCCAGACTTTTGATACAATGTAAAGATATGCTGTAGCCTAACTCAGTAAAGTAATAAATAGTTTTTTATATCAAAAATTTATTGCTGGAATAGTTGATAATTGTCTTCTTACTTTTGTAGAAGATATTTTATTACATATATAAATCACTATAAAAAAGCTTGAGACTTTATTAAAACAGCAATTATTATTATATAATTATTTATATGTTGAATATTGGTCAGCTGCTTACAACCATGTATCAGCATAAATGGTGAATTTACTGATTTTTACCTTTAAGTTTAAAAATCAATGAAAAAAATTGTCTTCCTTTTCAAATGCCTGATAATTGATAACAGAGATACCAACTGAATTTTTTTTTAAAGCAGAATGAATATGTGAATGTGTGTTTATATAATGTTCATTTTTTACATAATCATTTTAGAGAAAAATATATTATGGCTTTCATATCCTTGAGGCTGTAGTGTCATCAACCAAGACAGCAATTGATGACTGAAAGAAGAGGATGCTGTAAATCATTGGTTCATGGATCTTACCTACAAATACTGTATGTTATTTTCAAGTGAAGCAAGATAAAATTAATTTAAAGAATTATTTAATATAAATGTAATATTATTGTGATTTGTAGTTATACCAAAAAGTGAAAAGATAAGAAATCTAAAAAATTGATGTGTATTTTATTACAGAGATTTAAATATTAGAATTAAAATGAGACTAGATTCACTATATAAAAGAAATGGAAAATCAACATTACAAAAATTTATGGAAATATTTTGTAAAGTAGCAAAATTATTCAACTTAACCAAAGATACCAAATGAAGAGAGTTCAAATGTATATTCTAAGTTTTCATTCTGAGGAAAAAATAGAGAATATCAGATTTAATAACATGTTAAAATTGGCTTAATAGATTTTAATGCTAGAACTAAAAATAATTGAAATTGTTTTAATTAAATTTAAATATAAGAATAGAGACAGTATTTATACTTGTGGAATTTTCAAAAAAAACTATACATTATGAATATTTTTTGAGATAAATTCTATATGTAAACAGGTTTAAGAACATCCAAATAAAGATATAAAAAAACTTTAATTACATTTTAATTAACAAAAAATATATACTACAGATAATAATACATTCAATGAATTTAATATAAGAAGTAAAATATGATTAATAATATGAGATGTGAGTTGATGCATGTTTAGAAAAAAAAAGTGTTAATAATTGATATTTTTAATTTGAAAAATAGCCCTCTAAATTTAAGCTAAAACTTAAAATTATTTTAAAAGGTTAACAGACTCATATTTGAATCTAGTCAATAAAAAGATAATTAATTACTTGAAAATATTCAATTAAATGAAATAATATATGTTGAAGATAAAAATAATTTTAAATTATCCAATTAGAAAAATCAAATATCAGAAATTCTACAAAATTGTATGAAAAATAATTGATGATAATATAAAGAAATATCACAAAAAATTGGTAGGGAAAACTAGAAAAAAAAATTTCAAAAGAATAAAACATCATCTTGGCATTGGAAAGAAAGTAATTCCAATAATAAGAACAAAATGATGGTAACTATTATTGAAAATAAGATATCATGCAATATACGAAAGAGTCCTACAAAATAAAAGCATTTTGCAATTAAGAACAAGAAAACAAAATAGTTTATATAAGTATAATAACATCTTTTGAATTGCTACATATTTTAATGGAATGAGATATGCAATTAATTGTATGACAAATTAAAAAACTTCCAGAAAATAACAGAACTATTATAGATATTTTTAAAGAAGTAGATAACAAATAATAAAATTAAATGTCACATGATCACTATTCTTATGCTTGCTCTTTAACTGTTATTAAAACAGACAAAACTCTCTATACCTATTGCCACTCAGTATATTATCTCAATTTTGAGGTTTAACTTAGCATTTTGTGAATTAGATTTTTTTATTAATAACTTTTTCAAATGTTTCCATTCTTATTGTATTTCTATAATGAATATATTATTTATATTCTAAAACAAAATTGAATTTTTATTCTAAATTCACTCTCACAGTAGCTAACCATCCTAGGATTTAATACCATCTTGATACATAAATCTGAGCAATTAAACTGTCTAAACTAAAGGTTCTTATAAACTAATAATAAACAATTATTTTGTGCTACTTTGATATTGACTGAAAGTGGCTTAATTATCAATTATTTTAATATTTCTATATCTAAAGTTATGGAGAAATTTTGATCTATGTGGAACTAAATGTGATAATAAACACATAAATAAGAGTAATCTGTTTATGAAAAGCAAATAGTAATTGTGACCCCAAAGTAGTTTGACTTGGTAATGATAGTTCAGAATTTGGAAAAGTTCTGACTAAAAACAAATCAAGTTTATCAAATAAGTGAAACTTTAATACTGACTCTGAGATAAGATACATTATGGCAGACTCAATTAAGAAGTAATCCTGTTGTTTTATTCTATAACTTTGATGTTCAAATGTGATCTATTAAACAAATGATCCTATACTTATTTGTTTATGAAAGATTACATAAGCTTATTTCCACCTCCAGCCTGGTTAAACTTTGATGTTTTCTTCAAATTATAAACAGGCTTAGAATTTCAGCCTAGCTGTCATTCAATAATGATCAGTAAGACATTCTTCAGCTTTTCTCTGATACAGAGTAAATTTCAAAACCATAATACCTTTCTCTATCACTAGTAAAGACTACATCATATTATAATCACATTTTTAAATTTTATAGTCAGAATATTAATTCTCATCTAACCCAATCACATTACTAGAATTCTTTAATCTTGATCTAACCCATTTATCATACAATACTACTTGGTGTAGTGGGCTTGACTAGGAATTGCATAAAAAAATAATCCTAAGTCTGCTTGTGATCTGAAAATATTTTCAAGATTTATCTTATCAAATTCAAACCTCAGGCCATCCTAATAAAGATTGATTATGCATGTTTAATCTTGATTTTTTCATTCGCAAAATTTTAGTAAATATTTGTTTTTGTTACATCAATTAAAATATGCAAGAAATTAACAATGTTGATAATAAAAACTAAATTAAAAATTAATCAAATGATTTATTGATTGGGAGTGTATAAAACATTTGTGCACTGAACATGTCAGAGGCAGAGCTATGATATGTGGAATTATCAAGTGTTATCTTATTAAAAAAGGAAGTTCTAGATAGAATTTATACAAATATATAATTTTGCAATAAATATTTTTAATAAAATAATATAAGTGACCCCATTTTTTACATCATTATAAATACTTTATAATATCAAGATAATGTTCCCTGGAGCATCACATGAGGAAAGTTTTACAAAATAAAATTATTTGGCAATATATACATTTTATTGTATGTACACTGTGTATTTATTTATACATGAGTGATTTAAAAACATAATTACTATTTTTTAATGTAAAATCAATATAATAATATAAAGCATTTTTCATTATTAGTCTAACAGCAATATTTTCCAAATTTGGAAAGAAATACTGTTTTCCAGATGAAATATAAAATTAAATATTATTAGAGATAAACAAGAATATAAAATAAAGTATTTGAAGATATAATTAGAATTTATCGAAAAATAATTAATGATCAGCTGAAACCAATGATTACATTTAAAAATGCAAAGATTTATGGGAAAAAATATGGAAGCAAATAAACATTTCACTAATGTTTATCGAAGTGAAGTAAATCTCTCCATTTTTGAGTGCAGTTACACTTTTAAACAAGATTTCAACATTATTAAAATGAAAATTAGTCTCTGAAATTTTTCAAAATGAAAAAACCATGTTTTGATTTTAAAATATCAAAAGACAAAATAACTTTTTTTTTCCATTTTTATTTCTGTAAGGATGACATGTTTAATCTTTTATTAATTAAGAGAAAAGCTGCTCATAATTGCATCAAAGAATATGATCCATTTTTTAAATGTGCTTTCAAATTTGAATGTAAAACTGTTATCACAAATTTTATTTCAAATATTACATGCTTATACAGATAGCCAAATGACGTGTATTTTTTTTTAATCTGTAATAAATAAAGATTAAATAAATGTTAATTTTGTGTAATAAATGACTTGCTAATTTATAACTTTTATAGTTTAATATAATTACTGGTTTTATAGATTTAACTTTTGTGTTAATTAAATACATATCCTTATAATTATAGCAAAATAAAGCAGTTTATACATAATCCACTCTATGTCAAATGCATAGAAAAGCTGTAAAGGAGAGAATTCATTACTCATTGCTTTTTTAGCTGATGAATAATGGGGCTTTTAATAATATAATTATTTATACTTATATAATTCTTAAATTCTTTATACATCAGCTTCACCTATTTATATAGAAAGTAGGTTGAAGTAAAAAAGATCCCCCTCTTTTCTTCCAATGCATAAGCTTGTGGTTAAGATCTGTAGAGGTCTCTACCTTCGCATTTTCAACCACACATGATTTAGGTTTATTGCCTTAATAAATATACATCAGTATATAAAAGTAAGTACTGCATTTTTCTTATTATACAAATCTAATTAAATGTTATTAACATTATTACACTTATGTTTGGTCTCCATTCTTTATAAAATTATTACCATAATACTTTTATTAAAAAAAATATTTTCATTGTTAACAATATTACAAAATAAAAATATAGTATTTTATTTATTTGTTTAATAGATTAGAAAATATGATTATTAAATTACTAATATTTAATAACATTTTTTTAAAATTATAATTAAATCTTCTAAATTATAAAAATAATTAGATTTGGCTACATCATTATTTGGTTTTTTTATATAACTGTAAAAGATTATAAACTATAAAGTAAAAACACAAAAATTAAGTTATTTTAAATGAAATATTAACTTAATGTATAGAAATCTTTTTAATCCATTTAAAAAATAAGATTCACTTACAAAATAATATTTAAGTATATAAATACATATATCTGTGTGTACACTCATTTTTATGGCAGAAAAAAATGAGTTATACCAACAATAATAATTTTATTTAATCTTCATTGGTAGTTAATTTTAGCATTTATGAACAGTATATAAAATTTATTATTTAAAGCATGAACAAATTCTACCGTTTTATTCAATTGGATTTCATATCACAACTGTAGTTTTAAAAAAAGCATTAATTCTTGTAGCTGTGATGAGAAATCCAAACAAGTAAAGTGAGTTTGTGACAACTTCCTCAAGTGCCAGATAGTTAAAACTAATGAAAACACTTCAGACATAAATCCATATTTTTTTTCTTTTCAGTGTTTGTTTACTATGAATGATTTGTTAAATATTACTATTATATATATCATTATTTTTAATTCTACTATTTTCATTACTAAAAGTCATAAGTATTATAAATTGGTTATTAATAAGGGAAAACACTGCTGCTTTTTTCAATCTATTGGATTATTTAGTTCTTAAATTTAAAGTTTACTTAGTGAATTTCTTCTCTAACTGAAATAAAACAAGAGCAAATATGCTACTTTTTAAAAAAATAAGCAAGTAAACATCATAACATAAGCAAAGAATACAAATCAATTTGTAGAAAGGATTTTTTAGTTTGGAAAAGGTATAATTTAAATTATGTAAAACAGTTCTAATAGTCAAATTCAATTTATTTAATTTTTTTTTTTTAATAAAAACTTAAATTTCAGAAACTGTAGTTTCAGGAATCATTTTAAACAGTTTTATATAAAATAAAATTAATATTATTATAATCCACAAATGAATATAATAAGAAGAGTATTGTTCATTATAATGAAGATTTGGAAAAGAAGCTGAGAAATTTAAAGTTATACTTTTTTTTCTCAGTGATGAAAGCTTTTATTCATCAAAAAGACAAAATACACAATAATTTATAAAGAGATAATTACATGGCAAAATAAAATTCAAGTACAATATGGTGAAGGGGAAGGGAATACATATGAAATGGGAAGGAGATATGAAATGGGTGTGTAGTCCAGGCATACAAGAGTCTTAGGCAAGGAGCAATTTTGACAGGCTTGGTTGCCCTGGTGGTTTGATAGGAAGATCCATATGTGACACTAACTTTGAAGGAGTTGCTATATGTTAAGTCTTTAGAGGCTTCAGGGATGGATAAAGAGATTTCTGAGTTATGCCTAGATGCAACCAGCTGATTTTTGTCCTTTGTAAATGAGTAATTTTAGTTTTTCCCATTGTATTTGGAATGGCATTATGATTGGTCATGTTCTTTTTGACTTTCTTTTTACCTTTTACAACAGCCTGAAAGGGAGAAAAATCCTGAGGCAAGGAGATGAAGACTTTGAAATAAGTTCTTTGATAATGATATTTATAGTTAAGTTTTGTTTGAAATTTGGTTTGTATAAAATTTGGATAATTTTGAAGGTTTTAGTCCATGTAGTTTAGGTCTCCTGTACATTTTTTCATTAGAGGCAGCAGACATCTTTAAACTGTTTGAAAAAATGAAAAGTAATATGAAGAAAAATAATTTTGAAATGGAAAAATTAAATATATTGATGAAAAAGCAACAAAAAAAACACTGGAAAACTTGTTATTAATAATTTTAGTTGAGTAATGAAAAAATTAAATGGAATTTTAGGCAGTTGGCAACTTCAGAGAAGGAGGTGTGTGAAAAAAAAAAGATTGTTTAAAATGGCCTAAATAACTGGAACATCACACAAAAAACTTTATAAACAAATTCTGAGTGACAGGGCATTAAAGTAGGTGAAATATTTATGAGTCTAGAAGGGACTAAAATCCTTTATGGTCCATGAAATAGTTGAAGCACCCACCAAATGGGGGAAAATGAGGTTGTTAAATGCTGATAGGCACAAGGTATAGACATAGAGAAATTATGTTAAAAATGCACTAAAAGTGGGATTTAGTGAATGAAAGATTACATTAGCAGCAAAATAAGATCTTTAAATGGCCAAATAAATATAAAAGGTACCTTTCACTGCTGTAAAACCAACTTTTCAGAGCCATTCTGTGAGAGCTGTGAGGAGGATGACTTTCCAGTAAGAGCTCCACCTATGGACGTTTTTTTTTAATTTTAAAAATAGTTTATATTGGCAATATTTTAAGTAAAACATATTACTTGGAGCAAGTTGATTTTTTATTGCAGTTAAAATTGCAATTACTTTATAATCATTTTGAAATTGTATCACTTACTTAAAAGCATTAAAATGTTTTCTTTTTTACATTATATATTCACTTTGATATTAAAATAATAAATTATTTTAAATTGAATGTATTTTTTACTCTTATTTATTATGAATAAATCATTAAGAAATGGTTTGAATTTTTGTACTGAGTTAATTTAGTCTGCATTTATTTTGTCACACAACAATAGAGATAAGTCAAAAGTTAATTTTAATCTATTGTAAAATTACAATGGTTAGAGAGTATATGTAGTTTTCTATGCACATAATATCAACATGCTTATATAAATCTCTGCATATATTTAAAAAAATCTGATATCCACACAATTTACAGAAAAAAATTATAATAAGGTATTTATTTATATAGCACTATGTTAATAAATTGTAATTGTAAATTAGCAATCAGATTAATGCACATGCACTTTACAGATTTTAAACTATACATAAATGAATACTCTCATTTTCAAACACAAGATAAAGTCTTCCTGAAAAGATATATGGATTCATTCTATCTTTTCATAAAGACTTTATCTTGTGTTTGAGAATGAGAGTATTCATTTTCGTATAGTTTAAAATCTGTAAAGCGCATTTCACTAATTTACAATTAGAAAAAAATTATGTGAAAATTACTGAAAACTCCCAGTGTGGTGTATGTAAACTAATACAACTTCATCAATAAACCAAAAATTAGAGAATGATCCACATGTACTTTAGCTTGAATATTATATAAACATCCAATTTATTAACATGTTACAACACAAGATGTGAATTATATATATTAATGTAATTTTAGGCCAATTGTAAACTATTCTGAAATTACTATAATCAAAAGGAAAGTCTGACCCTCATATTAACCACTTCTGGATTATAAATGAATCAATAATTAATATTTATAAATATTAATTGGAATAGTTCAAATATACATTAAATTTATGCAGAAGTTACTGAAAATCCCTGCAAGCTATATTTAAACTAATACAACTCCATCAATAAATGAAAAAGTACAGAATGATCTTTCCTGTACTTTAGCTTGGATCATATCTATGCATTCAATTTATTGATATGTTACAAGGCAGAGTATGAATTATATATGTATTAATGTAATTTAGGACAACTGTAAGAAATTCTGAAATCCTATAAACAGTCAGAAAGAAGGACTATTAATTTATTTAATATTCAGGAGTTGTTAAATATAAAGTTCAGCCTGTTCTTTTGATTGTTTACAGTAATTTCAGAATTGCTTATGGTTCTCCTGAAATTATGTTAATATAAAATTTATACCCTGTGTTGTAACACATCAATAAATCGAATGCTTATATATAATCCAAACCAAAGACCAGGTTAGTTTATCCTGGATTTTTTTATTGATAGAATTGCGTTAATTTATATTTATCTCACTGGAGATTGCCAATAATTTCACATAAATTTCATCTACATTTAAATCATTGCAATTTATATTTATTAAAGTTTCAACTATTACTATTTTTTTCTTTTCTGGGCCAATATAATATCTGGTAATTAATAAATATACTCACAGAAAATGTATTTTTTAATACTTAGCTTTATTACTGCCTAGCATGCTTTCAGTATATTCATTATATCATATTTGTGATGTATATCTGTGAGATTATTCATTAATTACCAGATATTTATTAAAGATTTATAGAAAACACACAAAATATTTTAAATATTATATATTATCACTCTTCAATTTTAAATAGTAATTCAAAAATTAACAATATAAAAAGTTATGGAATTTTTATTTATTTTATTAGCAGAAAAATGTTTTGCTTCTTTATTATACTGATCAAAATTCAAAAAGGAATAATATATATCTTTCATTTTTTAGTAACAAAAATTTTAATTTTAGACTCTTCATTACTTTAAATACTGTTATAAGTATGACATTTTAGTGAACCTTTTAAGTACTTTTCATACAAGCATTTTGTTGGCATTGCAAAAAAGAATGACTGATTTTAATGGCAGGAATTATTACAAATTTTAATTTAATTTTAAAAAAGACAGCATGATTTTATAATAAGGTTTTAATTCTGATTAAAATGCTAAGATATTAGCAGCTGAAGATTAAGAAAACTACAGAGTGTAAAAACAATACAGAGTACTCATTATGAGCATAGGTAAAAACAAAATTTTTGTAAAATTATTAAAATTTATTTCTTAATAAGAATGTGATATTTACATTTAGGTTTTAGCAGTCCATATTAGTTTTTTATCAGAAAGTTAATCAATTGAAATTTATTGCTTTTAAAAAGAAAATACTATATATCAATAACATTCTTATTATTTGTGGTTTTTTATCATTAAAAGTTGAATGTGGATATTTCAAGTATTATTTTTATTATGTAAATTTGTACTTTCATTCTCCAGCATTATAACATTTAATTGTTCTCACTGAGTAGTCTTTTTGTAAGCATTCAACCTTTATCTTAGATTCAAACTATTGTTCTATATCATAATTTACTATATCAGACTTATTTTGATAAAAATATACATGTGAAAATGAAAGAAATTCTAAAAAATTATATTTGAACTTTGCAAATATTGAAGAAAAAGAGTAATGATAACAAAAGTTGCTTTCATCAATGAACAGTTATTAGCAGAGAGATTTTAAAAAATGAACAAAATCTTATTTCTAGAAAATGCTGCTTTAAATTATTAAACTTGCTTTCTATTTTTTTGAAAAATCTTAAAAGATTCTAACACAGTATTAGAATAATGTATTGGTCAGTATTTTCAAAATGTGGAGTAATCAGAATGTTGTGAGATTTTGTTAATATTAAGTTTGAAGTTGTCACTTTCTATCTTTAAAAATAAACATATACATATCACATAACAGTTTAAAAACATATACTTTTGATTTTTAATTATTATTACACAAATATTGTATAAAAATAATCATTAATATTAATAAATTTCACAAAAAATGTTTCAGTTATTTTAAAAATGTTCTTGAAGTAATCTTGCAAATAGTCTTGAAGTAGAATATAAAAGATTATATTAAGCAAAGGGCAGGACAGGATTAAAATACTTTGATTTTGCTGCTATTCAACTATACTAGATTCTTGTGACTTTTTTGAAATTAAAAAATTGGTATATTAAAACTATGTGATTTTCTTAATTTAAAAAATGAAAAATATTTCAATAGATGGCTATACAAATGCATTTTTTTTAAAAATATGATTACAATATTTTTCTGGCTTTCTCTAAATGAAGGCCATCATCTCAATGTGTATATTAGCTAATGAAATATGTCATAAATATACAAAGTTTTTAGATAATTTTTTTATTAAAACCTTTTTTAACCTGAAGATTGAAACAAAAATTTTTGTTCTAATTTTTTTTATTTGCAAAGTGATATTTTATTTTTAAACTAGTGTTCCTTTTTGCAATTTATGTTTTTAATAAAATTTGTCATAAATGTAAAGATAAAATAGAAAATAAGTTGTTGTTTTTTTTTTGTTAAAAAAATATAACTAAAACCAAATATGAAAAATCAAATAATATACATTGTATGTGAATCTGTCAGACAAAAAAATTCACTAAAAAGTTAATATACACTGATTAAAATTTTTTTTATATAAAAAGAAGGCACACATTTAACAATCCACACCATAAAAATTATTATTAATATATTTTGCAAAGAGGTAATTGCTTTTATTTTTTTAAATTTTTTTATCCAAATTTAACTTTAAAAAAATTGCTTATTACCTAAATCAAAAGTCAACATTTTAATGTAGAGATTATTAGAGATGTTCTAAGAGGGATTTAATAGTCTGATAGTTTGCTACTTGAAATATGAATTGAATATTCTTTTATTATTTAATTTTGATTATATTTTTGACTGGGGGGATGAAGAAATGAATACCCACCTTTTTCAATATTATCACCATTTTAATTTTTAGACAACATGGTAGCAAATTTAATTGATACTGCCTAATATTTTAAGGCAGGGGCAATCAACCAAACATTTACATCTATACTATTAATATTTTTAGGATTCAAATTTAGGAGAACATATGAAATTCTCAATAATTAGTGACACTTCAGAAATTAATCAGAGCAAAAACAAAATATACCAAAACCCATTTGTTTTGTTTTTTTGTTTTTTTCATTTAATTTATCAGTTTACTAAAGTTTATTAGTTTAACTGGATAATAGGAAAATATATGCACACATATTCACACTCTCACACATTTTTTTTATCTGGAAGTGTTCATGTTGCTAATATTATTAATTGAGATATTTAATACGAATATTTATTAATGAACTATTCAGTACAATAGGAAAGAATTTACTTTTGGCAGGTTAATATATAAATTTTAACCCTCTTATTAACAATTTGCCATCTTTTAATTTATTGCATTCATTTATTTGTTTGTGTTTTTTTCTTTAATTAGAATTGTTACTTTATATATACAATCATATAATTTTAATGTATATATATATGTGTGTGTAGATCAAAGTAAAGCAAAAGCCTTATGGAGAAAAAGTATTTACATCAGTCCCTCATAAAGATAGGGTAATCATGCTTACGAAAAGTTTTTCATTATTGCTTTGCCTTCTAACTAAAAATAGCTGGATATCCATATATTAAATAATATTGGATGATTAGATGTATTAACAATGGAAAGGTTATTTGAAAGAAACACCTTAAACTTAATTGTGAATCTGAAGATATTTTCTAAAGTTTAAATGGCTTAGATTTAAGTTCAGGTTTTAATAATAATAGTCATTTGTACTATTATTATACCACAAGGTCCCTACTCTATGTGTAATATAATATTGAAATATATATATACAATGAATAAAAATAATTTTTTTAAACTGCTCAAATAATTTAATGTATTCATTTTGGTTTATAAAGATCTTTATCAAAGATGGGGGGGGGCATTTATTCATTTTTTGCACGAAGCATACTAGCATTAATCTATTCATTATACAGTTTATCATAATAATTACATATATATAGTAAAAAATAGATTTTTAAAGTTGTATACATACATAATGAACATTGGTTATTGGAATTGATTTGCAAAGAAAAAGCAAGGTATTTTTTTTATTTTCAAGCTTTAAAAAATTAAGTTCTTTTAAATTAAAATAAAATGCAAAAATTAAATTATAAAAATAAAATTAAAGTGATCAATTATTGTATTTGATTTTGAAAGAAAAAAGGACAGAAAAATAAAAAACAATCTCATTATTGATGTATTTTTTTATTAAATAAATTATTAAATTTTGAAATGAATATTTTTTAAATGTTCATTTTATTTATTATATGTCTATCTATATCAGTTATCAATTTTTGTTCTATATAGTAACTTGTATATTCGTTTTTTTAAATAATAATAAACATAATATTTAATAATGATTTTAAATTATTAAATGTCAAATCAAGTAAAATATATTGGTAACCATTGTATTATTTATATATAAATAATAGTTTTCATTGTTTTATTGCTGACATTGGTCAAAATATAAATTACACATACGGTATCACTTATAATTATGCCAAACTATTTCACATATTATTTAAACACATAAAAAAAATTGAAATTTTAGATATTTATCAGATTAAATCAATTGTGATATTATAACAAAGATTAATCATAATTTAAAGTAGTCCCCTAATTTATGTGCATTTATTAATTCATAGGCATAATCATAAATTTAAAATGTTAGGAAATATACACAAATAAAAATATTGGCATTTATTTTTAGTCAATCTATAAATAAGTTTAAATTTAATTAAAGATTATCAATCCATTTTAGTAATAACAATATTTATAATATTAATATCAATAAAAATATGAATCATGCATGATCCCCCCTCTTTTTTTATAATTTATTTTAAGAAATATATCTTGTAATTGAAAATTTTATTGAAAGATTTTGTAACTTCATGTAGTAAGCCTGGAATTTAAACACTGAATGGGAGCATTATGTATATTTATTTTTTGCACTTGATTATATTGGGAAATAATTTGTATCCTAGTTTCATTATAAATTCTAAGTTAACGCACTTTTTTTAAAGATTTTTAAAGATGAGAGCTGATTATAGAAAAATAAGTTTGCAAGCATCTTTAAAAACACATTTTAATCATAATTCTAGAAATTGTGATATTACAGCCCACTGACTTTTTATTCTCTAGATTATTAGCACAGTTTATTGTTTCTGACAGCTTAAATGTCTCCATTAATGATTGAGAAGACCATTTCTTCTCTTCTTTCTCAATAGTGCCTTGTGAAGGGAGAGAAACAAATTCCATGGTATCTCAGAAATTCCATAATTTTCAATATCATATCAAATATGTCAATAAATTAATAATAAACTATATTTATCAATGCCTTACTTGTTGTAATGCAGTATTATATATTAGTTAAGTTTAGAGCTCAAGTCTATAAATTATAGCCTAAATGCACTCTTGAGCAGCAAACTATTTGATTATTTATAAATTTAATTATAATTTAAAAAACAATAATGAATAATACAACAAATAAAGCTTATTTATTAAGTAATATAAACTTTTATCTATTTCCATAACTATCACGAATAAACTAATCCTCTTTATATATATATAAGCATCAGTAAAAATTATCCAGTTCATCAAAAATAGCCAGTATATTATTTGTCAAATTGTACTTTATCAAATAAAGAGAAATGAATTCTCAGGATTTTAAATATTATAAATAAGCAAATAACTAATTCATCCATTAACATAGATGGATATCAGTGAAATTTTATTATACTCAACCATATTTATAACTAAATGTGGTTGTCGTTGATTAGCCCCCGCCTACTGCCTGATGTCACTGCTTTCATGCAAAAGCACAGAAATATACTGCTCACATGGCCTATAGAATGGTTCTGTTCATATTGGCCACTAAGCAGCTTTTGTGGTTCGCGGTACTATCGCACACTTCACAGATCGCTACAGTATAATGTGAGGGTGTGTAGAATTCAAGTTGTCCTAAGTATTTGCATGTGCATTTGAAATACTTATTTTTTTATATGACCTGACATAGTTTTAGATAGTATTAATTGTAAGACAAAAGTCGTGCTTCTATACACATATTTTTAAGATTAAATGAATTTCAAAAGTGTACGTTCCAGCATTATATAGAAATCACACGTAAAACATATTTTGTGCAGAGACAGCTATGAGACTTTCAAAGCATAAGCTTGGCTTAATCAGAGGGGAATTTTTAAATCAAATTGTGTTTCATAAATTGTTTTAAAATAGTGTTGGAAAATTGTTTTTTTTTTTTGAACAGACGTTAATTGAAAAAAGGCAATATTAGATTTTATTAAATAATTTTGTTTTTGTATATGTTGTGACGGATGATCCTTTGCCAGATTGTCAAAACCATTGGATTCTCCTCCCTGCCAATCTATGTGCTGAGATGGATAATGTTTTAAAAATTGTCTCACATGTGATTGCTGATCCTTCAGATTGGCAAAAACATTGGATCCCCCTCCCTGCTAATTCCAGTGCTATGCACTGACATGTAGTAGTGTAAAAAAAAGTAAATTGTAAATCAGCCTGGTTATTTTATATCTATAGGTTTTTGAATAGCAACAGCGACATCAGGCGGTGTGTGGGGACTAATCAACAATAACCCTAAATGTTTATACATTCTTAAAGTATTGATTTAAATAACTAATTTACATGAAATAAATAACTATATTATAATTCTCCAAAAATTTTATAAATATAAAATATACCCAAATTTATGCAATCATAAGATTTATTAAATAGAGTAATCATATAAATAAACAAATATAAAAGGTAGGTTAATTTAAATAAAATAAAATATGTTTATTTACATTGAAATAATAATAATAAAAAGTAGATAAATAAATGAGTAAATACTAGGATGCTTTCTTGAAGATATTTTAAATATAAAAATAAATTTTTAAAACTATGCAAGTCTTTATATTATAGGTGTATATAAAAGATACACCCTGTGTGTTGTCATACTATATCTTCAACATTAAAGAAAGATTGTTTAAAATAAATATAAAATTTGCCTAAATTAAATATAATTATAACTATTTAGTATGTTTTATCTAATTCTTTAATATCTACAAAATTACTGCATTAGTCTTTAATAATATTCACTTTTCTAACATTGACATCATATTGTAGTAGCTACTTGATTCACCATATTTTACTTCATATAATATTTAATTTAAACATTTTATACATCAAGTTTTACTAATATAATATCATTAGAAATATGTGGTTTAAGACAATAGTGCATTTGAATGTGAATATAAATCATAAGTGTTTTGTTCTAGATTACAATAAAATATCAAATATATAAGAAAAGTATATTGCCACCAAAGACTGGAAAATATTCTAAAGATAAACAAAACATATTACCATATCATTAAATAAATAATCTTTAATATTAATCAAAATTTATAATAATCTCACTTTAAGAACAAAAATTCACACCAATAAAATAATTCAACTTTATAAAAATACATTTTCTGATATCATTTTCTTATAAATTCATCTATATGATAGCAATAATCTATGAATATTATATCCTTTATTTTAATAACAAAACAATTGCAAAAAAAATATTAATTAGAAAATTAATTTTTTACAACAGTTTATAGTTTTCTGTTTTAATAATTTCCTTGATGTTTTTGCAAAGAATTCCAGGATGGTGCAATTTTTTTCTAAGAAAAAGTCATTAACACGGGTGTTTATACAATGTTATTTATTCATTGTGGGTTTTGTTTTTCTTCTTCTTGCAATATTTCAATTTTAAATGAAGAAGTTTAGCAGTGTTTCCTTTATACATTTTGGTGAAATTAATTTTTTAGCATTCTTCATTCCTGAAATAATGTTATAAGATAAGCTGTTTTTAATTATTTTAGCTCATTGTTTTTAACTTAGCTACACCCATATAATTTTTAAAATAAAGCATAGGAACATACAAACAAATGCCTATATGAATACAAGGATAAATGTATACCTAAGATCAGTTATATTTATAGTTTTTTATTTCCTATGTATTGAAGCTGTAAATATTGTCTTATCTATTTATGCTTCACCTTATACTAATGTTAGCAGTACTAATATGGGTTTGAACTCAATTTTATGTATGTTAACTGATGCCCATCTCACTAGAGTTGGTAGTATATGTATAGTTTATCATCAGTCAGTACTTGTAAGTATAGTATTCAACTATTTACTTTGTAAATTTATTATTAAAATCTTATTAAATGTAAGTGTTAAAAGCCATCCTATTTTTAAATTTCTTATTTTTAGAATGTAATAAATTCTTCAAATTTTTGTGAATAACGTTCTTTTTTTGTGATTGTTTTATTACAAATCCCAATTAAATAGGCTTTGTCTAATATGATGACTTGTGAAATTTAATCAGGTTTGTAATATTTTATATTTTGTTTAATGCTTTCTTTAATTAGCAAATGAACCCTTGGGGCATGTTCAATGTTGGTGGGAGACTTCCCATTTTGAGGGAGACCAACCAATAAAAGAGGCAACTGGTAAAACACAGACCACAGAGGGGGAATCATGAGTGAACATCATGTATATTGAATCCAGATAAAACAGGATTGGATCATATAAGTAGCTAAAATTTTGGCTATCAGAATTAATTAGAATCTTGCTCTCAGAGTTACCATATTTCAAGCCAGTTATATTGTAATCTAAATCATGATGGGATAAGAAGAAAGCCATTTGATTCCCTAAACCTCTGGGACTTTATCTCACCTGTGATGCCAGAGTCTGAAATATCTACTCTGAAAATGTGAACTGTTCCAAGAAATGCCTTCCTGAATGAAGATCTGCTGATTTACCAATGCATATTGCCAACCCAAGCCTATTTACATGCCTTCAATCCAAAGGTAAAATACCTAAATTGCTGCTAGCTTATGAATTTTAATTAATTATTTTGCTTCTACTTCTAAATTACATTGCAGGCCTTTAATACCTGATATTTAATTCTCAAAACTGTTATATATATATATGTTAAATGTCTGTACAACTTACTTTCATGCTATATAATTCATTCTTAAATTTGGTGCAGCAATTTAAATTGGAATTTTGTTTTTTTAATTTATTATTTTGATTTATGTTAATTTGCCAAATTTGTATGAAATTCAGTGAGTAAATTTAAATCTGATCTGTTATAGTTTCTTCTATTACACAAGGGAAGCATAATATTCTTTAAAAAATTAGTTGTTCAGTTCACTTAGTTTTGTACAAATTGTTTGATTTGTTTTCTAATAATTGTACTCTTGCCCTCCTTTCATTATTAAGTTGTTTTAACTGTCTTGTAGTTAAATCTCACCAGAAGTGATTTTAACATTTAATTGAAATAATAAGTTATAACATGTAAGAAGATACTGGGGGGGGGGGGAAGCCATTTAGTCCATCTTTGTTTTAAAATCTTGTCCATATATTTTTGATCATTATTAGTTAATTGCTTAGGGGAAATTGTGTTGAGCATTCCATTACGCTGGTGAGCAGATTGTATAAATCAGGTATTAATTAATTTATTAGGGACATTAGTGATCGATTTATTTATGCTTAGCTATTATAAGTGTATAGTTGCCATCATTTATTTATTAATTTTCTTGTTTTGACATATATCTTTGGGATCTTCAGAATGGACCAATCCCACTCCTCATTATTTTCCATAAAGTAGATACTTTTCCTACTAAGGATTCGATATCAGGCACTTCTAATAAATCAGTGTATGGGAAAAAATGGATGAACCATCCCAACTTGCTATCCAATGCCACTATTCTTCAAAGATATGTTTTGGTTATTGGGCCAGTGTATCTTTTCTTTATGTAAACATGACAAAGCCACCCAGTGTATCTTAAGTGATCTCATTTCTTACAAGCAATGGGAACTATAACGAATATTGCCTTCATTATTATCCATTTCTTTATAGACCAGCAACCCTCTCTGTCAGCCGTAATAGCATGCCATTTGCCAACCATTTTATTTTAATCATTTGGGTTAAATTATATATATATATAATTGTGGCTTATATTGGCCTGAACTATCTTACTCCTGCTCATTCAGTCAGTCTTCATGATTTAGTAACACGTACCCACATACGCGATTAGATTCGCGCATTATAAAATCTTACTTATATATATTCTTGTATAATAAACCAATTATTGTACCTTTGTAATATTTTAGATGAGGGTAATACATTATGTATTATCAATGATTTAATTAAGTTCTTCCATGTTAAACAAACCAATCTGTTTTATATTTATATATTAGTTACACCAACCACCATATGATTAGCCGCACATATAATTTTATTTCATATGTTAAATTGTATTGCCGTTGCACTCATTAATTTTCATGATAAAACAAATATGTATCTAATTGTTTATGGTCTCCAATAATTTATTTATTCAGAAGTGCATAATTGCAAATTAAATTATTATTAAATATGTAACCTTGATTGTATAGACATTCAGAGCTTATATTGTTTTATTAATATATATATATAATCACCTAATAAATTTATTCTAGATCATTTATCTGTATTCTTGCTTTCATCATTTATTACTTGAATCTCTGTTATTTGCTATTTTGTGAAATATATAATTCTTTATTTGAATCAAATGATTAAATTCAAATCCTTTGTTAATGTTGCCTTGAATATTATTACAACTCGAATTATTAATCAATGTCAAACAACTGTCTGTACCGTTCTTGAATGGTTATAGTTTATAGAGGTTATTAATTACACCATTAAATGTATATCTTGTTTCAAATCTTTTGCTCTCTCTGTCTCATTGCTGGTCCTGAAGTAATGAAAAGCTTGTTAGTATCATCAAAAGCGTTGTTCATATAGTCATAGACCCTGGAGCACAGGTAAATAGGTTGATATTTGGTATTATTCCTGACTTATGCACATACTAGATGGGATATACGTTTGCTTGGATTCTAGGTCTTGTTGACTGAACACACGATTTTGACTGGTACAGTAATATTTAAGTCATTATTATCATAGTAATGTAACAAAAGTTTTTTTTTCACATGTTTGTACACATTTTGTCCTTGAAACAAATTTCTCTTGTTTAAAGATTCACACAATCACACATTTGCATGTTATAATACCCTTTTCAGATATTATAGCATTCTTTATAATTAAAATATTTTATGTTAAATAATATTTGCAATTTAAATATGAAATAAATATTTTAAAAATAAAATTATACATGTCAAAATAAATATTTTTTCTTTTATTTATTTAGCATCATAATAAACAATCTCATTAATATATAAATATTAAATAAAATTTTATAGTAAAGTTTTAAAATAATATATCTAAATTTAAAAATAGACAAAAATAAATATGCACTCACATACATACATTCTAATAAATTAAGATAGAGTTAATTATTTAAACCATTTTTGAAATATATATATAAGCTAATAGGAATCATTTATCCACATATAAAATATGTTTTATAATGTACTAAACTTGATGTAAAGTATTATGTTTTATAATGTACTAAACTTGATTAACTTCTAAGATAATGTATGTATTTAAATAATTTATTAACCTTTGGCATCATTTTTACTGCCAATCTAAATTTGTTCTTAGAATTTTTTTAAAAAATACAAAAAGATTATTGTATATAACATCATATAAATTTTAATGATTGGTTTATAAGGTATTCAATTTTACTAATACCGTATTTGAAATAAGCTAATTTTTTTTAGAATGCTTAGATCATTTCTGTATATATATAATGGTAGCAAATCAAAAAAATTACTATGGTATTTTTATTATTGTTTATTCCAATACAGTATTTGATAATGTCATAATATATAATGCTAATAATATATCAGGACTAGTATTTTTAATATCATTCATTGCACACATTCACATATATATGTATTTTTCGTTTTTTCAAAATCATAAATTATTTAGCTATATTTGTATGTAGATACTTGATCTTAATGTTATACACATATTTGTATCTAGAATTCTAATGATTTTAATGAATATATATATAATTTTACAGTTTATCAAGTGTGTAATGCTAAGAATACAATCTATTCACAAAACAAACAAATCTGAGTATGTTATTAAAATAATTCGCAAGCTAGGTCTCCAAAGAAATGATTTAAACAAACTTATAAATAATTTCCGGCTTTTGTTTTGTCTGACAAAATAAATCGGCATTGATATAACAAAAGGCAGGCATTATTTACAAGTTATTATAAAAATTTCTTTTAGGATTTAACTTATGAATTATTTTAGTTATATATTCAGATTTGTTGTTCTATGAATAGATTTATATTTTAACAATTTGGTGGACTATTTTCATTATTCACCTGAACTGTTAAATATGTTTTTAAAAAAAAATTAAAAAGTTAATTTTTATTTTTCCAAATGTATTCAATTGTTTGTAATAATATTCAGATACGCATTGTATTTAATGCTATTATTCTCTTCTTATTTTCAAATGTTGCTGATTTTGTTAATGATAATACTAATAAGAGATGAAACCTTTTTTTTTTAATTTATGAATATATAAAGTATATGAGCACAGACTTTCACATGATCCACTACTCTCCACACTATCTCATAATACTGATACACTTGAACGCATATATCTTGAAAAGATAAATAATCACCAATATGCGTATTTCATGCTAAACCAGCAATTATCAGTTGGTCCAGATTACCATCTCTACACATATATGCTATAAGTGCTCAGATATATATTAAGATAGCCAAACCTCATACTTTAATGGACAGGCTTCAATCTACTCCACACTCTAACTCTTCAACTGTCCATCCAATTGAAAATCTGATGATTGCTGGTTTAGCATGAAATACGTATAGTGGTGATTATTTATTTTTTCAACATATATGTGTTCAAGTGTATCAGTGTTATGAGACAGTGTGGAGAGTGGTAGGTCATGTGAAAGTCTGTGTTCATATACCCTATATATATTACATATATAGACACAGGTATATAATAAGTCTGTGTATTTCAGTTATTAAATTTATGAATACTAATTTAAGTTAACACATTAATTAATTAGGCTATTCTGTCACAGACAATAATCAATAAAAATGTTATATACCCACCTATGAGTGCCCTCCTTATTTCTTCATTTTTTTCTTTTAGAGCAAGGTTATTATATGTTTTTTAAACATTATTGCATATCATATTAGGTTGGCTTATGAGATTCATTGCCATATAATCAGCTTCTTCAAATTCCTTTTTTTTTTTTTATAAAAGAAAAGAATAAAATTTTAAAAAGTTGCTCACATGATAATGATAAATAATCCTTCAACTTGGTGTGGTTATTCATTGCATAAAAAAAAAACATTTACTAACCTTGCTTTTAAAGAAAAAAATGGAAAAATCAGGAAATCTCTCATTGTTTTTTTTAATAGAATAATTTAGTTGGTTAGATTGTCTATTTAAAACTGTCATTCATAAATCTAAAGAAGACTGGTTTAATCCTCTTTCTAGGACTCACAGCAGTTAGACCAGCAACACCTGAAGAAAACAAGTAAACAATACCACTCAAAACATTGTTTCTGAGTAACATATGTCATTACTAACAGTTGAATGTATTTGGAAAAGTATAAATAAAAATTCTGATTTTTAAAAAGACAATTAACTATTCAACTAGATGATAAGAATAGTCCAACATGTAGTTGCAAGTAAAATGCCATCATCACAAATCTTCAAATAAATGATTATATTTATAGATTATAATAGGTATTTATAATATTATTAATCTTTATTAAACTTTTTTTCTACCATAGTTACATTCTCCATACAAGCAACACAATAGCATTAAATGATTGCTTTATATAGAGTTTGACATTACTTGTAAATATGAGGAGAAAAAATATTGGTGCATTTTAACCTTGCTATTTTTTAAATATTTAATATATATTTTTGTCTTTGTTAAACATTATAAAATGAATGAAAATTAGTTAATTTCTTTTTACATATTTTAAAAAAGAGAAGTGTAATAATATTCAAGCCAGTGATAGTTGTGGTTTCAATAATATCAAATACTTCTGTTTTCTGATAGGGTGTTTGATAGTGATCAATTTGGATTACATACATGATATTTTTATATTTGTTTTATGGAAACAATTTTTTTATTTAAATATATTGTTCATTGCTATCTGTTGAAATTATTGAAATTATAGTTGTGACCAGATTCATTATTTATATTACTTTTGTCTGCAACATTGCTTTATTTTATTGCATCCTAAAAATATCTAATCAGTTTATATTCTTTTGATAATTATAAATAAAAAATGGAAAAAAATGATAAGCAATTGTGACGTAATAATATAATGAAGTTAAATACCAAAATAGTGTTTATTATTGTTATTAAATATTAATATAATGAGTTGACATAATTAAATTTATTTTAAACACATATTTATTTGCAACATGTAAAGACACACAAAGCATTGTTGTACTGAAATATTGTTCCATTATTTATTATTTTTGATTTCTAAATTTGAATATGGGATAAAGGCCATCACTCCATTTTTCACAATAATTCTTGTTATATTTGTCAACAGTTTGATTTTTCAATCAGATTTAAAAGTATATATGTTTTAATAGAATTACATTACTTATTTTTTAATTAGCATAAAACTTGGTAATCATTTTTACAACATTTATCTTTTGATTGTATTAGTTTTTAAGAAGAGATTAACCTTTCAAAAGGAAAATTTATTCACAATCCATAAGAATCATTTACAAAAAAAAAAGGACCTTTACATATCAATCTCAATGGAGACCAGTTAACAAAATCAGAAGTTACACTTGTATACAATAGAATAACCAATTAATTTCATAACAATTACATTAAGACATTAATTATCATCAGAAATTGAAGACATATAACTTCCCATTCCAGAAAATCATAGTTGTGGCCTATTTACATTAATCTAATCATGTATATCAGAGATTAACCTTTTCCCATGTTTTAATAGAAAATATCTCAGGCAGTATTTCTTCCACTAATAATTATAAAAATTGTAAAGCAAACACATAATCTTAGATTGGAATATAAAATAACATATAGTTAAATAAATAATTATGAGTGATACAAAAGATGTTATCTTTTTATCATCACTTATTTTAAATACTAATATTAATTTCTCTCTCATTATCCTTTTATTTTTATTGAAGAATAGTCATTCATCAAAAATATTTAGTTTTAAATTAAGTACAAACTTAAATTATTAAAAAAGAAAGATGAACAATATTGGATACCTTTAAAATGTAGAATTTGAAAAAATAGAAATGATATTAGAAATATCTAGTAAATTTAAAAATATAAATAAAACATTTTAATAATTAGAAAGAGAAATTAATTTAAATATAAGATGCTTTAGATAAACTGTATAATGTGAAAAAAAATGTTAAAAAATATACTATAATATGAAGTTCTGAAAAAGATTGCTATAAGTATTTCTAGAATAAAGCAACATATAGTGACATTTTGACTAATTTGAATAACTACTTTAGTAAACTGATTACATATATGTACATAATTTTGCAACAAATATTTTTATTGCTAAACAGTAGTATTTTTTTTAATATTATGAATAAAATATTACACATGCATATATTTATACTTACATTCACAATGTTTTTTGTTTTTTTTTTGCTTATTTTGGTTTGGATTTTTTTAATTAAATTGACAAAAAATGAATACATATATTTAACCTAAACTAATAATCTATTTTTCAAATGATTATCTCATCAAAGAGTTATGGTGCAGTGTTTTGTAATCTTTATAAAGTTATTCACATATTAATATAGATGTATTTCTATGTTACACTTTTATGAAATACAACTTAGAAAAATTATTTAAGATAACACATTATTTTATATTTTCTATATGTAAAATTTAAACATTAATGTCTACACAGTTAATCTTTTTTATATTTCTGTTTCTTGACTTTTTATCATATACAGTAATTTGATTTTTGGTGTTTATTCATCTAAAAAATAAGATGACCTTCATAACAATAATAAATAAGTGTTTTGAATATCTTCCACATAATTTTAGGAATCATATATTCAGTACAAAGATTTATAAATTATCCAGAATAAAGACTAATTAAACAATTACTTATTTTCTAACAAATCTTAAAAAAAATCAATTGAATTATAATGAGTTTCTCAGCAAATTAAGTTAACATTAGAAATAGTATTATTGTAAAAATAAATAGAGATAAATATTTTATAACAAATGCTTTTATTTACCATAAACTAAAAAGCAAAAAAAAAATTATATTTCTTCAACCACAACTGAGGGTTTTAGAATGACCTTGAAAGGGGAGGGTCAGAAATTAATTAAGTCAATTCCTTATGAAAAATAGTGATTAACTTAATTAATTGCTGGACTGCCCACGCTTTTGTTTCAAGTTCAAACTAAAAAACACAATTGTGGTTGAAGAAGCAATTTTTTTTTTTTTTGCTTTTTAGTGCCAGGTAAACAAAAGCATTTATTATAAAATACTTTTTATCTCTATTTTTAAATTTTTATTATTGGCACAGTAAATAAAAATGTCAAATCATATTGTACTTTAAATTGACATGACATTAGTACTTTATATATATATATCACTAGATATTTTTAAGTTAATATGTATGACCCTTACATATATGTACTATTTTGTAGGTGTCTATAATTATATATGGGTATAATAAATCATTAAGTGACTTAAAATATGAAAACATTTTTTCTGGTGTTTGATATTTTTTCTTTTCCTAAAAAATATTTACTATGATAAACAAATTTTGTTTATTTGACTACAAGTATAATATATATACACTGAACTATTGATGTAATTAGAAAAGATTTAAATAGATACTTTCAAGCCCCCTTCAACTATCCACTTCATCTTATATTACTGATATACATGCCTCCATACATGTGAAAAAGATAAATGATCTTCAACATACATATTTCATGCTGATTTTACTTTTAATCCATTTGATACTTATAGTTTATATATATATCATTTGATGTATTTGCAATAAGTATCCTAAATTAATATGCACACCTCTTATGTATATAACATATTTAGTACATGTGTATAATAAATCATTAAATAACTTAAAATATGAAGTCAGTCTTCCTTTTGCAAAATGCTATTTTTTTTTCATTTGAAAAATAATTTTTTAAAAAAGGTACCTACCAAATCTATATTGTAAATAAAGTTTGTTTAATATATATGAATTGTAAACTAACTTTATTTTTTCTAACTTAAATTAAGCTCTCAATTGAAACAAAAAAAAATGCAAACATTACTTAAATGTATTAAGTTCAATTTTAAAATGCTATTATAATTACTCAAGCTTTCAATTGAAACAAAAAATGTCTATAATCACCCTCTCATACATCTTACTTAAACTATATGCATAAAACAAACAAATATACAGAGATTCTAAGTTGAATAAAGGCATTTAATAAAGACATTGAGTTATGTATTAATATATTTTATATCTGAAAAATACATGGGATTGGATATCTTGTTTAAATAAAGGCTTAGTTTTTTTGTAGTCCATTACAATTTATTTAAACAATTGTTTTTTTCATGAGATATATATTAGAAAGTTTATGTAGCAATTATATTTTATGTGTTATTTTTTTAAGTGAAGATTTTTAATTTCAATAATATTTTATAAAGAATTTACAAACAGAAGTTTACAATAGTGAGTTAACATAACCAAATAATATTATAGACATAACTAATAAATAAACTTAATTAAGCACAAAACATTATATAAAAACAAAAAGGAATGAAAGATTTAAATTGAACTAAATACAGCTTTAAAAATCATATAACTATAAAAGATATTAGAATTTGATGTTTTAAGAATAATTTTTCTGAGCAATTCTAATTAAGTATTATATGTGTATTTTACCAATCTTAATATAATAATCAATCTAAATAAAATTGAAACAAACAACTAATTATATTTACAATTATTTAATTATCAACTCGGCTTTCATTTCTTATTGAGGCCTTTTCAAAATATAAAGTTTTATACATTAAATGTCATTTTAATTATCTTTACTCCACCTATTGGACATTATTTTACCTTCAACAATATAATTAACATTATACATATAAACATATAAATAAATAAAATAAAAAATACATATTTTTTTTAAA
This sequence comes from Epiperipatus broadwayi, assembly GCA_028023455.1. Classification (NCBI taxonomy): domain Eukaryota; kingdom Metazoa; phylum Onychophora; class Udeonychophora; order Euonychophora; family Peripatidae; genus Epiperipatus; species Epiperipatus broadwayi. The sequence continues at coordinate 6,084,596 of JAQFVV010000019.1, forward strand.
TTATATAAATACATATACATAAATTTTATATACCTATACAAACAAATATTAAGTTTATGTCTATAATTACATTGTGGACAAATACTTTTTATACTGAATATTTGACCATTATATATAAATTAGTCAAACTCAATATTTTTAAGTGATATTTTTATCATTGAATAAAAAGCATAGCATGATACCTACATTATTCTGAGAGTATGGAAGACAACATAGACATTGCACAAATTAAAAATTTTAGGATAATTCTGCAACAGCACTTTGAGAATATTTGACAATTTATAAAAGATTAATATTTTTATGTTCTTTTCTATGTATTTTTTTATTTTAGAAACTTTCTATGCTTTCTTTATAACAGAATTTCTCATCTTCGTTGCTTTGTTTCAATATTTGAAACAATGACTGTGATTAATCAGCTACAAGTCTTGCTAATTTGCAATAATGATTTTGAGGCTACTTCTTAAAAAGTGTTCTTTTTGTAATGAAATTGAAAGCTTATTTTCAAATTATAGTCCAAAATGTCCATTTAAGAATGAGATAGCTTTTTTTATATTCTGTGGGAAAATGGTTGACATTTCTTTTTCAAAAATTAAAATATTCACAAAAATAGTCATGGAGGGAGTTTATTCAAAATAAAAGCATTAAATTTATTTATATAACTTATAAAGAAAAAGACATAAATTAATATTAAAGTTTATCGGCTTAACGTTTTTGAGGATCCATGCCTCATATTCATAGCCTTCATAAAATGTATAATAAAATATATGCAAATATTCAAATAAGCTAGTATTACATAGTTCATTTCTTCAAGATTTTGAAGCAAGTGTCTTTCCTATTAATAGCATGGATGTTTCCATTAATGTAAAATGCCTCCTTTATTTTTCTTTTGTGATCATTTGATTCTGAGCACAAGATTATGAGATTGGCAGGTGTAAAGTTGTGTCCAGATTGTTTAGCATGCTCCAAAAATACAGAGGTTGTGTTGCTGTTCCTCTGAGCTCTGCTAAACAATCTGGACACAACTTCACACCTGCCAATCCCATAATATTGTGCTCAGAATCAAATGATCACAAAAGAAAAATAAAGGAGGCATTTTACATCAATGGAAACATCCATGCTATTAATAGAAAAGACACTTGCTTCAAAATCTCGAAGGAATGGGCTACGTAATACTAGCTTATTTGAATATTTGCATATATTTTACTATACATTTTATGAAGAGTATGAATATGAGGCATGGATCCTCGAAAACATTAAGCCGACAAACTTTAATATTAATTTATATCTTCTTCTTTATTAAAAATTATAAATAAGTGTTTTTGTTACATAATATTGAGAAGTAAAACTATATTTATTATATAACTTATATAACAAATAATAATTAATGTATTAGCAATCTATTAATATAAATCATGAGAGGAAACCAATCTTTCAGACATGCACTATTGATATTAATTTGTTTGCACTCACTTATCAATATAAATTAAATTTGTACAGATAATCTTTCAATTGAATTATTAGGCTCACAATATAATTAAGCACAGTCTTAAATGTTGGCTTATATAAAAATAAGCTCTAAACATAGGTAATTCACCTATACTTTTAAAATACTTATTGATGGGTGAGTGCAAGAAAATTAGTACCTAGCCATGTCTGAAAGATTGGTTTCCTCTCCCAAAATAATCCATAATAAATAAAACAAAACACATTTCACATAATCTTAAGTTTTGATTATATGGCTTTTTAGATATAGATTTTTGCTTTCACTTTTCTAGATGTTTACAATAACATTAGTATTTTTGAAAATAATTATTTTCTGTTTAACAAAATATATACAGATATTATTTTTAATATTTAATAAATGTAATTTAATATCTTGTAAATAACTTAATTTTATTCCTGTAAAAATATTTTTTTTTCTTAAACTTTATTTTAAAATAGATCAATAAGTTTTTAACAAACTGTAAAATTACTGAGCAATCAATCTTTTTATTAAGTAGTGTGATTTTTTCAAATAAAAAAATAATTTCTTTTATATGTGCAATGTATTATAGCTATTTCTTGACCAAAGATGCCTTTAATAAGTGTTAGTAATTATTATTTTTCATATTCTGTATTTATAAAACACTTATTTTTCATTCTTTCATTATTTTATTCATAATTCCTCTGTTTTATTTTTTTTTTTTTTATAAAAAAAATTTTCATCAACTCTTTTGTAATATAATCTTTTTTTATTGATGTATATATATTTATGTATATACCGTTATTATATTAGTTCTCTATTTTCATTAATTCTGATACATTCAAGTAGTAAATGTTGAAATATTTTCAGTCATCCACCCATACAAATCACATATGTAATACAAATCTTTTCTTCACCTCTTAGTTTATTTCTTCATATTTAGGCTGTCTGCTTTAGCCTTGTGTTACTATTATTATAATATCTTAAGCTTTAATATTGACTTGTTTTATAGAATTTCAGTGATTTTATCATATATCCATTTCCAATTTTTAACACATTGTATGCTTAATATCCTGATAAAATGTTCCTTTCAATTTCATATAGATAAATTAAAATCTAATCTCTATCTTGCATATTTTATTGTCTGCTTTAGATTTTACATCTTTTCAATAATAGTAGTAGTAGTGGTGGTAGTAATAAATAATAATAATAATAATAATAATAATAATAATTATTATTATTATTATTATTATTATTTTGAAATGACATGAATACTAACCTATGAAGCACAAATATATTCATTCATGTATAGAACCTGTTAGCCATTATTCTATTTATTTATTATTTTGCAATGCTATCTTTTAACTTTTTCAGGGAAAAAAATTATTTTTTGAAAATCTTCTACACTATGATTAATTGTAATTCTCCATTGTATTTTATTTTTATCCATATGTTTCCAATGGAAGCAATCAATATGATTTTGAGATAATTTTTATAATAAAAATAGGGTCTGGTTCTCCCTGAAAACTATGCTCAAGTTTAGTACAAAACAGTTTTAGAAAGTTTTACATTTTTAGTCATTTTAAATGTCTAATCCAATAAAATTTTACAAAAGATTATAATAACACATCCAGCAAGATAAGAAACATATTGATTAGTTTTATAATTTTGGCATTGTATTTTAGAACTCTTATTTGTCTAATACCTTTTATTTTACTCTGATAGAGTGTCTATATCTCACATTCATACAGATCACTATATAACTAATTTAACTGCACTCGTTATTTCATTATGATGAAATTCTCTATTTTTTTAAATATGCAGACTATTCAGAACATAAAGAAAGTGAATACTCTTATAGCTTTTCTTATATATAGATTGTTTTAAAATTTCTCTTTCATTATATACACTTCAAACACATGAATAAAGACATCCGAATAAGTTAAATATCCACAACATGTTGAAGTTTGTGATAAAAGAATAATTTTAAACATATTTAAGATATTGCACTTAAGAAAAAAGAGAGATTGAGTTGGATTAAAATTTAATAAGAATAGTAACCTACTAGAGTATTTTGTCAGTGTCACCTTGAATTCAATATTCATGAATTTAAGGATCTGGGTTCATTTATATGGTAGTATTGTCACTGATCAGGCTAGCAACACAAAACACCATTTGAAACATTATGTTATATAATAACTTGAGTACTCTTATTATGTATTTGAAAAGTTTAAATAAAGTTTGAATTTTTCTACAGACATTTAACAATTAGTATTAGATGATGGAAGTAGTCCAGCATACAACTGCTACAAACATAAATTTATATTATGAGATCAATATTAATTAAAAAAATAATAGTAAAACATTTATTGCAATAAAAAAAGTAACTGAGTTTTAGAACAAAAAAAAAGTGATTAAAAAAAACTTATGAAAAAAATGATAAATGGTAATGTTTGTTTTTTTTCTCATAATAAAAACTTAATCTAGTTGCATTTTTCAATTGCCTTGCTCTAACAGAAATGTAATCCAATTCTTTTACCTTATTATATTAAAACATTTTGGTGTAGGTAGAAAATTTATATCTTCAATAAGAACAAAATATGGAATTATCACTGAAAAGAGAGATGACACAATGTAATGGGTAGAAACTTTTATCAAGAATTATATAGCAATGAAGAACAAGTATCTCCTCTATCTATTATATCTTGTGAATTGCCCAGAATTTTAAATGAAGAAGTGAGACATGCAATTAAATTTATGAAGAAAGGAAAGGCTCCAGGAAATGATGGACTTATAATTGATATATTAAAGGAAGCAGGTGAAGAAATATAAATTTTTTAGCAAATTATATACCAAATGTCTAAATGATAATGATGTACCAGATGTTTGGAAGAATGCAGTATTAATATTAATATTTAAAAAAGATGATATAGAAGATATTAGAAATTACAGATCTATCAGCCTTTTATCAGTTTTATACAAAATTTTTATTAAGATAATTACACCTCGTCTACAGAGAATATTGGCTTTCCACCAACCAAGAAAACAAGCTGGATTTAAAAGTGGTTTTAGTACAGTAGATTATATCCAGGTATTGAGAGAAGTTATAGAAAGAACAAATAAATATGAGTTGCCATTATGTTTTGGATTTGTAGATTATGAAAATACAATTGATTCTATAAACATTTCTTCAGTGATTAAAGCATTGGATCATCAAGATATAGATTCAGGATATTGTCATATTTTAAAGATATTTATAAAAATGCAACAGCAACAATTAGATTACATAATGATACTAGGAAAGACAACATTCAGAAGAGATGTGTGACAGAGTGACTTCTTATCTTCAAAACATTTTGCAGCAGTACTGCAAGAGATATTTTGTGGATTAAAATGGAAACCTAAATGAGTGAAAGTAAATGATTATTTAAGTCATTTAGATTTTGCAGATGATGTCCTTGTTTTTTTCAAATAATGCTTTAGAGCTGTAGGAAATGTTGCAGGAGTTATCAGATGAAAGTAGGACTAAAGATAAATATTAAAAAGACTAATGTAATGTTCAATGGATTTTCTCAAAATATAAAAATAAAGATTAATTATGATGAGTTAGAAGAAGTTAACAGTTACAAATATCTTAAGACAGATTATTAATACAGATGGAAACATGATGGATGAAATTAAACATAGAATTAAATTTGATTGAAGTGCCTTTGGTAGAAATAACTTGATACTAAAAGGAAATATGCCTATGTATTTGAAAAGGAAGGTTTTTAATAGATGTGTTTTACCAATTCTTACCTATGGATCTGAGATTTAAACCCTTAATAGAAGAGCAACACAGAGACTTCAGGCCATTCAAAGAAGTATTGAAATATGCATGTTGGGAGTAACAAGAAGAGATCAAAAATGTAATATATGAGTAAGAGAACAAACAGGTGTTACTGTCTTCATTGAAAAAAATAAAAGACTGAAATGAAGTTGAGCTGGACGTATTGCTAGAAGAGATGATAATAGATGAGCAATTGAAATTTTAAACTGGATTCCAAGAGATTCTAAAAGACCCAGAAAGAGACCACATGTGAGATGGATGGATGAAATAAGAAAGTGTGCAGGGATGATGTGGAGAAGAGAAGCTAAATATCAGAGAAGATGGATTGAACTTGGGGGAACCTTCATCCTTCAGCGGATTGATAATGTTTGGCGATGATGATGATTAAAAGTGTTTATTAAAAAAGTAATGCCACCAAACATTTTTATTTAAAATTATATTAAATGATTCCAAAAATAAAAAAGAGGAAACTGTCCATAATCTAAATTCTTAACAAATTTACATATTTTTTGGTCTCTAAACTTTAAATATTTTCAAAACAAAAAATAGATGCAGGTGTTTAATTTCCAAGATAAGTTTTTTTGCCATCTTACTATAAATATTTAAAATTATTAAAAACAATGAAATTAAACTATAAATTTGATTTATCAACAATGGATGTTAATGGCATAGTATTCACATTATGTCAACTAGTGTCCTATTGATTCCATAAGGTTATATTAGATGACTCTGGAATAGAATGAAAACATGTGTTAGAAGTAAGCTTAGAAAGTCATATGATGTTTTTTAGATATTAACTTTTACTTTAAAACAAATTTTATTAGGTCTAATAAAAGTTACATTTTTGTATAAAAAACATAATTAAAGGAATAAAAAAACCAACATGCATTTGAAATGATTGAGACTATTGTTAAACAATTGAAATTTGAAAGACTCAAATTATATAGTATTGACCAATGTTAAACAATTGAAATTTGAAAGACTCAAATTATATAGTATTGAGCAATGTTGACAGTTGATGTGATTATTTATGTATATTTGAGTGGTTGGGAAGTTTGTATAGCTTCCAAGTCTCTTCAAAAATAAATTTTGATGACAATAGTTGATCTCTCTTCTTAATTTTTTCCATTGTTTTCATAAAGCAGGCATTTTGATCTGGGTGAGGCTGGGTATATGTCATTTTACACCTCACAAACCAGATTGAATATGTTATAAAAATTGATAATCTGATGACTGGGAATTGTTTAGTTTTGATGCTTTTTGCAGCGAGATTATAGTGTAGTAAGTAGTCTGTCTTGATGTTGTTATATATTATTTGTCTCACTGTTCCCAGAGCATTACATGTTGTAATGATGTGGTTGTAGGACTCCTCCTCTCTATGACATCTGGGGCACATCGGATCTACTTTTGTGATATGCCGTCTATGACAAAGGAAGGATAGAGTTGTCATAGCTTCAAGATTTATTTTGATTACAAAATCAAGGTACTTGGGCTCCAGAGCCCAGTATTTAAATATAACAAGGTTATTGTGTGGTTGGTTAAGTGCAGCTTGGGGTTTTGGATGTGTGGATCTGGGTTTATTAGCTGACGCGCTTCCCAGATGTTTATTTTTTTTAAGCCGTTCTAATGTGATTTCATCATAGCGCTGTATATTATCAGCTTTTGTATAAAGCCAGCTATTTCTTTTTGGAGGTGGTGTATCTGTTGGCTGTACTGCTATTAGTATTTGTGTGTAGCCTCAAGATTTATTTTGATTACAAAATCAAGGTACTTGGGCTCCAGAGCCCAGTATTTAAATAACAAGGTTATTGTGTGGTTGGTTAAGCCAAGTTTGGGGTTTTGGATGTGTGGATCTGGGTTTATTAACTGATGCGCTTCCCAGATGTTTATTTTTTTTAAGCCGTTCTAATGTGATTTCATCATAGCGCTGTATATTATGAGCTTTTGTATAAAGCCAGCTATTTTTTTTTGGAGGTGGTGTATCTGTTGGCTGTACTGCTATTAGTATTTGTGTGTAGCCATATTTGATTCCTAGATTGTGTAGAAGGGTGTGTGTTTTTTGTATAAGTATGGCTGGGATGGCATGTAGTGACATACAAATATATTTGCGATGGTACTGCATTTTGTCTATGCTGATGGCCACTGTTTTATTCCTCCAGAAGAGCCTTGCAGTCTGTTGATTTTTTAATGAAGGAGTTAGGTGTGGACATAACAGGCAAATAGTAGGCAATTCTACTCATTACCTTCATGTTCAATAAAGCCACTTTTCCCTGTAGAGAGAGATAGACTTCTGCCAGGGTATTGTTATTTTTTCAGTTGCTTGAATTATGTTATCTTGGAATTCTTTCAACATAGCTGTTTGGGATTTGTATATTGGAAATCCCAGAAATTTTTGAGGATCAGCATGATAGTTTGATGATATTTTTTTTTCCTGTTAGGATGCACCAGGTAGATGATTTTCTGGTGTTGATTTTGAGGCTGGAAACGTTAGAGAAGGAGTTGATGATGTGATATAGACATGGTAGGTATTTCTTGGATGGAAGGATGACAAGTACATCGTCCATATATGCTATTGCTTTTATATTTTTTTTCAATTCTGGAATGAAGACTCTGGGTAGTAGAGAATCTATGTTCCTGAGAAGTGGATTTATATATAGCACAAATAGCAGGGCACTGAGAGGCAAGTCTTGTGAAATAGATGATGTGGGGGTGAATCCCTCAGTGATTATGCCATTTAGTGAGATATGTATCTCTCTATTGATTAGTAAAATTTTCTATGATTTGTACCATCTCAGATGAAATGTCTATATCTGAGAGAGATTGTAGCAGTACTCTTATGTTTACTGTATCAAATGCTTCTGATATATCTTGTTGAACTGCCAAGGGTCTTGACTGCCTATGAGACCTAATATGGTCAAATACTATCTTAGTCTCACCCATGGCTGTCAGAGCAGATGATCCTTTTTTTGCATATTGTGATGGAGCGAGCTGGTTAAAGATAATGGGTTGGGTCTTGTCCTTAATGACTCCCTCTATTATTTTGATAAGTGGAGGGGACATAGAGATGGGTCTGATGTTGGATATTTGGGTGATGTCCTTGTTCTTTTTCATGAATGGAACCAGTGCTATTGGGTATAAATTCTTTATAAAATCTTTCGATATTAGGTTGATCATTCTTTATAAAATCTTTTGATAGGAGGTTGATCATTCCCATCATTATTGGGATGGAGAATTGGCTAAGATGTGATATGAGGAATTTTAGGATTGCATGCATCCCAGGGTGAATGTTGTCTGGTATAGAATTAAGTTTTGCTTTGAGATCTTGTTCAGTTATGCCATGCTCTTGTGATGGACCACAGTCATCCCTAATGCCATCCTGAAGTGGAGGGCATGATTCAAGCATGGCCCTGAAATGCTGTCTGATCACATCAAGCATATGTTAACTTGTAATGTTGGTTCCATTGAGGTTTAAGTGTGATGGGGTTGGCTGTTTCTTTTTTGCTCCCAGTGCCCATGCTAGGTAGCTTCTGGTCCATCAGTGTTGTCTAGTTAGGAATACCTTGGCCCTCTTAACAGCAATATATTCCGCCAGGATTTTCTGCTTGGATTTGTATTGGGCCTTCAGTCTGAGTACCCTTTCAATGTCATCAGGAAGATTTGATAATTGATTACTTTTTTGTATATATTGTCTAGGTCCTTAATGTGGGTTGATGGACCTCTCAATTTTTTAGTGTATTGTTGGATAACTGTCTGGAGAATCTGCACAAAGGCAAACCAAGCTGTTTCCGGATGTTGTGATAAGATGTTTATTTTTTTGAATAGGATGTATGCCTCAGAAGGTATTGCTTCTGTGGTGGTGGATTTGGTTATCATTCTGATGGATTTATTCTGACTGATGTTTAGTCCATTCTCCACATCTATCAGAACCGCCATGACCAGATGATCTGAGAAAACCACATGCTGGAGTGAGGCCTCCAAGTCATAGTGCAATTCCGATGTGTAGAAAAGGAGATCAATCAGAGACTGGCATGATCTGGTGTAGAAGGAGAAGGCTCCAGAAGGAAAGCAGCCCTCTCCGCTGATAAATCCTCTGTTGATAAGAGGAAGGTATTTGTAGACCATCTTGTTATATGTGGTGTTAAAGTCACCTAGCAGGATGATTGGCCGGTTGTTGTTAGCTGTTATCATGTTGATTACATTTACTTTTCTTCTGTATGTATAGTGATTATTGGGTGTGTATACATATATTGTATTAAATGTTGTTTTACCATAGCTTATGTTTGCTGCTATTATGTTATTGTCATGGTATGTGGAATTTGTTTGGAGGTTGTTGGCTGTTTATCACTATGCCAACTCCACCAGCAGCTGTGTAGTTGACTGTGAGTTTTGTGAAACCAAGACCTTCAAGCACCTCCAAAATCTTCTGGCTGGACTCTGTGTGGAACTTGGTTTCACCAAGGAATAAAAGGTGGGGAGAGTGGATTTTGAACCAATGCCTTATGGCATATATTCTGGAAGGGAAGTTTATTCCCCTGACATTCATGCCAACAATCTTACATTTTATAAATGTGGTTAACTGTAGCACTATTATCTACTGCAGTTCGATTTTTTTCTGGTTCATGAGATATATCTATATTTATTGGCAGTGAGTCTTGTAATAGGTTATTGGTGCAGAATGGAGGATATTGTTCAGAATCTGGCTTATCTTTGTTGTTGTGTGTAGAAAAGTAGTTTTCAGCCGTTGCTTTTTTACACTTTTTCTCCACAGCTGGCAATTTTCCATATGAGTTTGTGTTGTGTGATGCATCTTGATTTTGTGCATTTGTTAGCATATGCTTTATTTGTGTATCATCTTCTGAACTAACTTTTTGCATTCTTGAAGATTTTATTTTTTTATTTTGGGGGTTTTGATTTGAAGTGTCCATTTCTGTTTCTTCATCTGTTAGGCTGGGTTTATTGGTTTCTTCTCTGTTGTATTTATTTAATTGTGTTGTCTGATTTTGGTTATTAGACAGACCAGGGTCTTGACTATGCTTGTGTTTAGAAGAAGGGATTGCTTTTGTTATTTTAGTAGGATCAGATTCAGTTTCACATGATCTGTTTTGGATAGTATTTGTGAGAGATTTGTTGTCTGTTTCATGATTAGTTTTATTTGAGGTAGTTTGCTTATTTATGTTTTGATTGGAATTTGTATTGCAGTTATTTTTATTCTGTTGTTTTGGAGAGTTTGAGCAAGTTTGAAGTGATTTCTGATAGGATTTCTTGGATGGTGTTTGAGTAATTCTGTATTGTTCATTCATTAGATTAAATTGTTCTGTTGCTGTTGACTGGTTGGGTGATTGTTTGATCTGATTAGCCACACTTGTTGCATTGTATTTAATCTGCTAGCTGCATTTGTGATATCTGTTCTTTTTGATGCTACATAGTTTACAGAACCTTGCAACACAGTCTTTGATAAGGTGTGTTATTAGACCACAGTAGAAGCATTGACACCTTATACCAAAAAAAGTTAAGATCATTTTTGTCCCATGCATTTAACTACTGTTGGAATATCACTTGGGTTACTGTCTTGTTTCAGGTGTAGTTCAAATGAGGTTATATTTGAAAACATCTGTAACCCAGCTTTGTCTTGTGGCAGGTATTTGAATCTGTTGACCTTACCAAAGGGTGACAGTATTTCTTGTAGTCTATTCTCATCTAAGCCATGTATGCAGTTCTTGATTCTGCAAGACAAGGCATTAGCCTGGTTTAAGTCTATGTAACAAATGAATAGGTTGTTAAGGGTTTTATGTGTGTCTTTAAATACATTTCTATTTGCCCAGCTCAAGAATTCTATGGCAATGTATCTATCATTTGGATGATTAGATATCTTGTAGATTGTATCTGCTATGTTTGAATTCTTGATCATGTTACATAGGTCATAAAATGGGAATTTAATGAGAGAGCAACTGCTGTCAGTGACAGCCAGAATCAGACTTTTATCACTGCTGTAGTAAGCTAGCGATTTGAGCAGGTAGTTTGGTATAGTCTGATTGAATCTATATGTCAGGCAACTGTATTGCTCTTCATCAAAGTTTTGTGTGTTGAATATTTCATCATCATTGCTATTATGCCTTTGCATTTGTGTGTAAACAGTAGATTATTTCATCAGATCAATCATCATGTAGTTTGAATCAGAATTAATTTCTGTAACTGAGTCCGTATTTTTTTTATAAGTTGACGATGTGTTACTCTTAAGAAATTTTCGGTTTACATTTACCTGCAGTATGCTATTATTTTTGGCAATATTGGCATATGGTTTTTCTGTGGTGTTAGTATTCTGTTGTGGTTTGTTTGGTGTGTTGTTTTGGTTTAGTGATGGGAAATTGATGTTGTAGTTCCTTTCACAATCTACATTTTCATTATTATCACTGATTTTGACTGTTTCAAGCACTTCTGTACCCAATAAAGCTGTGGCATAGTCGGTAGTGTAAGTTTGCATTGGATTATTATCAATTTCATTTTTTTGTTTTTTACTATTAACTACAGTAACATGATTATTTGAGTTATGATTTAATTTTCTGTGTGTGTTTACATTTCCATCTACTGTATCTTTGCTAATTGGAGCTTTTTCTTTTGGAGTTTTATTATTATTTTTATTCAATTTATTATGTGAGCTATGCTGTTTCTGTATTAATTTTGTTTAAGGTCATTGGCCTCATAGGCCTCATTGTCCAAGTCAAACTCTGAGCTGGAATATCTAGAACTTTCTATATCGCTATCGGAGATAGGTTTTACTTTAAACGTACATTTTTCTTGTGTTTCAATTTGTTTTTTTGAGTTTTTAAATTGCATTATTGTATCTTGTGCTATTTTCGGCTGTTTATATTTTGTTTGAGGGCTTGATTCTGTAGACCTCTGTGGACCTATTGAGCCATGTTTGATTTGAACGTAATCGTACATTTGGCCAGTGTTGATGTTTAGACTCCGGACTTTTTGATTTCCTGATTTTTTATTATTTGTGGATTTTTTAACTTTATTATGTTTAATATTATTTGCTTTTTTGTTAAGAACAAGTTGTAAGCATTTTTTATTAATAGATTTTTGTTTTTAGGATCAGAGTCTTCTGATTCATATATTATGGTAGGATAGCAATCATCACTTTCTGAACTTGTCGTATTTTTATCAGTATCGGAGTTAAGATTTTTTTTTTTTTAAATCTTTGGTTCTGGGAAAAACACATTTTGGGGACCAATTACTTTTATACTTAAAGCTATTACATATTTCACCAGGCTTAGTATATTCAGGGGGGTCTATTGTTATTACTGTATCACCTTGAGTTTCGTGATGTAGTGAACTAACGTTAGCTGTAGTTTGTTCCATGTTATGTTTAAGGGTCCACATTTGACTTGTATTTTAAGTTTTGCATTAAGGTTTGATTTAATGGATTATTTTGAGAATGTTTGAGCATGCATTGATCATTATTGGTATTTTGTTCTAAAGAAACTTGTGCTAGAGTAATTATAGGATTGTTGTGGAATTGATCCGACATATCACATTCAGACTCGGTAGTTTCAGTGTCTAGTTCTGGGCTCATGAGAATGTTCCTTTGCTTGTTTGGCAAAATGGACTTATTTGGTGAAATATTAGTAGGAGTTTGTGGAAAATAGTTACAATTTTCATTAGATTGATTAGATATGGCCTGAATTATTTCATTTGGGATATTTGATTCCTTTTTTTTTTTTTGAGTCAGCTTGAGTTATGTTATGTTTAATCATAGCGGGCAAGTTAGTGTTTGCATATTTTTCTGAATTTAATGAAATCCTGGATTTATTTCTCAAATCCATGCAATAAGATTAAAAAAAAAATAAGTACTTACCTTAATTATCTATCTAATATTTGCTCTGTTTTGAAGAATTTATATATTATTTAGATACTTTTCCATAAGAGCTCTGTGGCTTCTGAGCTCATGGGGTGATGTAGAACCAAAAGCTCTTAGATATTAACTTTTCTATTAGAAGAGTCCTACAGTTTGCAAAAATGAAGTCATTAAAATATTAGTTATTGACCTGATATTAGAGTACATTTGGATTGAAAAAACTGGTATTTTTTTTTAAATTTCAAGTTAGTATTTTGAATGATATGTGTTAGCTGCATAAATAATTAATTCCTACTTTAAATTTCAAATCTTACTGATGAAGGCATTAATCAGAATCGAGTGAATGATTATGAATGTTATAACACTGCCATGTAATGTCCATCATTATTTCTGTAGTAGATAGGTCAGGAGTAGAATGAAGAGAGCTGGTATGATGTTTTAAAAAATAAAACAAGTGTGATTATCAATTAATTACATGAGAAAAGTTGCAAAGAAATAAAATCTTATGTCACATGACCAAGATCATTAGATAACATGAGAAAAGTTATATATTAACTACTGAAGAATTTCATTGTTCAATATTGTATATCAAATTATGAATATAATATTAATAAAGTAATTATTTAGCCAAAAATGACAGAATCAGAATAAAATTAACTGGGTTTACATGCTGATGTAATTGCATTTATTAAGTGATAGCTATTTTAACTAAGTGTTGAATAAATTTTATCAAGACACTAATAAAGAATTTATAGAATTCAAATTTTCTTTCAACATCATGATGATAACTTCACTTTTCTTACTAAAGTTCATGCTAAGACCATCACATTGCCAAGTTCTATACTAGAGCATATAGTAACTATAGTGATATTATATGTCTGAGATAAAATCTCCATTAATCTCACTTTGCTGACCAAGTTTTCATCCTAGCTAACATTAAGCTAAATTTATAATATATGGTTAACAGCATTTTATATGGAATCTAATAAATTAATCTTAATGAAGATATGCTACCTATTTAATTAATTTAAAAATAATGTCAATCAGGGAAGCCTGACAGAAAGTGCTCAGTTTTCTAAAACATGCATCCAATCTGTTATAATTTTGTGCGGTTGAAATTCAAAGTCTATAATTGGGATATGTAGAAAGTTTGATATTTTTAAGCATTACTGTCTGAAACATGGGCTTTCAAGATTGGTTTGTGTAAAAAATTATTCATCAAAAAACTAAAGTGAATTGCTATTTTGGAATTGATTAAAACTATAAACTGGAACTAGATTGACTACATAACTAATGTAAAGAACATATTACTCACCAAAACTAGTCTTTAGTAAATACAATAAACTAACAAATTAAAAAAATAAACTAATAAAGTACATATATAGAGAGAAATGTTTGGATGATATTAAAGAGTAATTTTTAAAAAAAAATAAACCATTGTAAACTAAATCTAATCAATTTAAAGTGGAAAAAATAAATAAAAATAGCAACACTCGTATCACAATTACATTGAAAGGAATATATATATTGACAAATTCTGAAAGCATAAAAAAATTGTAGAATATTTATAACTTATTACTGAGTGATAAATCTATGTATTATTAAGTCCAATATATATGAAGATAGAAAATAAATGTGAATAAATGAATGTATAGATAAGAATACATATAGATGAATGAATATATTTATGGGTATGCAAATAGATGAATGGGTAATAGATATCTTAACAAATAAATAGATAGATTGATAATGGACAAATAGATATATGTATATATGGACAGATGTATAGACAACTATATAGACAGACAACAGATAGATAGACAGATAGTTTAAGAGATAGATAGATAGATAGATAGATAGATAGATAGATAGATAGATAGATAGATAGATAGATAGATAGATAGATAGATAGATAGATAGATAGATAGATAGATAGATAGATAGATAGATAGATAGATAGATAGATAGATAGAAAACGGATAGTTAAATAAACAGGTGTATTGATAGATATATAGATAAATGGATGTGCAGATCTTTACATGAATGAATAGGTAAATAAATAGACAGGTAGATGGATAAATGAATGGATAAACATAAATGAACAGATGAATTGATAGATAAATGGGTGAACAAATAAATGGATATGAATAAGTAGATGAATGAATAGACAGACAGATAGGTGGATAATATATCAGTAGATGAATGAATAGATTGATATGTAAATGAATAATGGATGTATAAATAGATGGTTAAATAGATTAGATAGATAATAAAGTAAACAGACATATGGATAACTAGATAAATAGACAGACAGGCAGATAATTAGATAGATAAATAGATATATGGATATGTAGGACGGTAGATAGGTAGGAAGGTAGATAGGTAGCTAGGTAGGTAGGTTGGTCGATGCATGGATAGATTGATAGGTAGGTAAGTAGGTAGTTTTGGTAGTGAGAGATAGAAGGAAATAACAGATCATTGCTATTGCATATAAATTCTATAGAGATATTTTTAGATATATATATATATATTAATATACTGTATTAAATATATGCAAATTGTTGCTGCTATTCGATGATTATCTCAGCTTAATGATGATACATATCTTTCAGCATAAAACCTGATTTTGAAAGTTTAAATTACCTTTAAAAAATTAATGATTTTTTTCACTTAAAATATTTCAATATTCTAAATGTTATTTTAATATCAAATCTAATTTCACTAAATCTTAAAATTTCACACTTTTTTAAAATATAAAAATTAAAATTATATTAATTAATTTGTTCCAAAATAAAAGTCTATTAAATTGTGGAGTATATAAAAATATAGTAATTTATTTAAATAAAATTCGATTTGTAATAAATTATAAATGCCTTGTGGCATATTCCTAATGCATTCATCTGTAATGCCTGCAATCTATGTTCAAATCTGGACCAGATAAAAGATGAAAGTATTTTTAGATTCAGATCAGGCTGAGGATGTTTTTCGGTGGTCATCTGGTATTGTTAATAACTGATATGTGGTGGATAATGATCTAAGATCAGTTTGAATTAGTTAAATGAATACATGCTCTGAGCATAAAAGGAAAACAAAAGTGTGACTCTAATATGGAGTAATTTTTGCTAGTAGTAGAGAAGTTATCATACTTTTATAAATATTGAGTTCTTGTTTGCTTTATTTTTTTCATTTATCAAAGCCTGTCTATTTGATTACTTAATATAATTTTTTTACAAAGTACTTGAAACTTATTTTAATTCATGAAAGTGTAATCTTTGAAGTGATACATTTGTTGTATCATTAAGAGCAGAACGATATTTCAAAATTGAAAATAAATTCAAGATGCAATGTGGAATTAATTTATTAAGTGGTCTCATGAATAACAATCAGTAAATATATCAGCAACCTGTTTTATAAATATATAAATAAATTAAACAATATTCCAAGTTAATCACATTCAGAGTGAAAGACATGGTCAATGGCTGGTTTTGATAGTTAAAGCAGAAGTAATGTTACTTAGAAAGAATAATATTTGAAGATCATGCATTGTTTTGTGTTTTCTGAAAGCAAATGACCAACTACAATTTTTTTAATCTAGTACTCCCTTATTAGATTTGTTAATAATATAAAGTTTTTGTGTTCCATGAACTTATTTATTAACTCAGATATTTCAGAGATTGGATTTGAACCAGTAGAAATCACACTTTATGTTTTTGGCTAATCTTTACAATATGCTTTAAATAATTTCAAAATGCTTCTTAATCAGTATTTTTTTTATCAGCAATGGTCTTACTATGTTCAGGTTTTGTGACAATTGCTTTAGTGATGCGTAACTTCAAGGCCATGCATGTTTTTCTTTCTTTGTAACCTCACTCTATTACCGGTGTTTTTTAGTTTAAAATAATACATAGAATTTTTTTATTCAGTACATTTTTTAAACATAAGTAACCTTAATTATATTATGCTTTTTAATTAAATCTTTGAGAATTTTATTTGATCAAATAAAAAAAATACAGTCATATATGTTTCAAGCTATTTTTAATTCTATTTATAGTGTTTTTATTTTTCTTATTTTCTAAATGATTGGTAATTTTTTTTAGTTTTAAGTTGGTCTTTTTTTATTTTAAATTTATATATTTATTTATAAATACACGAAAGTAGTCAATACTTAAACAATACTAAATGAATAACAATCAGCAATCTCAACCTCTTTTATATAATATTGTTGGAAATCCATCCTTACATATGGTCTAATATGTTTATATAGACAACAATTTGACTACAAAGAATGAAATTATTAATTCAAAGTAGTTTAAATAAACCTCATTAAACAAATAAATATAATCTGTTTTGCAAGCAGTCTAACAAATAGTCAATTATAACTTTCAAACTGCTCTCCAACTATGTATGCCTAAGGGTAGATAGGTAAATAATGGAAATACATGAAAGCAGTCAATACTTAAATAATACTAATATCAATATCAATTAACAATCTCAATCTATTGTCAAGGCAACATCCTTTAAAAAATAATGGTGAAAATCCGCTTTATATATGTACACACACTTAGCACTTATGCAAACACACACATTTGTATATATATGGCTAATTACTATTTACTGTAAAATAAACAGTTGTTTCTCATGCAACATATGTTTTGATTATTTTAATATGAACGATAGATATCTAAACCAGTAGCACATGTGAGGAGGATAGAATTGAAGCCAAATAAATATATGTAGGACAACTGAACAGATTATTTATTTCAAGTCAACAGTGATTAATAATATTAAAGAATAAATCTGTATTAGAGAACAATATTTTTTTTCTTTATTACAAATATTTTCATTGTGGTCATTAACATTAAAAATCCACTTTAGCATTTATGATAATCAGCAATTCATGTAACATTTGCACTGAGCGATTGTCTTTTCCATGCTTAATGACTGTTTAATATCACAGGATAAGCTTTAACATAATCAAAAAAGTGTTACAATGTGATAATATATTAAAAAAATAAAATAGATCACAAGAATCTATTTATAAAATAAACATAAGCCACTATTCTGGTATTTAGACCTATCTATTTAATGAAGCTAAGTTTTAGACAAAATATATGTAGTATGAGATCTGTCTGCTTATTTTATAAAAAATAGCAATAAAAAAATAAAAAAATATTTAAATCTGTAAATTTTGCATTGTTTGAGCAACTATTTTTTTTCTCTGAGTGCTGTATGCAACATTTTGAAAAAAAAAAAAACAAAACAAGTAAAATTCTTAATAAATTTTACAATTTGAAAATAGCCATTTTTATCATGGAGCATTAGATATGATTGTGTTTATTAATAAAATTTCTTCAGTTTATGTTGAAAGCACATATGTTTAATTTTTCCCCTTTATTATCATTTTCAAATTTAATATGCAGTATTTTGCATAATGAAATATTTTCTGAGCATCATTCTAAAAGTTCTACAAAATTTTAGAACATTCTTAAAGTTAATACTGACTTTAAAATGTTAAAATAATTGGAGAGATCATAGTTTCTTAATAACAAGATTACTATAATGTTTTTATAATTGCCCACAGCATATTTAATAATGATGAAAGTCAGACACTTCACTATTTACTTTGTTTTAAAGCTAAAGATATAGTGTAGTTAGTTTTTTGTCTTATTTTTATTGCTTCAATGAATTCAACTAAACACACAGTAAAATATATGGAAATATGTATCTTAATTTATTATTAATAACTTTTTTTTAAATTTTGTTTATAATATAATTTTATTTATATATGCATAACATACATATAAAAAAGCATTTGTATTATATATATATATACATGTTGAAAAGTATGTACACTTGCTTTTCAATAAACAATACATATTATGTTCTAATCAATGTTTATCAACAATTCATGAGCTCTTATATGCTATATACATTTGTACACATAAGGGCACTTAGAACAAAATACATCATAGTTCATATCTCCATTGTACATTATGTTATATATAAAGCTCGCATTATATATTTTATAATATATATATCAATATGCAATATCTCATTTTATTTATTTTATATATAAACAACATATTCTGTAATTATTACATTTTAATTTTATATACATATAAATTATCTTTTCATTATAATTTAAATCTTTTAAAAATTATATTAAATTTATTTATCATTATATAATATATATTGTTAAAGAAGTTTTTGTTATAAAGTTTATATTTAAAAATTGTTTTACCTTTTAAGTAATTTAAAATGAATATTTTGTAATCAGAATTATACTAAACATAATGCTTGATTGTCACTAATATTAATATTATTGTTTAATTTTCTTAATTTAGTCTGATTTTTTTTATTTCCATGCTAAATAAAATATTATTTTGTATATTTTAATATTCACGATGAAATATAAAAAAAATTGAATGATTTCTAAATGTCATTCTTTTCTATCTTAGTAAATTCTTATATTGTTAAATACATACCATTTAAAAAGATAAAATATAATATTTGGATTTTTAATTATCACTATGATAAGTGATTCTCAGTGAAAAATTATAATGTATTTATTCAATCTTTTGATTATAATATAATCTTTATAATACAGTGCTTAGTGCATGTTTACCTATTACATTTTATGATTTGAAGTTTATATTGTTATTTGAAACAGAAGGTTTTTTAGGATTAAAAATTTCCAAAAATTGTACATATAAGTCGGTCTTTGTCAGTTGTGTAATTTATTTCAGCTGCATTTTAAAGTAAAAAGTTAAATGATAAAACCTTCTCCAGTTTCTGCTAAGGCATTTCTACTTATTCTCACTACTATTAAAATAATTTTGTACATAATGATCTATTCCTCAATGTTATTAAAATAATATTAAAGAGTATTTTATAGTGATGGAAGATATTTAATATAGACTATTTCATTAGTTGGGGATTTACATTTTTGTTGATCTCAATCACTGGTAATTAATTTGATGGAAACACTTTCAGTGACTTTATATTGTATTGTAGATCTGTTGATCATGATTATTAGTAATGATATCTTAGGAGATGTTCAGTAAATCAATTTTGAATTGTAGGCATAAAAATCATGATTATTAATAGTTTTGAATTAAATTCATTTTGTATTATAGACCCACTAATTATAATTATTAATAGTAATACAAAGTTTTATTAGAATGATATTAAAGAGATTTTTGCATTAAATGGAGATATTTCATTTGAAGTAAATATTTCTTGGACAATTACTTTTTATATTATAGACCCTACTGCTGGAAAATAAGTGATATTTGTCTCATGGATTATCTCAATAGATGTTAAGTGACTTTTAAATTGGTTGTGTTTCTAAGGTCCAGTAAAAGGTTATTATATTCTGAATCTCATCAATAAAGTGTGACTCTACTTTGTTATAAATTCACAATATAAAAATTAAAATCATTTTAGTTGCATTAAAATCATAATTGCATTGCTATTTATAACTAAACAAAGTGAATATATAAGGTATATGAGCACAGACTTTCACATGACCCACCACCCTCCACACTATCTCATATCTTTTCAACATATATGTGTTCAAGTGTGTCAGTGTTATGAGATAGTATGGAGGGTGGCGGGTCATGTGAAAGTCTGTGCTCATATACCCTATATATTACATATATAGACACAGGTATATAATAAGCCTGTGTTTCAGTTATTAAACAAATTGAAGAAATATTTAATCCTTTTTTATGTAAGGATTTGATTACAAAACCTTGTAGTTATAAGTTTGCTGCTCTAACACTAGAAGATTATATATTTTTTAATAATATTAAGATTTTTATTTTCATTATTATTATTAAGCATGGTAATTATTATTTCACAGCAATTCACTTTATTCCAGATTGATCTATGGTAAACTTAAGTAATTAATGAACACACGAGGATAGTAATATTATATCCACATCACCTAACTAATTTCTGGCTTATTGCCTTTAAAAATTACTCAGAAAATTTTAATATAATACCAAAGCCGTCTAGTGTTCATTGATTATCCAGTCTTACTAGAAAAAGTTCTGGATTAGGAAAAAGAAAATATCTTGAAAGCATATGTGAAATGTAAATAAAATTAATATAATGTTTTGTTATTAAAAACATTTTTATTAAAATTATTAATCACTAAATACACACATTATATTATTTTTAAAATGTTTTACTTTCTAAGATTTTAAAAATATTTTAATTTAAAACTTTCAAGTTAATTAACCAAATCTTTAAATATCTTATTTTTGAAAAATTATTTTTAAAATTATATATAATAATTTTTAAATTAAAAAAAAATTATAATTATGGACAAAAAATATTTTTTTAAAAAATATAAAATAAATTATGATTTAAAATGCAAATATATATATACTATTGTTTTGTTCTTTAAGTTAAATATAAACATAATAATTGGAATTTACTGATTTTTTTTAATGACGATTTCTTTTCATTTTTTAAATTTGAAATGGGTAGTATTGAAATAAAATCTTCTCAAGATAACATATTATTTCCAATATTTCATTTCTCTAATAATAGTCTCTTTAAAATATAAGTTTTTCATCAAATATACAAGAGATAGATTAGATTTAAAATATTGATTCTTTCTGATAAAATAGCATTCAAGTAACTGCTTTCTCTTTTTTTTTCAGTTTTTTTTTTTTTTCATTTGAATATATGTATATACCTTATATCCTAAATTCTCTGTCAGTCAGGCTATGAGAAAATACTTTGCAGATAAAGCAATAACAATTAACCATCAATGATGGAAGTTTGCCACTACTTTCTGCCCACTTAACAATCTATTTATGCATTTTATTTTAAAACTGGACAATTAACTTTAATGAGGGTTTTTTAACCATGCAATGTGAAATTAAAAATGGATTATAGAGCCCAGGGCTGGGCAACATTTTATAGTCGTGCACCAATTTCTTTTATATATAGCTTCATATGTGCCACACAACATTTGTACTACTAATTTAATTTTTATATGAATACATTAAATACGAACTGAAAAAAAATT
Source organism: Epiperipatus broadwayi (assembly GCA_028023455.1). Taxonomy (NCBI): domain Eukaryota; kingdom Metazoa; phylum Onychophora; class Udeonychophora; order Euonychophora; family Peripatidae; genus Epiperipatus; species Epiperipatus broadwayi. Next base: position 6,106,788 of record JAQFVV010000019.1, read on the forward strand.
CAAGTTCGAACATTTATTTTTGAGTCTATTTTTCTCACCACCAGATTTTTAATATTTTGAGTTAATTTTTGGGGGAACAGTCAAGTGTTTTTTAATTTTGAATCGGTCAGTCATGGCTTCATTTTATTTTTTATTAATTTTATGATTGAAAATAACTTTAAGAAAGAACAAAACTGCAAATATTATAAAACACAACTCACACATATATAAACAAACGAAAGTAAAAAACTATTGTGGAATCATTCAACCTGGCTTAAATATCTTAACTTTGGATAAATATCAAATGGGTATTTATAAAATGAACGTGGAACTGTTTTTTCGTTTGACTCACTGAATTCGAATTTTTACTTTTTTTTTTACTACTACTAATTATTTTTTGTTTCATTGCAGTATTACTTTACAAGATCTAGATTAATTTTTCATTTTTATAATTAAAAAATACAATAGCACATTCAGTCCCACAATGCAACACATTTGCTTCATGCATGTAAGTAAATAAAAACTGACAGAAATTACAAAAAATATATGATATACTGTATTTTACTTAATACTAAATTCATTACGGAAGTGATTTTTGTTTTACAATAATCTGTGTATACACGTATATAGTGTGTATATATAGAGAGTTTTTGCATGCTTATTGATAATTGTAATATTAATTTATTGATTGCAAAACGTTAATAACTGTTGAAATTTAAACAGAATTAATTTTTATCAGTTCTGTCGAATTTATGATCGAATATTGTTCAAAAAAATAATAGAACTAATATTAGAAGAAATGTTGAATGCATTTAATTTTGCAGAAAATAAACCTGTAATTATAGATAGTGAAATTAAACTTAATCAAATGTGAACACAATTGATATTTGTAATAAATTTCGAATGAAAATAATCATGAATAAAATTAAAATTATGCAAGTAAATAATAATGATTAAAAAAAATAATAGTGTGTTTTTAAAAAGAGATTTGTAAAAACAACAGAATGCTTTTAAATATTTAGATTAATCTAGTTATTTCCATATTATAATAATATTTAGAAAGTGATGAGAAGAAAATTAAGAAAAAAAGAAAAAATTGCAATAATTAAACAAACTTTTAATAAAGCAATAGCTTAATGTAGTTTTCATGTAGTATAATTTTGAATAGAATAAAAAACATGGACTATCAAAAATCGAGAAGAAAAGAAGTTGTGGTGTATGAATTAAAAAAAATTTTTTTTTTTCTTAAAATGAGAAGTGAAAAAATATCACCTAAACTTCATATGGCTTTCTCTACATACAATTTACTTATACTTTTGGAAACAGTTTTTTCTATTGTATTCCAGTTCATCTATTGTAAATTTGGGTAAACAATAGACTCCAGATAGTACTACTATAATAGCTGCATTCTTATACTAGTTTCTAGCTTTTAATCTTTATCAATAAGGAGCTTTGATCTAATGCATTTACACATTTTGCAGAAATCTTCAACTTTCTTTATATTATCAAGTTAATAGCCTGAAATTCAAAAATGAATATGCTTTTGAATCCAATAAAACACATTTGTATAGTTATATAGAGCTGATATTAGACTCATAATTAAATATTTAAGTAAATCTTCATTTTATATTAATTGTGGGCTTTTCACTCTGACTACAATAAAAACAACAAAACACCATATGACTTTTTCAGTTTGTAAATTTAGACATAATAAAACTATCATCTAATATCTATTATAGATGGCTCTGTAGTAGAGTGAAGAAAAATCTTTCTGAAAGCTTTTTTTAAATGTAAACAAAAAAATTTATATAATGTTTTGTTGGTACTACCACCCTAGATAAAAAGTGTCATGTGCCTACATTTAGCATAAAATTGAAGTCACTAAAATGTATAATTGCAGACCTCATGTCATATCTGTATAACTATATAAGTTGGATGGTTTAGATTCAAAACATTTTGAATTTACACACTATTAGTTTTAATAGTACATAAAATTTAAAATGTTTTTTATGTGTTTAAGGGTATATTATGTTATTACATCTTTCTACCAATGACTACAAACCAAAACTAGTCTGAAAGTGACATTGTAATAGGACAATCATCTGGTGTCCAGATTTATAATAGATTGCCTTAAAGTAGAATGATGAAAATTGTACTGAAAAGTGGAAGATCAATCAAAAATGTGTTTAAAAAAACAAGAAAAGATAAAACAAAAATCACAAAAAAATAAATGATATTAATCAAGTGTGTTCAAGCAGTTCTAATATTTGTAAAACAAAGCAATAACTACAAAGATATTAAAAAGATTTGAAATGACTTGAAGAATATTCACCAAAGTCATAGAGGCAATTACATATATTAGTAATTTTTAGATCCAATGAATTTAAATTAAATATTGCAAATCATTTTAAAATATTAACAGAGTGATTTTAAGATAAAGATAATTGATATACTATGAAGAACTGTAACAAGATTGCTAACACAAAGAAGCAACAATTTACCTGATCATTTTCTGTTGACTACACACATAGATGAATATTGATATTAACATTCAAGGTACTATTTTCAAAAAGAAATTATAGTTCATAACATGAAAATTATTAAAATTTGAATATAATGCAAATTAACTTTATAAAAAGCACATTTTTAAATATAATTAAAATAATAGTTATGAATAAGAACTTCAAATAAATTCATAAGCTTACTACATACTTCCATTTATGATTTTTTTCCATACTGCACCAAATCTATCTTTTGTAAGTCTGAATAATCAATGGACCCAGATAGTATAATACTATATCATGTGGCATCCATTGATTATTCAAGCTTGCAGAAAATGGTTCTAGAGAAATATGAAGAGAAGTGTTTTTGATAATATATATAATATGATACATACAAGCATATTGTCTTTACTGAACTTAATGTAATTAGGAAGGATTTGAATTTAGACTTCAATCTTCCTATAGATATCTAGTCCATCTCATACAACTGATAAACATGACCACATACATGTGAAAAAATAAATGAACTCCAGTGTAAGCATTTCATGCTGAATCATGATGATCTGGATCAACTGATGAGTGCTGGTTCAGCAGGAAATACATATATTGGAGATTGTTTATCTTTTTCACGTGGACATGAGCATGTGTATCAGTTGTACAAGATGGAATTGATAGATGTATGGAGCTATATATATTTGTGATTACTTTTATGTTTTAAAAGTTACAAAAAGAATCATTGAACAAAATGGCATAAAATAACAATTAAAAAATATTGATGTTATACTGATTGCCTTTGTTCAGAGGGCTTTAAGTAGATGAATTATCATTATTGAAGAGTTTACACTTTTTCTTTTAGCTAATACTACTAATAGGAATCAAGAAAAAAAACCTATGTTTGTCCAAAATGATTCTAATGCAATTAAAGGAAAAAGAAAATTGGCAAAGCATTAAAAAAACGTTAAGAAAAAACTTTATGACAAATTGTGATTTGAATTTCTTAAAATTTAGGAAGAATACCAACTAAAAATTTTAATTAAACATTAATTAAAACAATAATTTATTAATCATTTAATAATACTGTTTTAACCTATAATATTTTTGTGATAAAGTATATGAAAAAATTAATAAATTATATGAAAAAATTAATAAATTGTGTATGGTTTGTTTTAGATTAATTTAAATTTTGTTTCGTAATAGAGATGACAGAGAATCATAATCTGACTTTATAAAAAAAATGGGCAAATTTTATTTTGGAATAGTTTATGGAAAAATTCATGGTACATATGGTTTGTAAAAAAAAATGTCTTGTTATTTTCACTTCTTTTGTAATATTAGATTGATAAAAGATGGTGAGATAATTGAATTTCTTTCTTTACTACTAACATTATATACATTGGAAAGCATATTAATAGCATTGATATTCAGTTGCTGATTGGAAACACTCACAGATGCCATGTTCTATCTTTGTGATAAATTACAAAATATATTTATAGTATTCTGTATAATTCAATATGTGGAAATCACTGCTAGTGTGTCTTCCAATATGTTCAAGCATGTTCAAAATAAATGACACTTAAGTAATTCAATTTACTGCAAGAAGCATATTAAAATTATTGCAGTAATGAACTTTCTTCTAATGCTAACAATAAAAAGACATGTAATTGCCTGATTAAAGTTCAACATATCATTTATGATTTTTGCATGACACTTAGCATCACAAATAACAACAAGTCATTTAATTATTTTTAGTTAATTAATAAATATTTTTTTAAAGTGATTATGTTTAAAAATTTAAGTTATATTTTTCAAAAAATAACCACTATTTTTTTTTATTTATGCTTTTATTTTAATCAGGCTTTAACCTATATTCAATGCACATTAAAATTCATAATAATCAAGCATATTTTGCTGATAGAGGGACTTTCCAAACCATGGCACAAGATAGTTACTTTTATAAATATAAGAGCAAAATATGCTTAATTATTATGAATTTTAAAGAGCATTGAATACAGGTTAAAGCCTGATTAAAGTATTTACATATGCTTTCTATGCATTCAAATTAATTACTATTATGCTTTTATTGTAATTTTAAAAAATGTCAACTGTTTTAAATGTCAGTATCAGATTATTTTTAATAATTTATCTCAATTATATATTTTTTTTAAAGAAAAATATAAATAATCACCAATATAATTCATTACTACTATGCTCAGAAATATTTATAGTGAGAGTAAAATAGTATCCAATAATAATGTAGAAGAAATTTATTTCCAAATAAGGTCACTGACATGTTAAAAGACTAAATAGATGCTAGATTATTCTGGGTAAATATCATTATTTGATAGCCAGAAATCATAATTGATTTGATGCCATTTAATAATACTACTGATAGTGATAATATCCAAAAAGTATACAAAAAATATAGAAATTAGATAAATTATTGAAAAACCTAACATAGTTTTGTTAATATAAGATAGGGTTACTATATGTACTAAGATCTGTTTGTGTTGTGTGTAATATAAAATTATATAAAACTTAAACAGTTTCCAAAAAAGGAGCCATATTTTAGAGATTTAAAATCTCAAGTTCTCTAAAAAATATCAAATTTTCTTTTACTAATCAAAAATGGCTTCAAAGAAGATTCAGTGCTGTGGAAGATTTGTAATATTAAGTTTTTATTATTAATGTAACAATTCACTGTGTAGTATGCATAAATTGCTACATTATTATCTTCAAAGATGAAATTATTGTTTGAAAATAATACATACAAACTTTACGCATTGGGAAAAAATATGCTTTCGAAATTGAAATCTCATAGACTACATTAGTTATGGTGCTTTAGGCCAAGCATTTGCCATTTTATAGCTATCCAAATTATAATATTTTCACCACTATGTTAAAATCTTTCACTAATTAAAAAAAAGAAAATATTTTTCTGAACATATTATATCCTAGCATTGATTGTTCTTTTTTTTTATTCATAACACTTCCACTCCTATGCTATAATATTCACAGTAAAAATAGTGTTTTTAAAGTTGCATATCAGCCAATGACTATGAAGCTCATAGTTGTTTGGTTTGTAGATATATGTAGTGTTCATATGTGTGTTGACTTCTAAAGTGATTTGTTCCAGTATAATTTTGTAGAAAAGTTGGTTACAGGTAAATATAATTTTAGTCTCTATGAGCAAAAAAATAAATTTTTGAGCAGAATTGTTTTTATCAGTTTCATTCTCTCATATTCAATGAATGGCCATCACTAGCCTTGATATCATTAATCTTTTGAACTGTTCTGCACACTGATATTTAGCTAATCAGGTCTAACAATTATATTCTTTTCAAACTTCTATAAGTTTAACATTTTTATACAAGCTTACAAAATTCTAGTTATCTTTTTAATAATTACATTTCTATACATCTATTTGTATTATATGATATCAAAAATATATGCTAATATTACAGTCGGTTTCATCATTTTAATTACCATTTGTATATTGTTTTAATCTATTGATTTTCAATAATAAAAAATTTTCATTGATATATATATTCTTTTAAACTTCTATAAATTTAACACTTTTTTACAAGCTTATAAAATTTTTGTGACTTTTTAATAATTATATTGCAGTGTATTTTTTTCTGTCCTCTATTTATATATATATAGAAAGTTGACTAAAACGCTTTGGTTAAAAAGAATGAATATTTAAATCAATCTGGCCAAAATGATGAAAATGACTGTAATTTTAGTATATATTTTTGATACCATATAACAAAATAGATACATAGAAATATAATGATTAAAAAATCAACAAGAATATTGTATAACTGTGACCAAAATGTTTTAGTCAACCTTCTATAAATATAAATTTGAATACAAGTATAAACAGTCACTTTATTCTTGGTAAATTTTGACTTATGTTTGGCTAGAGAATATTTTAAATATTTATTGTATGGTGTTATAGATTTTAATCTCGAATGCTATTTACTTACTAAGCACTGTAGATAACTCTCAGGCTAGCTAACTATTGTAAGTAAATCAATTGAAACATGTTTAGATACAATGTTGTGGGTTGATTTAAATATTATTTTTTTCTAACCAAAGTAAGTAAATCATTGAATATTATGAATTAATTTAAATATTCATTCTTTCTAACCAAAGTGTTTTAGTCAATCTTCTATATATATATATATGGAATATAAAAATGTTATTTATATATTAAGCACTGAAAGTATTCTATTATGTATATTGAAACCAACGAAAGAATGACAAATGATCAAATGATCGATCCACTTTAAAATGTAACCCAGGGTTAGGCTAGCTTTTCTAGCTGCTATACAGTGATAAAACATTGAATCAAAAGAGGTCTATTATTCTCTAAAGCAAATCTTATATAGCATGGTTACACAAAATCAGGTTACTTCAAAAAATATTATTAATCAAAATAAATCTTTCTTAAGCAATATCAAATTTCTTAATCAAATAAAATCTTTCTTAATCAAATTAGATCTCACAAGCTAAATAAAAAGTTTTAGATCAAAACAGTATAAAATCCTTCAATCAATAAATTTATGTTCTTATCCAAAACATGAATGTGACCCTAGTAGACAATAATAATGACATGATCCATCTTTGGACAATATCATAATGCAATAAATAATTATTACTTTAAAATTAATCATGAAACGCTAATATGAAGTAATGATGAAGCAAACTAAGACTGCATTCATGACATTATGAGTAGAAAAGGATTTTGTTGTTACCCATATATCACACACAAAAAAATTCTCTCATAATCTTAATCCAAATAAAATAAATCAATCTTATTCATAGATGTTATTTTAAACATCATTTTAATAAAGTGACTTTTATATTCTTCTTGCATTCTTATATTACAACTATAAAATATATATGATGTTTGGATTTCTGAGAAATTACAAAATTAATAATTAAAACAATATTTATTAATGCTAACAAGGATGACAAGAATAATCATTAAATATTTTCATAAAATCAGAAATTATAATTATCACAAGTTTAAATTAAAAGTGTAAATTACAATTAGAAAAAATAAATAATCCCAATATGATTTACTTATGAGTACAGTCAGATCACATTTTATTAATCCAACTTTCATTTACATATGTCCCTATAGGAAATGTTTTTGATAATGTTACCAAATATTACTATTATAATAATAATGATGAATTTGGAGGAATCACATAAATAACTATTAATTTAAACCGAAAATACTCTATCAAGATTTTTAAACCACATTTGATATGTAAAGTGGACATATCAACAATATAAACATTTATAAACTACTCTAATTTCATCAACAGCAAAATAAAGGCATGATTGGCATCACACATGGCCTTAAAATATTTCAAGAGCAAAAAAAATTAAAACAACGACATGATTGGTATCACACATGACTTTAAAAACTTACCAAGATAAACATCAAGGGATATAAAAGAAAGGCATAAAATGATAGAATAAATTTGCAGTAAATACTTATCTAAAAGTGCACATAAAGCATTAGGACTTTGTCTCTAATCTTAAAAATATACGAAGAATAAACTATCACAGGAGAGTTTATCTAAAATATTACATCATATGCTAAGTGTCATCTAAGTCAAACAAATTAGCATGATAAGAATCCTATATGAAAATAATGATCATCTTTTTATCTCATACAGCAATAATGAATAAATGATGTGAAAACCCAATAAAATATAACAATTATAGCAAAATATATCTAGGCATATAAATTTATGGCTTAATAGTTTAATAAAAAATATATAACTCTATCCCATTAATTCTTCCATTCCATTTATACACACTCTAAATAATTTCATTCAGTACTAATATGTGATACTTTGATTATATTTCAAAGACAGTAATATTCTGAGAACTATCATGATAAACATATTAAAAATCATATATAAATAATACTCAGGCAATATCAGAAACATAAGACACATATAAATAAATCTTATAACTAAATATTTATAACCTTATAAGTTCTTAAATCTTGTGTTCTATACGATTTGATAGCACAACAATTCCAATAAAGAGTTCTTGGATATGCTGAAGTCTTAGGACCATAAGTTTATCAAATATTGGCAAACAAATAATTCATAATCGGCCAGTATATAGAATAATTAAGAACTAAACACTGACAATATGTGAAAAGCCATTCAAAATAATAATGAAGTATCTATTTAAATAGTACATTGATAAGAAATGTTGATAAGAAATATAATTTCTTATGTAGCAATTCAAATATAAACAATGAAAAATAAAAAGCATAATCATTTTAAGTAGCACAGATATAAAATATTGTTTCTTTAGACATACAATTTATAGTTCACATAATAAAATCTTAACAAAGAGCTGAATATATTTATATTAAAATAGTGTAAAGTAATATAAAGTTTTATTCAACAATAAATAATTTTATTGGGAGCTTAGTAGTAAAACTTTTAAAACAATTACACATTATAAATATGGCAAGCAGATTTCCGAAAGCACAGAATAAATAATATTTCATATTTTATTGACAAAATATTTAAAATCACATATATTGAGTATAATATTCTTTTATCAGCAATTCATAGAGTGAAATAAGCATCAAATTTGTCTTTTATTTTTCCTTTCGAAGTTAGTTAACTATTTCCAGAATAAGGCAAAATATTTTCATACTAATATTTTATCAGTATTTCATTTGAAGTTAAATACATGAAAATTACATTTGTCCATTTTATAAAATATTTCATATTTGTAAAATAATATAGGCGCTATTGCACCTGACCGCAAAGCTACTTTTTACTTAAAAACAAAATAAAATTATATTACTCTGCAAGTGCTTTCAAGAGACGTGTTCTCATCTTCATAGCTCTAAGTGAAATAATTATATGCAAATTATGCAAAGTTCAAAGGTAAATTGCTCCATTTGCATATAATTACTTCACTCAGAGCTATGAAGATGAGAGCACGTCTCTTGAAAGCGCTTGCAGAGTAATATAATTTTATTTTGTTTTTAAGTAAAAATAGCTGTGCGGTCAGGTGCAATAGCGCCTATATTATTTTACAAATATATTTTCGCACGCAAAGTTTTCGAGTTAGGTTTGAATTACAAAATATTTCATAATAAAAATTCATAGTAAATATATCCAATTTTGCAACTTTATAAATGGTGAAACAAATATTTTATCCATTCCAAAAACAACAGTGCAATAATAATTTTTATGAATGTCATTTCAAAATAGTAGACATAACAATGGAATAGCTTTTTTCAAAACAAGACAAAGCATTTATACATTAATAATTATCATTTAATAAATATTTTATCATTTGAATTGTGCTACAATTCAGCTAAAAGTTCTATTTTCATGGGGATATCAAATTAAGCTAAAAAAAAAAACATTAAGTAAATAATAACAAAGTTTAGTATTAAAAAAATATAAATCTCTAATCAATCTCTTGTATAATTATTGCTATTATTCTAAAATATTTATATCAACAAAACATCGTTTAATACAAATGTAGTTAGTAAAAGAGTATATGTGCTCAAAGATAAAAGCCTGCACCTTTTGCCAAATATAGCATATATAATCGTGTCTAACTAAAATCATGATTCTTATAGATATGGTGTAATATATTATTCTGATCATCATCTCTTTTAATACCTCATAATCATTCAGGCTTGGTTTATGCCATCATTTGATTCATAGAAAGATACTGTTGGTCATTGCTATGCTAATGAATTGCTATATAATAGCTATAGGTTGATGGTACTTTCTCACAATTGTGTTGCAAACATGTATAATAGATTTTAAACATATTACTTTTTATACATGGCCTATGACTATATATAGACTAATCAACTGCTTATAGGCCTGTCATCACATTCAGCAGAAAATAATTTATATGTTTTTTCACCTTTTGAGTTACTGTAACAACTAAATTTTGTATTGCATTGCTTTGTTTGATAACCAGTGATGGCTGACACTTTTGATTCTTATTTGTGGTCGTTTTAAATGTTTACATTTATTATTTATCAGATCTTCCTTGATAGTTTTTGGACCACTTTCTTCTGATTGGGATAGTGTTTGTAGTGAGCAATATAATTTAAATTTAAGATATACAAATGGAAAAATAATTATATCTATGTTATTGTTACAAATTGTTTACATTGAATTGTTTATGCAATGAGCCAAAGAAAAGTTTGTTAATGGCCAAGATGCAATTTTATATGCATCAATTAGATTGTCTTTATGCAGAGAATATGTATTATGTATTCCTATAATAGAAAAAGTATAGCATATAATACAGAAAAGACGACTGAAAAATATTTTTAAAAAACAAGCTAGAATCTACATTTGAAAATAAGTAGTATCGTCACTTAAATATTTAAAGTAAAAAATAGAAGGGGAAAGATATTCAGAAATATTAACAATTTAAATATTAGGTTTGCATTTACCTTAATTAAACTAAAAAGTTAAATTAGAGAATGGTGGAATTAAAACTAAAAAAAAAATTAAATTTAAGAACAAAAACAAAAAGCATAAATTTTCTAAAAAAATATATTGTAACAATACATTTAATAAAAGTATATATAAAATCCAATAATTTTATATCGTATTGTGTAAAACTTTTGTTATCTAATGTAGATGTAAACTTGAAATTTACATCTGGTTTAGAATAAACCTTCAATTTTTTTTTTTTTTATATTACCAGCAGAATAGAAATTTTTTTAGATAGGCAACTCATAATTCAATCTAGTTAGCCATACAATCTTAGTCAGTAAATGTCTATTTAATTATTGTTAGGTAAAGAGTATCCTTAGATTACTGTTGATCTATCAGATAAATGTCTACACTGGTGAGAAATGTGGATTCCTCCAAGTGCTAAGACCATGGTTTACATTTACTTTTATACAAACTAATAAAAGAATAATAAAAATGATAACAAGCTCAGATGTGAACTGAATAAAAATATAATTAAATATTGTACAACTTTGAAATGAAGTGCATTTAAACAGGTAAAACTCTCCATTCAGCAAGCATAAGAAATGGTGATCATGTGAAGTTCTTTTATTATACATAAACTAATTTAAAAATAAAAATTTCTGAATCAAAAATGTCCTAAATAGTTTTTGTTTTGTTTATGAAAAGTGGGACAAGGATAGTGAGACATCTTTATTCTTTGCTTATTTTATTTTACAATACTGCAATTAATATTACATATATAAATAATGTCATAAACAAAAGTATGTTGAATGGAGAAATGTTCGCTAAGTTAAAAGAAGCTCTGACAAATTTAAAACTTTCTTAGTATGAGCTAATAAACTTTGTCTCTGCTAATTACTGCATGTATATTTTTTGTGGAAAAGTAAAGTATTGGCCAAAACAGATAATTAATGTGGTTAAAAATATCTGATGTGGATAAACTCTGTATTGAAGGATTAAATACAGTAAGGTGAACATTTTAAACTGAATGAATTGCATTTATGATATTAGTGTGGGAGCAGAGATATAAGTATTTTAAATCTTTAGATCATTTAATGAATGAAGATTATTGGTAGAGTACATGTATTAGGAGAAAATTCTGGAATTGTAGCATAATGACTTACAAGAATAATGCTTATAAATTTGAAAATTTTATTTCATTTATTCTAGACAATTTTATTAATTATTAATATATATTTATATTTCGTTGCAATGCAATAATTTGCTGATCTATAATGTGTTATAAGGTATATAGGTATCTTTGCATATCATGTAAGAGCAATGTGAAATGTGAGGTGAAGATATATTCATCCTTTGATGGCTTCATTTATAATGTTACTATATATTGTATAGCATTTTGCCAAGATCCTAAATGAAATAATCACTAGGGAAATAAACTGAAAGAAAAAATAGTATACACTAAATCAAATTATAAAATGATGCAAGTTTATACTTTAAAATGATGAGAAAATCGCTTTAGAACTTCAATAAAAAAATTAATTAATGTTTAATGATTTAGTTCAAGTATAAGATAATAAAATATTTATTTGAGTGGTAAGTTATAGCAAACTAACTATCAATACTGATCAAATATAAAACTAGCTCCAGATGTAAACCTGTCATTTACATGATTGTGGTTAAAATCTGAGCCACATCTTGGAATTTTTTTTCAAGTTCCAGATTTATAATTTTTCTTTCAGATATCTAGTTCATAACAATCTGACTAACCATTTAATATTGATGGATAAGTAAATACTTAGTTCTTTTATTTAAAAAGTAAGTAAGGATGGATAAATACTTAATGTCCTTATCATCTGCCAGTTGGTAAGAATATTAGATAGTCGCTTCCTCTTCACTGTTTTTTTACGAAAGACAACTAGAGAGTTTTTTCACCTGAAATATGTTTATTAAAACTGTTTTATCAATTTGTCTCTAAACGTGTATATAATGCATAAGAATAAAATAAGCCTTTTAAACAATTGTTCATTATTTTTATTTCTCAAAAAGAAAACGTAAAAAGAATGGTGATTCGAGTTATTAATATTAATTTTTAATATAGAATTAATATTTAAAATTCTATTAAATAATGCTAATGAAAATAAATGTTTAATGAATTAAACAAATTAATTTCTCTTTAACTAATAATCTTTTTTAAAGAAATTAAACATTTGTAGTTAAAAAATGAAAAAATAAAATCAAACTATCAATTAATATTAGAATCCCAATGATTATTAATTAAGTCTTATAAAACATGAAACTAAATAACTTTGAAGGCGATAATTTACTTTTAAGCAATATATTGTTAAAAGTTGACTCAATGTAAATGCATCGTATTTGTTTGTAATAATATCCATTTTCTGCTTATGTAAAGCCATTTTTTATCATAATACAAACTGGATATTTATAAGATTGAAAGAAAAAAAGAATATATATATAATCGAACTAGTTAATTACATGGTAGTCATATGACATTCTAGAACTGAAAGTGAGAGATTTAGTTTCACTTCAGGAAACTAATTTTCAAGATAAACAATACAGTAGAATTCATTGTGTTTTCCTGAAGTTTTGTGACAATGGCAAAAAATATCATAAACCAACCTAGTGTGACTATACATAATGTATGGGAAACACTAATCAACTTTGCTCTTAGGAAAAAGTGGGGAAATCAGGAGAAACCTCATAGATAAGTATATTAAATTTTTACTGACTGTTGCCTTTAGCAGGATGTCTCAGTTGGTTAGAGTGTTACCTTAAATTTCAATAATCAAGAATCTAAGGACCCAGGTTTGTATCCCATGCTAATATTGTCACTGGTCATGGGAGAATCATACCTCTCGTAAGTTGTGCATATACTAATCTGTTTGATGTGCTATTACTAACAGTTGAATGTATTTGGAATATTTAAATAAAGTTAAATTTTTCTTATTAGATTATGGAAATAGTCCAATATAAAAATACAAGTAGAATTCATGTTTTAAAATATTTAAATGCAGCTGAGATACAATATGTTGAAATGTTTATTTATGATCCAACGAATGTTAACTGAAAATTTTTATTTAATTATTATTTGTTTTATAGTATTAATGTAAAAAAGTATTATTTGTTTTATTATGTTAATATTAATATGTACATACTAATTAATAAATATATTTAAAATATGTATAAATATTTATATTTTATTTCAATTTTTGTAGTGTATATATTTTCTGTATTTACATTACCTCCTCCCCCCAATATTCTTTAACTAAAATAAAAATTAATCTTTAGTTTTATTTACATTGCTCAAAATAAAAAAAATAATTACTAAAGAAATGTCATAAGAATTTCAATTTAGATTCATTTTTAAAAAAATATTTCTGAAAGCTATCAGAAATAGCAAGTTTAAAACAAACAAAAACACAAAATATTGATATCAAAAAAAATTACCGGGAAAGCTTTCAAGAACTAATTTATGAACGTATAAAGAAAATATTAATATTGCTACTATTTTAAATACATATTCAATGTAAAAAATGTATAGAATGATAACGAGATTTCTAAAGGGGATACAAGAAACTGCGAGATTTGTACAACAAAAACATGGTAATGGAGATGCTTTAGAAAATTATTAAAGATGTAACTCGTATTTAATCAACTATAAGAAAATGTAAAAACTAAAAAAACTATTCACTTAGATCTGATTATCATAGAAAAATAATTAAAACAAGTAAAATAAGCAAACCTTTTGTACTAGAATTACTTAAATCATTTCTAATTGAACTGATAGAATACTTAAATAAATAATTGAATTGCTTATCGTGGAAGTTATTAAAAAGTTCAAACACTGTAAGTAAAATATTAGAGCTGTAATCTTTAAGCCTATAGTCCACAATTCTACAAATGCACTAAACCAAGTATATCAGAGAATACTTAAACCAATACAATTTGAGATTTTAAGATGCTTATTTGAATAAGTGGGAAAAATATTTCAAAAGTCACTCATCATCATTCTTATTGCCTCTTCTTTATAAATAATAATGGTCATTTTAAATTCAGAAGAACAAAAGAAGAAAAAACAAAAAGTTAAAGATGACTTTAGATGGTAACAATAATTTAACTAAACTTTTTATCTCAAAAACTTTTAACACTTTGACAAATTATAATTTTACATGGCATTCCTTTTTCTTTTGTGCCCTCTTAATAAAAACCATTTTTTAGATTATTTTTGATATACTTTTTATAATGTAAATAGGGCATGGTTTTTGTCTAGGAGCCATATTCAAATTTACTGTAGAATGTTTTTAGAAATGTATTATTGTTCATTCACTTAACATGCCCAATCTGTTGAACATGTGCTTTTCCAATAGTAGTTTCTACATCATCACAATAAGAAAATTGAAGAACATATTGAGTTCTATCATTATCTTAACATCATATTTTCAGAATATTGCAGAGAATTTTTCTTAAATGAAAATTTGCTAATTCCTTTTTGTTATTTATATGAAATCAATTTAAAAAAATACAAGTTTTATATACAATTTACTTGAAGTTATAATTCTAATTGAAATATTCTATCATGTCACTCTTTTATGTTTCAATGATTTTTTAATCATTCTCTAGTGGTTGTGTGAGTTATAGTTCAACATTTTATTTTAGTATTAAAACCTTCATTCTATGTTATGTATTTGATTTATTACAAGCATAAGTTTACAAAGAAAAATCATATTTAAAATTTGAAAATATAAAATAATGAAAACAAAAATGTTTTACTTATTTAATGAAATTTTGATTCATTGAATTTTATTTTCTAAAACCCAATTCATTATTGTTAAATCATCATAAAGTTATAAAATTCTATTCTAAAATTTAAAATTGCATTTATAATTATTAAAATATTGCAAAAAAAAATCAGTACTGCAGTGTTTGATAAAGTGTTGTCAATCATTGTTCATTTTCACCTTACTGTAAATTTTAACTTGTATTTTTTAAAATAAAACATATTTGGATAAAATCTAAGTGTAATCCTAAAAATGTTTGTTTTCCAATAATTTTTATACAAATATTTGTAAACATAATCATAAATATCTGAGTAAACCACAGACAACATATATTTTTCTCAGTGCTAACCATAGGAGAGTTATTGCAACTGTCTTTAAAGCCCAACATTTAGCACTTTCTTTGCAGAATACTGATGTCTTCAGATTTATTTTTTTTACTAATAAATAAATATTTAATTTATTTAAAATTTCTATCATTCAATAAATGCATAACTGATAAAATAATATTGTATATAGTCACAAGAGAGTGACAAAATCCAGAAGTGATGGTAGCACTATTTATACTATAAAGTGTCTGAGAATTATTAAGTTAATATTACTTTATTTACAAAAGAAATTCCTACTGTAGGGACTAAACTTGAGTAATCCATCAGCATCTAATAATATATCCCCATATCTAGATGGGTTTCTAGATTTTGCATTTGGCATTAAGGACTAGGATTCAAGATTGGAACTAATACATATGTGCATCTCACATCATAAAGGGGTGTCTATAATATTAAAGAAGAGATGGCTAGATGCATAAGTATATTAAATCCATCCAATGAGGCAAAAATAAAAACCTGGGTTGGAATTGAGGGCAGTTCAGCATCATACCATGCAGTGTCCATTTATTAATTAAGGTTGCAGTTCATAGCTCTAGAGGAGACTAAAGAGGTTTGTTCTTGGAAGCATATAAAAATGTCATACTGGTAACTTTTTATTTATTAAATGTAGCACTAGCATTTTGAAATATTTTAACTGTCCACATTTTCAAAAGTGAGTTTTTTAAAAATTATTAAATCAAAATCTTTTTATGGCTTGCATTCAAAACATTAAGAACATTATAAAAACAGAATTATTAAACATTCAAGATGCTCTTATCTTTGCTTTAAATTAATTCTGATTAAAAATTATTATTGTCAAACTTATATTACATAAGATATTTTCAGCATGAAATCATTTAGAAACAATTCCAAAAATACTTATTGTACAAATAGAAAACAAACTCTTGAAGGTAGTATACATTTCTGTTTGATACCGATTTTGATTTCAAATATTTTATGCTACCATGTAGCAGATGTATAATAAAACAATGTCAAGCAGTGATATATAATTAAAACATAAAGAAAGAATCCTAAGAAAACCCTATGAATTATAAATAAGTTATTTCCCTTATTGGAAGATTTAATTCTGGGATTCTTGATAAATTAATAATAAAATAATAGTACATTTAATACAAAAAAGCAATATTGTAAACCATATACATAACAATATACCATATTTTAGTTTTAAAACCAGTGCTTGAAAAAAAGGTCAAGAATTGAAAAGAAGACTCATATTGGATTTATAGATTTATTAAAAGTATACAATAACATCTGTATTAAGTTCAAAAATTGTTATCTTTACCCTATTCTATTGCCATCTATTGTAATATTAAAAAATCAGAGATCTTGTACTAGAACATTCATCTAGATTGTTTTCTAATTTGTTTTACTTCATCAGTGAAATTGAGAATTCAAAGCTAGAACTACTGTACTTATTCATCTAATATCATCTTTGACTTCTCCATATTATATTATCTGTTATTTATTAATTAAATCAAGCTTATAAAATAGATGGATCTAAAATAGAATTAAGAGACCTGCTTTTGGAAGAATATAATAAGCATATAATATAATTATGTGATATTATTGCCGGTATTAAATTGTTATAAAAACTTTTAACAAAAATGAAATTACTTCTACATTATTAGTCATTTTTGACTTATATTCAAATAATACAGACAGAATAGAAATCATAAAAAAAAATTAAAAGAAGAAATTAAATTTGTTGAAAAACTATGTCGGGATATGATCTTTCCCATTTTTAAAGAATATAGCTTCAGTTTCTCAAAAATGTCTTTGGATTTTCAAAAATGACGTTCCAATAAAGTGTGATGAGTATTTACATTACGCTCTCATGCAGATTGTAAAGTAAAATATAAGGAATATATAAGCTATTGATTAATAAATTAAATAAATGCATTAGATCTTCAGATCCAAAAATATATATGAGAAAATGTAAATATTCTTTGGTAGTAAACTAAAGAATTAAAAATCCATCATTGAAAGATAATGCAAACAAGAGATAAATGTAGATTATTACAACAACTCCAAAGTCAGTCTTATGGGATAAGTATATTAAAAAAACAAGGAAGAATGTAATATAGGATTCTGAAATAAAATTTAGCGCTTTGTGAAGAAATATAAAAAGACCAGATTAGGTAAAATGAGAGTAATATAATTTGAATGGAAAATATAAAGATATAGAGGATAATGTGCAAATCTTGTATGATTTAGACCTGTCAGAAGAGGAGAAGAGGGAAGTAGATATCATTTTTAAAAAATAAAAATATGCTATGGCAAGGTATAAATGAAATTGTGAAAAATAAAATTTTTATTCAGACAGCAAAACTTTTATTTAATAAATTGTTTTAAAATCGCATTAAATTCAAATAAAAATCGTTTGACGTATTTTTTTTTCATAAAATCAAGTGTGATTAATAAAAATTCTGAAATAAAATTCAATGGTTATTAGACAAATTATAAATTTAAATCAAAATAATAATAATAATAATAATAACAACAACAACAACAATAGCATATGCTTTTTATTAAAAAAAAACAATTATTGTATCAATTATCAAAATGTAAAATATTTTGCTTTTGTGAAAGACTGTTTTTAATATATATATATATTGTAACTTATAAAAGGAGCGCAGCAGAGGATAAATAAAGCTAACAATAGTTATAATCAGCTCAGAATTAAAATGTTAGGCTACCTTTTAAAAGCTACTCAAGACAAAGTGACCCAATGTAATCAGAAGAGGAGAGTTCTCATACCTCTGTAAAAACAGATACAATCTAATGCAGCAAAAATTACACAAAGTTAGGGCACTTTAAAATATTCTAAATCAATGTTTCTTAAGCATATCAGCTTTTTTAATCAAAATAAATTGTTAATTAAGCAAATCAGATCTTATAAGCAGTGTAAAATTTTCTTAAAAAATTAAATCTTGTAATCAAAATAATTCAAATCTCAGGCAAATAATTCTTTCTTAAAATAAGTCATATCCCAGGGTTTTTGCTATAATAACTTCTTTAATAATCCAATATAATCTTATTCTTCCTTTCATGTTTTTATACCAATAATGAATGTCATCCTAGTGGTAACAACAATAATTATTACCTTTAAGATATCTCAGTACAACAAATAATTAATAATTAGAAAATCAAACATGAAAACTCTTATGTTAAAATAATTTTAGCCAATTAGGCTTACATTCATGATATTATGAATAGGAAAAGGATTTTGTTGCTATTGTGCCCTTTTTATTGGTATATCCCATTATAAAGCAAATTGGAAATAAAATTTTGAGATGTATAATTTAAAATAATCAAAAAAAAGGTACTTATTAAGCTAGTAAAAGTAATTGTCATTTTAGCTATCACAAGGTTTGAACTTAGGTTTAATCAATTTAAAGTTGTATAAAGGATATAAATGCTGGGTAAAATATTTGGTTACAACAGTACATAAAAGATAAAATAATAAACTATAAATATATTATAGTTACAAATAAGTAAACATTTGATAGCATTTAAAATTATAGTAAAGTTCAAATCTAATCTTCTAAACAAAAATGTGTTATATTGATAGATAATTATTGTCTGTGTGCATCTAATATTATAAAAATAATTATTATTTCTAGTTAAATCTTAAATTATGTTTACAAATAAATGATTAATATTTATTTTACAAATTTGGTGTTTAAAAAAAAATTCATAAAAGTAATATCAAATCTAGTTTGTATAAAAATAAAACCAAAATTATCTAAATCAAGAAAGTAAATTGTATTTTATTCAGTTTCTAAAAGGTATTATTTTTATTGAAAAATATTTTAAAACTCAAAATATTTGTTTTAAATATAGATCAAATATTAAAAACTCATTAAATATAGAATCAAAGAAGTGGTAAAAATTAACCAATAAACAGCCCGCAGACAATCATTAAGAAAAATTATGGGAATATTAAATTGGAGGAAAAAATCACAGATTGAGGAACAAGTAGCTTGTTTTGTTGTTTGTTTTTTTTGTTGTTATTGTTATCCTAAAAGTTTACAAAAAATTATTTAAATATTATTATTATTTTGAAAAAAAAAAGTAATGAATTTTGTCTAGTAATAATTTAAATGATATCACTTATAAAGCTTCATTAAAATACAAGAGTAAATTAAATTTATCTCTACAGGAAAATTTGAAATTGTTATATGGAGAAAATAATATAAAATGGAGAGAAAAAATTGTATTTATCTTCCAAATTGTGACCAAGGAAGAAACACACTAAAGGAAAACCTTGGGAGTACTGTATTTACACTGGATTTAATTGCTAAACTAGTTGAAGTATTCATGGGTCATATGAGTCAAAATAATTGGACAAGATCTGGTTATCAGCCAAGGATAAATAAAAGGAAAATTATTTCTGACAGAGATAAGTATGCATTTTTAAAATTATCTAGAACTAAAGTAGTAATAGATAATAACAGAATTAGGTGTAAATGGAAAAGTATACATCATATTCAAAGATAAATCTTAAAGAGTGTTTGAATAAAATTTTAATTGAAAAAATGATTAAAACTAAGCAATACTAATTTTAAGATTACTTTTATGTAAAGATAGAAAAAAATTATACTGAGTGTTATGTTGATTAAATGATGATTATATTTATATGTGTACTGAATAACAGTAGTCTGTTAGCATGAATGAAAATATCTATCATCTGAAAAAACAATAAGAAATATAAATATATCAAATTTATTAAGCGTAAACAGATGACTTGTGTTTGAGAATTGAGAGGTCCATGTGATGTCATTATTCCATCTTATTGGCTGTCATGTAAGCATGTTAAGGTGTATCTGTTGAAAGTTTTAGCTTTCACATTATTATAAGATAAATATAAGAAAGTAAAACCATATCAGAAAATATTTAATAAAGAATAAATATGCATGGAGAATAAATTGTTGAATAACAGATGAAATAAACCTTAGTGCATTATAAAATATAAACATATGTGGAAGATAATATTATTCTACTGTTAAAATGAAAATGGAAAATGCTTTTTTTTTAATAATAATATTAACCAAAATAAGTAAGGAAGCATTTGAATGCTGAATCATTTATTACTAGCGCAAGGAGTATTTAAATCAAACTTATAAGACAAATTGCAGATAATCTTTAATTACTAAAAGAAAATAAAAAGCTGCTACATTGTCAATAACATGATGTCGTGTACATTTTGATAATTGTAATAATCTTCTGATGAGAACAAATGGAGCAAAAACGATTATAAATATTAACATACAACTAGTGAAGTGTTTGGAATGAAAGTGTTTGAAACTAAAGTGATAATAATGTTGATGTGCAACCAGTCTGAATCCTGTAGAATTATTATAATGCCAGTAAAAGTTAAAGTTTTTTTGATTGTTTGTTTAGGAACTTAAATTTAAAGAGGAAAAAAAATCTTGCAACATCATATTTGTATATATATTAATTCTATGCTTTAAATATAATTGTTGTTATAATAGGAGGGGAAACAAATCAATAGATAGTGAAATTAATAATTGATTTAATTTGGTTATCTATGTTATTATTTATTTTAAAAGTTATGTTTTTATTAAATATTATTATTATAAATTTATTTACATTATTATTATATAAATATTATTATATAATTAAAGTCAATAGATATGATTAATGATTTCATGAAATGTATTAAAAGTCGTTAACAATATGTATATTATGAAGGGGTTATAGCTTGGTGTTTAAATATACAATATTGAAAACGAGAAACAGTTATATTTTAAATTTGATCTTATGTTTTATGATGATTAATTTAATATAGTTATATGGAATTATAATTAATTTTAATTTGTAATTTGTAGAAACAGTTATAAGAATGATATCAAACAAATATAAGTTAGAAATATAAAGGTAATAATTAAGTTGTTAGATAAAGCAGAGATAGATAGTTTACTTAGAATACACCAAAGGGTGATCTATTAATATTTAGCTGAATCTCAGAAATGATAGATGAAACTTCTTGCAGAGAGATATAGGGTTTCACATTTAATAATATACAACCTAAAATTCTTATTGATTGTAATTTAGTATACAGATTGAAAATAAAACTATAGCAAGATGGAGTTTGAGATCAAAAAACTAATTGATAATTTTATAATTATTATAGTAATATCTTCTTAGAATAAATAAATAAAGATCAAAGAATGAATATCACGGCATCTAAAAATACACAAAAAGTGACACTTCACAGTATGTGTGTTATCACAACTTTATTATTATTATAATTGACAAGGGTAAAGCATAAATCTATGATTTATTACTTAATGAGATTATTGTATTGAAGCAAGAATACAATAGTTATTATGTTCCATTTTGCCTTTCTAATTAAAGCCTAATTTATAATAGTTAATAATTATAAAAGGAAGAGGAAGAATGATGATCTAAGGGAAACACCTGATTTGTGATATATATAGAAAAAATAAAAGTATGTAAAAGTAAATATCACAACAGCATCATATTATATGAAAAGGTTTTTTTATTGTGAATATCTAAAAGTTAAAAAATGGCATAGGAATTTTTCAATTGTTTATAATGTTATTATATTATATTGGTATATAATTTTATTACTACTGTTATTTTAAATTACCTATTGGTTAAAATATATATTATAATACTTTGTAAATAATATGATTAAAGTTGTTGTTTTGAAAGTAAACTTAAGTATTAAATGTTGCATTTCTTTTGTGAAAGTCATTGTCACTACATCACATGAACTCAAAGTGAACAATTTGAGATGGAAATAAAAAAGTAATCCAGTTTAGAACAATATAACAATCAATTAAGCACACATTTCTTAAAAGAGATTTTATCTTACTGTAAGCTGCCTTGATCACATAAGTCATTGATGATATTGCAAATTATTAAAGTATGATTATTTATAAAGAATTAAATTGTGAATTATTTCTTACTGAAAGTATCATATATAATTACAATTTAGATAATAATATTAGTTTAAGGATAAGTATTAAGTAATAATAAAAAGTCACATGTTACATAACTTATATATGGGAACATAAATATAAAGTAGTAGTACAATTTTAATTATAGATTCAGGTTATGTCTTTTCTTAAGAGACACTGCCTATAGGGTTCAGTGAAATCCCTCTTGATATGTTATAGGTGGATTAAATAACTAATTAATAATCAATGATTATCCTGAGATCTCTTTAGTATAAAATTCTTATTATGATTATTGCTAATTATAATCCTGAGAAGTCATAATAATAACATTTAATATGCAATAACATGATAATATAATTTCCTCATTAGTTAATTGAAAGTTAATAATTTTAGATGTTTTATTATAGTCATTCAAGCATTGTCATTAGTCATGAGAGTATTTGGATACTGAATAAGGAGGAGTGTCTGAGTATTCTTATTCCAATGGATAAATACTTTAGTATTTATTTAATATTAAAGGGTATGCAATCTTGTTGATAGGGTAGGAGAGTCTCATAATTGTTAATATTGGCCAAAGATAATTGAGAAAATGGTAAGAGTCTTAAATGATACCTAGATAAAGGTATAGGATAGCCTAATGTAAGGACTTGACATATCTGCTAGGGGTCATCATCCTATTGGAAAGTTACACTATATATCACACAAACAGGTTCTCTTCTAATCTTATACCAAAAAAAAATTATAATCTTAATTCAAGATAAGTAAAGTGATCTTAGAATTTTAATTAAAGTTAAAATAAAGGGTTTTTATCCACAGATGTTATTTTAACATCAGCAACATAAAATTTAATAAAGTGAGTTTTATCATATACTCTTTATTATAATGATAATAAATATATGTGTTGTTGTTGTTGTTTTTTTGTGAATTACTGAAAAAGCAGATAATGATTGGAAGAATACAGATTTAATGAATAATAATCAAAATATTATTTATTGACCCTAATAAATATAATAAAATAATCTAGTTACTTCAGCAAAAATTATAGGTTATAATTTTTCAAATAAAAATTAAAATTGTAAGTTACAATAGAAATAATAATAAAAATGAATAAATCACAGATTTTAATATGATTTCCTATGAATTCATTAAAGTTCTCACATTTAATCATCTCACTTTTGGTTATAAAAATCCCCATTAAAAATATTTAACAATTCTAAATAAATATAAAGCTTATCATCTTTGAAGCTTGATGAATTTGGAAGATGTAAATATTTGAGGTACACAAACAATTATAGATTTAATAATAAAATATTTCATCAAGTTTTTAAATACATCGGATATATAACCTGAGCATATCAACAATATCAATACATCAAAACCACTCTGATATTATAAAGACTGCAAGTAAAGGCATGGATCGCATCATGCATAACCTTCAAAATATATCAAAAGCTGGATTAAAGACATGATTGGCATGATTCATGACTTTAATATATAATACGATTACAATTAAAGTCATGTTTGATATCACACATGACTTTAATAAAATATCACCTAGATAAACATCAAGGGATTTAAAAGCAAGACAAAAATGAGATGATGGAATAAACTTACAATAAGCACCTATACAAGAGGGCAGTAAAAAATTAGGACCTTGTCTCTAATCTTAAAATACAAGAATAACCCATCAAAATGAAGAGGGTTGCCTGAATATAGCATTTATGCTAGATATTATGTAAGACAAAATCTCACTGGCATGATAAAATAAACTATAAAATAAAGCTAACAATGAACAGATGATGTGTAAAACTGATAAAATATGGCATTAGTCTAGCTAAACAAATAAATTTGTGGCAAAACATATTAATAATAAAAATATACATCAGCTTCATATATTCTTCCATACTTTTAATCACATTCCAAATAACTGTATAAGAGACAAATATGATACTCTAAAATATTTCATATAACCAATATTTTGAGAACAATATGAGATACATATTTAAAACCATGCATAAATAATACATAAAACAATAATGAAAGTTATGCATGTATAAATTAACTTTACCACTAAATATTTATACCCATTTTACCAATTTAAAATTAAGTCCTTGAGTCTTGATTTTCCATATAATTAAACAGGATACAATCTAATAAAGAGTTCTTGAATATGCTAAAAACTTTACAGAATATCCAGCCATTATTGAAAATTAATATTAATAAATAGGCAAATAAAATATGAAGTAAGTAGAATTGTAAACATTGATATAATTAGAATAGCCATTCTAAGTATTCAATGACATGATGATAGCAATTTAAGTAAAACAATAAAGTGAATAGTACAAGCATTGTCTATATTTTTAAATATAGCACTTTGAATAATACTTAACATTGGAGACAATTTAAATAGCATGTTGAATAAATTATAACAATTTTCCTTTTGTAAAAATAATTTGTAGCGTTATGAGATAAAAATTCAAGAACAAATGTATTTTAAAATGTTGAGGGGCTTTCAATAGATACATTTCAGGAAGAGCAAACATACTTTATTAGAATAATATGAAGCAATACATAATATGTTGAGTAGATATAATAAATTTCATGAAGATCAAAAACATTCTATTAGAATAATATGAAGCAATAAAAAATGTTGAGGAGCTCCAAGTACATTTTTAACAGGAACACAAAAATCATCTTTTTATAAATAATATACATGGTAAAATAAAGAACATGTTCAAGGAATTACTTAATATTTATATTTTCTTGACCATAAATTTTTTTCGAACAGCAAATAAGTATGTTTAATGAATATAAAAGTCTTTATTGACAAGACAGTTCAGAGTATATTACTTTTTAAGATAGATAACATATTTATTAGCATAATAAAGTCTATTTGAGCATAATAACTTTATTTCTTATACTCAGACAAAGCAAATATTTCATATTAGAATTCAAATACAGCCATCATTCATAATAAATACATAAATGGTATATATTTCATTCATAAATATTCTTATAGCAAAAGTAATTTATTATAATTTAAATATATCGTGTCCAATTATCATAAATGGAAAAACAAACATTTCATTTCTTTTTAAATAATGCAAATGCAATAATTTTAAAATAGCATTTTAAAGTATATAGACATATAATTAACTGTTTTTTAAAATAAGCATTCATACATTTGTAATAAATATTTATTAATTTCTTTATCATTTACATAGTCCTACTACTTTAGCTAAACAGTTCTAATTTAATAACAAAATTAAATTGATAAAAAATCAAGTCAGATGACCTAATTTTAATAAAGCTCCTATTTACAAATGTTATATATAGAGTAAGTTAAAAACAAACTCTTATGAAGCTTCAAAAATACTCTCAACCTCAGACCGCGGTTTCTGCCTCTAGCGTCATCAGTGAGGTGCTAGGGAATAAAAATACTAGAACTAGTCCAGCATTTTATCAATGCCTAACTATTGAGAAGAAAATCTGAAACTTTCAGACATTTAAATGTCCAAAAATCCAGCTATCTAACTCAAATAGCCGTATGGGACTGGACTAGTTCTAGTATTTTTATTCCCTAGCACCTCACTGATGACGCTAGAGGCAGAAACCACGGTCTGAGGTTGAGGGTATTTTTGAAGCTTCATAAGAGTTTGTTTTTAACTTACTCTATATATAACATTTGTAAATAGGAGCTTTATTAAAATTAGGTCATCTGACTTGATTTTTTATCAATTTAATTTTAGTTTTTTGCTATTAATGCTTTGGCGATTTTATATTGCTAGAGCTATTAATATATGGTGTATCTGAACTTAGTTCAGTCCCATACCGCTATTTGAGTTAGATAGCTGGATTTTTGGACATTTAAATGTCTGAAAGTTTCAGATTTTCTTCTCAATAGTTAGGCATTGATAAAATGCTGGACTAGTTCTAGTATTTTTATTCCCTAGCACCTCACTGATGACGCTAGAGGCAGAAACCGCGGTCTGGGGTTGAGGGTATTTTTGAAGCTTCATAAGAGTTTGTTTTTAACTTACTCTATATATAACAATAATAACAAAATTAAGTTTAAAAAAAGAACACTTTGTAAAATGATAAATTCGATATTTAAAAGAAAATATCCATTAAAAATTTTTGTAGAAAACTCATAAATTCCTTATGAAATTAATGAAAAGTAATTCAAAACTTCTGACAATTTAATAAAAGAATTACCATTTTCAAAATAAATTTTAGGCATAATAAAAATAATCAAATTGAAATTATTAATAGTTTTAGCAATGCAATATACCCTTGGTACAAATTTACATCATCATATAGCATTGAGACATTATGTTTCAGGAATGTGATGCATTGATCAGAGATTTTGTTCTATGGTGTAGAATGGAGATGTTTTAGGTGTGACAGACATGTTAAGTTAGCCTGAATAGATAACTATTTTAGCAATGCATATTAATTAAACTAAATACTTTAAATGATCAAATTTCAATGTTAAAATTAGTCCATAATGTTGCCTTCTATGTACAAAATTAAAAATAACCAATTGAAATAGATAACTCATTATAAATAAAGAAATTATTTAATACATCAATCCAGCTTTCATTCCTTAATGGAATCTTTTCAAGATGTTTCATTTTACACAATCACACATCCAGTTACCATACAGTACCTCCCCCTAATGGACATTATTTACACTATGTTATAATAAATATAATTATTAAAATATATACATTAAAAATAATTAATAAAATACATATATCAATGTAAAAATGCTTAAACTGCTTAGAATCCCCCTATTATATATACAAATAATCTAAAAAAAAAAATCAATAATAATAACCCCTTTTACTTTTAAAATTATAATTCTACAGTTCCTTATAATCTAACAATGGCCATTTCCCTCCTAATTGTGTTGGACCTTTAACCATGTTTACACATTTGTTTAAATTTTTTTGAATATACAAAGTTTCATAACACTTTTTTTTGTAATTTTTAACATACTTTATTACCTGAATATTTTTTTCACAATTCATTTTATGTCCAGTATCCAAAAAATGTATATATGGCCCTGATCTTATATCCTTTCTGATAATTGCCCTATCATGGTCCTTACCTTTTTCCTTGGCAGCCTTCCCTGTCTGATATATATATTGCAATGGTTACAAGAAATTTTATAAACCAACCTTATTCTATTTTTAATATTAGCCATTCTTTTTGTGTTAGACACCCACTTTCCTAAAGATTTACTATTTTTCCATCCTATCTTAATATCATCCAGTAACTTTTGTTTTATCAATATCTTATATAAATGTTCTGAATATGGAACTGAAACCCATTTCCTATTTGTATACCCATGCCTTACATTATCTTTTGTATTATTCTTATTATTTCTGAAAATGTTTTTAATATTTTTTTCTTTTATATCCCATATTAACATTATCATTTCAACTTCCAATTTTTCTTTAAATGCTTCATTTACATTCAATGTTAACCTATTATTTTAAAATTTAATCCCTTTCAAAGCTGCTATTTTATGTGACTATGGCTATGAATTTTTATTAATTATACCTCTTTTTTACTTTATTCTTAATATAATGTTCAATAAATATTTCACCATTAATTCCTTTTTCTTAAAAAATGTCTAAATATTTTAATCCTTTCTCCTCTTTTTCCATCATAAGCTTAATATTGTATTTATTATTGTTCAATTATTTAAATGCATTAACAATAGTTCTACTATTACCTATTACAATTATATCCTCAACACATATATGATATTTTAGAATTCTCTTATTTTTATATACTTAACAATTATATTTTCCTCTATATAGTCAATCATAATATATGGTAAAATCCCACTAATAGAGCATTCCATAATTTCAGAAGAATGGTTATATGTTATCAGAGAAGCACTATTATTGATAAATGATGCTTTATATTTTAAATATAATAAAGAATTGTGGAATATAACAAAGGGATTGATTATGGATTGCTCTGTTAGTGGGATTTGATAATTGATTATGATTGACTATATAGAGGAAAATATAATTGATAAGTATATAAAAGATAAGGAAATTTTAGAATATCATAGATATGTTGAAGATATAATTGTAATAGATAATAGTAGAAGTATTGCTAATGCATTTAACGAATTGACCAGTAAATACAATATTAAGTTTACAATGAGAAAAGAGAAGAAAGAATTAAAGTATTTAGACATTTTTTAAGAAAAGGGAATTAACGGTGAAATACTTATTAAACATTATATTAAGAATAAAGAAAAAAGAGGCATAACTGACACAAATTCATATCAGCCATAGTTACAGAAAATAGCAGCTTTGAATCAGTTTAAATTTTAAAATGATAGGTTAACATTAAATATAAAGAAAGCATTTGAATAAAAATTGGAAGTTGAGAATGACTATTTAGTATGGGATATAAAAGAGAAGGTATTAAAAACATTTTTAGAAATAATAAGAAAAATACAAAAGATAGTGTAAGACATGGATATACAACTGGGAAGTGGGTTTCAGTTCCATATTCAGAGGATTTATATAAGACATTGATAAAAAAAAGTTAACTTCTGATATTAAGATAGGATGGAAAAGTATAATATAAATCTTTAGGGAAATGAATGTGTAACTCAAAAATGATGGGTAATATTAAAAATAGGGTATGGTTGGTTTATAAAATTAGTTGTGACCTTTGCAACCTGATGTATATTTGGTCAGTCAGGAAAGTCTGTCAAGGAATAAGGTTAGGAGCATGATAGGGCAATTAACAGAAAAGGTATAAGATCAGGGTTGTGTGCATAATACTAAACATAAAATGAATTGTGAAAAAAATATTCAGGTAATAAAGTATGTTAAAAATTACAAGGAAAGAAAATCTTATGAAACTTTAATGTGTAAACATAGTTAAAGGTTCAATACAATTAATGGAAAAGAGGCATTGTTAGATTATTAGAAACTGTAGAATTATAATTTTAAAAGTAAAAGGAAGGGATTATTATTGTTGTTTTTTTAGATTATTTGTATATAAATATATTGGGGGGGGGGACTATAATAAGTTTAATAATTTTTATGTTAATATCCAAGAGATTTTAAAAGACCCAGAAAGAGACCACATGTGAGATGGATGGATGAAATAAGAAAATATGCAGGGGTGTTGTGGAGAAGAGAAGCTAAAGATCAGAGAAGATGGATTAAACTTGGAGAGACCTTCATCCTGCAGTGGATTGATAATGGTTGATGATGATGGTGATATGTATTTTATTATTTATATTTAATGTATGTATTTTAATAATTATATTTATTGTAACATAATGTAAATAATGTCCATTAGGGGAAGTTGCTGTAGTGTAATTCATCATGTGATAGTGTAAAATGAAATATCTTGAAAAGATTCCATTAAGGAATGAAAGTTGGATTGATGTATTAAATTTTTTTTTTATTTATTTATAGTGAGTTGTCTACTTCAATTTTGTTTTAAATTAATTATTTTTAATTTTAATTAAACTAAGAAAAACTAGTAATTATACAAAATTATTACTTGAAAACACTGAAGAAGATGATAAAGGTAAAGTGAAAGTGTTTTGGTTCAGATATTGTAAAACATGATAGGTAATTGGCTGGACAGTTGACAATTTAGCAATTAATTTATGTGATCTAGTTTTAAGAAAGGTTAAATGTTTTAAGGTGCTTAGTTAGAAATTCTAAAAATAACTAATTAATTCAAATTTGTTTAGATAGTAAATAAAACAATAATCAAATATTATATCATTGTTAAAAAATAATTATTATTTAGCACATTATTTAACGTTTGAAACAAAAACATGAAAATATTACAGTAATAAAAGTAATACATTATTCAAGCACATTTCTTTATTTAAATTTTCCGAGAATATTATTAGTTGTAAAGTGTTAAATCACTTTAAAATATTAATTTTTCAACAAGAAAATTCTTTAAATTAAAATAAACTCCATGCATGTTCACACACAAAAACAATCACTTTAAAAATTATTTTAAATTTATTAACAATTCTAAAATTTCTAAAAGATTGAAATATATTTTTTAACTAATAATTAGAATTACATTAATACATTTATAAACTGTACTTTTAAATAAACTATCTTAGGCATTTTAAATTCACTTTAGGATTCATTTTTTGATAATTTAATTTAAAAAATGCAATAATTAAGTTAAGAATAATTTTAGGTCTTCCTCTATGATGTATAAATCTAAGTTATACTTTGAATGAATAATAATGTATGAATATACACTTATAACTACAAAGAAGTTAAATTAATAAGTTTAAAATTATTGAAAGTAACTTACATAAGTCTGTTTTTAAACCAGTAATATCTTATAATAGCAAGTATAACTTAATTCAATGACTTACAAATATACTTTAATCATTATTATAGTAATAACATTTATTTACTGGAAAATTATCTAATTTTTTTAATGTACTATCACAAAGAACTTAGCATTAGGTTCTGCAGTCAGAACTTAAAGTTACAATATATAGTTCTGAATTTTAAATTGAGCAAGTATGATTTAGTCACATAAATAAAGATGTCTTAAAAAGATATGTTGAACCGATTTCTTTATGTGACAAAGATTACAATATTTTCATATATCATCATTATCATCATTCACTATTTATCAATATTTAATTATTACATTTTAATCTAAGTATTCGCAATTAAGAAATTATCTTCCCCAGATGACTGATACTAAATATTTATGTGTGTGAAGTTTAAAGTAATAGATTAAAATTATAATTAAAAAAAAAATGACCACATTAAAACTATTTAGCTATTCATAATTAGAGAGTAAAAAAGATAGAAATGGTTTAAATTTTCACTACCTGGAATGCCTGGTGAGTGCTTTATTCTTTTATGAATAGTTATTCTTTTAAAGAGATCTTTGTGATAAATTAAAGGTAGAAAAAGGAACTGGATTAGACATTTACTAAGAAAGAATTATTTAATTAAAGATGCATTAGAGAAAATGGTGAGCAGTGAGCAAGTCTATTTATGTTTTCTAGTCTTTATTGATGATAGCTGTTCAAATAGATCATTGGTATGAATTATTATTCCATACCTTTAATATTGATGATAACAATAGTGTATTTTCTAATATATATTGTGAAACTGATAAGACAGAGACTGTAATATATATATATATATAGTTATAATGATACTGTACTGCTTTTTTCTTTTTGTTCACATGTATAAAGAGTATAACTTATAAAGACTATTTTTAATACTATAATTTTGTATATAAATGGCAATTGTATATTAAAGTCTATTTCTATTATGGTAAATATTGGGGTTATCTTTCATATACCATCATATGAAACCTAGTTTTTCAATTTAATGTAGTTCCATTGATGCTTAAGGTAGCTTCTCCAAAGATCTCACCTTGTTAAATGGATTATTGATCTATAGTTTTTCTATGGATTCAATTTTTTTTCTTTGTAGATAACTTTGAATAATAATCAATAACATGATTTACTTGTTCTTATAACTTGTATAACTTTTTATATAACTTTTTAAAGTAATCTATTTTTATTTAAGATTATTTTAAGAAGATATTCAGTTAAAATGTCATGTATTCCTTATATTAGCAAACTATTTGTATTTCTTATATTAGCAAACTAAAATAATATAATAATAATTGTTTTTCTTTAAAACATTTTGTTTCTTTCTCTTTATGCACATGTGAAGTATTAATTTTCAAAGGTACATACTATAAGAATCCTGTACAAATTACTAGTGGGGATTATTTTTTATCTGATAAGTAGATTGAATTAACATATATAACTAATCTCTGAAAGTCTTTATATCATTGTATATATTGGGTTGTGTGAATCTCAGTTATTGTAAAATGTTACCATTTGTCATTATTAGTTGTCTACTATATGACTACATCTTTTATTATTTATTGTAAATTATCTGTTCTCATTATTTATTATTGTTGAATAATATATATTTACATAATGTAGAATTTTTTTAATTAAAATATTTTTAAACTTTGTATTCTATTCTTGCCTATGTATGCAGATGATTCTTAAAAAAATATCTGAAATACATAAACTGAATGAAGTATTCAAATTATCTAAAAAAAAAATCATACAACTCAAAGTGAATAATAATTCAACTTAATAGTATGAAAAAGAGGTAGAAAGTATTTTTCTTCCAGTTATTACCAGCAGAATGAATTTTTAATTATAAAATTGTTAATTGCAGGCTTTTTATTACTTTAATTACTAGAAGAAATTTAATATTTTAAATAATGATATATTGCATAAAAATGTTTTCAGTAAGTTTATTGTTCTGTAAATATGGTCTATTCAACAAGACATACTTTAAGTAAAAGTTTATAAATTTCTTTTCTTATATTTAAATGAAATTATATAAAGTCTTGTGGAACACATTATTAGTCAGGGACTTGTTATTTATCAAGGATGAATATATATATATTGTAACGATAGTTAAATATGTCGTTACATTAAATTGAAATAAAAACTTTTAAGTTTGCATATAAAAATAAGTGTATTAAAAAGAAAAAAAAAACTAAACGCTAAAATTAAAATGTTTGTTAAATGTATATATTCGCACAGATGCTAAACTTTAAAAATATTTTTTTCATAAACAAAAAAAAAAAAAAAGTATTTGAACGTATTTTTTTTAATAAAAAAATACAAGATTGAAATATAAAAATATTTTAATAAAAAAATAACGTAAGTTAAAATAAAAACAGGTATTAATTAATTCCTGTAATCTATAAATGGAAATGATTGTTTATTAATTATCTAAAAGCTGTTTAATTAAAAAGTCAGATGAAAAGTTAGATAAGAGAAGAAAGAGATTTTAGCTCGACCAATGGAAGCAAATAAAGGCCCGGACCATAATGAAAAAACAGAACAGTGACGTTTTTGTTCATGGAATCCATAGGAGGACTATAAAAAGAAAAAATATTGAGTTCCAGTGAGTTTTTTTGGACTTGATTTGATGAGAACGGTAGGACGCACTTACTGTTCTCTCTCATTTTTTTTTTGTTTGTTTTAAAAAAAAAAAAAAATGAAAAGACTGTGATACAAGAATGGAACCAGCTAATGCTACCTCCAGAACATTATCTTCCAATGGAGACATTGCGGGAATTAAAAACAGGAACCTGGACTCTTCTACCGTAAGCTAAATTGACATGAACTCTAAATTGAAAAATAATTAAGAACTTTCGTTCAAGCTTATGAACTTCTATCTGACTTTTTTTAAGTTTAAAATCAAATTAATAATGTTTAATTTTATATGTTTTCCGATTGATAAAAATCATTTCCATTTTTTTTTCTTTCTTATTGTATAAATTGTTTATTGTTTAAATTTTAAATGATGAAATTTAGGTTGGGTATAGACATTGCATAGATTCGTTAGCAGTTGATAATGTTGTGGTTTTCACATTCGATTAGAATATATGTCAACGATATCACTGCAAGCATCTTACGATGAATGCTAATGGGATTTGTATATTCCCTATGCAAGTGACGTTTATCGATGACTTTGTATTTTGATCGGTTGTGTTTAATTTGGAATGTTTTTGACCGTGGAATCTGTGCAGCTGATCTGTACTCAACATTTTAAAACAAATTTTATAAAATGCATTTGTGCGAACGTATTTAAATGTTAAATTTAAGTCGGGCGTGAATGGCTATATAGATTTGTAAAGTTATATTAGGGGAGGGTAATCTTAGGTTATTTGTGTCGTTGTTGAATTGGGTCAATGGATTGGATATATTTGTGTAATTAGTAGATGTAGTATGAGTTTTGCTACGTGCAGAATCGCTGTATACACCGCACCAACCCTTTGCCTATGGATGGGATTGTAAGTCGGCAAAAAGGATCGCGGTCCCTTCCTATGGAGTTTTTATTTTATTGTTCTTCTTGCTATACAGACGTCATATTCCTGTATTGGACAAGAGTCAATGGTTTCTCTAACTATACTGTTCAGATGTCCATTCCTGACAGTATAGTATATTTGTGCTGTTGTATTTTCATGCTACATTGAATACATAAATGTATCAGATGGATTGATGCCAGTTTGACTGCGAATTTTAGCCTAAGGTTAAATAGGGATAGAATGTTTTATTTTCAGATGCAAATCTATGTAGTCTATTCATACTTGACCATCTAAATAAAATATTAAACTCACTGAAATTTATGTAAATGTACAATTAAAGAGTAATCTAAAAATCTAAAAAATGTTAAACTTATTCCTCAAAATTTAAATGTTATTTTATATGTGCGTAAATAAATATTTTTATGTGTTAATTTCTGGCAGTGGCTTTTATTTATTGATATTTAAGATAATAAATTAAGATATATATTTTTGTCTCTGCGTCTTCGCTGAGCTAGTGACTTGGGCTAACGATCGGAATATTTAAATAAAGTGGAATCTTAACAGCGCGTATCTGCCTACTCTATAAATTTTTCTAGGCTCAAATGCCTAGATGGCGCCCTGGTAGTTGCAGATATTGTTTTTGCGGTTAGATTCGATCTTCACTTTCATTTCGATCGTTATAATATATATAACATAAATAATTAACAGTAAATGCAATATTATAGTTTAAATTCTTTCGAAGTGCTTTCAATTATGTCAAGCGCTTTGAAAGAAATTAAACTATAATATTGCATTTACCATTAATTATTTATGTTTTATATATAATATTTTTATAATGGGTATTGTACTTTTACATTTAATATATATATATTAAATGTAGAAGTATAATACCATGATAAAAAATATTATATGTAATTTTCAAACTATTTAACAATAAAAAAAATCAGTATATTTAAATTCATTAGTAGCACTTTCAATTATGTAGTAATCCTCATCAACTGTAAAACAATTACAAATTTTAATGTTACGTAAATTTCCATAAGCTTTGTACAGTATTTGCAACTTGTCTATTAATAACATTATCTTTATATTTATCTAATAAAATTGCTTTTTTAATGTTTCTTTTTTTATCATTTATTTTTTTCATTCATATTTTTGTTTCATTAATATCAAATGTAAACTTATAATTGCAAGACTTTTTATGGTCAAGGGTCACTGAATCTGTATTTAATTGGCTATTTACAGTATTTTTAATCTGATTATATAATAATTGATGCTCCTTTAATCTTTTTTCCATAGAATATCTTGATTCACTGATATATGATTTTTTACATCCACATAAAATTTGTTACATTATATTGCTTCTTTGCATTTTAGGAATTACACTCTTAGAATTATTAATTAACCTATTAACATTTGGAGGAACACAAACTGAAATATTATACTCATCTTTAAATATATTCCTAATGAATTTACATTGAACATTATCTACAAATGGCATAGATACTAGTTTTTTATTAACAAAGTTTATATTACAAGCACTTTTCTTATTGTTAAATGAATTTACTGTATGTAAAATATATGGTTTTTATCATAACCAACCTTTATAAGCTCATTAGTAAATAGTTCAATATTTAAAATTTTATCACTACTGTGTTTACATAATTTATCATTATGATGCAAAAATGATTTCAAACTTGCCATTTTATGCATCATTGGAACACAGGACTTAAAATGAATAAATCCTCTTTCTCCAATAGGCTTAAAAATCAAATTATAACTTAAATCAATATCATCTCTATATATTTGTAAATCCAAAAATTTTATTTTTTTATTTTGTTTATACTCAATAGTCCATTTTAAATTATTTTAATTATTCAGTTTATACAATAGAACATCGGTAATATTTTGTGAACCACTAAAAAACACATCATCAGCATATCTAGTATAAATTTTAATACATTCAATGTTACAAGAATTAAATATAACATCTTCATATTTTGATCATGTAAAATTACAAATTTGTGCAACTATAAGTAATCCCATTGGCCATACTTATTATTATATGTTGCAATAATATATTACTTATAAATTTTAGTGATTCAATAGCAAACTCAATCAAATGTTTATTTAATGACATTAATTAATGTAGTTTCAATTAAACTTATAGACTTAAGATGATCAATTGATCCATATAACTCCATTTCATCCAATGAAGCCAACGAATCCTTCTCATTTATTTTTACACTTTCAATCCTATCAATAAATTCAAAACCCAATAAATCCTGTAATAATTTACCAATATATTTTGCTGTTTTATACATAAATGATCCAATAAAATCAATCTAAGGGTATTCCCTGCTTTGTGAAGCTTAATATTGGCAAATATTCTTGGGCATATATCTGTAGATGAATATATATCATAATATGTACTACCATTCATAAAATGACCTTTAGCCTTCATTAAAATATTATTCATAAATTTGACACACTGTCCTTCCATGTTATAATCATTAAGACTATCAAATTCAATTTATTCATTTGTGTTTCAATTTTATCATTATATACATTTTTTTAATAAAACATATTCTTAAACCTTTATCTTCCTTGTAAGTTCATTTCTGCATCATAATGATAAATTATGTAAATATAGTAGTGATAAAATTTTAAATATTGAACTATTTATTAATGAGTTTATAAAGGTTGGTTATTCTGTGGGTAATCTCCTATTTGTAACTGTTCAATTAGCATTGCTTTTGGAAAAATAATATAAATGATACATTAACATATGAAACTAGTATACTATCTGTACGATAAAGTGATTGAGAATTATTTAGTTAATATTACTTATTTCCAAAAGAAATTCCTACTCTAGGAACTAAACTTCAGTAATCCATCAGCATCTGATGATACATCCCCATATCTTTATGGGTTTCTAGATTTTGTATTTGTCATCAAGAACTAGGATTCGAGATTGGAATTAATATACATGTTTATCTTGCATAATAAAGGTGAGTCTTTATAATAAGTTTTGTTCGATCCCAATAAGTTGTTTAAATTCAGAAACAGCATAGGTTCAAAAAACTATGCTATATAATGATATAGTATTAAGATTTAAAGAGTAGTGCTATGTTTTTTTTATTATGAGAGATATATTTATAATGAATATTATATGTTTATGAAAATGATGTATATTTATTGTTCTTTTAATTACTTAGGGCTACATTTTTATTCATTCATATTTGACAATTATTATTACTTATTGGTTTTGTGCAATTTAGTATTATATTTAGCAAGAGTTTAGAATTAATTCCTCTCTATCATACATGTTATCTGTTATCTGACCATAGTGCATTTCCAAGGTATGTGAATTTTATTTCTGCCTTGATGGTTTGGATATTGAGCTTAGATCTCTCATTATTGTTGATATTGAAATAATTTAGCTGTTTTATTAGGAGATAGAGGGTAACTCTCTCTGATATTGTCAATATTTTTCTTGGGTGATGGCCATAATGTATTGGTTTATCCCCATATTATATATGTCTAGATACAAAATCCTAACATATTTTATTGCCCTCAGATAGTAGGTGCATACTCTGGACTAATACCACCACATGTTTATTGGTTTAGTAGCTTTTTCTTTCTGAAATATCTTCTTTATTATATATTTACCACAGCATATGTTGTTATTGATTTTAGTTTGTTGGTCATTGATACATTTGTTATTTGAAGTGTATCATCCTCTTCAGGTACACTTTTAACTTTCTAGATGTAGGTTGAAAGTTTTGATGTATAATCTGTTTTGCTATGCTTTGCCAGCAGTACATTAATAAAACCGATCATGATTTATTCAAAATTATAAAATTTTAGTATTAGCCTAAAATAAGCAATGTACAACATAATCATCTTTATCCAAAAAAAAGTAATCACTGGATTGGTAATATCTCAAGATCATTTAGTTTTGCTCATTGTTGGGACAAATAGTATTTAAGGTGTGGATGTATACATGTAACTTCTGAAAATGATTTAAAGATTTATTCTAAGTTTAATAATTAAAGACCATAGAGTTAATAAATGCAGCATGGTTAATAAAATTGTAATAATTTGAAGACCATATAATCAATAAATAATACATAGTTGATAAAGCTATAGATTATAAAATTATAGCATTATTTAGGGCATATATTTTGCAAAAAGATATAACATGTATCATAAATTTATTAATAATTTATTAAATATTACTTGAACAGCACAGAATATTTATTGATAATGGTAGTAAAATAAGTAATTAATTTGAAGGGTAAATTCCTTATAATAAGTTTTAATTGGTCAAATATTTGTCAACCTAACACCACCATAGGTTGTGGATATGTAATTAGGTCATGTAATGTACTAATTCAAGTAGATTTAAAATTGTTAAATATTCTCTTTAAGCAATTGCATAAGACTGTTGTAAATATTTTTTTTAAATTTTTTGTAATGGACTTCTATGGTATTTCATGTTTATGAAATTTTGTTTATTATTAATAAATATTATTTTGTTGTTTAATCTGGTGTAGTGTCTTTAGAATCTTCTTGGTATTCACTAAATCCATATCCAGAAATCTAAACATCATACAATTTATAACACAAATATTTTTCAAATGTTTATTTAGATACAGACACATAAATTAATGTTAAACTATTTAACTGATAATTGTTTGCAGATATGAAGAGTGCATTCAAATAAAATACAATTAATTTATTCTATTGATCACTATAAGTTAAAACTGCAAATTAGTGAAATAAAACTACATCTATAATCAATTATTGTCTATTTCCATGTAATAAATTTATTTATGTTGATGATGAATATCTTGAGTGGACATAAAATCCCTTTTCCACTTTTTGTATTCGAATGTTCTCCTAATAGATGATTTTGTTATTCCAAATTTAGAGTTTAATGCAAATGGGTCTTAGTTAAATTATTTATTAAATTATTATTAGTAGTATTCAATAAGAGGTAGACCTTAGCTTGTAGATTAAGTATATGTCTCCTCATGTTTATCACTAGGATATCATGCATTTATCAACATGTTCATAAAATAAACATTGGAAATTTCATATTAAATATAATATAAGAACCCTGAGATCATAATACTATAATTCTATAAACAAGAACTTATATCTATTGCCAAAGAAAGGCAAAGTGGGATAGCAAATCAGTAAGATTTATAAAAGTTAACTGTTTATTAAATGAGGATCTGATCATGGCAATATGACAATGAAGAAGGAGTTAGAGATGTAAGAGTATGTTGGAATAAGGATAATGGAAGTGATTTATTATAAAGAAAAATTAATTGTACCCTTGTTACTTTGTGATTTATGTTATATATATGGAGAGTTTTAAAATTTTGCAGGAATAAGTTGAGGTTTCTCCTCACTTAAATTTATTTAATTATATTATATAATGTTTATTAATTATTGTTATTGTTGTAGCTCTCTGTGTTCTCCGGAATTACAGTAGCAAGAAAGAACCCTGAGCTTTAGCCAGAATTATATTTATCTTATTTAATTTAGCTTATTTATTAATCTTATTGAGCTGTGGTGACCTCATTTTAGCCTTGATAGCTTATTAACTTGTTAGCTTTATAATTTCACTATCTTTTATAAGTATAATATATATCCATACAATAAGTGAGTTTATGACGATGATTATTAGCATAATCATACAGACAGGTTTTAAAAAAAAAATTTTAAAATTATACTATATATTTATCGCTATTAGAAATTTATATATATTCAGCGCATCCATATTTATATAATAAATATGTGTATATATTTATACTCTTTATACATGCATATATACACTCATCTATGTATGTGCACATACCTCTTTGTAAATACAAGCATTTGTATTTAGTTACCATTTAATGTAGAAAAAGTAAATCTATACACAATATTAATTTGGATTATCATCTTTTTAGGTAATTTATTATATTGTTATATTATCATTACTTCATATACAAACATGAACTTAATTAAAAGGCAATGTATTCTTTCTTGCAAATTGTATACAACTATGATATATTAAATATACACATAAGCAATATTAAATATATATTTTTAAAAACTTCTATTTAATATTGTCATTCTTCAACAAATGAATCAAAATATCTTAAAAGACAAATAACTTCCAAAATGTCTTTTTTTTAATGCAGGGGTGGGCAAATAGCAGCCCGAGGGCCACA
The DNA here is from genome assembly GCA_028023455.1 of Epiperipatus broadwayi. Taxonomy (NCBI): domain Eukaryota; kingdom Metazoa; phylum Onychophora; class Udeonychophora; order Euonychophora; family Peripatidae; genus Epiperipatus; species Epiperipatus broadwayi. The sequence goes on from JAQFVV010000019.1 coordinate 6,148,002, forward strand.
TGTGGCCCACTAGGAGTTTTTATGCGGCCCTCTATGACAATAAGAAAAATCCACCTTGAAGTGAGATTTCCTTCTTGTGCATGACTGAAGATTCATCTCGTATTTTCCACTAGGATGGCCACATCAATACACATGCGCAGTGTATATACAATGTGCAGTGCTTTTCCAGTTGATCTGGTTAATTTCAATTTTGTCTTTGCATTACCAAATATATACATTTCCAACTTTAGTGAAACCATGAACCCTCTGAAAAAATGTAAAATAGGTGATGAATGTCATGTGTTTAATGAAGAATGGACAAACAAATATTTCTTTGGTAATACAGGGAATAAAGCAGTGCGTTTATTGTGTCATGAAAAAACGTGTGGCCCTTCGCTAACCTTCATCTTCCACAAAGTGGCCCCTGATGCGGACCTCCACCAACCTCTGTGGCCCCCAAGCCAAAACAATTGCCCACTCCTGTTTTAATGTAATATCATCAGTTGACTCTATTATTATAACACCCTCTCAAACATCATTATCATTACTTAATTATCTACCACATTTTTTCACAAGTTAATTAGCAACTATTAAAGTTTCATGCAATCTTAATAATAATTATTATCTTTTTAAATAAATATATCAATTTTATTAATAATTATTTATTAGGCTAGAAATTATTATATTATTTCAGTAGAAATATATATTCCGTTTATTTTTACTTTTCTGATGACTTTATTTATTTGAATTGTGGTAAATTTGAAATATATCTTTATATACACATATAGAAAATATTATTGAAATCTTTATCATATGCTCATACAAATATAAACTTTCTATCAGTGTGTATATGATTAATTATTTTTGACAGAAATATGAAATATTAATATCATGTAATGGCATTTAAATAATCTGGGCAATTATGTGATTTATTTATGTTGTCAAATTATAAATTTTACAAAACGAAATTAAAATCGTACTTGCCAAATACAAAATTTATTAACATGATAATGTGTCAACTTGTTAACAATATTTTAATCGATGCTTTAAAATATTTTTCAGTCCACATAAAAAAAAATCTTTCTCTGATAATGTCCTAAGAACTTTCCACTAATGTGTGTATGTGTATTTCTAACGTAAATTACAAATGTTGATAAGCAGTAAATGAAATTTATTTTATTTTTTAATAAATAATAAAAATTGAATACCATTTAATGCCATAGTAGTGGGCATAACCCAACAGTTTTATTCAATTGGGCAGACAGAAATTATTTCTGTCTTCTCCCCACCCTATCACTGCAATAAACCATATAGAATTCCACAAATAAAGTTGACAAAATGAAAAATTTGCGGAGGTGTCATAGTTTAGATCAAATTTTTAATACTTAAAAAATTAATAAAGGATAGGGGGGGGAGGATTCTGAGTCTTCTTTTCAGGAATGAGTAAAAAAGTTAAAAATCAGATCGGAGAAAGAGCTAGTAAAGTAGATTTTTTTTTGTTAGAATGAGGGCAGAAGCCCTTTTTTTTTATTAGAGAGGCCAAAAACCATTTTAAAATGTCAGCTTCATTTTATATCAATAAATTTCTGCTTTATTACCAAACTCAACTTCAAATAATAATTTACCTTTAAAGGGGTTTATGTGTGTGTTTGATAATCAAGTATTATTCATCACATAGTTATAAATCTTTTCTTGTTATTCATAAAAATTGTAAGACTATAATTTTTGCACAAATGTTAAATTAACAATTTGTTTTACTTTTAGCTAGTGAAAATATTACTTCATCTGTTGTTTAGGTGCAACTAAAGATTGGCTTAACTACATTTTGATTTTAATTCTTTCATTTATCAGGAACTAAGCAACTAAAAATCAAGAGGACTAAAACTGGAGATAGAAAGTTTTGTTTCCACATACCATTGTTGGGTTGTTTCCCATAAATTTAAGAATCAACACTAGTTATTAATTCAAATTGTGACTTCTCTTTGTCTAGGACAGCTATTGTAATAATCTGAGTGAAATCTTTTAAGTAATTACTTTTAAAGTACTTGTAAAGTCATTATTGTTTTGGTGAAACCAATATTTGTAGGTGTTGTCATAAACTTTGAAGATCTTTGTTCTTATTTTTTAGTTTACTTTTATATACTTATTCATTAATAGATAAATTACAAGAATTAATGTTTTGATATTAATTTATATTGCATATCTCATATTAAAACAAAAAATATCAGTAGTTTATTTATAGAGAAATTATAAGAATTGTTTTGATACTAGTTTATCATGTATATCTCACATTAAACAAACAATATTGATTCTATGGATTTGGAAATCAAAAAGTATTTGAGATTGTAGGTTTAAAATTGTAACTTTCATATTCCACTTTTTATCCAACTATCATGATTCTTTTAACAGATTTAAACTGTTATTATAAAGATTACCTGTATAATATTAAATAATTATATGCTAAAGAAAATCTTTTTAATCAATAGCAATTCTGTTGATGAGACCTTTTATAGCAATAATAAATCTTCATTATTTACTATTGTTTTTACTGATTAGGATAAAATCAATTCATATTTGAAAGACTACGTACTATTTTTTTTATTATAATATATTTGTGTTAGAAAAAAAATCACCTATGATTCATCCTTTGAATTTTCAAATAAAGAATGGCTTTAAGTTTTGGCTCTGAATTAAATATTTCAATAATTATATTGATAGATTTCTAGTTGTAGAATTATTATCATCATAATAAATTAGAAAATAGCTCACAATGGAGACTCTTATGGTATTGTGCCTGAGAACATAAAAAATCATAAATACCTTTTACTAGCAAAATAATAAATGGAATAAATAGCTTCAGTTTTAATCTATTGAAGTAAGCACAGTTTTAATTTATTATAAGAATACAAAGTATTGTAATATGCTTAACTTGTGTGTTAATAATGCTAAGGTTCAAATTTTAAAAAAAATTTAAAAGCTTATAGTACTAACCAGGGATAAAGATTAAAAGAATTGCTATTGTGAAGCCAGTGATTGATAAAAAATGGCATAGTATTTCATATTTAGTTGTTTAAATGGCACTATTGAGATTTTTTAAACAATGACTTTTATGTAAAGAAAATTTGAATGATCAAGATTTAATTTTAGGCAACTTATTGGCCAGATAATCCACTTTTAGGTATTTCTTGAGAAATTTACTAGTGTTTAGAACAATTGTTTATGATATTAGAAGTATTAATTTGAATATTCTCTGATTATATTATTATATGTTGATTTTATATTTTTTTTTATTTAAGGTATTAGTCTGCTATTTATATACTTATTAAGCTTCAGCTTATCTTTATGCTTAAGAAAAAAAATTTTTTTGAGTAATTTATAAGAATCAGTTTGAAATTTTTTTGTTTTAGACTTTTTGCTAAGCTTTAATTTCTTAAGTTGATATTGATTACATTGACCCAAAATATGGTGCTGAATATTAAGAGAAATATACACTATGCTATTTTGGAATTGAGTGCAAGATTAAGATGCAAGCCCAAGGATCTGTTTAAATTTTTCAAAAATATTTTATTCCTCAGATATCATATAACCAAATAAAAGAAACTAGAATGGCACCACAAGCATGCATAATAAGTGAAGTTGAGTAGTGGACATTAATATTTAAAATTTTTAAAAAATATCTATTTAGCTAAAAAGTAACACTTCACTTTCTTGACTGGTTTAATTAAAAAGCCTCACTCCACTTCCCTAAAAGTTATTAAAAACTAATGATTTAAAGATGTTTTCTTCTTGAAAAATTAATTTAGTTTATGCTTGACCATAATTCAGTATTATAATTGTCCAACAGAGTTTACAATTGTAAAAATCTATAGATATAAAAATCAGACATTTTGTCTGACAATGATGGTAATCAAGGTTGATTTTTTTTAAATAAATGACTTTGAGAATCTTCAAGTGCTAATTTAATTTCATATTCTTCAGTATATAAGATTAAATTCTAAATTGCAAATTAAATTTTAATAGAGTTGTAATTATAAAAACTTTATTAGAATTTGATCTGAATTTACAAGAGAATTGAGACTTTTTTCCTTTGGATTTCTTATATCTACAAGTTTCTTAGAAAAATGAAAGAAGAAATTTTATATGTTATTTCTCTATTTACTAATTAGTAAAGTAAAAACAATAACTTTTGTTCACTTATTGGTTATATCTTGAGAAATGATATTTTTAGCAATTATCATCAACCACATTAATCCAGAGTACTTAGGATTTCAGATATCCATCTTTTGAACAAATCTAATGTTTAGCATTTAGCTTCAGATTGTAAATTTTCTTTACTATTTTGGAATATTCAACTGAATTTTTAAGTATTCTAATTATTCTATAACTAACTAAGAAGAGATATTACTGCATGGATTCTTATCAGTTTACAAAAAAAAATGCTATAAATTATTTGTTTTATATTTTATTTTATAGCCTAAATTAAAAAATTATAATTCTATATTGCAAAGGTTGTTGGTTGTTAATATCTTTGAGATAAATTAACTTTAATTACCTTCTGTTTTTTGCACTGAAAATATATAACATTTTTGATAATGTAATGTCTCACTCCGTCAAAATCTTAATGATTTATTCGCTATCCGGTGCTCATTTTTTATTTGCTTAGTGGATTAACATAAGAAGGTGTCATTTGCAAGTTTGTTAAGTCTAATCTGTGAAAGATTTTTATAATACATGTCTATAAAGAATTATTTCTTCAGAACAGTAATTATATATTTTCAGCCTACATATATAATAACAAGTATTTATTTGCATAGTTGTTTAAATTAATAGAATTTATATCTAAATTAAGATCTAAAAATGTAAACTGATTAGATTAATCAACAATTTCTGCTTAACTAATATTTCAGTCATTTAAAATATTTAAGAATAATTATTTATTCATATAAAATGACGAGAACTTGGTGAAAATAATTGTTTATATCTAATTAGTAGATTTTCATAAGAAAACGTTATTTACAAAATTTGCTATGTTATTTCTAAATATAGGGGATTTGAACTCAGACTCTCAAGCAACCTTTAACTATCCACACTATCTCATACTACTGATACACATGACCACATACATATACAAAAGATAAATAATCTCCAATATACATATTTCGGGCTGAACCAGCACTCATCAGTTGGTTCTGATTATTATCACCACACATATATACAATCAGTGTTCAGTTTATATTAAGATAGCAAACCTCCATACTTCAATGGATAGGCTTCAATCCACTCCAACCTCCAACTCTTCAGCCATTCATACCATTGAAAATCTGATGATAGAATGCCCAAATCCCATGCTATTGCCAATATTGTTGTTATGCCCTTGTTGACTTCAAGTCAGTCTGACCCCTCATGTATAGGACTGCATCCATTTAAATACATGGAAGAGGGATGGGAAGAATGCAGACTTAATGTTACTTTTAGTATGTTTGATTTGAGAACTTGATTCTCTTAGTATGCATATATAAAAAATTATTTCATCAAAAATATTCCTAGGTCTTTGTATAAATTTTTATTTTCTAATCTTTCTTCTCATAGTAAGATATAAAATTATTCCTTTCTATGTTGTTAACTTATTTTTCTAATAATAATTAAGATTCTATGCTCCAATTTATGAGTGCAGTTGTTGGGCTAATCCCTGATCTAATTTTAATTTCTTAAGACATATAAAATTTGTTTGTGTAATAAATGTGACTCCTTATTTAATAAATGAATGTTTGTGAGTTTTCGTTGTTTGTCAAAAAAAAAGTTATAAGAGACTCAAATAATTGCTGCTTCAGCTCTAAGATATTGACAGCTAAGAGCTGAATAAGAACCGTACTCATTAAAATTACATTAAAACTTGGACTGAAACATGCACAACTATTCAATAAGATCCTTAATAATTCATCTGCTTCATTCTCAAATATAATTACTATTTTAAGAAACTATTAACTCTCGTAGTTTCTAGAGAATATTCTTTTACAAAATTAAACATATATATATATGCAATGTGCTATTAAAAAATGAAGTTTATAAATGAAGCAAATTTTTAAATCTTTTAATTTAATGAAAGTAATTATTTTTTTATTTTAATTAAGTAATAAACTTTATTAAATAAACCTCTAAATATGTACAGGAAATATCTACAAATTAGTTTTGATTCACTTTATCCATTACCATAAATTTACTGATCTTTTCCCAAAAACACCACATTGCAAGTCTATAAATCTCTCATTGTTATAAAGTTAATATAATTTTCCTTTTTAAAGTCTAGAGTTATACAATATAACTCGTACTCCTAGTTTAAACATGAAATCTTTATTCTCTCTTGAGAAATCCTTTATTTTACCACTTTACATATTTTTACTCTTTCTTTCTCTATTTGTGTGTCTATTTTTACTCTCACATTTCACAAGTTGGTCGTAGAAGTCCCTGCCTATATTTTTTCCATAACCATCTTAGGCCAGTATTTCAAATACCTACCAAAATAGTTGTCCCAATCATTGTCAAGTTTTTTCAACCAATTACTTTTTTTATTATCGAATATTAAAGAACACCGGATTGTCCATATAGTTTTCAATGTATGTATTATCACTATTGTATTATGTGGTTTGAATTTTATTACATTTTGCTTCAGTAACATTTTAAGATAACTTATTAAAATATAGAGATTTTTAATTGATGTTATTAACAGGAAATGATATAAAAGACTAATCACATATTTCTTAAAAATTTTGAAAAATTACTATTGAAAAAATTAGAGAAAAACTTGTACATGTATTTAAAGAAAAAGGTAAAACAACTTTCTTTCCAAATATTTATTAAATAAGTACAATGTTTACAATGACAATTATGAATGCATGATAAATTAAAGGGGAAGGTAGAATTACAAACATAAAGGATTAGGATGTGTACCTGAGGATAAATAATTGTAAGATAGTAATATTGTCAGCAAGAGGTAAACCTAAATACCTGGTCTACTGTGAACACACAAGTAGGCCAATTAAACTCACTGAACTCACCCAGACAAATTACCCCACACTACCAAGAGTCACTTAGTCAATCTAGTGTTCGGTCAGATCACCACTGGAAAAAACTCTGCAACTATGGATGCTTAGGTATTGCATGCTAAATCTGATGTGTTCAGTGTATTATTATCCATTTTGATAACAAAAGAATTATGATTACTAAAAAACCACTTTCAGCAATGTTTTAGACAGAAGAAACAAAGAGTTTTACCAACAATCATCCTTTCACTGTAATCAGTGTCCATGTTTTCTCATATAATATTTTTGGAGCTAGGAGCATGTCACAATTTTTAAATTTTATAAGTTTATTAAGAAAAAATTTTTCATCTTGAATTGCACTGGGATTGAAAACCATTTTACAATGAGTAGATCAGAATGCATAAAACAACTTTAAACTATTTCAGAACAATGTCTCACCTGTAGTTCTTTATAGAGATATAGTGGAAAAAACAAGTATACACTGTTTGTCATTTTCTGGATGGTGAAGGTTTTGAATTGTTTTCAATACTTGTTTTATTTTTTGGCTAAGAATATCTAGTTATTTATTTATTGACCAATATTGTATAGCTATTTGAGTTCTCTATGGTCAAACTATCTGAAAAAAAAGTATTTTAAATCTGTCAAAAAAAAGTTTATATTTATTCAGGCTGAATTCAAATCTAGGCCATATGTATAGTAGGGAGATCCATTACTATGACAACACAAAATTCTTTATGTATGTATGTGTAAACATACATGTATAAATATATCTATTTTTATACAAATATTTATCCATTTATACAGACATATATAAATTTGGAAAGATTATTACATATTCTTGTAAATTTTATAAACTAAATTATTGAAAGTTTAAAAAAATTTTCTATGTAATGTTAATTAGAGGTCAGACAGAACATAATAAAATAAACAGTCAATTAAAATCGATCATTTTTAATTAGTTACTTGTTTGGTTATATTTTGGCTGATGAAATATCCGGGTACATAGGTATATAATTTATTATATATATATTAACATTTCAGCCAGGTCACGGTGGTCATCAACTGGGTAATAAATATTATGAAAATAATTGTAAAGACATTGTAAACATTAATATATAACCAGTTATTAAGAGAAAAAACAGAAATATTAAATATAATAACTTTTTTAGATTAACAAGTTTTTAAAAAAATTTTCAAATAGAATGTAATTTGTATGTATTATAATTTTTGTTAATACAAACCAGTCTTTTAAAAATGTCAATGGCTTTTCTGATCTGACATTGTTTGGCTTAGATATATAGATGATACATTTATCATCTGGCAACATGGTAAAGATAAATTATATGATTTTTTCACACAAAAAATATACATCCTAATATTAAATTTACAATGAGAATAGAAACTGATGGGAAACTTCCTTTTCTTGATGTACTTGTCACCAAGAAAAATTTTTTTTTATCTTTTCCAATTTTCAGAAAATCTACAAACATTGACAGATATCTACAATTTTCACCACATCATCATCCAATTCAAATCTTTTTCATAGCAAAAACTCTTCACTAGAGTTATTAAACTTTTTCAGATAAATCTTAGAGATATTAACCTTCTTTCAGATAAATTAAATCTAGAAGACAAAATAAATCATATAAGCAGTGTCTTCTTAGCTAATGGTTATAATAATAAAATAATACATCAATCCTTAATTTAAGCCCTAAATAATAAAAATAAAAAGTAATATGAGAAAACAATTTTTAGAATTAAAGAAACTACAGACAATATTGGATGTATTCTAAAAACATTATAACATAAAGACAACATGTACCACTTATCTAAAAATTAATACCATTCTATCCAAGCCTTCCTCTTGAAACCCATGGAATTTATGAAACTTCATGTAGCATTTGTCAAGCTTCTTATATAGGTATGAGTAATTATTGCATGAAAATGAGAAGAGATGAACATAAACAAAGCAAAAACTCTCCATACAGTATTTGCCACCCTGTGCCAACCAAAGTAATCATGTGATGCTTAAGAGATAAACATATTAATCCAGTTAAAAAACACTCATTATATCAGCATTATCTCTCCATTCTATAGATACAGGTCATAATACTGATTTATTTAACACAAATATGCTCTCCAGATGTGACACTTTCCAACAATATCAGATTAGAGAAGCCATTGAGATCTGTAAAAGGCCATATTGTATTAACAAATGTAATGATACTTGCAAATTATCTTCTATTTGGAAGAATTTTTTAAAAATTCATTAATCTAAATAATTTCATATATTTATTTTTGTTATCTATTAATAGAATGTTCACTATTGTTATGTGTCAATGTTTATAGCACCTCTACAATTATTTTCATAATATTTATTACCCAGTTCATCAGTGTGACCTGGCCAAAATGTTGGTATTTCTATATATAATTTTATATAATAAATTATATGCAAATATACCGAAATAACATTATATATATATATATATGTATATATTGGAAGCTTCCAAAGGGTGGCCAAGTGATGATTGATTGATAATGTATCGCTACAGTCTACAAACAGTAATAATGAATAATAATAATCTCAGGTTCTTAAATATTAAATATGTCACATTGTGAAGCATATTAACTTTGGAATAATAATCTAAAATAATAAGATAATGTAGGTTCTTTTAACTAAATAGCAGTAATTATAGCAATGAAACTCTTATTTTCTTATTTTTTTATCAATACTTTCTTCCTTTAAAATGAAATATGTATTTATTTAAAGATACAATATAGGCTAGCAAAGATTAACTCTTATTTTGGTTCTTATATCACAGGTTGAACAAATAGTTTTCTTAAAATCTAAAATAATATAAATAACAGCAAAGCTAAAGTGATGCAGTAGGTAAAAAGGCATTTTATTGTACCAAACCACATCACTAAGTACTCCAATAACAAAAGCATTAATAAAATAATCTTATATAAATTTAGTTGCATATATAATAGATTGCATGAATTGGTATCATTGTGACAATTTCAAAATAATATGTACTCTTATGTATACTTCAATCACTTTTACTACTTAAATGGATATGGATGTGACAAATGCCAATAAACACAGAAATGTAATTAAAGAATAAAATAAACATTTATTACAAAAACTAAATATATTTTCTTTTAAACAATCAGGATTGCCAATTTCTCAACAAGCTTTGTGATAAATGCTTAGCTAGAGAAAACATTTAAAATATCTCTGTCAGGACCCCTCCCCAAACCTCTGACCATGGTTTTGTGCTTTGGTACTCCTCAGAGAGGTGCTAGGATAGGTTCAGACACTAGGTCTAAAAATACCAACCCAATCTATTGAATGGAAAATGTGATATTTTCAGACACCTACATGTCTTCAAACCCTGCTATCCAACAAGCTTGTTAAGAAATTGGCACTCTTCATTGTTTATAACTTACAAGCTTGAGAGAATAGGGTCATGTGATTTATGACTCTTATTTTGACTATTTATAATCTCTGCCTTAAGTTTTATATGATGTTATATTGATAAGACTACTAATATATGGTATGGCTGAAGATATCTCAGCCCCATATAGCTATTTGAATTTGATAGCTGGGTTTGAAGACATGTAGGTGTCTGAAAATTTTACATTTTCCACTCAATAGATAACTTTTAGTTAAATGCTAGCTTTGGGTTGGTATTTTTAGATCTAGTGTCTGAACCTATCCTAGCACCTCTCTGATGAGTGCCAAAGCATGAAACCATGGTCAGAGTTTTGGGGGTGTCCTGATAGAGATATTTTAAATGCTTCCTCTAGCTAAGAATTTATCACAAAGCTTGTTGAGGAATTGGCAATCCTCATTGTTTATAACTTACAAGCTTAAGAGAATAGGGTCATGTGATCTATGACTCTTATTTTGACTATATTTTCTTTTAGTTTACAATTTAACAAATAATAAATTACTTATTATTACTATTTACAATAAAAATAAATTAAAGAAACCTTTACATAAATTAATACATAAGTTAAATGTAATGTACATATAATATACCATATCTATGATATATTTAGGTTATACAAATTTATAAATAAATAGAAACATCTTACAGTTTGAGTGGTACATATTTATGGTTAATTAGTTAATCTGACTGTATTAATAATATAAATGTAGTTAGTAATATAATAAAATATATTTACATTGAAATTAATATACAGTTCCTTAATGTAATTTAAGCAATATAATATAAAAAAGTATGTTGTATTAGTCTTAGTTAAACAAAGCAGGTGGCATAGAGAAATACAAATTCAATATTTTAATTAACACAGTCATTTGGAAATATATACTAAGGAGTAGGGGAATATAATCATACAGATGTCTTTTATAATACACAAATTGAAATATCTAAATATTTGTGGACGATGATAATGAGAACACAAGCCCACACTATACTAAAGTGGGCAGTGCAATATTGGCTTGATGCTACATGTATCTAAGTGTTCCATTAATATCTACTGTTAGCATAAGGAAAGACTTAAAAAATAATATCTAAGTAAAATGAGGAATTACAACATAGTTACCATAATAAATACATGATTATAAGTAGGAATACTGATAATGAAAAGAAATGCATTGAGGTACCAATTACATGACAAATCTTAAACCACATCTACTTATATTTATAAAGCATATAGCAAAAGTATAATCAAAAAACCAATACAAACATATGCATGAAAGATAAATAAATAGTTAATTTAAACTTATGATAATAATAATAATAGAAATTATACACCAATCCAAGGCAAAATATAATATATAATATATATCAAAGTAGATACTCTATTCTTATACATGTTTATAAAACATGCATAAATTCTTTGCTGCAATCTCTCAAAATACTATAAACATGAATGCAATCATGTATATACATCACCTTTAAATACATGGTTATATCTGTTAGACATATCTGAATAAAAAATCAAACAAAATGAGACTGACAAATATTAAATGCACATAACATTTCAAACAATACAATAATAAAATATAAAAGACAAAAAACAAGCTGTTTTCTCTTTTTCTTCCAAATAAAATGACTTTTCCTAACTGCAAATTTGATCTCTTTCATGACCATTTATCTTGTTTCTTATTTAAGAGCACATTTCAAAAATGATTTCAAATTATCACATATATATATCCTCACTTGGAGATTTTCCATAATAATGAGTTTGTGTATGATAAAATAATACAGCAAGATGGCAATTTTTTTTTAAAATATAAAAAAAATCACATTGACTTTTTTTGATCGCTCAAATTAAAGAACAAATTGAATGTATCTTGCAATGAAAGCATATATTAAAGTTGCATTCAAACAAAAGGGATTCTATACTTTATATAAGCATATTATAATCATGATAGATAGATTGTATATGCATAGTATAAATGAGATATTAACTAAGTTGCATATATATATATTGTGCCCTTTTGTATGGTTTTATACTTGGGTATTATATATATATATATATATATATATATATATAAATGTAAAAGTATAATACCCATTATAAAAATTATTATATGTAATTTTCAAACAATTTAATGGTAAAAACAGAAAAGTATATTTAAATTCATTAGTAGTGCTTTCAATTACATAGTAATATTCATTACCTGTAAATCAATTACAAATTTTTGATGTTACATAAATTTCCATAAGCTGTGTACGGTTGTATATGCAACTTACTTATTAATAATATTATCTTTATATTTATATATTAAAACTGCTTCTTTAATTTTCTTGTTTTTATGACTTCTTTCTTCTATTAATTTTTTGTTTCATTAATATCAAATGTAAACTTATAATTGCAAGACTTTTTATGGTCAAAGAACACTGAAGCTGTATTGAATTGGCTATTTACAGTATTTTTAATCTGATTATATAATAATGGATAATCTTTTTTCCACAGAACATCTCGATTCCTCGATATATGATTTTTTACAACCACATAAAAGTTGATAAATTATATTGCTTCTTTGCATTTTAGGAATTACACTGTTAGAATGCTGGTAATATAAATTTGGTTAATAAAAAACTGGTATCTATGCCATTTGTAGATAAAATTCAATCCAAATTAATTAGGAATATATTTAAAGATAAGTATAATATTTTATTTTGTGTTCCTCTGAATGTTAATCCGTTGATTAATAATTCTAAAAGTGTAATTCCAAAAATGCAAAGAAGCAACATAATTTATCAAATTAAAAATCATATATCTGTGAATGAATATGTTCTGTGAAAAAAAAGATTATCAATTATTATATAATAAGATTAAAAATACTGTAAATAGCTAATTTAATACAGCTTCAGTGTTCTTTGACCCCAAAAAGTCTTGCAATTATAAGTTTACATTTGATATTAATGAAACAAAAATATTAATGGAAGAAAGAAATCATAAAAGAGGAAAATTAAAGAAGCAATTTTTATAAATAAATATAAAGATAATGTTATTAATATGTAAGTTGCATATATGGCCATACACAAATTATGGAAATTCATGTAACATAAAAATTTGTAATTGATTTACAGCTGACAAATATTACTACATAATTGAAAATGCTACTAATGAATGTAAATATACTTTTTGTTTTTACCATTAAATTGTTTGAAAATTATATATATATCAGATCAGGCAAATAAATATAACAAGATCATTATAAACTAATATGTATATCCAAATGTAATTGTTTTCCAGAATAAGATACTATAATGTAACACCTATATTTGAATATGGATATAAAATAAGCAAGATATAGTAAATATGAATCCTTAATTTAATTTTTTATATTGAATTATAAACACCTTGGCCATAGATTAATCAAGTAAAATCAAAAATAGTTCATGGTACAATAGTGCAATAAGTTTTTAATTTCAGATAAAACATTATAATAAGACTGAACAAAATTGAAAAAGTTCACAAAATAATAGGTCATATAATATATCAAATTACATGATCAAAGTTTTAGCTCCTGTCTCCACAGAAAACTTTGTTTTTCCCCTCTATTTGCAGAAATTTAGAGAGATTAAAATAAAATAGCACAACTTGAGAAGAGGTTGATTGCTCAGATAAATTTCCTTTTAGCAGCCCATATTGTCTTGCCCTCCCAAACAATTAAATTTTAATTAACTTTACTATAGAATTCAGTGAGCAAAATAATATCAGTGTGACCAATTTATAGTGATGATAAAGATGTGACCATTATACTTTCAAAACTGCCTTTTTTATATTCCTTTGAGAACAACATGTGATTCCAATTGGGGCAATTAACAGATGGGGGCTTATTACAATTGACAGGAATCTAGGACCTTTTCTCAAGAAATAATTTACATATAATTTAAATAAATGCAGACAAAAGTGATTTTGAGTGTTTTTATAGTATATATATTTTTTAAAATACAATTATTTTTTAATCAAAAATATTTAAAATTAAAGTTGAAGAAAAAATCTCTCTCTCTTTTTTTTTTTGTTTTAATAGTAAATTAACAAGAGATAAATTTATAAAAGTTAGGCTAAACTTTTCAAAGTCAGTGTTTGGGGAAGTAGCAACCTTGGTGCTGATATATTCTTAAACAAATAAAAATGTAATTAATATATAAAATAGAGCATTAAGTTACTCAATTAAGTTAAGACAGATATTACCAGCCAATCTTATAAAATTATAATTAAAAAAAAAGTTTAGATACTATTTCTACACAAAATAAATGATCACAATATATATATTGTATTATAAACATAAATCAATAATACTAATGCGTGGATTTACATCTAACATTAGGAAAATAAATTGAAAATATTTTGTTATATACAATCACATAAGACTGAATAAAGTGTAGATAAAATATATAAGTATGCATGCATGTCATGTAAAAATATATGTCTACAAATATATATATATATATATGTATTAGAAATAAATTTATAGCATGGAATAATTTCCTTTTTTATTTTATTATATGGAGTATTTTAAATTTTGTAAGAAAAATCAAATAAAAAAGGTTATATAAGTGGCTTTCCGAGTAATTCACGGCTGGAAATGGAAATAATTATCATATTTAATATCTGTACAAACATTACAAACTGTATAAATTTTGAAGGATATGCTCCATAAAGCCTCAATTAAAATTCTACTTTTTATTATAATGGACAGAGATTATTCTTAGTAAATATATGCAGCCTTATCTTGTAGCAGTACATTTAGTCAATTTTACAAAAAGTAATTGCTAAATTTATTGGTTTAAATTTCTTTTAATTGATAAGTAAAAATAAAAATATATAACAAAAATAATAAAAGCTATAGTTTAAAAATAACCTAATGATACAAGTAGTAACATTAACATCTTTAAATTAGCGTCTGGGTTTTAAAAAATATATATTTTGAGTGGTGAGAAAAAGTTACAAAAAGCATGTTTTAACAGATTACAAATTTCAGACTTCAAAGAGGATTTAGTCAAATCAGATTTATCAATCAGTTATCTAGTATTCACTGCAAGTAATCAAATTAGTGAAATAAAAAGAATACCAATAATGTTTATCATCAATAGGAAAAAAACTTTATCTTCAGCCTATATAAGTAAAAAATCCTATTATCAATGTGAAAAAACAATCTTCAGTATATTTTCAATGAAACAATAATAAACATATTTAAACTATAGTTTTGTCAAGATCATGAGTCAAGAATCACGAGATATATATCAATCCATTGCTTGCCAGACATTTGATATCTAAAGAAATTATAAATTGGGAAGATTAGTATAAAGTTTTAAGTTCCAAGTATGAACTTATATATTAATCACATCCAGAATTAAGCTATTTTGATGCATAAGCACAGTAATATGCAACTCATGAGTCATAACTTTTGAGAGATCACAGAAGAATATTTAGGTTTTGTAGAATTCTTGATAAATTTAATTATCTTACTTTTTACTTTAATTAAATTAACTGCACATCATTTAACTTTCACACTCCTGCTTAAATAAACTAATCCAAATACATAAAGTTAAGATAAATGTACAATGTAGTTTGAAACTTCGTTAGAATGAGGCACATTTTGCCTATGCTTTTACATTTTTTATTAATTTCATTCAGAAAGATTTTTGAGGATTGTAATTTTTAATTACATAATGTGATTATCATATTTGCATATTTATAAATACTTAGTTGATCATTTAATTCTAATAATCTTTTATTTAATGAAAAAGAAAAGTTAATAGACCTTTCAATTGGCAAAATATTGTGCACAAAAGTTGTTATTGATTTATCAGAAATTTTATATGTCAATTGAAAACAATTATTTTATTCTGAAGAACAAGCCAGTAAAAGTTTTAGTTCAATTTGCATCAACATATCTATTGTGAAATTGGCTTCTTGTAATTAATTGCCATTAAAATAAAATGTTGCTTATAATTAGGCACAGAAAATGTTTTATACCTTACTAACTCTAATATAATTCTAAAGATAGAAGCAATTATGAGCTCTATAGAACCACAAGTTTCACATTTATTATTGACTTAAATTTACTTTTTATTAAAATTGTTAAAAAATCTCTTTTCATTTAAGTTTTTTTGGCTATATATGTACCTATATAGATGTAAATTATATGTAAATGTATTAAAATTATTTGTTTCCAAATAATTGTTTCATTATATTTTTAATTAGTTTAAAGTTTTAGAAAATCAAATTATAAATTCTAAAAAAACAGGTTATGAACAAGTTGCCTACTATTGTCTAATGTATACTTATTAATCAATATCAAAGAATATTAGTAAGTTTAATGAAACATAATTTCAATGGCACCAGATAGTAACTAAATGTAAGAGAACCATGCTAGAATAAAGAACTATTGTAAATTAATAATTGATTTTGTGATTCAAGATTTAACACAAGTACAAAATAACTAATAATTATATGTGCAAAGATTGTCTACAAAAAAAATAAACGGTAAGAATTTTAATTTTTCAACTTGAAAAGGCTTTTGTTTGAAATCTTTTATAGATATAATATAGCTTTTTCCTTTCTTTTTATTTTGATATTTGGGAGGGAATATAGGAATAGTTAAACATTTTTATATGAAAAAGAGATTTTAGGAATTCTTTGGCTAATATTGTTTTCACCCCTGAATGTATTAAATTAAATCTCTGAAAATATTTAATACACTTTTAATGCAATTTCTTTGCTGAACACCCTTGTTGCAATCATTAATATTGAATTTAATAGTTGCTCAGAGCATTCAGCAACAAAAATGCATTATAATCCCTTTTGTATTTTTATGTATGTTAACACTTAAGATGTAAGGTGGATGAAGCTGGAGCATGAGTCATATATTGTGACTAAAAATTTAGTGAATGATTATTCCAAGGATATTGGTGGATAATGAAGGAAAATGTAAATAAAACTGATGTTTAAATGACAGAACAAAT
Source organism: Epiperipatus broadwayi (assembly GCA_028023455.1). Taxonomy (NCBI): domain Eukaryota; kingdom Metazoa; phylum Onychophora; class Udeonychophora; order Euonychophora; family Peripatidae; genus Epiperipatus; species Epiperipatus broadwayi. The sequence goes on from JAQFVV010000019.1 coordinate 6,165,481, forward strand.
GTATATTTGTCTAAAATTTGTATTCAAACTACTTAATGTATAAATATGTAACTATAATGTAGCTTTATCAATTATTTTATTTGCATTAATAAATATGTTGCTAATTTGTTAACCTAGTTATTTTATTCTCATTTGTATATGTGTTTATTTTTTCTCTATGATTAATTAATTAAAAATAGTTATTGTGTGCATCATCATTGTCAAAGTCTGTGCTTTACACTAAATAGAATCCATAAATGATGATAGGAAGTTTAAGATAAAAATCACAGAATATCTTTTATTAGAAGATGGTACCAAGTATAGCAATTTTTACCAGTGTTTGATACAAATAAAAAAATTATTTAACAAACTATGCTTTTTTTCAATTACTTAGAGTTAGATGATGTACTTACAAATATAATTGGTATTTCAAAGACATTATAATGGAATACTTCTAAATAATACAATTTTGATTTGATAATCATCAGTAAAGTGGAAGTTAATCACTGTAATATTACATATACCTTCATGCTACCATTTAGCTAAGTCAGCGTGTTATGTTTAACATTATATTTGCTGGTTTTGCTTTCATATTGTATTGGATGAAGATTCTTACTTCAATATAAATATCCATATATATGAAGTAATAATATTCAAATGTATATACCATTATAATCTTTTAAAAATTTGACTTTCTAAAATCACTTTTGCAAATTTTCTAACAATGCCCTTACACATCAATGTAATCAATTACCCCATCAAAATTTGAATTCACTTTTATCTGATCTTCAAATATAGGAAACATTCAGTTATTTTTTTTATAACACTCATCACTACAGTGATTTAGAAAAGCCTCTGTGTAAGCGATTAACATTTTTAGATTAAATGCAATTATAAATTATATTAATTTTAACGATTTTGTAAATAAACATTGTTAAAATTAATAGAATATATAAATTAATTATTTATAATATTATAAAAATATGTTTTTTCACAGAATATAGGTTATTATCACTATATTTTTATTTCAGCCAAATTTACTTAGTCATCTTCTCAAATGATTATGATTTAAATAATTATGCCACTATTAAAATGTAGATGATTATTCTAAAGACGCATACCAACTGAAAAAAAAAAAGTTTATGTAGCTATCTAATATAATATATTTTATATTTCATTGTCTTTTCAAAACTTCACAATTTTATAATATAAAAAAAAAAAATCTTTCTTTTATCTGTATAGAGAGCACACTAATACTTTACACTGCCTAATCATAAATTTAATAGATATTTATTATATATGAGTGTATTTTTGATATATATATATGTATGTGTGTGTATGCAAAATTAAACCAATATGTAAAACTATACTGGAAATATATAAAGAAATGACATCATCTATCATTAATTTTTCCAGTAGAGTGATCTATATTTCAAAAGTTCCAAATCACGAAGCCAGAAAAAGGTTTTTTTTTCTCACAACTGCTAAGATTAGGAGTAAATAGAAAAATTAAATGAAATGAGATGTAATAATATTTCTAGACAATCATCTTTCATTTTATACTTTCAAAGCAAGATTAATTAATAATCATTTTATTATTCTTGAAATTTCTTTAACTGACTGTATAAAAAAATTAAATCAATACATAAAACTATACTAGAAATAAATATATAAAATGTGGCATTAATTACTTTAAATCTTCCAACAGAAATACTTGTGTCTAAAAAGGATTTAAGAAGACAGAAATCAGAACAATATAAGTAATAGACATGAAATTAAATGAGCCAAAGTGTTACAATGAATTTAAATCATCATCTTTCATCTTATGTTTACATGGCAAGATAAATGAATAATTATATAGAAATGTTAAAACCTTTTTAATAGTCTATATAAAAAGGTAAACCAATGTATAAAGTTATACTGGAAATAAATAAAGAAAAATCTGACCATACCTATTATCAAATCTCCCAACAATATTACTTGTGTCTCAAAAGTTTCACTAAATTACATCTGAAAAGATAAACTTCTTTCTCACTGTTGCTAAGATATTAAGTAGACAAAAAATGAAAACCAAGTAAACACCAGTTACAAAAATTTGTTTTAAGTGCAAAGTGGAATGTTAATTGTTTAGAATGGTTGCAACATCTTATCACATTTAGATATTTAACTGTTGATTACATTCTTTTAAACTTCTGCCTAGTAAAATCTTAACAAAACACTGGGCTTTAATTGGAACTTTTGAGATACAGATAGCACTTCAGAAAGATTTAATAAAGGCTGAGTTAGGTCTTTCTATATTTATTTTCAGTATAGTTATATGCATTGGATTAATATTTTCTATAGTTATCTAAGGAACTTCTGCTCAATTAATATCTTATTTTGTAAAGGTATTTACATGTGTTGTTTTATCTCACATCATTTAGTTTCACTGTTGTTGCTTTCATTGTCTTGAATTTCTGACAGCATAAAATCTTAATGTTGGTGGAACAGAGATTTACCTTTTTCCACCTATTTAATTTGGAATTTTGAGATTGAGATGCAGATATCACTGCTGATATATTTAATGTTAAGTAATGTTAGATTTAAATGTGTATATATATATCACATAATACAGCCAAAACTTCTGGTTTAATATATATAAAAATATAATATCGTGTAAATAATTAGCATCAAATAAATGTTTAGTAAAATTTAGATTATGACAGAATTTTTTTAGTAATTTTTTTCACATGTTCCATGAATTATAGAATGTAAGTGACAATTTTGACTTTTTTCTACCCAACTTTTATATTTGTTGAAAATGTGATGTTCAAATTTTTATATTAGAATTATTTAACTACTGTACATATAAAATTAATTAAAGTTGATATTAGAATTCTTATGCTTTATTAATCTTTATACTTTCTATGTTTAATTATAAAAGACATTTGAGAAATTTCTATATTGAATTCTTTTTCTCATAAAATAAGATTTAAATTTACCATTTATATATATATGTCAAGATTCTGTTGTGCGATTTCTAGAATAACTATTAGAAGTGAAATTTGTTTGGGAAAATCCAAATCGTATTAGAATCTTTAAATGAATATTTCAGGCACAAATTAATTTGAATATGCAAATGAGTTTAACTCTGATCCTTATGTTTGAAAAAATGTGATTTGCAATCATAATATATTTTATATATACTATATTTGCATACCTATGGTACATAAATATGAAATATTAATTATGTTTTGTGTAGTAGTGATGCATATTTTTATATTTGTATCATATATATATATATGTGTGTGTGTAATTTATATAAACCATGAAGATATATATATACTATGTGTCCTAATTGATTTATTGTTGTTGAAATTATAATTCATTCAAATCACTCATATATGGAATAAAATCGACATGATAAAATAAAAATATAATTCTTAATTAAAATCATTCATCTCATTTATATATATAATTAAAAATTGTAATTTATATATAATAAGAATTATACATTGTATCAATCCTGAAAGCAACACTGTTATTAATTATTGATCACTACCTCGGCACATCTTACATAAATCTGCCAAAATTGACAGGTCATTACAGTTTTTGTAGTCATGATCCAGATGACAATAGGTATATTATACCATCTTTGAAATGTTAAACTGGGTCTGCTAAAGCTGATCACACCAGGTATCAGTGATATTTTCTGATGACTGTCTCACAATTCAATTTTTGGGAAGTCAGCTACCATCTATCTCATCCAAAATCACTTTACCATTATTATTTCCATTTTTCAAGTCATAATTTGATTACATGAATCATGGGCACCATTCTCTATTTGGAAAAAATGTCTGAACATTATAATTCCTTGCAACACCTTTATTTTCTGATTAACACTTCCATGTCTAAACATTAAATGATCACCATTTCTTATGCTTGGACTAGATAGGGATTTTATGTACAAACCTATTTTGCATGCATTACTCTGGCTTGCACTGATGGCACTATTGAATGGAGAATTTAGCCTCTGTGTACTTTCATGTCCATTTCACTCAGAGCATGTTTTCTCTAACCTATTGAATTTCTCATGCATATTTGAAATGAGACAAATAATACTGACATCTATATTTATAATAGTAACAAAAAACAATTTATTTACATTGAATACACTAAGATACTTTACAAACTATATATTTTATCACAAATGGTATAATATATCTAATTGGAAACTGCAGAAGAGGAAAGTTTGATTTCCTAATAAATTTCTGATTCCCTTTATTTATTTTTAATGCACTTATATGGATAAAATAAAAATAAGTACCTTCCTAACAATAATTGTTAGTGACATTACAAACTTACACATATTTTGCTACTACCACTCTAATACAAATAATTAATTAAATATATAAACAACAAATAAAATAATAATTAATTAAAGCCTTATGTCTTCAGATCCAAAATGTCTTACTGAGGTATTGTTTATAATTATCATTATTTATGACTAAGTATAAATTCAATTTTTTTAGGTATCATTTCATTTTTCTTTTGTCACTCTTCTCATATATATGATTAGAATTGTAGATGATGAGGATATACACTTTGCATATACTTTACAGACAGGCATAAACAATGTCTCATGAAACTATTCTTTTACATTGGCAGGCTAGAAAGTTCTGACTGAAAAAAAACTATACTTTTTAGATTTTTGACTAGTACAATGGGATGGATTCTAGCCCATCATATTGAGAGCTTTCATTTTGTTAAATAACTAAACATTTACTAGTCACTGAACGGTGCTTTTACACTTTCCTAGTCTTGATGCAAATATCAGATTTGAGAAAACACCTCTAAATCTTGTCATGGGTTAACTATTCTGAATAGATCATTTTCTTCCTCTGCTTATTTATTCTGTTTCTTAGCCTTAGCTTTTTCTTCTCTTTTTTTTTTTCCTATTTATATCCTGCCACCTAATAAGAATAATTGAATCCCATCATCTTTGAGTCTTACTTTCTGTGGTTATTTTGTAATTATTTTAATTAAATAATTTAATTCAGTCAATGGGTTTACCAAAAAAAACTCTACTTAATTAACTAGTATTTTTTTATTGAAATGTATTTGATATAATTTAATTAATCTAATTTAGATATTTATATATTAATTTGCTTCAAGATACATTCCAAACTCTAACTATTAACAAATATGATTACTGTTATTTGTGAAGAATTTTTAATTATATTATTTTATTTTTAATTTTACCCACAAAAATATATATATATTATTTTTTTCTTTATGAAAAGAAAATGTATATATCGATTTTTGCAAATCAGACTACTGTTTATTTTTTGCCTCTTTACATTTACAACTGACTTCTTTCTTCATATTCCTCATTCTTTTTACTATAAGAATATATAATCTATTTATTTATACCCCACTTTAAACCAATATTTAAAAAATCTTTACTAATTCTGTTTCTTTTTTCCTTTATGTAACATATCCAAATCTTATATTCTTTAGATTATTACTTTAATTTTATTCAAAGATAGGACAGTTTGCAATGCAAAACGATTCCATACATGAGCTGAATTAGAAATATTACAATATATATATATTTGGTTTATATATACTTGTAGCATATTACTTTTTATGTAAATCTCAAAAAAATACACATTGTCAAAAAATGGAATATTTAATTTACATACTGCGCTTTATTTACATATTCATTTAGATTTAGCACTATAATTCTGGCAGCATTCTGCCAAAAAGCTAGCTTGGTGTTCTTAATACTTATTTTTATGTTATGCTTACTTCTTCATATTAACTGGAACAGTACAAGTTTTGCATGGTTATATATTATTTTTATATATACAATATTTGTTATAATAAAACATAGCAAATATTGTAAAAAGAGTAGTGAATAAATATATAAACAAAAATGAAAAAATGCTTAATTTAATCATAGTTACTTTTTATAAACTGGTACATGTTTCATAATTAGTCTTTAAAAAACCAATATAATTACGTTTTAATAAACCTTGATAATGTACACATATTTTACTAATAAATAATTTAAATTTTTCAAATAGTGAAATCTTTTTTGAAAATGTGTATCATTTTTAAAAAATCTAAATAACATTAAACATATATTAAAATTAATCAAAAACAATTTGAAATTATTTTTATAGTAATCTTTGTAATATCAATCAGTGTTAAGTGTATGTATCTATATGTTTCTGTGTATGTGGTAGCATTTATAAAATGTTCATACTTATAGTATAGTAGTAATATGTCTGTCCCATTTCACAATCAAGATTCATAGTCAAATCAGGTAAAACTTTAAAACTTTTTTCCACTTTCAATTTTTTTTTTCAGGTAACCTATCCATTGCCAATCCAGATAACAATCTAATATTGAATTAATTATTTCTTCTCTAAAAGAAATCCTCATGATCAACAATGAACAAACTTGAGGAGTAATGTCTCTTTAGAGAGTTTTCTCATAAAATAAGCTATTTTAAGCTGATTTACTATTACCCATTTACTCTGTACTATTTAGAAGTGAATTATATCTAATAATTTTTCTAGATCACATTCTAGTGTGCGTTTAAAGTTAATTGCTCATTACATCTAGATGATTAATTGATTTTTATGACATCATAGAATTTATTATATCATGGTAAAATTTAATTTTCAAGTCATTTGTGTTCTACATATATGGAACTAGTATAAATGCTTAATCTTCATTATTAAATGAAGTATTTAATAGATTTCAATATTTTTTATTTAGTAAAAAGAGTAATACATAATTTATTATATAATATAAAGAGTGTGCTAATAGCTCTAAACAAGTTTTTCCAATAAATGTCATAAGAGGAAGCATTTATAATCTCTGTCTAGAATCATCCCTATTCCCAAACTGTTTTTGAGATAATGGCTCTCATTACTGAGATGCTAAGATATTCAGACACTAGATCCAAAATACCAACTCAAGGCCAGTACTTATCTAATACTTAACCATTAATAGAACATTTTCAGACACCTGTGTATCTTCAAATCCAGATATCTAACTTATAGCTATATTGGTCTGAAAATTTTTCAGCTACACCATATATTAATAGCCATAGCAATATAACATCACCAAAGCCTCAAAAACAATATTATAATAGTAATGCAGTTAAATCATACATCATGTGACTTAATTTAATAAGCTTGTATTACAAATCTAATATAATGAGTGTGCTTATAGTTATTAAAAAGTTTTTTGATAAATGCCACAAGAGAAAGCATTTAAAATCTCTATCTAGAATTATCCTATTCCCAAACCATTTGCAAGCTAATGGCTCTCATTAGTGAGGTGCTAGAATTTTCAGACCCTAGATCCAAATTATCAACTCAAAGCCATATATATGTCTTCAAATTCAACTATCTGGCTTAAATAGTTATATGGGTCTGAATAATAGCCTTATCAATATAAGACTGCCAAAGCCTCAAAAACAAAACTATAATAATAATAGAATCAAGTTGTACATTATGTGAGTTAACTTAATAAGCTTTTATTAAAAATCTAATATACTGAGCATGCTAATAGCTCTAAACAAGCTTTTCTAATAAATGTTGCAAGAGAAAGCATTTAAAATCTCTATCTAGAATTATCCCTATCCCAAACTGATTTGCACTAATATCCTAGCTCCTCACTGATGAGGAACCATTAGGCCAAAACTAGTTTGGGGATAGGGATAATTCTAGATAGAGATTTTAAATGCTTTTTCTTGCAGCATTTATCAGAAGTTAGTTTAGAGCTATTAGTACATACATTATATTAGATTTGTAATACAAGCTTATTAAGTTAAGTCATGTAATGTGTGACTTGATTTTATTACTATTATAGTTTTGTTTTTGAGGCTTTGGTGATTTTATATTGATAAGGCTATTAATATATGGTGTAGTTGAAAATTATTCAGACCCATATAGTTATTTAACTTAGATGTCTGGATTTGAAGACATATAGGTATCTGAAAATTTCAGATTTTCTACTTAATAGTTAAGTATTAGATAAGTGCTGGCCTTGAGTTGGTATTTTGGATCTAATGTCTGAATATCCTAGCACCATTAGCGTGAAACCAGTTTGGGGATAGAGATAATTCTAGATAGAGATTTTAAATGCTTTCTCTTGTGGCATTTATCATGAAAGCTTTTTTACAGCTATTCACATGCTCATTATATTAGATTTGTAATACAAGTTTATTAAGTTAAGTGATGTATGACTTGATTTTATTACTATTAATTTATTATTTACTGTCATTTAAGTTTTACTATTTCAACCCTAAAATAATTCGACTATATATAAGACTTTTTGTTAAACAAAAAAAAAGGTAATTTGATTGACAGAAATGAAGAGCCTCCAACTGAGATAAAATTTATGTGAAGAAAATGAAATTAATCAAGGAAATCACATTTGCTTCTAAAACATATAAGTTAAAATCTTTGAAAGAATTGGTTGTAATTAAATTTATAATTTAGATTATTATACCATTGTAAACAAAGTAGAAATATTTCTATGTATGGAGAAAAATACTCTGTAGAAAACCGTAGATTGAGAGACAATATTAAAATTTAATGTTGATAATATTAAAATTTTATTTGTTGAACTGAAATACATTACTAAATACGTTGAAAAAAAAAGAAATATCAAAAAAATGATTAGAAAATGTATAAATAATTATGGCAATTTTTTGTAAAATTAATAGCCAATTTGTAGATATTATCAATACCGGTAAATATATATATATAAAAGAATAATATTTTGACAAAAATAAAATAGAAAATTAGGAAGATGAATGCATTTCATCTGCTTTTCAAATAATATATTGATTTGCCTTTTTTTTTAATAGTTCAAACTTGCTTATCTGGATTACTTAATGTTGGCAATTTCTGTGTAAAATAATGTATTAAAAAAAGAATAATATGCATTAGGGAGGGGGGATTCCATAAGTTCTCACTCACTTGAGTTCACACTAATCTTTAAATATAATCCAGAATAATAAAAAGAAACATGCTGAATGTAATTTGAAAAAATAAAAAATATCAATTTATTTAAAAGAACAGAAATAAAACACACTCAATGTTAATCATTTATGTACAATATGTACAAAATATAGTTTTAATTCATTTATTTCAGATTAACATGGTTATAAAGAAAAAAGTTATATAAAAAAAACTTTTTTTTCTGATGGCATCAAAATTTAGTAGATAACCTACTAAATTGCAGATTCTAGAGCTTAAGATTCAAGGATTTTTAACCAGTTTTATCACTTCCATTGCTCGAATTTCTTATGACCTCCCAAGCAATAAATCATTCAATTATCCTATTTTGTTAAATTTGTAGACTGGAAAAATATATAAAGAATCTTTACAGCATCATTTAAAATTAATGATAAATTATATAATTTTCTTTATGATTATTGTAAATGAAAATGTGTGTGTGTGTGCTCTTGGATTTTGAAAACCATTTGTAGCAACAATATCAGTGCGTCGCAATAGCAAATGGCCATTTGCTGTTTTCATCTTTCATCGTTACTGTTCTAACAAGAAATAGTAAAAGTCTCATAAATATAATTGTTTATTCCCATGTAGCACTTTATAGACATTACTTTGAGGTAATGAATTTTATCAAACGGTCAAAAGAGAGTTAACATTTTAAAAGCTCTTAATTCTAAATCTATTATTAGAGCAAAATCTTTCATAATGTAATATTATTTAATAAAATAAAATTTCTTGAGAAATATATAAAACTGTTAATATTTTTTTTTAAAAAAAAAATTTATATAGATCTTTTACAATCAATATTTGGGATAAAGAGATACCTTTTCTTCTTTAAAATAACTCAATTTTATATCTAAAACATGTAACAATTTCCCATCAAGTTATCACAAAAAAGGTTACATCAATAAAAAAGAAGAAGAAATACCGTAAACTAATTTTATTTTAAAACTAATTTTAAATACAATTTCGATTAAATAATGCTCAAAGACATTTTCTTCCTTGATAATGTGCATTATCATTTCAAAATGGCTGACTCAAAAGAAATCAAAAATAACAAGCGAAGAGGGAGGGGGAGATTAAGCCAACTGAGTAACTGAACAGTCAAATATCAACATTAATCTTGAAATTTAGTGCTATATTGATGTTAAGAGAAAAGAGAAAAAAGGAGACAGCTGTGAAATGAATAGTTGCTTTGACAATTAAATATCTCTGCAGAGAGAACATGCTTTAAAATTAAATAAAAATGATAAGTTTTATTACTTGGCAATTATAAACTAATAAAGTTTATTATTAAAGGGGAAACCAATGATTGATTTGTGCAGATAATTTAATCATAACTTAAGAATACATACTATATTGCATTCAACTTCATTTCATTCAAAACATATATATATATAATGTTTAATTTAGGATTATCACTCGTCTTTTGACCTGAGTGATTTAGCTTAGTGATAGAGGAGTATTCTGAAGAATTAAGATTTATTGTAATGGAAGATTCAAAAACCAAAGAACTTGACTGGATTGTCAGGTGGGTGATGTATAACAAAATTTCATTTTGATCGTTTGAAAGAAATTTTGTACTCAGCATGTTGCTTGAATATTTGAATATCACATGACCTCTAGAACAACTTATTATATGATTATTACATAATTTATTTATATTTGCAAAAATTATCACGTGTTTGTGAGGTATTTTTCCTTTTGGTCATAATTGTGTAGCATGTGCTATTTTTGTGCTGTATATCACCAGATTAAAAAAAAAAAAAGTCAGTACATTACATATTGGTTCTCTTGATTCTTTTATCAGCATTAGTTTCCCTAAAATTATTTTTTTTAAGTATGGATGTTAATCTTTAGAACGTAAAATTTTGCAAAACTGTCCAAGCCCTAACAGTAAATTGATCACTGACATATTACTATGGATCAAGATTATAAAGACAACTTGGTTTTCCAATTTTCTGCAGATTAGATATGAAAATTGGAGAGATATGTAGTACTTTATCTCATTGGTTAGATTGTGATCTTTACAATTCACTCCGCAAAAATAGACTTTAAAAAAAATAAAATATTTATAAGTCATTTTCCAACAGCATTTAATTTATAGAAAAATATTGGCCCATGAATCCTATTATTAATTTAATTTATAAGTTATCTTTAAAATCAATTAACATTTAAATATTTGTTGTTGTTTTTTTTATTGGCTACAAACACAATTTCATGCACTCTCCAAAAGTTTGAAAGAATAAACAGATCAATAAATACATGAATGAATAATAATAATTATAATTGCTTATATATGTACAGTTTTTCTTACTCTAACAAAAAGCTTTCTTTAATGCTAATTATTGGTATTTTTTCTGCTTTTTTAGAGCCTATTTAGAAACATTATAATCTTTTAATTATAAAACCTTAAGTATAATTAATTTTTTAAACTAATATGTTTATATATACATATTTAATTATATATAAAATAAACTTTTCAAAATATCTTTGGTAATTCTTTTTAAAATGAAATATTTATTGATGTTTTCGTAGTTGGTTATAAGTTTTTGAATTTCATAATTTTGCATTTGATTTTCTTAAGATTTACTTTTTTCTGTCTTACAAAAAGTTATAAAATGTTTAAGTATAACTTATTCCTGAATTAAGAAATTAAAAGTAAACCATCTCGGGGATCCCATTGATTTGAAATACAATAACTCCGTATTAAATATAATAAACTTATATATGTATGAATTTATAAATTTTCGGAACTATTATCTTTAAATACAATTGATTTTAAAATCAACATATTTGGATCAAAACTTAGTAATTGTACAGCCATGCTGTAATCATCATCATTATGGGCTTTTGTTTGATTTTAGATTTCCAATTATTTTTATTTAGTTATTTGTTTTTGGTATTTACTATACAGTTTTTATTTGCTTTTAATTCCACAGAACTTTATATGATATATAGGATATATGAGCACAGACTTTCACACGACCCACTTCATACTTTAATGAACAGGTTTTAATCCACTCCACATTCTAACTCTTCAACCATCCATCCAATTGAAAATCTGATGAGCCACGCTAAGGCTGAGATTCTTGTCACACCCATGTTGACCTAAAGTCACCTGACCCCTCATGTACAGGAGATAGTCCATTTAATACATATCCGAGGGATGGATAGACATCTCTACTATATAATAACTGAAATACAGGCTTATTATATACCTGCATCAATATATGTAATATATAATGTATATAAGCAGTCGTTTACATGACCCACTACTCTCCACTCTATCCCATAACACTGATGTGATTTTGAGTTGAGTTTATGTTGTTATATATATAAATGACATTATCTGGTTTCATCCGTGTATAATGTATTGTCTAAAAATAAAATAAATTATACATGTATGAACCTGAATAATATATAATTTATATCTGTAGCGTGAACATTTTCATCTTAATATATATATGGGTATCCATCTATTCTTTACATTTATTGACGTAAGTGTGCTAATTATTCATAACTTTCAGGATGATAGTTACTTCTATTTAATTTACATGCATATCGACGCTTCGGCCTATTTAATTTACATGTATATCAACGCTTCCGCCAGGTCAAGCTGATCATCAGCTGGGTAATAAATATTAGGAAAATAATTGTAGAGGCCCTGTAGACATTGACCTATAACAATAATGAATGTTCTATAACCATAATAGAAAATAGAAATAAGAAATTATTTAGATTAATGAGTTTTTAAAAAAATGTTTCAAATAGAAGGTAATTTGCTTGTATTATCACGTTTGGTGATACTATCTGGCCTTTTAAAGATATCTATGACTTCTCTGGATAGTATTCTCATATTATTTAAATCAATACTATGGCTTATATTTATAGCATGGAGAGATGGTGATAGTGATGGTAATTATTTTTAATTGCATTAATATGTTTATCTCTTCTAGCTCTGATGTGATGACATTGCTCATACCTATATAAGAAGCTTTACAAATGCTACATGAAATTTCATCAATTCCATGGGCTTCAAGAACGGTTGAGTCTTAGCCTTTGATACAATGCTATTAATATTTTGATAAGCTGTAGATGTTGTCTTTATATCGTTATGTTTTAAAATATGTCCAATACAAACTCCAGAAGTTGCTCCTCCTTTTCACTTTTTATTTTGGTTATTTAGGGTTTGAATTAAGGCTCAATGTATTGCTTTATTATTGTAGTCATTGGCTAATAAGACATTGCTTATATGATTTTATTTTATCTTCTATAATTGATTTTTCTGAAAGTTAATAACTTTAGTGAAAAGAGTTTTTACTACAGAAAATATTTATGTGTGTAGATTTTCTGAAAACTGGAAAAAAAAAAGATTTTTTTTCTTGATGACAAACGTATCAAGAAGAGGAAGTTTTCCCATCAGTTTTTTTTTTTTTTTTATCAGTGATGAAAGTTTATTCATCAAAAAAAAACAGATACAAATATAGTTAGAAAAAGGTTTACAAGGGAGTGATTATGTGATAAATTGAAATTTCAGAAACAACATGGTAAGAGGGAAGGATACATGTGAAAAGGGAATGGGAAGTGGAAAGGGAAAACAGTGTGTAGTCCAGGCCAGTCCGAGATGTATGTTTTCATTGAGAAAGCACACATGGGTCACAAACATTTGAATGATTGAGTCCTATGACACAGGCTGAGAGGATGGGAGTAGGAGGATTGCCCAAGTGTCTGTGAGGAGTGGAGGTGGGGCTAGCTTGACATCTCTGGTTTTGAGAGAGCGAATTAGGTCCAATAGCTTTTGGTTCACTGAATGTGCTCTCTGGTCTAAAATAATGGTACATCAGAGCAACCAGAGTGCATAGATGAGGAAAACTGATAATCTAATAGTTGCAAAGACCCCCTGTTTCTATGGATTCGTGGAGGTTTTTATTTCCATTGAAAATTTAATATTAGGATGTATATTGTTTATAAGAGTGAAAAAATCGTATAATTTGTCTTTACCGTGTTGCCAGATGATAAATATATCATCTATATATCTGAGACAAACAAGATGTTTTAAAATGCTAACGCTAAAGCATCATCATCCAGCTCAAATATTTTCTGTAGAAAATTTTTTTCCACTAGCACTATTAACTACTATTAACCTTTTTTCAATAAATCAAATCTAGAAGATGAAATAAATCATATAAACAATGTCTTATTACTTAATGAAAATAATAAAACAACATACCAAGCCTTAAACGTCAAAAGAAAAGGCAAAAAGAAAAAACAACTATTAATGTTTGTATTCCTTATATAAAAAGAACTACAGACAATATGGAATGTATTTTAAAACATTACAATATAAAGTTAGAATATACCACTTATCAAAACATTAATAGCATTCTATCCAAATCTAAAGACTCAATCCCTTTTGGAGCCCATGGAGTTTATGAAATTTTATATAGGGTGTGTAATGCTCTTTATATAGGTATGAGAAGAGATGAACATATTAATGCAGTTAAGAAACACTCATCATACTCTATAGATATGAATCATATTATTGCTTGTTTCTAACATTAAAATACTACCCAGATGTAACAACATCAGATCAGAAAAAAGGCCACATTATGTTGATAAACATGATGATACATGCAATTACCTTCTATTTGGAAGAATTTTTTTAAAAACTCGTTAATCTTAATAATTTATTATGTTTATTATTATGTCTATTTTCTATTAATAGAATAGTCATTAATGTTATACATCAATGTTTTCAGGTCTTCTACAATTATTTTCATATTATTTATTATCTAATTGATGACTAATGTGACCTAGCCAAAATGCTGGTATATATATTTTTTTATACATTGAATTACACAGAGAGTGGTTTTAATATATATATATATATGAAGATTATTAATATTTTTTTAAAGTTTAAATAAATTCTATATCTTTCTTTAAAGTGAAAAAAACATTTTTTTTTTTAAAAAAAAAAGACAACATATTTTAGAACTTTATTCTCTCTTGATCTATCCATATATGTATGAATTGCTTCTATATCCAATACTAGCATTTTCTTTGGTACCAAAATCAGTGTCATATAAATAATTATTATTTTTTATGAATCTATCTTTTTTGAACTGGCTTTTTTCTTTTTGCATTTGTTGTTTAAAAATCATGATCCCATTCCTCAGAGATAGTTTTTTATTTTTGTTATTGTTCTTAAAAAAGTAAAAATTAATTATTCACTTTGTTATCTAATTATTATACAATAATTTAGAGACAACTATTCCTTTTAATTTATTTTACATTAGAAATAATTAGCTTTATCCAGATTTTTTTCTCATTTTGCTACTCACTTTTTAAAAAGGGTTGTTTGTTTGTAACTTAAATCCTTTACATTTTTAAAGATCAAATGAAATACAAAATTTGTCCAAAACAAATAAATATCAATTTAATTTTGTATAACAAATTAATGATTTGATAATATATATTTGTAGAAAAATTAATCTCGTCTAATCATTATAAATAATATAAACTATGATTTTTTTAAATATATAAAGTTATATGGTATTAAAATTATATATAAATACTATACATTTTGAAAATAAATAACAAATGTGGAATATTTTAAATCCTAATATATGAGTTGATCTTCATGCTAATGGCTAAGTGATAATTTATATTTATAGCATTTCAGTAAATAATCATTAAACTGTTTCTTACCTATAATTTTTAACAGACTACTATTCTGTTGTTTTTATATATTGATTGTTTAGTTATTGCCATTAAAAGAGAATTATATATATAATGGTATGAAGTTAGGCATGAACCTGGAGTGATGGCATTCATCATTATCCCCAAATAAACAAAATATAAAATTAAATATAAAAGGAATGATAATGAATATAATGAGCATGAGAGATCAGCACAGAACTAATTATGAGTAACTATAAGTTCACCAGCTTTACCCAAAAGCAATAATCATTCATCATCATGAATAATCAACAATAAAAATAAATCAGCAGCCAATCTTGTGACTGGATTTGAAATAGGTCTACTCTAGACCAGGCTAATTATTTAGCCCTTTCCAGCTTGGGCAGATTATTTAAACAATAATTTGAATGCACAAACTTAAGTGCTAATCTAGAAGAATATAACAATTGAAAAAATAATACTGGGATACTAAAAAAATGCTGATCATCATCAATGCCCTACTGGCCAACTATAAATTTATTTTCTAAATAAATAATTAAAATGAAATGTAGTGTATGGACTTTAAAGGATATCCCCTTTGTGCCAAAAAGAATCATCATCAACTGGGTGTCCATAAACACTGAATATAACACCCTTTTATATAACAGATCACTAAAAACAAATCCAGCTCAGTAAACAAAGGCTCTATAACTGTTATTGTGAAGAAGAGATATAATACAAACATATAATATTTTAAATCTATTTTATGATTGAGTAAATTCACTGGAATAACTTCAACAATGAAATATCAATTTATTAATAACAATATAAATGGAATTAAAGTCTGCAGAGTATGATTATACATAAAAATTAAGCCTTCTGATTTTGATTAATACAAAAAGAAATCCATTATTACATGGTGACTTACAAATATGATTCAATAGGTTTACATAAAACACACACTTATATACAAGCACACAGGTGTGTGGTATTTATGAACATATTTGAATTATCATAAATCTATAAATGAAATTTATTTTTATAATATATAATTAATGATTGATTTAACATATATAGGATTGTGCATGGAAATGTGTGAACACACTGGCTTTTATATTTTAAAAAAATAAACCTAACAAACCATATATTTTCTCAATACACAATTAATTTAAAGTCAATAAAACATAAAATGCACATATGTAAGCACTCAGATGTGCTGTGTAATAATTAAAAAATTAACATTTTCCAATTGCCATAGACTTCTAAAAAAATTCAATTCATTTTTAATAATATATAAATGCACATGTATAATGTGTATATATACAAAAAATAGATGGTATGAATTAAAGATATTAATTAGTCTCTCTTTTTTATGGTAAGTAAAACATTTTCTTTTAAAAAAAGCAAACTATTATCATTTGGAAAGTTTCATTTAAAAATTCAGATCCTTGTGGTCTCATTTTCAGTATTTTAAAAAGAAAAGATATTCCAAGTTTATCTCTTTTTTTAATGAACAATGTTGAGTACAAATAATTTCCTAGATACAAATGTCATTTTTTCCCCTTGTTTTATTTTTAGTTGACAAAGCCATTTACTTTTAATATTTGTTAGTTAAAATTTTTAAATGTCATTTTCAATAAATTATTTTCAATAATATTATTTTCAAAATATATAACACTACTCACCAGCCCTACTATATATATATGATGCAGTATCTTTGTCTGTGCCTTTCTGCATATAAATAAAATATTCTCTCTATTTAAAGTAATTCTTTAGCAAACTGATGAACTCTCTGGGTAAGTGATCCCTTTTAAACAGTAGAATAGATTATTGTCATCTTTGGGAAAGGCATAATCTGGCAACTGTGACATACATACAGTCAGCTCCATTTAGTCTAGAATTTGATAGATTTCAGGCATATCAATTAGTACACAATATGTTGGTTAATGAACCATGGGAAATCTGGGATTTACTTCCATATGAATTTAAACTCTATCATTGTGAACTAGCAGCTGAACTTCCACTGTCTTGCCTTCAATTATATCTTCATCATAGTCTCTGCATAACTATAAAACTCTAAGAACTCACCTAATCTTTTTTCCATTCTTTTTATAGTTAGGCTGAAGTAGAAAATTATAGTAATTAAAAATAAGTTGTAGTTACTTTTCAGCTAATTTATAATTTCAGTTCATTATTTGTCTTGGTATATCTATATAACAAAAGATGTGAATAAAAAGCAGTTTACATTTTTTATTTATTTATAATATTGCATTCTAATGTGCTGATTATATAATTTATATGTGGTAGGCTGTATCTCTTTTGATATTTATTGTTTATTAATACTGTAACTGAAAAGTTCCAACTAATCAAGCTGAAAAATTATGAACCAAAATATAATATGATAGGCTAACTCTTACTATGCTGCTATAAGACAAAACTATCCAACCAACAGTTTTAATACTCTCAAGTTAATCTTATACAGCAAGGTTATATGCAATCAGGGTACTATAAAAGATTATTAAATAACTTTCTTAATCAAATCAGATTATTTATTCAAAAATCTTTATTAAACAAATTAGAAATATAAGGGATTTGAACTCAGACTTTCAAGCACCCAAAAACTATCCACACTTTCTCATACAACTGATATACATGACTACACACATGTAGAAAAAACAAAATTAAAGTGAACATTTGCCATCTTAATACAAACTGAGCACTGATTATATATATGTGCGGGAAATAATAATCTGGACCAACTGATGAGTGCTGTTTTAGGATGAAATACATATATTGGTGATTATTTATTTTCTCTACATGTGTGTGGTCAAGTATATCAGGTGTATGAGATAGCATGGATAGTTGGTGGGTGCTTGAAAGTCTGACTTCAAATCTCCTACATTTACAATTAAACTCCAGGTTTGTGAAGAGTGCCTGGTTTTTAAATATTAAACAAATTAGATATCTTAACCAAACAAATCTTTTTTAATTAAATCAGATATCAGAATTCTTGCTCTAAAATTCTTAATAAGCAAATATAATCTTACTCTTCATCTCAAGTTCTTATTAAAACCATGAATGTGATCCTAGTAATCAATAATAATAAAATATGATCCACCTTTGGATAATATCTTCATGTAATAAATAAATCTTAATTTTAAATTAATTATGACATTCTAATATTAAAATAATGACAGGATGATATTCATGATATTATGAGTAGTAAAGGGATTTTGTTGCTACCCATCCATCACACAGTCATGGTTCTCTTATAATCTTAATCCAACATAAAATAATCTTATCCATGGATTATATTTTAACATCAATAATATGAATTTTAATAAAGTGACATTTATAATTTTCTTGTACTCTTTAAAATATATGTGTGATTTTTGGATTTTTGAGAATGCAGATGATGTTAGAGATACAAATTCAGAAGTAATAATTAAATCAATATTTTTATTAACAGTAATAAATATGACAAGGATAATCATTAAATATTTTAATATCAAAAATTAGAATTATCACAAGTTTAAGTGAAATTTAAATTTAAAAAAGTAAATGAATACAATATGATTTTACTATAATAACAGAAAGCTCTCATTTTCACAATTCCAACTTTCATTCCCATACATCTTATTATGAAATATATTTAATTATATTAAATAAATAAATCTTATCAGCATTATAATAGAATTGAATTTGGAAGAAGATATATAATTTCATAGCCATATAATAATAATTATAAATGTAAGCATAAAACATTTCATCAAGGTTTTTAAACACATCAGGTATGCAAACTAGGCACATGAACAATATCAACATATTAAACTACTATATCGTTAGCATCACAAAGAGCTAAAATAAAGACATGTTTGGTATTACACATGACTTTAAAAATATTTCCCAAGATAAAGATCAAGGATATAAAAGAAAGGCATAATGATGGAATAGACTCAAGAGTCTAAAAGGGAAATATAGAATTAGGACACCATCTCTAATCTTAACAAATATATGAAGAATAAACACAAAAGATTATCTAATATATAGCAGCATTTGTTGTCACCTAATACAAACTATAATTCATAATTATAATAAGTATAATACATGAAAATGAAATTAATCCTTCTATCTCATATAGCAATAGTGAACAATTAATGTGAAAAACTGATAAAATATAATAATTATAAAAAAATATCCCTAGACATATAAATTATGGCTTTGCAATTAAGTAAGAAAAATATACATTTAGTCTTTTAATTCTTCCATTTATTTATAAATACTCTAATAATTTAATAAAGGATGGATATATTATGTTCTGATTATATTTCAAAACAGTAATATGCTGAGAACTCCCATGGTAAATATAACATAAGTCATACATAGATAATAAATATGCACTATTATAAATATAATACACATATAAATAAAACAAATCTAAATATTGATAGCTCTTTTACATTTAATAGTTCATAAGTTCTTAAATCTTGATTTCAATACCATTTAACACAACAGTTCCAATAAAGAGTCATTGGATATGTTGAAGATTTATTAAAGTATCTGAATGATATGAATATTAAATACTGGCAAAAATTAAAATTTCAAGGTATGTAGATTAAGTACTGAAATGATTTGAAAATCTATTCAAAGTAATAACGAAGTATTTATTGAAATAATATGATGATAAGACATATCATTCCAGCATCAAAGTAAAAAGATGAAAAAATAATAAGCATCATATTTAATTTAAGTAGCATGTAGGCAATAATAATCTTTTCTGTTGAAAGACAATGTTTATTTTCATATGATGAAAAATTAATAAAGAGGATAATATATTTTACATTAAAGTAATATAAAGTTTTTTTCAGCTATAAATATTTTTTATCAGGAGCACAGTAACCTTTTTAAAAAACAATACATCTTATAAAATGATGAACAGATTATAAAAAGCACAGAGTATGAAATATTTTATATTTCAATGGCAATAAAATATTCAAAGTAATAAAGTACTTTTAAGCATGGATATTTACTTCTATTTTTTATACTAAGGCAAAATATTTTTAATATGCAATATTTTATTATGTATATTTTATTTGAAGTCAAAATCCATAAAATGAAATTAGTCCATTTATAAAAATTTTAAGATAAGACACAGTTCATAATAAATATAATATATTTATTTATCAATTTTAACAGCATTAAAATAGAGATTTTATCCATTTCAAAGACATAACCCAATGATAATTTTATAAATGTCATTTTAAAATACAAAGAAATAATCACAATAGAATAATTTACTTTCATAATAAGGCAAAGACATTCATAATTTTATAATTATTATTCTACAACTGATTTTACTATTTAGGAAGTTCTGAAATTTTAATAAAAAGTTTTAATTTAACTGAGTTATCAAATTAAGTTAAAAGAGATTATTTTGTAAATAATAGTAAAGCTCAACATTTGAAAAAGTATAGCACCTATAATTCATTGTAGAATAAAGCATAATAAACTTATTTAAAGTTATATAAATTTCTGACATTCAATATTTTAAAATTCTCACTTCCAGATAAATTTAATATGACTAAACAAGTAATTGAATATTAATAAAGTTCTAGCAATACAATTACACATTTTGTAAAAAAAAAAAAATCCTGTTGTCACATAACACTGTAATAGCATATTACTTCCTTCCATGTTTATGCATTGTTGAAGTTTCCTAATCATATATAAAATAAGATTCTGAAGAGTGATGTATGGGACAAACTGTCCATGGCTTAAACTATCAAAATAAATAATTATAAAAAATTACACCATGTAAAATATTGAGGAAAAATGATGAAGTGTGTCAAGATACACATGGTCAGAGCTTAAATATGCTAGGTCAGGTGATAGGTAATTAATCAATGATTGACAATGAGGGTGTCAATCAACAAATTAATTTATGTGACCCAATTTAAATAACAGGTTAAATGATTCTAAAAATAACTTTTTATAATTACAATATCTGGAATTTTTAGACAAAATAATACATTAAGATTACATTATCTTTTACAAATAATTATTATTTGGAAATAAAGTTAAATATTATATTCCCATAAATAATATACTTTTTGAAATATATATATTTAATATTTTCAGAATACTAACTATATACAATATTATTTTTTAAAAATAGATATTTTTATAAAAATTTAAAATAAAAATTATTTTAAATGTTTACATTTTCCAGACAAGGAAATTAAAATGTAATCATTTTCTTTTTTAAATTTTAACTTTAAATGGAAGTAGATTACATGCATACACACACTAATAATATTTTTAATGTAGCCTAAATATAATTAATTTAAAGATATTGGCTCATTATAAATATTTATATAAGATTACAATATTATTAAACTAGAATTTAGAAATATATTTTTAAAATGAGTTGTAATAAATTAATTATTAATAAAAATCTAAAAATCATTGTTAAAACTTATCTAAGTGTTATTTTAAAACAACTTAATTTAATAAATATGTGTAATGACTACATTAAAAGAATACTTAAATCTTTCAACTATAATATGTTAAGAATAAATTATACATTAAAATGATTTTATTATTTTGTAACACCTATAATTATAAAATAAGTTTGATTGTTTTAGTTAAATTATTTAAATTCATTTATTTAAATTTATCATAAATAATGATATTTTATAATGTTAGTTATAATTCAGAAAAATAGCTCATAAAAATAATTCTCTATCTTTAATAGAGTAATAAAATTTATTTAAAAGAAAATAAACTATGTAAAAAAATTTTTTTAAATATGTTAGCAAAATATCTAACATAAAGTTCTATAGGCAGAACTTAAAGTTTCAATATTGAATCAGATGCTTTATCTGCTTCAAAAGTTTTATCACAAAATTAAAACTAACATTTATATTTATAAAGTTTTTAAAAGAGAACTGTACTCAAAGGTTTTGTGTTATGTTTTATATATCAAGAGTACATGCAATAAAGCACATATTCATTTATATTTTAAAATTCTGTGATTTTACTTTTTCAATAGATTTTAGTTTTAAATAATTCCTTTTGTCTCTTGTTTTTATTACAGTAATTAAAAGCAATCAATGTTTTAATTTATTTGAAATAGCATTTTAATTTTAAAAAGTTTTGATTGCAATCAGGTTTCTTTTTATTTTGTTGATTTTAATCTATTTTTAAAAGCTGAGACATTTTTGCATTTACTTTTTTAAAATTAATTTTGAATAAGATAAGAGCCTTGATCAGATGTTTTTTTAAATATTAAGCAGGAGATAGAAATTTATGTAGTCAAAACTTCTAATTAAAAATTAAGCAGAAGATAATAGTTTACATAAATAGCCCCAAGTTTTTGACTTTTTATTCTGCTGATTATTATTAATCTGCTTGTTATGATTTGGCTTTTTATTTGGAGTAATTCTAATTTTCATTTTTTCTACTTGTTCAATGCAAATCACTGAAGTTGGATTTTTGTGAATTGCTAATAATACTACTATTTGCCATGATAGTAGTGGCCATCAAGTTACCATGCCAAAAATAGACATCATGAGAAATCTTTACAATATGTAGTGCTAAATAAGCCAAAGATGAACCTCAAAGCTTCAAAATTGTGCTTTCAAGAACATGACTTAAGAAACCTAGTCCAGATCTGATTCAAAGATTGCCTGCAGTCTCCCAAACATATAAAAGTATATCAAAATCTTCATAAGGAACTTATATAAACCTGAACTTTGTGTATCTTGTTGGAATTACTCTGGGCTATCTAAAGCCTGAAAGGTAATTGAACATTTGTATATTGAAACCAGGGCTTAAATGTCTAGTTAAATCTCTATGTTAAAAGTCTCAGCTTAATCTAAAAAAACCTGTCACTATAATAAGTTTTACTGATTCATTCAAATATTTTTACTTATTTTATTATGTATTTTATTTATGGTGTGTATTGCAGTCATAGTTTTAAGATTTCAAAACTTTAAATTTATTTATCTGAGAGTAAATTGCGAGTTTCTATTTTATATGCTTAGTGTTTTTCTCATTTATATTACTAACCCTTGATAAATGCTTGGGCAGATATTAGTAATTTTTTAAACTCATTTGTTCTTTTTCATTATAATTAATTTAGATAAGCTTGGTTTGTATTTTCCTGCAGACTGAAATATTTTGGCTAGTGGTTTATCAAGTGTATTGTTTTGTCTTTCTTAGTCAGTGGAGATTTTGTTTCTCCTATGTTTCAGATTATGTAATACCATAATCTTTCTTTTTTTGCATTGGCATCAACCTTGATGATGTTGAACATGGTCATTCATTGGTGTTTGCAGACATATGACATTCTTAGCCCCAATGTTTCTTTTCCAGGCTAAGGAAAGTTCACCTGCACTGTTTCATTGTATTCCATACAAGACTGCTTTCTTTTGACTCTCTAAATAAAGAAATTGGAATTAGTTTATATAAATTGCTAGCAGGAAGACATTATAAATTCCTTTTTAATTCTGAGGTGAGAAAACAAACTTAGCTGCCAAGGTGTTTAAGGTTACAATACTCTCCTACACTCTCTGATAAATTCACTAGAGAAATCTAGGTCAAACTTTTATACTTTTGTTTACCTGAGATTTAATTTTTTGAATTTAATAAACTTTAAAATTATGTAGAATTATTTTGGTTAATGTTTGTCTCTGTGTTCTTTTCTCAACTGTCTGAACAATGTTAAAGATCTCTTTCTCTCTCTCTGAATCTATCCAATAGTATTCAGCATCATCATTAACTTTTGGGTCACTGTAAATTAATTTTTCTAGTTAGTAAGTGACCTAGTGGCACCCTTGGTGATCAAAACAAGATTAAAGAGACTGATACAACAAACATACATAATAATTATGAAAACCTTCATTAATATAAATGTAATAAACTCTATAATATATATATTGAAGCAGTCAATCTTAGCTTAAGATTGATCTTCATGTTTCCACCTACTAACCCGTATTCAAACCCCTATATCCCATCCCGCTCCTTTTGTCGTATATATATATTTTATGTATATATTTGGAATGCGTGCCTAAATTATAAAATTTAAAGTTTCAATAACGTTTTAAAATTATTATTAATTCTTTTTTATAAATTATTAGTTCTTTTTTATTAAAGTATCAGAGGTGTTACTCAAATATATATATGGGAGCAAAACTTACTAACAAAATATTGATTTTTAAATATTTTATCGTGCGTCATTTTTAGCATGTTGTCAAATCTATTTCTAATCGGGAAATAGATTTGAATTTATTTTTGGACATTATCTTACTGTTGCATCTTCAAAAACAACCGATAAAGAAAAGGTATAAAATAACTGAATTTTGAATCACAGAGAGGATTAGCTATTATTGAGAGAACTGATTGTAAAGATATTATACATCGCTTGAAACTTAAATAATGTAGCTGTAAATCCATCACTTCTCTGCCTGGTTGGGTCATCATCTTCCGCAGCTGTACCATCCTGCTGCCCAAGAGTGAAAAACCCAATCTAGGAACTTTAGTGTGCTAATAGAAGCTTGCTGCCACAGGAGAATTTGCATTCCAATTGCCGTGCACGTGCAACTACTAAATTGGACTCTTAAAATTGCAAGGTAACTGCCACCATTGAAACTAAATCTAACCTAATTCATCTATCAAGATTTCTTCTAATATGTGATTTAACTTTATTTTGTAACTTTATGTAAAATGTAATTTGCTCTTAAATGATTTTATAAACCTAATTTTCTCTCATATGCTCTAACTTTTCTTAACTTTGGTGTGGTCAATTCTTTATAGTTATTTATTACTTGAATTTATATGTCTATTTTCGTTATTAATTTGCCAATCTCACAACCTGGTGATCTTAATTTATAAAAATCTTTTCTGTCATTTTTAAGTAAGCCTTCATTAATTAAGTTTATTAACATCCCTTAAAATATAATGTATTGTTAATTAATATGCTCACCAGATTGTTTTACATCAACATTTTGTTTATGCTTTAATATAAAAAATATATATATATTTGTTTTTTTTATTTAAAAAAATTTAGGTTTATTAATAATAGGTATATACAAATGTTTCCAGTGATAGTTATACATGTTTATATTGTTATAGTTTCTCCAAGAGTTTGTGTAGTATGAGATGAGATCTGATTTGTTTGTTTAGTCAGATTGTAGATCAGAGAAACATTAGTGTGTGTTTAGGGCATTTTAATGTCCATACGTTATTCAGATATTTGCGTGCTTCTTTTACCTGTTATATGGTTTATCAATCATTAGGATTGATGTCATTTTGTAGGTAGGATATTTTGAGCAGTTTCCATGTTTCTTCATGTAGAAACTTTGAGGAGAGCATTCTGTCTTTCTTTTGTAGTTTTGAAAGGGTAGCAAGGAAGAAAGAGTTTGTTTCTGGCTGGGAAATGCTAAATTTTAATTTACATCTTGTCACCCAGATAGAATATGTAACAAATATTGCTATCCTAATGGTGGGGAAGTCTCTTTCCTTAATACACTCTTTGATTGTTAGAATTTTATAGTAATCAATATATTTACCCGGAGAATCCAGAACTTTGGCTAATTAACGCTTTGAAATTTTAAAATATTCTTTATTCATTTCTAAAAGGTGACCGATTATTTATTTTCTATATAACTGCTAGTTATTTTTTTTCTATACTCTTAAAATAGTATATGCTTAAAATATCAAATACCATATTTATATATTCCAGTTATTGTAAAATCAATGAAGGTAGGATTGACTTATTTTAAATAGCAGAAAAAGGGATGGGGGGAAATCTTAATGTTTCTTTTACTAAATCAAATCTTAACGTATATTTTATTAATTTGAAATCTAAATCTTAATGTTTCTTTTGCTATATAAAATCTTCAAGTATATTTTAAGTAAATGAAATGTAAATCTCTCTATATATATTATAACTGCATAGTGTATTATTTGTCTAAATTATAGTACTCAAACAAGGTCATTTATTTTTAAAAGCAGTAAATCTTATTCAATGTCATTAGGGACATTCATTCCTTCTGCGTTACTGACATTTAGCCTATCTTCGTGTTTTATATATACATGCTTCTAGTCTTAATCTGGGGGTTGCGACAAGTTCGAACCCATAGATTTCTTCTCATATTTCATTCCATAGATAGTTGAGCTATCCAGAATCATATTTATTTCGTATAAAATGCCTCTGGCGGTGATCCCGTAAGTTTGGCACACACTATGCATATTCACTTCGTAGATAAAAGGCCTCTCGCATTGGTTATTCCAGCAAAAGTCTGGGCCATGCCATGCCTATCCACTTTTATCTAAGCACTACCCAAGAAGGGGGTGTAAGATTTCGTTTTTCATCCAGAAGCACAACCTTTTCCTCTTAGTTATTTTTAGGCTGTTATTGTATTAGTATTTCTTTTGCTTCATGACCCAGTTTTAATGCTCTAATATTAAAATGTGCTCTGCTCAAAATATATATCAATGCCAAATATTAATAGCTAGATTAATTACTAATGTTATTTCAATCTTATCATACAATCTCACCGTCATAATTTATATATCTATATTTAAGAGTATCTATATGCCTTGGGGAAAATAAAGCGTTCGTCTTCCTAACGTTAAAATAATTTTTCATTAAATATTTTGTCATCTAATCAAATGTCATTTTCAAATATGTTTTTCAAATGTATCTTATTTATTTTCACGATCTCAATGGCGTGAAAATAGTTTATATCATATGTATAATGAATTTCGGAATGCTCCTAGAAAAATATATGTTAGTCACCATGTTTCTGAACCGTAAATCAAAGCGTTAATGGCAGTATTATGTAATTCTTTCTAATAACTGATTGGCATCTTAAGATTGGACCCACCAAAGATGTGTGTTTATTTGTAATATATTATTTAGCTAATAAAGAGCATATGAGAAATAATAGCGTGAATGACACTATGTAATTATCTACTGCTTGCTCATTCACACACACACTAATGTATATAATTAAGTCACAATGTATAATAATGTTGTCATTATATTAAACTATATTTTATTGTCTAATTTATTTGAGTAGTTCGAATTCCTCTTTTCCTCCACTCCCACATATTACAGCCATGCTTATGTATATTTTAATATAGTCATAGTTAATAGATGTCTCATTGTTTTGCTCAGCTTTGCTAGTCAGCCAGATTAAAATTAATTTTCATGCATCATCACTATTATGTTATTCATTAGGTGTTTGATCTGGGGCTTAGAGAGTGGGTTCAAATCCAGGCTGGTCCCTGACCTAAATCTTGGGCTTGACTGGGTTTGAATTACATTTTGTGAGTTCCAGCTCATGTTAGATGGATAAACATGTTTTGACCGGTACAATATATATATGAATATGTTTTACAAGTTATAAAATAAAAAACACTCCCAGTTTTATTTATCTTAATGCATTTATGTGATGTGAATATGATAAAAGACACAACATCAAAATGGAAATAAAAGACCTATAAACATAGGATACAATGAAAAATCATTCACAAATCAATTAAAATTTTTAACTTAAAAACAAAATTGAATATTGCAAATATAAACAGCAATTGGTCTTGCATGTCTATGCCTTATATCCATGTATTAAAATTAAAATAATGAAAATATGTAATTACAATTTTAATGTAAGCTTTAGAATGATAATTATTCTTAATAAATTGATTAATAACTCTGAGAACAAACTCAATAATGCAGAACTATTGCAAATTGTTTATGGTGTGCAATTCAATGGTCTTGAGGTATTTCACTATTTATTACAGCAAATCCTGAACCACTATAGCAACTGGTATAAGGCAGCAAAAAAATGCTTATACTAAAAAGTCAAGAAAAATTTAGCACATATCAATATTCTTAAGCCACAAAAATAAAAAAAGTCTTGACTTACAAAATTGGTCTTCTTATAATGAAATGACTGGAAAATAAAAATAAAAGAGACATGATATACACATCCTTAATAAAAAAAATTAAATAGCACCAAACTATCTCATTATTGAAATATAATAAGAATAACTACGATTATGATACTCAGCATTAAAAATATATTAAGCTAAATAAAGCAGGGAATGTTTATTTTATACTTCATAAAGCATATACATAATAAATTAAGTTTGATGTTGGCATTCTTTCCAAAATATATGTAATATTAAAATTTATATACATATTAAATACCCTAATATTCACATAAATTTATTTTATTAGAAGACTTTCGACTATATTTCTTGCAGTCTTTATCAACTATATAACATTGAATAATTAAAATGAGACATCATTTGATAGCTTTCATAATTCAATTCAGTTTTCCCACAATTCTGTTAAAATAAGTCAATTCTAATAAAATAAGTTAAATTTATATGAATATTACTGTATTTAATATATATATAAATTTTAATATTATATATATCTTTGAAATTTACCTATCGACTTTATAAAAATAATTCTCTAAATCATTAACTATATTACAATGTGATTTTATATAACTTAATTTCTGATTTACTGTTTTGTTATCAGAACTGTTTTAATCATATTAATAACATATTTTCATTGCATGAAGTTTATAAAACTTAGCTAAATTTATTGATGAGACACTTTGATGTCATCTGATAATGAACATATGAATAATATACATATATGATTTACAAAAAATTTTTATAAGTTTGCTGTTTGTGTATATATCAGATATTTTTTTATCTTTTTTTTATGTGTAAAAATAAGCCATTGACATTGAGACAAATCAATAAGTATATGGATCTGGTTGAGATTCTGACTACATTTGTTATCAAATTGTTTGTTGATATTTATATAGAGTTATGCCAAGGTCAATTTCTTTTTTTGAAATCCATTCTCTAAATCTTCAAAATGAATATCTGAGAAATTATTAAAACAATAAAAATGAATAATGTAAAGAATAATTAACCAGTTGATGTTTTTTGCTCAGTGATCTCTTTTCAAAAAATCTTTTAACTGTCAATTTATTCATGTATGAAAGTAATATTAATTAAGGCTGTAGCCTCAAGCATGTGCATATAAAGTGTGATAGTAGGGACCTCTACAGGTCTTAAACCACAAGCTTACTCTTTGGAAGAAAAGAGGGGAACCCTCTTTACTTCAACCTACTTTTTATTTAAATAGGTGAAGCTGAAGCGGTTCGATCTGAGAGTGTGAAGCTATTCAATACTTCACTGATTAAGTCCACACATTACACATTAATACTCATGAAATCTTTCAATTTACAATGAGTCAATGGAAAGATTTTATAGTGAGAAATATATTACAATAATTTAAAGTTGTAATTATAAATTTATTTAAACACACATTGATTATGTAAGTAATATTCATTAAGGCTGTAGCCTCAAGCACATGTGTATAAAATGCGATAATAGGGACCTCTACAGGTATTAAACCAGAAAAAGATAAAACAACATTTAAATAGTACTCTTCCAAATTAAAATCTTTCTGACATCTTTCATTAAATAATAATAATAATAAATATGTTGTAAGAATTTGAGTAGTTTTTCATATTTATTTTACTCACAAATTAAAAATATTTGAATCCCTATTTACTGACTAATATTGAATGGTTAACTAAATTTAATATGGGTTAGATATCTGAAAAAATTAATGCATTAAATTTTGAAAAACATATTCAAATTTATCCAGCTCAGTTTCAAATCTATCTCATAGATAGTGGGAAAATATACTATCATATTATCATATGACATTTTCATTATCTATATAAAATAAACAATATATTCAGTATCATTGCATATGTTACCTTTTTCATCATTAGACAAGTTGTTTTATATCTCAAAATACTATACATGAACACTCATTTAGCCAAACCACCTTAATATTTTCTTTTTCCCTAGTTAGATATTAGTCTTAGACCAGTATTGGACAGTAATCTAGGTTTATTATAAAATTGCTCAAGAAAATTTTAACTAGGTTAGCTAAATATTTTTTCAGTTTATTCTAAGTTTGAACTTCAGATTTTGTATGCTAGTGTGCAAGTATTTGCACCATATTTTTACATACAATAGTATCATTTATAATGAACTAATTGATTTCAGAAGCTCATTCATTGCATTATCTATTTGTTGTAATTTACATTGAAGTACATGTATTTAGGAATAATCTATTCCCTGTCCATTATAAAAATTAAAGTCACCTTCCAAACAATCATTTAAACAAAAAATATATGCTGCAAAATCAAAAATGTAAATGTAAAAAAACATAAAAAATTTATTTTTCTACATATTGCATAATTTGTTTAGAAGGAAAACCAAAATTCAATTTTTAAAAGTATAAAATAGAAATGTAAATAAATTTACCATAATAAAACTTGGCAGATCATTGATTTTAGAACTTCCACTTTCTTGCTTGAAATTTTTTTATATACCATTTAGCAGTCATCCTATCTGCATTAGGAGTCTCAGCATGCCTTATAATGTTTTGCAATTCAATTCTTTTTTTTTTAATCTAGTAAATCATTTTTTGCTGGCAATAAATTTCTTTGCAGGAACAGCAAAAAATTTCTCAAATAATTGCTTGGCTTTTTCACAAATGATCACTTCATTGACACTTTTATCAGTTATTTGCTTTTGATTAATTCACATTATCAAAAGAATTTCTATTTTGTTACAACATAAACTGCTCAACTTAGAGATTCCTTTCATAATTAGTGCATTTTAAAATTTATCTAAAGACTGTCCATTTTATGTTTTCTATCTTAAAAATTAATTCTTTTTTATTTCAATATTAATTAATTTTCTATTTTTTTTTTTTTGGCGACATGATTAGTTAATTATACATGTATGGAAAAATATTTTTTATTAAAAAAAACATATAAAGTTGAACAAATTATCAAAAAAAAAAAGAAAAACTAAATACCAGTCAACTCAAAACTTGAAAAATATGTCTGATACTTTATTCAAAATATGCTTTTCTAATTCGTGGTTAAAATTATTATGAAACATGCGCCTAGGATAATTTTTACAAATATGTATGTAATATTTTTACTGCTTGAGTTAAAAGATGTAAGCAATTAAATTGACAACTAAGTATTTGTGAGAGAAAGGTGTCTGTTGCTCTAGCATTCATTGTATGTATTTCCATTTGTTAATGTGAAAAAATAATCATTATATAATTTATTCACTCTATAAGGCTTTATTGCAGCAAATTTTACTATGTGCGTATATTGAAAAGTAGACAATTGTAATAAAAAAAATATTTTGTAAATGTTTTATATGGTATTTTTTTTGTCTTCTATTTAGAAAATTATTAATGTAGATGTAGCTGGATTTAATTATTCAGTCAATTTGTTTAATCTTTTTAACAAGTAATAAATACCCATCTTCTTCCAAAAAAAATGTGTGAAATCTTTCAACAAGAAAGTATAAAATAAAATAAAAAAAGCAGACAATCTTTAAAATTTTACTTTAGAAAAATCTAGAGAGTGAAAGAGAAAAAAACCTTTTAAATGGATTTTTCTAGATTTTCTTTTATACATTTTTTTTTTTTAAAACTGAGGTAACTATTATTGGAGAAGAATAAAAACACTTGTCTTATATGTTCACTAGGTGAATTTAACAAAATTTAAGATGTCATCTGGTATTTAGATTTTATGTTTCAATAAATAAATAAATAAATTTTAACTTGAATTTTGAATAAATATATAATTCGAGATTATATATTAATAACATTTGTCAAATTTATTTTTCTTATAGAGATTTGAAACACAAATGTAAATAAATTCGTGTTATGATTGCAAGGTAAACTCTTGCATAAATAACAGGAAGGATTATTATTTCCATGATTATGGATTATAAGAAGTAATGTATTAATTAATTAGTACATTTTATAGTTAGCTTTATAATTCATAAGGGTATTAATTTGATATTGTTTGTCTTGAGAAATTAAATTATTTACTGTATTGATTGAGTATTTGTTATCATGTCAATAAGTATAGAAGTTTGCTCTGAAGAAAATAACATGTCAGATTCATTATTCTTATAAGAACGAAAAAGTGTATGTAAATATATTCATTTTACATTTTCAAGATAAATTCTGTCAATAAAAAGTGTTGCATTGATATAAAT
Organism: Epiperipatus broadwayi; assembly: GCA_028023455.1. Lineage (NCBI taxonomy): Eukaryota > Metazoa > Onychophora > Udeonychophora > Euonychophora > Peripatidae > Epiperipatus > Epiperipatus broadwayi. The sequence goes on from JAQFVV010000019.1 coordinate 6,198,306, forward strand.
AGAACATGAAAAGTTTATGACTACATATTATTTCAAGTACTTTATTAATAATCTGCATGTGATATAAATCTGGTTCAAAAATTAGTTATAACATTATTGCTAACTCATATTTAATTTTTTATTTTATGGCTTTAATATCTTTGATTTTTTTCTTTTTCTTTCTTTTAGAGTTAGAATATCCATTGTCAATAGAATGGTTACTAATGATTGTGTGATAAAAATAAATATATGAATGAATACTCAAATATATAATATTAAGTAATCATGACTAAAGATAAATGTTAAAAAGACTAAAGTAATTTTTAATGGATTTTCTCAAAATAAAAAATAAAGATTGATTATGATGAGTTAGAAGAATTTAACACCTACAAATATCTTGATCAGATTATTAATACAGATGGAAATATAATGGATAAAATTAATCATAGAATTAAACTTGGGTGGAGTACTTTTGGTAAAAATAGCTTGATACTAAAAGAAAATATGCCTTTGTGTTTGAAAGGAAGGTTTTTAATAAATGTGTTTTACCAGTTCTTACTTATGGATCTGAGACTTGGACACTTAATAAAAGAGAAATACAAAGACTTCAGACCACTCAGAGAAGTATGGAGAGATGCATGTCGGGAGTAACAAGAAGAGATCGAACATGCAATATATGAGTAAGAAAACAAACATATGTTACTGACCTCATTGAAAAAATTAAAAGACAAGCAGAGTTGGACTAGTCATATTTCTAGAAAAGATGATAATAGATGGACAATTGAAATCTTAAAGTGAATTCCAAGAGATCATAAAAGACCCAGAAAGAGACAACATGTGAGATGTATAGATGAAATAAGAAAGTGTGCAATGGTGATGTGGAGAAGAAAAGCTAAAGATTGGAGATGGATTGACCTTCATCTTGCAATGGACTGATAATGATGAATCATGATAAATATTAAAATGTATATATAATTAATACATATAATCATAAATATTGCAGATTTCAAACTAATACATGCAAATTCAAAAATACTTATAATATTATTATATTTTTGATACATTGTGGTACAGAAATGAAATATATGCCAACATAAACACTGTTTACAGGTACAATTCTACAAAAGTGATAATGAATATTTAAAACTTTCATAAACTGGTCTATCTTTTTATCCGACTACCTGGAGATCTGTGTCAAAATCTACTAAACTGCTTACTATACTAAGATTGATATTTTCAAAGATGATAACTTCATTTACTAAAGATGAAAATAAAAAAATTTTAAATCAATAGTGAATTTCAAACTAGTGCTTTCTGAGGGATATCTGACTAGCATTGTGATGCAATGAAAAGAAACAGATAAAGCCACAGCAAATAAATTTCAGATGTTAAAATACATTTGAACAATGCAATATTTACAAAAAAATAATATGCATATGAGCTTTAAAATAAGATAATTATAGCCAACCTATTATTTCAAAAAATGATTTTAAATGTGAATGCTTCTATGATATATTGTGGGTAATATGAAAATAAGAATTGCATAAAAATAAAGTGCATAAAAACAAGATATGTGTGAGTATGTTTATATTTTTTTTTCATTGGAAGGATTTATATATGATAATGGTAAATCAGACTACTTTTTGCTAACTGTAAAATATAATAAAGATACTGTTGTAAAATCAAAAGCTTTGTCATGGTATTTTTTTGGTCCATATTGCTTTGTATGACCTCATTACTGCTGCAGACTAATTGAATATTTTATATATGAAGATGGTGATATTCATTTCAATAAGCAACTAATGCTATCACACTATATAATTATTTTCCAAGATAATGATATAGGAATTCATACAAACTGTAACCTAACATTGAATTAAAATATGTGAAATTATTGAAAATATCTTACATAATCTTCCCTGATTTGATTTTGATATTATCAAACTCTTCAGGCTGTTCTTGAACTACAAATAAAAATCCATATCTTGCACCATCATATTTCAAAAAACTTGAGGTTTTTTTCACTATGCATTTTTGATGCAAATAAGTATTGCTGATAAAAAGAATTTATAAATGTTATCATTGCTTTTCAGTACTGAATATATATATATATTAAATGTAAAATACAATACCCATTATAAAATATCATATAAAATAAAATAAAAAATTTAATGGTAATTTTATATATATATATATATATATATATATATATATAAATTACCATTAAATTCCAGTAGATATATATATAGATATATATATATATATATATATATTCTGCTGGAAGGAAGGTAGAATAACCAGACACAAAGAGTTATAATATTAAACAATAATGCATAATCATTGTCTGTGATAATTTGTCATTGTTTTTCACCCTCATAACTCAATTTACTTTAGAATTATATATATATGGTGGAGAGGAATAAATGGATTTATGTAGTAAGTCATTGGATCTGATAAAAATATCACTATATTTGTTTCAGAACATGTATTATTCTCACACCCAAAGTTATTAGGCTACATTTACCACATACAAATAAACTCTATAATGTCTGCATGTATCTACACTATTTAGTTTAAATCATGAAATAATTTTAAAATCATGAAATTATAAATAGTATTGTATTTAAATAAACTTATGTATTATTAAATCTTACACAACTTAAAAATGAATTTCTCACATTATAAATACATATATACAACTTAAATCTTAGCTGTTTATGGAAAGCTCATAATATCACTCATGCAGTAAATAAATTCCCATTTGGAGAATAGTGATTTTCTGTATATTAAGATATATGTATTGTGCAAAAGAATCACATATTCAAAAACATTTCTAATATAATACAGTGAAACTATGATACACTTTTTTCCAAGCTAACTTTTTGTAACTTATAATAGTTCACATTTTGTTCATAAACATTGATTAGAATAGAGTATGTATCTATTATTGAACTGCAAATGTATAGTATACTTTTTTATATGTATGGTGTATATATATAAATTAAAATAATATAAACAAAATTTTAAAAAATAATAATATAGTTAATAATAATAAATTGAGGTGACACATTTATATATATTTTACTGAGTGTATGTCATTCATGCATTCACTGAAGCAATAAAAATAAAAATAAAATCGAACTACCATATTTTCATTTTTAAAATAAAGTAAATAGCAAAAAAAAATCTGACTTTTGTCAAGCATTGGTGGTCAAGAGTCAGCAACAGCTGCATTCCAAGCAGTTGTCTCGGGTTAGTGGGTTCACTTCCTGGCTGATGCTATGACATGAGAAAAAAAAGTCTGACTTTTGTCACTATTAAATATGCTTATATTCTTTTTTTTTTTTCAATAAATTTTTTCTTATAGAAATATAATAATGATTTTGTCATCAAGAAATTAAAATCACTCTAATTAATGTTTTTAAGCCAAAATCAATTTTTAGCATTATGTTTTGAAAATATTTTATGGCACAATATATATATATCAATTTTGGGAAAGATAATAAAAAAAGAAGAAAATGTAAGTGTTTTCTGCATAAACCAAAAAAAAAAAATTGATGTATCTAATTGTGTGCATTTTTTTATTAATTTATTTAATTAAATTTATTAATGCATATAATTGTGTACAGTTCCTTGAGATAGAAATATAGTTACTGGAATATACATTTTCAAATAGAAAAAATAAGTGCTTGAATATCATAAAATTTGTTAATTTTATTTTGATTTATTTTGTTTGTTTGTTTATTTGCACTTTAATTTGTTTACATTTCCTTTGGATAGCATATAATTGGAGTCATGTAGTTAGATACAAGGTATTTCATTGCTTCACTATATTTTACTATATGTTTACAAGATTATATAATTTATGTTTTGTTAATATTTGTTCCATTATTTTATATATAATTATTTTTATAGAACTATTGTTTAAATTTTTCAATTAATTTTTTAATTGCAACTTTTTATTTTATATAGACAACTTTTTAATTTAATCTTTAATAAAATTTAATTTTTTATATATATATGTGAGTGTATTTTTCCACATGCATGGAACATAATGATTTAAATTCTTAATACTTTTTTGTAATGTGACTCTAAACATGATTAATAATTTTATGATACATTTCTAAATATGATCAAACTCATATGATCTTATTTTTAAAAAATTTAAATCTACTTAATCAAAAATAATTATTTAACATTAAAATCTTTTTATACACTTATAAAATACTCCAAAAACCTTGAGCTGAGTCAATCCACTATGAAAAGGTATAACCATATAGATATATTCCAACTTAATAGCATTTTTTCCTGTTTAGTGGCAATAGATTTATTCATTTTAAATGCCATCTCTATCTGGCTATACCTTTTCATAATCATTTGACTCAGCTCAAGTTTTTTCAGAGTATTTAATCAAAAGTAATATGTTCTTCAAATGTACAGTATATTACTGGGAAAATCTTCAAATTTGAAAGTGCAATTTTGAATTTAGAAAAAATTTGATCAAAAATATCTTTAAATTGAAATGGATGAATTATAATCAATAATATTTAGCATCTCAAATTTTGAGTCTGTCAACTTTATTTTCTTTTCAATCATTTCTCATTCTTATACAATTTAATGCTGTTATTTTTTTTTTCATTCAGTTCATTATGTTATGCTGCCTATATATTATTTTCTTATCTTTTCTATTATTATTTTTGTTTTAGAAATGTAAGAATTGATTATTATTGGTGATGAATTTTCGATTTCATATATTGTATTTTTTAATATAGATAAAATAGTTAATCGTTGTTTTTAAATCTGATTTTCTCATTTAACTCTATTTTTGGACATCCTTTTATATTTGTAATTTTTCTATTGATTGAATAATAAAAATAATTAATGTTTTGACACTAAATCTAATTTATTATTTTTAAAAAATCACTAATTATTCTGAGTTGGACAAAATGTTGGTCGCTGACAGTTAATTACAATAATTAAAATCGTTTTATTTTAAATTCTATTTGAATCGATTTCAAATTTAAAAAAAAAAATTATCACCTACTTATAAAATGGTATAAAAGATCTATTTTAAAACATATATGACTATAAACCTTCTTTTAAGATTTCTTTAAAATTTAAAACTTAAAATTTAATTATGGTTCTCTTTCCAGATGTTATTCAGTTTCCATAAATAATCCATAATATTTTTTAATCTATATTTGGATCAATTTTTTTTTTAAAATTTAAGCTATTAGCTTGAATTTTAGAAAAGTGTAAAAAAATAGTTGCTTGATGTATACATGCATTTGTTTCAGCTTTGAATTCTAGTCTACGTGAATTAAAGCAAAATCCAGAAATTGGTTTGAGAAAGCATTTTATTCAAGAAAGATTTGGAATGATAATTTAAATTTGTTTAATAGTAACTTTATATACAAAAGTGACTCAAAAAATAAGTTTTTTTAAATTTGAAAAGTTAACAAAACTTTATAACATTTTTTTATTTATAATTCACTGCAGCTTTAATCTGCTTCATTTTCAGCTTTTGATTCAATTCTGCAACAATTTTTTGAAATCTTTTACAAAAAAAGTAAAACTCTGCAACTGCACTCATGTAATAACTAAGTTGAGATTCATCATAAAGTACTGGATTACCTTTCATCAAATATTATGAATCGTTTTCACATCATATGGACATATATCACATCATTTCTTTTAAATATTTAGAGCATGGATTTTTAAAGAATAATATTGTAAACAAACATTATAAAGAAATCTTTAGATTTCAACCAGGAAATAAAATTGCTATCTGTTTTCACCCTTGTTCTGTGTTTGCCCATGTATTAATAAATCAGAGACTGTTAATTTTATTTCTAAAGCAGATCTGTTGATGAGGTTTCAATAATATCTTATAAGATCAAATCCAACTGGCTTTACTGTTGAATTTGAAAATCAAAATTGTTTGAAAGCTTACAATAAGTATAATTATTTAACATCTCATAAATTCTTTTGAAGAGTTAAATATCCAGTAATCTCAATGTGAAGATTGTCTTCAAAAATAAACATTTTTAACTTAAATCTTTTCACAAATTTCACTTTGTGATAAAACATACATTTATTTACAGTGGATGACTTATCATATCATTTTATTACAAGTTGTTTTTAATATTTAGCATGCTATGAATTTTAGCATTGATGTTAGGCTCTAGGATTTTTTAAGTGATGCCATTTAAAGTACTGGAACATAAATTTTCTCAAAAGATCAATAATTGTCATATGTAAAAAAAAATGGAGCTATATATTTGCATAAAATCAAAATTATTTTTTTTCAATAATAATATAAACAAATAATGATAATATCTTTTATGCACTTTATATAAATTATTATATCAATATGTTCAAAATAGTTTGCAGTTTCAATTGTTCAAAATTCTATGAATGTGACAAATTTATTTATTGAATGACTTTCATATATATATATTTAAACACTCTTTTCAAATCAACTTCAAAAACTTATTCCAAGTTCATGATTTCAACAATCTCTGAGAGTGCCATAAATTAGCATATCTAATACTTCACACTTTTTTAAAAGTAAGCAATTTGTCATCTGGTTTAAATATATTAAGTTTTTAACCTCTAGTCCTAATTTAAACCTATCTTTCAAAATAGCAAAATAACAAATCTCTCTATATCTTATATTTTATCTCAAAACTGATGTTAGATTAAATAAAAACTTTTTTTAAAAAAAAATGAATATTTTATTTAAAATATAAAGTGATAAATGCTTCAATATTCATATATTAATGTGCTGATCCCTTTAAAAGAAATTTAAAAATAAATATTTAATAAAATTACGTTTTTTTTATCCATTAAAGATTTTTTTATTTAATAAGTGATTTTAAAATAGTAAATGTCAAAAAACTATAATTTAAAGCTGCAAACATCTTATATAATTAAAAGTTTAACATGTTTTAACTAATAATATTAATGTAAAATGATATCATTATATTACTTAAATTATTGAAGCTAAAAACTTGAAAATAAGATTTGAACCCAAACTAATATTTTACTTTTAGTTTTTTTTAATAAGAACATTGCACAATTTAAAGCAGCAATAGAAAATTAAGCTTCACAAGTTAAAATTTATTTATTTTATTAATGCTGAAGTCACATGATCTCATAACTATTTGATTATTTATTTTAATGAAGGCCAATGAATCAGAAAACGTTTATAAACATCTAGTATTCCTTGAAAGTGTAAATTTGAAAGCAGAGTATTGTTATCTAAAATGTTTCTAGTAGAACATGATAATTATGATATCTATATGCTATTCTTTAGAAATAGTTCTCAAATTAATAAATAAATAAAATAAATATGATTTTCTCTTGTTTCTATCAACACTTCACAATTAATTCAAAATAATTCATAAATACTGAATAATTCTTTAAGAAAGCCTCAGATAGGTGAGCTATAGGTTGTATTATAAGTGATTTGCAAATATTTAAATTAAATACAACTGGAATAAAAAGTTATAGATTAAAATTGCATTATTAAAGTACTGTCTGGACTCTGTTGTTTTTTTTTAAGGTAAAAGAAATTTTCATAAACTAAGATAATATTTAAATAACAATCATGAATCTTGATATAGTAATAAAGTAACTCCTTCACTGAACCTAAATGGGTTTAATGATAACCTTTCTAATTTAATCTCTACAAAGTTTAGAAGTTATGAATGGACAAATTTTAATACTAAGATTTTTAATATAAAACATGATGTCAGAAAGAGAATACTTTCTTATAAGATTTTAGATAGGTATTAGTTTGAACAATATAATCTGGATGTTTTTAACATCATGAAAACTTTATGGAAATATTAAAATCAATAAATGTTTAACTATAATATATTAGGAAAAGGTAAACATATAATGTTGTACATTTTTTACACATGGAATGAATAGTAGTTTTATAAATTAGAAATTCATCTCAGAACACATTTTTATGGTGATATTCAAATCATTGTCATTATTCCATCTTCATTAGGGTTTAATTCTATAATAAACTGTAGGAAATTCAAAAATCCTGGGAAGAAATATGACAATTCTCTTTTTCATTACCTATTTGGATTTAGATGTTTTGGTAACTGAAGATAACAGTAGTTCAAAAATCAGATTGATAAATAAAGAATGATAATTATAAATATATGTGCTGATACCCTGTCATAAGAAAAGCTATAATTGCATGAAAATTATCAAAGCTGAGCACTTCTGACAGCATTAAATGTCTTCATAGTCATAATGTAAAAAAATATATTGACATTGAAATAAGTGTTATCATTTTTTTTACAACAGGACTCCATAAAATCATTTGAATTTTTTCTTATCACTGCACAAAAAATTAAATCAACCACTTTTCCAATTAGTAAGACTTGCATTTTTTTAAATTTGGGATTAGAAATAAAATAAAAATTAGTATTGTAGAGGCGAGGTGATCAAGCATATATTAAACTATGATAATAAAAATGGTTTCTTTTGAAGGAGAAAAAACGTAGGTGCAAATCTTCAAATTCAAGAAACATTTATCAGAAAAAAGTAAATTATATTTGATAAATCACTTTCAAAAACTTAATAATTTACCAAATAATACATAGCAAATTATAATAAAAGGTAATATATTATCATTGCCAAAATCTTATAAAGATATTCTTATGTTTAAATAAAATAGAGAAAAATCATTGTCTCGAGATAAGGAGAGTATAACAATGATACAAAGACACATGACAACTAGAATTAGAAAATTTAAACAAAAAAATAATAAGTTGATAAACAAAATTGCATAAAACTTTACAGAACAATCAAAATAAGATGCTAGTTCTAAAACAATAAAAGCTTATACTCTATAAAAAAAGATTAATCAGTTGTAAATTCTGCATAATAAAGTAGTTGACATAAAAAGAACAAAAATATTTAACTTGAACTATACTTTGTATTTTGATAGTGAAATTGAACTGGATAATAACTTCACCACAGATTTTGTGTTAATTCAGGTCTTTTATCTGAGAAATAATTCAGGCTATATATAGATATCTAAATAAAACCAAGGCTCTAGATATAGATAATATTACTATAGAAGACTTAAGTTGTATGTTTTATCTGAATTATTACTACTACCATTAGAGGAGAAATAATTTTTCTTCATGATATAAGTAATCCTCTAAATTGTGGTTTATCAATATAAAAATAGTGAAGAATTAAATAAATATTAATGCTCAACAAACTTTTGATTTACATATAATTTTGAAGAATGAAGTTACCTATTGATATACACTTATGCAAGTAACAAATAGTGTTTCAATAAAAATACTAAAACATTGAACATATTTCATCAATTATTATTTTCTATCTGTCATAACTTTTATTGAAATTTCAAAAACATTTGCTATTAAAATAATTAAAAATTTAAACAGTGTTAAAAATATTAAGTTTATGCAAGAAAATGATTGAGTTCATTAGTAAAATATATAATTATTACTCATGAGTAGAATCAAAAAATAAATATATTAACTCTATGCATTACAGGCAAAGTTAATTTCTTTTGTTTTATAGATATAATTTTTTATTATAGTTTTCAGATCCAATCATTACTATAATGGTTTGAACTTGAAAACTTTTTGTGGTTTGAAGAACATAAAACATAGATATGTGGATAAATTCTATCTCTGACAGTTTTGAGAATATGATACATCAGGATGATTGTCTGGTTAGTAAGAAATAGCAAACTGGTCATACTGTAAATATCAAAAAGTCAAAAATGGTATTTTTTAATAGCAACATTGACATTTAAATTCAAATTAATAGTAGCAAAAAAGCTCTAAACTTTTTATATGATGTCCAACTTAAAAAATAAATCACCAGCTAATTTGGGGATTATATATATTTTATGTTTATGGTAATTGACAATATCAATCAAATGTTTAGGACAGAGTGATGAACTTATTATTATCTGAAGATCTATGGATCACAGCTCAACTCTATAACTTACAGTACTTCAACATCACGGGATCTCCCAAATAAGAAAACTTCTGCTAACTATATTTCAAATAAATTAAGAGAGAATATTATGTTAAAATATATTATCCAAGTTAAAAATATATTGTAATGGATGAAACAATTACCATAAACAATAACAAATATTTTTAATGAATTTCAGATTGAGTATGATCTGCACACTTAGGTAAAAACAAATCTATAATAATTTGGAAAGTAACTATAAACAAAAATGTTATGGTTTGACATCTAACATATTGCAGAGAATGAACTATGAGAAAGAAATATAATATTGTTTTATATTCCACTTAAAGAATTAAAGTTTATAGTAAAATTATTACTAATGAAAATTTTTTATTGTTGTAAATAGAACATGCATTACCAAAATCTTGCGTAAAATAATTTATCTAGCCATCGTTTTTAAAAAATAATTTATCTAGCCGTCTTTTTTTTTTTTTTAATTGTTTTTAAAAAAAAATTTTTTTTTAAAAATAGTTAGTTAAATAATTTTTAATTGATCTTTTTTCATATCTGAATATTTTCTATAATACTAGTTGTTACTGGGTTTGGCATTTAAATATTTAATTTGTTTAGAATTATAATTATGAGGGAGTATCTGTCTCTATTTAAATTCTTTATCTGAAAACAAATAGTATAATTAGGCAATGATCATGCTGATCATCATCACTGGTACTTTGTCACAGTTTGTTGTCTTCTTACCATGATTTAACCCCTATGTTTTAGATCAGGGATGCCCAACCCATAGCTCGTGAGTCACATGTGGCTCGCGCAACCATTTAATGTGGCTCACATTGCACTCTTCAAGAAAAATTGATAAAATATTTTATGTTCCTTGACGCCATATGCACACACTAAAAAGTAAACATTTTTACAATACAAACAATAACGATATGCAGTGTCAGGTTTCACATTAAATAAAATAACTAAAATATACTTTTCCTGTAATTGTAATTTATATGTATGTTACCAAATTTTTAATAAATAAATAAAATGTATTTACATTTTTTTTTCTTTTTAACATACTACACCAGTTTTTTTTTTTTAGTTTGTGAATTATGTTTATAAATGTAATATGAAAAATGCAATATATAATTGTAGCTCCCCAAATTTTTTTAAATTCTCAACTGGCTCACGTCAAGTTAAAGGTTGGGCATCCCTGTTTTAGATCATCGCGCGAGTTTAAACATTTTTAAAATCATATTAGTAATTCAATGTAAGTATATACTTATTTAAAGAAAACAATCTAACATAAAGATGATTTGAATGCTTTCTCTTGTAGTAGCATTTATCATAATTTAAAAAAAAAAGCTTGTTAGAGTGTTAGCATGCTCTTAAGTTTACATATTGGTAAATGCGAGCTATCTGACTTTTTATTATTACTTTAATTAGTTATATAAGTGATATAGTTGGAGGAGGGGGGGGCAATAGATTTGGATGAAAAAGATAGCTTCTATTTTGAAGATAAAAAAGAAACTGCATATATAATTATATCTAGGGCTAAAGATAAAACAAAAATGTAAACTACTCAAATGATAAGAAGTCATCATCTCACAAGTCTAATAAATTATGTATTATTTTTCATAGTTCCTTTTTCATGCTGTTGGAAAAGGCATTTATGCTATAGAGGTCATTCAAAAGCTATTTTATCTTTATGTCTTGCTCAGAAAGACATGTAAATCTCAACACCAAAGAAATTACAACAGTAACACTATTTGATTCAAAATGAAAATTTGCTTTAATTTCAAATCAGCTAAAATGTATCTACAGAATTCTTAGCTCTTGGGTTTATTGCTTTACTCTGCAGTAATTATCATAAGCTTTTATTGAATTTTATATATATATAAACTAATATAGTCAATTTCCAAAATTTTCTCTGATGATAACTTTGTGCACAAGGACAAACAGTTTTAACATTTTTAAAGTTAATTTTGATTCATTAGAACTCTTGAATTCTTCTTTTTTTTTTTCACTTATTCATTTTCTTATCTGAATTCCATTGGAACATGTAATCCACATTATACATTTTGTTGAACCAAAATTGTACATAGTATTGTAAAAGTAAAGAAAATTATTATAGGTTTGGGCAGTATATTTTTCTAAGAAGTATATACCACGTCATATTATTTTTGAAAAGATGATTTCCCATATCCATTAATCAACACTGATTAATACACTTATTGCTATTGAATATAATAATACTCCCATGAGTATATGTCATGATTTTTTGTATAGGAAGCAATATTCACATTAATACTTTATAGCCTTATATAGAATAAGTTTTAAGAAGGATTGTAGATGGGAAGATAAAACATAGAAAGTAAATTGTTTAAAGTATCTACTTTTTCCAAATACATAATTAAGAATAATTTATGTTAAATTTGAATCAAGCTTTTAATAAACTTTTGGTAAGACTGTTGTTATAGAATAACACAAATTTATGAAAAGAATTGAGAAATTTTAATACTGAAAAAGAATCAACAAATAAATGATATATATATATTTTATTATTATGTGATGGTATAAAATGTTCATTATATAACTCATGTTTAAATCATTGATAATTATGTTTTCTGAAAGCATTTTTAATTAGAAAGTGTTTTTTTTTTTTTGGGGGGGGGTATATGGTAAAAATTTAAAATTATGCAGATAACGTCCAAACTTTCTTGACTAATCCAATAAAAACATTAGTACAATGCTGGTGTTAACAATGAAAAAATGTATAACTGACTGAGAATTCTAATTATAAGTTCACCTATTTTATCCATGAATGTCTTTATTATAATAATAATAAAAATATGCATACATATATACATACATAAATTACATATGTACAAAATTAAAAAAAAACACTTAGGAAATACTATGCATTAGCTTTCTCAATAGGAAATTTTTATAATCAGCAGTCAAAGAATTCTGTTTAATTGACGATATAGAAACTCTCTAGGCTGCCAATATTTTAATAAAAATCTCATTCATCCTTGTCAAGACTATTGTACACTGAAGAACTATTATGTCTCAAGTACTATTAATATTTTATGAGAAGTAAAACATTTTTATTATATATTTTATTAGATAGTTGTCCAATCGTAATCATCATAGTTGAAGAAAGATTTTTAAAAATATTTATATTTTCTGTTTTTCTTTATAGAAAACTGACTTTTTAAAATTATTGCTAGAAGAAGAGGAAAGAGATATGTAATTACAAAATTTAATTCAATAAAAAATGTATTATATATTTTTAACAGTATGTGTGATTTAAAATATGTATAATAAATTTAATATTTATTGACTAAAATTCTATAAACAATAATGAGACTTTTATTGTCTTTAAGTTTTATTTCTATATCTGTATAAGCTATGAATGTGAAAGCAAGGTTGTGCATTAATATATATAAAAATCAAAGAACAAATTTTATTGATTTAGAATATATTCAAAGAAACAAATAGATTTATTATCTCAGGTAAATATAATAATGAATTACGCCCTGACATGTGATTAAGATTTGTTTTAAATGAGTGAATATATAAATAACACAGATACGAATTAAGCTAACAAGAAACTATTCACATTTTATTTATTAAAATGTAAGTAAAAGTAAAAAAAAAAAAAATAATGAGTTAGATTTCAATAACTTCATTTGTTTATAAAATATTAATTTATAAAATTTATTTACAACCATTTACAATAAATATCAAATATAAAACGTTCATAAATCCAAACAGGTGCTGAGAGGAGAGAAACGAAATGGTATTGTAAGTTACCCCTTTAATTTGCTTAGATTCAACAGTGGTCAATCCTTTGGTTTATTTCCTGTAAATTAAAATGCAAATAAATATGTAATCTATGTATCATTTTCTCACGCATGCTCTGGATATGTATGTGCACATAGATTTAAAAAAATATATCCCAAACTTTTTAATTACCTGATCCATAACAATTGTTTAGGAACTCTAAAAAAATGTATGCATACTAATAAAATAAAAAGTTTATCGTCATTTATTATTATCAATCAAGTTCAGAATGTTTTTTTTTAAGTTCATGTAATAGTTTTTTGCTTCAAGATTCCAAGAATAATGAAACTTGACCTTTGTGGCAATCAAAGTTATTTTAAGGTTGTGATATAATCTTGATGATGATTTGACTGCCCTTGTGTTTTTTAACAAGATGATGCAATCTTTCAACAAATTCACATTTGGTTAATTTGCAGAAAAGTAAACAATTTCTCTCTGAGGATTTTCTTCAACAATACTAAAGTCATTTTAATTCTAAATAGAACTTTTCCTTCCTTCCAATTTTCTTTTAAGAAAAAAAAATTTACTTATAGGATTGTTATGAGTAAAATTTATGAATGCTTTATCTCTATGAATGTAATACATATAAATACAAACCCACAAAGTTAGAGATTCTGCACTCCTTCCTCTTTGTACCAGTTAATCAATAATTCAAAAGATAGACTGCCACTGGATCTTCATTGCAAATTGTATATAAAATCAAATTCCAACATTCTTCCTGCCCACTTCAGGCCAGTGTATCTACCCAATTGGCTCCACATTACCACATGTAAAAGCAGGAAAAACACATTTGGACACTAAATTTGTTTTTTTCAGGTTGCCATCAATAGGAAAGAATCCTGCATTTCCCTTTCAAAAAATGGCTTGTTCTAACTATTTAATGCACTATACAAATAATATGCCAATTTTTTAGATTTAAACAGGGTTTTATTCCCTCACCTCTGTTACAATCATTGCTATATTTATGAAATTATTTGTCAAAAGCATGCTAAGCACTACAGTATTTTTATTGTTCATAAAGCTTTTGTTTTAGTACAGCTTTCATATTTGTATATATATTATAACTTTGCTTTTAACACAGTTTTTGTATATATATATATTATAGGATTGTTGAAAAAATGATTTTCATTTTTCTAAGTAGAGATGGAATCTCAATAATTGCATAGACTTAACTTTAGAAAGAATCAGGTGATCAGACCTCTTTCTACTTTCAGTTTTTCAGGCACTCATATTGAAGTTTGTACAATGAAGGTAAATATACAAAAATATGTCCAGTGGTTATGGTAGCTAGTTCAAGCAGTAAATGATGTTTTAAATTCTATTTCTATTAACACATATCTTATTATGTTTTTCCATATAGATATGGTTGTAGGAATTCTCAATTAGTTAAATTGTGTTATCATAATTGATTATCTTTAATAAAAATCATATAGATGAACATACACATGTCAAATTAAGATTTTGAATTTCTGGTATTAAATAAAAAATATTTTTGATAGTTTAAATAATTTTTATACAAAAATTAAATGAATAGTTTGTATAATGAGCTCTTAAAAATGTGGGTGTTTATTATTTTAAATAAATTCATGCATACAAACTAACATAACTTAAATTACACTAACTAAACATTGGATTATAATCTTTTTTTTTTTCTAATGTCTATTTAAAATTAATAAACTTTAAGATAAGTGATTTAAAAGAATGTAGATTACTTAGTTAATAATGAAAAATAAAATACAAATAATATAAACAGATAAATTCACATAAAGATGAAATAACTATATACATATATATTCACATGTAAGTTTCAGATAGTGCTATTGCCATGTATCTTGATGGAAATTTTTTATTTTAATAGGAAAAAATTATTGTGGTTAAATTTTGCACACAATATTGCCAATTTCTTTTTTCTATAAACAAATATTAAAATCATAGTTTATCTTTACCTTGTAATAATAATAATAATTAATTGATTTATTATTCTGAGTTTATAAAAAATTTGAGTACTACTGTAGTTGCAATCTGTAGTCTTTAAATTACAGTCTGCCACTCCACTACTACCATAAACTAAATATTAGACTATGGGTGTTTATTTCTTTTTAAAAGTGAAAATAAATGCAAAAATAAGGGTGGCTGAGATGAGAACAGAATATTTTTTATAGTACTATTTTTTTTAAAAATTGTTAATCTTTATCATTTTCAATCATTACCAATCTACTGCAGGTTAAAGTTCTGTATAGTTAATGTATTTTTTCTGAACTTTGTATTACTTCTCCATATCATAGTAGTAAACTTATTTAATTCATTCAACTATCTCATATATGGTCTCTTTCTAGTTTTTTTTTGCAATTTCTAAGAATCCCATTTAAATCAAATGATCATGTAATATTATTTTTTCTCTGCAATGTATCCTGAAATCAGTTTTATAATTCTTTTGAAGATATCCAGGGTATCTATTTGTTTTCTCATTCATATATTTTGTTTTGCCTTTTCTTATTATTTCCAATATACATCTCTATATATTTTACTGAGTAGTTTCATGTCACTGCATTGCTCTTCCATTAAAGTTCCAATTCTCACATAAGTTTTATATTTTAAAAATCTTCCATTTCAAATACATAGGTATGAGAAAGGATCCAAAAATAACAGGAATTTTATAATAAAAAATTGTCTATTTGTCTTTAAGAGTTATAAATTTAATCTTCTAAAGTACTGTCTATTTAATAAAATACCCTAGTTTAAATGTGTTTTTACCCTTTGAAATAATCCTAAACACAATGTGAAACCTATTAACATATGTGTTGCTTTTTTCAGCACTTACAAATCAATAAAAAAACAAATTGAGGTTTTTTTTTATTTGAGAGAACAAAAAGAAATCACATAGAGATTGGATGAGTATGACTTCTAGATAAGCTGTATTATGTTGAATTTAATTTAAAATTGTTTCACAAATTGTGGTGGTGAAGCTTGCACTTCTATGTTTGCCATGAAATATGTCATTTATATTTTTCCACATCACACAAGTGTTTCAGAACTTGTAGATAAAATGTCTGACCATTAAGAATTAACTTTGAGTGAAAAATGTCATTTGTGTCAATAAAGAAATGCCAGCATTATCTTGATATTGAACTTCACCCACCATTAAATCACTCATAAACCTGTTCAAAACATTACAACTGTTTTTCCTGCCACTTTCTTTAAAAGAAAACAGAATTTCATATTATTTCAACTTTTACAGCAGAAGCATGTATGACAACAGACACACTCACCAGAGAACAATTCTGAGTTATTTTTGCACCCCCCTCTACATTTTCTTTTATAACTAAGTTATTTCTGCCAAAAGCATTCCATCCAAGTTAATTAGTTTTACAATTAATTTCATCCATTATGTTTTTATTGATATAATTAACTTCAGTAACATATTTGTAATGTATTTGAAAATTCTAATTTCTTCTAATTCATGATTATTACTTTTTATTTTATTTTGGTGAAAAAATCCATTCAATATTACAGAAGTCTTTCTATCATTTATTTTTAATCCTTTATCTAATAATTCTTGCAACACTTTCTGAAGAATTAATTGAAAAAATAATCACATCATTTGCAAAATCTAAATAATTTAAATAATCTCCATATATTTTTATTTCCTTACCTTCTTATTTTAATCTATAAAGTATTTGTTGTAAAACTGCTGAAAAAATTATGGAGATATAGAATCATTTTGTTTTTAATGTCACAATGTGATCCAATCACTGCAATTTCACTTTAATAAACATTCCTCAGAATATAACAATATTGTGAATCTATGTTTTGATGGGTAATTCTTTAATCACAGTGAAAATATTTATCTAATCAAATGCCTTTTCATAATCTACAAATTCAAAGCTTAATAGCAATTCATATTCATTGTTTGTTTGCTTTTTAATTTTTTGTTAATACATAGATGTCATCCACTGTGCTAAACCACTTTAAGTCCAACTTTTTATTTGCTGGTTTGTTTTCAAATTTTACTTTAAATAAGTTGTAGTTATCTTGGTAAAACTCTTGTATAGATTTGCTAGAACACCTTTCTTAAATATTAATATAACTCCTGCAGTCTTCCAATAAACAGATATAGTTTTGTCATTTAGACATTTGGTATATACTTTTATCAATGATAAATGCATCATTTTCTGCAGCTTTCCTCTTTTTTATATATTTAATTACATAACTCATCTCTCCATTTAAAATGCTTATGAAAACTCTTCTTCATATTTTTTGGTTTTTTTTACTTATTGTTCAAGCAACTTTTCTTCTATTTGCAAAATGTTTTATATTTTTGTAACTTTTACTATCTTCTATAGCTTTCCTTGCCAATTCACAATTATATTTTTTTACATCATACTTAACTTTTTTATAACAGGTTGTAAGACTCTAAATATTCATTTCATCTAAATAAATCATTTTTTAAAAATTTACTTAATTTCTTTTTTTATATACATTGTCTTATTGCAGTTGAATATTTATCGGTGAATTCTCACTTCATTGTACCAGGTATCTTTCTTGCATTTTTTTTTATAGAGTATCAGTTATATTCTTATTCATTTAGTCAAATATGAATCACTTTCAATGTCTGTTAATATTTTAAAATAATTAGATTTTTGTCTAGTTTTGCATTAACATTTTTCATTTTCATTTCCATTTAACATTTTTCTCAAAGAAATAATTTGTAATATACAGTTTTTCTTTTTTGTGTGTAAACTTCACAAATCTGTATTCTCTCTCATTTTTAACACCATAATCATATTATACACATCACTTTCATTTTTCAATTATTTATTAATTCTAGCAGTAAAGTCTCCACAAACAATTTTAGTACATTATGTGGTCTGATCAAAACATTTTATACATTTATATAATAATCCTCTACTTTTTCATCACAATGAGAACTTGTTGGGGCATAAACTTAAACTAACTTCATTTGGTATCTTCTATTAAGTTGAATAACTAATCATGCCACTCTGTCTGATATACCATCAATCTCTACAATGTTATTCTTCCACATTTTATTTATAATGAAGTCCTACACCCCTTGTGCTTTCAATATCTGTACATTCTTAGTAAATTACATATCCAGTTTTTAAACCAATTGTCTCTTTACCTTTTTTTTTAATTTCGCAAAATTCAACAATGTCTCAATTAATATTATTAAATAGATCTTTTTCTAATTCATGTAATCTTTCTTCTGTTGGAACGGATTGGAAGTTGTATGTGATTAAATAAAAGTTCATAATTTATCTTTGAGATCACACACAGTTTTATTCTTTATTCTCACAATTATTACGGTTAAAAATACCGAATAAATAAATAATAAAACTAATTTATAGTTTTAACATCTGTAATTGTTAAGATTTTTTTCCTACTACATATATATGTATGTGTGTATGAGTATGACTTCCAATAATGTAGTTTAATTTATAAATTACTTATGAATATGAATGGGTGTTTATGAATATGGATTATTTTTCCGATCACTTTTTATATTTTAATGATTTTGCGATAAATATTCAAAACGAAAAATTATAAGAATTTTTTTTAGCATAAATTGATTTTCTTTTTATCAACTGTATTTTTAAAGATAAAAATATAACAATTTTAATGATTACTTTTTTAAAGACGGCAATTGTATATAATTGCTATTTCTATTTTTTTATTTTTTTTCAGAAATTTTAACATATATGATTTTTTCTATCCAAAGACATATATATTTATAAATTCATAAAAAAAATTAATTAAACTGTATATGAACTGTAACGAAAAGTCTCATTGTGTAGTGATTAGGAAGACAGTCTAGTATGTCAATGAAATTTGAAATATAGAATGGAAGAGCTTATTCTTGAATGAGGTCATAAAGTTTTCAGATAGCAGATTTACAGATAGTAGTCAACTCTCCAATATTTATTTTTACATTAATATTATGCAATTCTGAATTCAAATAAATCAACAAGTGTGTTTCCACTATTATATATCAGTAGAGATGGAAGTAAAATGAACATGAAATGTGAAACTATTTTTTTTACAGTCTTTGTCCAAATTGAGCAAAATTAGTATTTGTAAAAGCGTATAGGTTCTGATATTTACTTACCTACTCTTAAATAGAATGTGATTAGCAACCATATAAAAATTGTATGGCCATTGAGTTTTAAGCCAATAAACATTACATGATCACCATTTCTTATGCTTGCTTATAGCTGTTATTAAAACAGGCAAAACTAACTATACGTATATTGCCACACACTTCAGGTACAGTGTTCTCAGATCCAAGGCTACTCACTGACAAGGTCACAAGCTAGAAACTAGTCTTTGGACATTGGATGAGTAGGTACTAGATGGGGATTTTATACACAAGCCTTCTGGAATCCATTGATTAATCTAGCTTGCAATGTGTGGCAATATGTATAATGAGTTTAGCCATTGAGTTTTCAAAAGGAAAAACAATAAAAACAAATAATAAATAATTAATGGTTTTATAATGAATATGCAAATCAATTTATGAAATACAACAATAGTGCATATACTTTATTCTAGTTCTTTAATTTAATTTAACTTTTTGTAATGCTATCTTTATTTTTTTAGATCATTCAACATCTTGTATAACTGTAGATTTTAACTGTGCTCTATTCTCAACCATGTTGCCCCATTAATTTCTATCTACATTATTTATTTAGAGCATCTCAAATAATCTTATAGGGTAAATATGTTTGACCAATAAAAACTATCTTGAGTTCATTAAAATACTTTTTTAAAATATCCATTACAATTCATTCACTTTAGATATCACATACAATTAAAATTTGTTCTTGTGATAGTAGATTCAATATCATTACATCCAGTAAATTAAGCAAAGTAGTCATTAGTTTTAGATCTTGATAATGTATTTTAAAATCTATCAGAGTATTCTTAGGTGAATTTTTTCTAGTGTTTTTAATTTTAATGTAATTTTTTATATTAGTAAAAATGTATATAAATATATGAGTATTTTACGTAATGTAATTATTGTTCTAATATTAAGACATAATATACATAATGATAATAACCACTATAATGTAGAAATAAGTTAGAATATACAATAGTGGAATGAAATTTTAAAAAAAAAATTTTTGATTACTTTTATCCCTATATATATATAAAGAATCATAAAAACAAAGTAATATTCAAATTGTAGAACAACTACACCCATTTATTTATAATCGATTAGAAATGAATTGAAAAAGATATACTGGTTTACTATCTTATTTTACAATATATAAAAATTGTTTAAATAATCACACACAAGTGTGAAATTTAAATTAATTACAATATTAAAACTCTAGGTCTAATTTAATTTAAATTTAAACTATAATGACAGAATAAACAAAAGTCATTTTAACTACCTTATAAAACACACCCTTACCAATAATTCGACATATATGTTCAATTACAGGATAGAGATAAGTTTTACAAGATAATTAAAATTAAGTATTGTTTATTGTGCTTTTATAATTTGAATTTATACTACTTGGATTTGGAATTTTACTAATATCTCAATTAATTTAAATTTCACACTTATTTGTGGTCATTTAAACATATATGTCTTAATGGAATCTTAGACAAACTGGAAGAAGTGATATTACTTTTTTCCCAATTCTTGCTAACCAATTATAAATGAGTGAAGTTTTACTGGTTTGTAAATATCCCTATGTGTTTACAATTTATTGTATATTTTTCTAGATAACTTTATATACTGACATTTTGCATATATGCAAAATAATAATAATAATTTGTCCTAGAATAGAAAACACCTAACAACTACAATGTTGTTAGTAAAATAAAAGAAAATTCCATATCACTGCATAGTCTGGGCATTAATGTTTGTTTTATTTAATTTATTGTGAAGTAACAATTATAGTTTTAAACATGGAGATTAAAATAAAAATGATTTTGCATTACACTGGTAGAGACTTTATGCCTCATTTTTATATAAGAAATTTAATAGCTGAGTATATCATAATTTAGTTACAGCAGTTATATAATTATTTTCATATATGTTGTTTAACTTTAACTGTATCTGCAGCATCTTAGAATTTGTGTGACATTTTAGCATCAAAAACCACCTTTCTATCTAAATAGCTAACAAGAATTATAAATTGATTGACATTCTGAAATTAATAATCATCCAAGATAAAGGTTTCATAAGATCCCCCCCCCCATCTCTTATGAAATATAAAATGTATGAATTGTTTTGACCATTAAATCACCTTATCTTGCAGGTAAAACATCAAGATCATTCTGTAGATCATCTTTTGAACCGGAAAGAGTAAGACAGTCATTAGTATTTTGAAAATGTAGAAGATAAAATTTATTTTTAATCAGTTTAAATTAAATATTTCACTATCAAATGTATATTATTATCTTGATGTTTATTTCATGACACCATCCAAGCATTGTTAGCCGAGAGGTCAGCACAGCCGCTTTGCAAGCATGCAGTTGGTTGCAGACGGTTGTTGCGGGTTCACCTCCCGGCCGATGCTATGACATATGGAAAAAAAAATATTCTTATAAAAAAGAAAAACAAAATTGATCCTAATGCACATCCTTATTTAATACCAGTTTTTTTAATTCCTCAGATTTTCCACTGGCAGTAATAATGCTTTTTTTATGCCATTATAAAAAAGCAACAGTTATATGAATAAAACTTGAGGAGAGTAACCACTAATTTCAAATATTGTGACAAACCTTTTTGATTAATTGAGTCACATGCTTTGATCTCTATATATATATGAGTTAAGATGGAATATTTTTTTCTTTATATATATGAGTTGAAATGGATTTTTTTTTTTACTTGTAAAAATGTAAAGTCTGTTTTGAGTAACAATGGCTACTGAATCACTATTACTTTCCAGTTACTGGCAAATAAAATTCAGAGAAAATATCAATTTTATTTTCTTGATAGCAAGGAATTACATACAATTAATGTAAAAACGATGTTTATATCTTTAAACCTGTTAAAATATTTTAGGATGCTTACTCTCTATAGTAAGGATTTTTATCAAGAACTTAAGATATTAAGTAAAAAATGTCTGTATTCAGCAATGACTTCTGAGCAGGTAAAATCTAGCTAGAATGTCATTGTTATTATACATAATATACACAAGGATGACTTTAAAATTATATATATATAGCTTATCTATTAATGTTACACTTATCTATTAATGATCCATTAAAAATATTAGCCTAACAACCATTTACAATCTTCATGGACATTTCTGCTCATTGTAGAAGTTCTTACTGGAAACATCACAAATAATAAATACTATGAATATGTTTTGTTTTTAGTATTTGAACACACACTTTGTCTACAAATAGTCATTTATTTTTAAATACAATAATGTTATTATTATTTGTATAAGTTTTTTTTATCAACGTTGTCGTCTGAACAATATACATATTATAAATTCTAAAAGAAAGACAGCTATTCTACCATGATATTGCTGGGTTTCATAATGCAATTAATTTAGTTTGTTTTTGTTAAGTAATGGAATATTTTATCCTTCCTTCCTTCTGAATTTTTCAGTGTATATTTTTATTGACGAACTAAAACTGAAAATGAGGAATACATATTTTAATGTAATTCAAATAGTTGGAAATGCCTTTTATGAGAATTAGCCCAAGAAATGGCTAGAGATAATAATTTGAAAAATACAAGCTAACAGATGGATTGTCTTTGAAATAATATATAAAATAAATATTTTGCTTGGGTTTTTTTTTTTTTTTATAGTTGCTGGTATCGTGTATCACTACAAAGCCGTAACCTGTAATTTATTTTGTAAACATCATTATAGGCTAATTATTTTTAATATTTATGACTTCATTATAAAATAATAAGCTCTCTTAAATTATAATGCATATAAAGTTTATTATTAAAAAAGAAGAGTATTTTTTTAGTAATTAAACTATTTCAGAAATGCATATATATATATTGTAACATTAATTGCATAATCCTCTTTTATACACATGCCATAATGTATGTGGATTTTATACGTTTGGGATATTGATCAAACTGGGTATTAAACATGAACATCTTAATTGATATGATTTTTCAGACTTGGTTATCATTACATTTACTTATTTTCAACCCTAACACCAGCCATATTTTCTGATCATCATTCTCATAAAATTGATTTAAATCAAAAAGAGTGTTCATCCCTGGTCACTATAGACATTTTTACTTATAATAGGTCTGCCATTATAACAGACTATGGTACAATCTCTATAATAAATAACAACCACAGGACAGATTCAAAGCCTTCCCTCATTCTTTTATGTTAAACCCCTCCACTTATCCGTAACTGGCTCAGGGGAACATGGTAATAATTACAGGATTATCATTTCAGACGATTCAATGAACATGAGTAACGTTTTATCTCTAATCAAATTAAAATAATTAAAAAACATTTACTATTACAACAATATAGAAATTTATGTAAGAATGTGTATGAAGAT
Source organism: Epiperipatus broadwayi (assembly GCA_028023455.1). Lineage (NCBI taxonomy): Eukaryota > Metazoa > Onychophora > Udeonychophora > Euonychophora > Peripatidae > Epiperipatus > Epiperipatus broadwayi. The sequence continues at coordinate 6,222,642 of JAQFVV010000019.1, forward strand.
GAGAGGCTATTTTTAACAAATTAACAAACTTACATTATAATATTGTAACAGTCAAAACATGTGTATCTCGTTAACATATTGCAGAATTCAACCACCACACAGAACAGCAGCACCATCGAGTAGCGAAGCCACCGGTAATACTGAGTTCGAACATAGTTTATCGGTTCCACAATACAATCTACGGAATAATGCCTCTGATGTGACATAAGTAAACACTTCTTTAGGCATGGTGGTCAGGGAGATGCACGAGATTCATGGGTTTTGTTTCCGAGTTGGCCAACAATCAAACAAATATTAATTAACATATATAATCGAGGAAATGTCTATAATGGGCATCGAATAAATGAAAACTTAACTACAGACGTATATTTAGAATTATTTATTTACGTATTTAATAAAAGAAAACATTATTAATGTTATTAATCATATTTTAAATTCAAAGTCTCAACCGCTAATGGGTAATATTATATATATAAAAATACATTTATTTATAAGGAGCATTTATTTATATGAAGGCGTAATCTAGCTACCTAGGGTTCTCGAGTGAGTATTTCTAATGCGTGCTGTAAGGAATTTATACTTTGCACTGCAAGAGTCATCAGTAACGGCGGACATACATTTATTTAATAAAATATTTATTTTACGACAAAGGGCAAACATTTATTTGAGAGTATATGATGAAGATAATGCCAAGGCAGAGTGATAGAGAGAATAATAAACTAAATAAAAGAAAACGTGGTACGCTTTAGAAGGGCGATGTAAAATGGCAGTGCTGAAACTGCAATGCCGTGAATAAGTTATAAGGGTTTCGGGTTGGTCTCTGCCGCGACCCGAAGAGGTAAGGTGTCACATGAGCATAACCAGGGACAAGCGGTCCATGTCGCAATTTTCCAGCTGGCTGCGTGACGGTCGTCAAGCCCTACGGGAACATTATCATGTCCGCTTGTGTAGGACGACTGGGGTTAATTCAACCCTAGAGAATCCGGAGTATTCACGGCGTGGAATGAGCCATCGGGGCTTCAAAATGTAACACATGTATAATATCTAAAAGATTGTGGTAATATTTAACTGGATTTCAAACTCAGCCCAACATTATCCCTGTTGACTGAAAGAAAATTGGTGACTCTCAAAGAAATGAAATTTACATAATTATTCATTAATATTTAATAATAAAAAAAATATCTAAAAAGGGAATTATTACAGCGAGTATGCCAGCTATTACGGAGTAGTAGACCCTGCATTACAATAACTGATTCTTTGAATGCGTGTCGATTTATATGAAATTTAAGTTATTTATAAAAGCAAATATTAATGATAATTCGACACGCATTCACTGTTCAAGCGATTATGGATTTAGCTTTAAAACTAAGATAATTATGAGAAGGTAATATTTCAATGATAATTATAAATGAAATGTAGATTTAAGAAATACACACCTAAGAAGTGATAGAGGGAGGGTAAGCTAGATTATGCGAGAAATTTACAGATTACATGAATTCTCAAATTTTAGTTTCTCAAAATTACAATTTTACATTTAGAAGTCATACAAATAATAGGAGATGAGCTATAGCTTATTATTACTAGAGTACTCTATAATTTGGAATACACACACAGGTACCTGTTTTATAAGATGTTTTCGTCCATTGGTTTAATAGCAGATTGTTCGTAATTAGAAGTTTTCTTTCTTGTCCTGGGCATGTTGTTTTATTGATTTTTAACAGCAGCGGCTTTCTTGTTTATTTCAGGCAGCAGATCATTTTGGTGTTTTTACGATGGGCAAGGTGAAGCTCTGCATATGGTGGGCCATCTCCCGATGGAGAATAATTTCGGTGCTTACTCGGTCATACCTTGCAGTATTAATTTATTTAAGATATTTTAGACGCTCCACTCGAGAGCAAAGCTAAAATTCAAGTGTAAGTCTCCAGCAAGTCCAAGATGGCCTCCCTTTTTTATCTTGATCTTTTAATTTTTCTGTTGAGATATTTTTAGGTTTTCTTTATCTTGCCCTCAGGATAATCAATGCTTTTGCTGGTTTTAATTAGAAAGAAATCTGCTGTGCTATTGTTTGTTTTGTTGTTTTTTTTTACATTCGTTAATTACATTTTTTTGGAATTTTTTTTATAATTAATTTATTATCTATCACTGACCGATGCTTTTAAATTTTCAAAGACAAAAGGGAATAAAATTATTTTAACTTTAATTAATTATTGCATCAGATTTTGTTAGAATTATTATTTAATGAAATTTAAACTAAGCAATAAATACGAACTTTATAAATTCAAAATAAATGATTAATATTACACAAAATTTATTTAACTACAAGAAATCTAAATTATATTATTTTATCCGTATTTATTGCCTTTAATTTGAGATCGAAATGTGTGCATGTTTATGTTGAATTCTACATATATTTATACATTTTTAATATTGTTACACACACAATTCGATACCAAAAAGTTTAAATTTGGGTAGGATAGACTGGTCAGTGAGAGACGACAGAAAAAGGTGAAACTTAAGATTCGAATATGAATCTTACTGTTTCAATATGTTCATAATTTAATCAGTCCTATATATATGCATAATACTTATACATTATAATTATTATTACCCTGAAAGAAATCAATATACCTATCAGGATTTTATATAATTGTTGTTTTTACCTTAAGATGGCCATTTACTATATTTGGCTCATTTAACCATACTAAAACAAAATAAAAATTAATTTTAAAAAAAGAAACAAGATACATAAAAAAAATATAAAAAATCTTTGATGCACATTTATAAAATATAAAAATCAATATTTACAGAAATGTACTTTAACTTGTTTAATTATACTATTTTTTGTCATAATATTTTATATTTTATGCCTAATAAAAAAAATTGAATTACAAAATTTATTCATTTCTTAATTGTTTTGTGAACATGTTTATTGACTTCTTTAGGATTTTTGTTTGAGCTCATATATTTGAGGTCCTGATTTCCTATGGCTTCAAATTAATTAAATCACTCAGTTTGGATGGTTTTCTGGTCTACTTTAGTTCCTACATCCTAGAAAAAGGAGTAATTACAGGTATCTTGATTTCTTGCAACTTCAAATTGCAATCATTCAGTTAAGTCAGTTTTCTGGCTTACTTTTAATCAAAATGCATTGGAAAATTGGATGTCTATTACAGAGCTCTTTATTTTACTTCCATGTGAGCTGGATTTTCTCATTTCTTTTATCATACCTGTATTTTTTTTTCACAATATTCTTCAGCTTATTAACCTCTGGTAGATGAATGTTTTTAAGACAGCAAATATCTTTCAATAGTGATGGACTTATTTTCAAATTTTATTATATGTTAAGGCAGTATTTAAAACCTCTCTTTCTACTTGATCACTACATCATGAAAAGTCAGAATGAATACACTTAGGAGGCTTAGTAATCTATGAAAAGATACTTTTATAAAAGACTATATTTAGCATCTTTTCAGATATAATATATTATAGTTGATAGTTTTTGCATAATAATTTCTTATTACTATGGCCACACACCTCAACTTTTGCAATTTTATATCAACAATATTAGTTTCTCATGACGTTACCTGCTGATAATTCTGCTCCTGACTTAATGAGAAGATAAAAAAACACCATACAAAAGATTTTGATCCCTTTTGTACTGTTTTTTAGAGGTATTTTCTATTTATTTAGACATAATTTGACATCTATCTGACATATAATTTATTGGTTTATCTGCTTTTTTTAATACTACTTTATTTAATTAGTTTTTATTTCTTACATAATCTTAATTATAATGTTAAGAATATTTCATGTGTTTACTAATCTTATGAGGCAAAAAAATGTACAATTGATTGAATTTTAAAAAGAATAAAATATTCAGGACTAATTTTAAATATATATATATTTCAATTTTCTGCTTCTAAATTATTTTATGTTAGAATTATGTTCCATTTAGTTCAATTAAAATAAAAGATATTTTACTGATATTAAATATTGATTATTATAAAGAGAAATGACTATTATAAAACTTTCTCTTGCATCTTTCTCTTGTTTTCTTCTTCTTATATATGTATATTTCTGTCCAGCTTCAGTGTACTCTATGATATATACATCTATTGAAGAGCATAATAATTAAGACATATTAATATATTGTAACCTGCGAATAACAATCATGATGAGCAATAAAAGACTATAATCATGCTTAAATCCTCAATGATCAATCTAACATGTTGGGCAAGTCAATTTGTAATTTAAAACATGATTCCAGTGGGTTTATAATATAAATGCCATATGCTACAATAAAAAGATACATAAGGGTAAGGGTCATAATAAACTACTATAATAATAGTAAGCAACATTATTAGTAACTCAAGAGGAGGAGAAATCTCAACTCACTCTAGCACACACAAATAATAAACTCTTAATATTGCGAGCATATGCCATTGAGGTAACATTTAAATTTCTTTCTTCTACAAGTATCTACTACAACTACCATCCTTATTATCCATTTTCTAAATATCTTCTAAGCAACTCAATGCTTTGATCAGATAAAAGATTATTTAATTTTTATACAATTTAAAATGATCTTTGAAAATCTAAAGCCACTTAAGTTCCATTTTTTGAATATAATTCCTTCATTATCAAAATAAATTTAAATTATATTGTTGGTGAAACATATCAGGGTATCTCAGGGTAATATGATCTCATTTAAATTATAAAATAAATTCTCTTTGATTTATTCAGATTTATTTAATATTAAATGAAAATCCTAGTTAATAAAATAAATAGACATACACTTCACCTAAGCTAATGTCTTATTTTAATTATGATAATAACTAACTTAAATAAGGTAAACATGATCTCTTAGTTTTAGAATAAGGTAATGAATAATCTAGGATTGCACTCAGATGTTAAGAATGAGTAAGGGATTTAATAGCAATTTTAAATATTTTACAATAAATCTACTTAAACATCTTCTAATTATCAATTTGGTTCTTGTAAAAATTAAAAGGTTATCATAGAATAATAAATATGATCTTCAAATATGAAAATGATTTAAATTAAACATGCACAATGATTTGAAGTAAGCAAATGAATTGGTTAAAGTGATCCAAAGTAATAAATCAAATTATAATTCTTTATTAAGCATAATACAACTTTCTTAGATGTAATTTTAATATTTTAATAATTTAATAAAGTGACTCTTATTAGCTTCAATATTCATGTACTCTTACAGCAAATGCACTTAAAATAATTTTTAATATTTTATAAGTATTTAGATTTCTAGTCAACATGTGGAATGATTTCTGGTTGATAAGTGGAATGATGTGAATAAATGACTATAAAAAATTTCTTAAATAACAATTATTTATTCAGCAGAAAAGCAAATACAAAATTACAAATACTAAATATTTGAATCCACAGAACCAAAGGTTTTATAACTTCATTCCCTCAAAATTTATGACAGAAGAATTAAAAATTTACGCCATATTTTATAAAAATAAATTCAATTGGATTAACAAAATAATCCAGCATATTAAAATAAACTTTCTATTGTTTAATTATTAAAAAGTTCTCACTTATCAATGCATTCATACAATAATAATAATCTTCATACAAATAATGTCCCTTTTATGAATATTTAACTTACTCAATAATAATAAAGCTTACCAATCCAGTGATGAAGTAGTGATAAGACACATGTATATTGTTTATTTATGCCTATAATAAATTTTTAAAAATTGAAGATTAATTATTTATTGTATTTTGTCCTCATTATTAGCAAAACTCAAACATACAACTTACACATCTAAGCCAACAAAGAATGCTATAGAAGTAATATAGAATTCCCCAATACCTTTATAAATACAGCTAAAATGCCAGCTAAAGTGATGGTGAAATATTACACATGCTTTACTAAACATTTTTCAAATAATTAAGTAAGGAAAAGTGAAAAGTATAATGTCATACCTCATAAAAATGCATCTATTTTTGAGGACTAATAAAAGAATCTAGAAATTTGTCATTAGTCAGGAAAATGATGGAATGTGCATCAGGGACAAGACATTAAATATGAATTACCTTAAAATAGAGAGAGTCTAAGTTATAATCTCCAAAATATATGCATATGAGCATACAAATGCTAGCAAGGCAATAAATAATAAGATAGATACAATGCTACCATCTCTTAAAAATGTGATAGCAAAATGATAAGAGGCCAATGCCCTATCTCCAAACATACTAGCATAAATAAGCATTCCTAATTACTAAAAGAATAAATTGACTATTTCTAACAAAAATACTGTAGCTAACAAATACAAAAATCAATTAATGCTAATAACTAATGCCAAATATGATTCCATTTAACATTGTGCAATAAATAAGCACAAAATAAATAATAACATACATCTACTTATTCAGCTTACAGCATAACAATATACCTTTATAATAAATAATTCATATGCAGAAAGGGAAACACAGCATTTTAAAATATGCAAATATAAATTACTAGTTTGAGAACTTTCACTTTAAAATATTTCAAAATATATCATACAATATAAAAGTAATGTGCATATGAAATAAAACATGATATGCATAAATCATAAATACAAGTAAAATTCAACCTGTTTACCATCAAATAAATAAAGTTCTGATTTCTTTCTTACATAACAATTACTCTGAAATGTGAATAGGTAAATTTGTCAAATAAAGTCTTATGGGCAGCAAGTTGATTCATCATAAATTACAATACAATTCAGATATCAAATTTAGAATTTTAACTATGATATATGAAAGCACTTCCAGATATCCTTAATGAAATTTTGGATGATTATATGCTAGCAAAATAATAAAATAAATTCATAGCCATTCAAACAATATATCTATGACTTTAATTAAATTATGATATATGTTTATTGAATTGAAATAAATAGTTTACTAGTATTTAAATTTAAGTTTTTCAAATTAATCCATCATATAAATTATTTTAACTTGAAATAATGAGAATATTTTGCAGGAGAATGTTTCCATTAAATTATATTCATCCAACATTTATTTCTAAATATTATATTTATGACCACAATGGTCTCCATAGTAATAATGTTCAGGGACAAAACAAAAGCTCACAGAATTTAAATATTATTGCAGATATTGTAAAATAATTAAAATGCGGAAAAATCATTATGTTCATTTAAATATAATGTCTTTTTACAGGTATAGTTTATATTTCTTTTCATCAAGTAAAAAACCTTTAAATTTTACCTAATATTTATTAAACAGTTTATAGCAAGTTGTTTATTTCTTTCAAGGAGAAAAAATAATCATAATAAGTAAATTCTTTCATGCAATTTTCAATTAATAATATAATATATTTTATTAGAATAACAATACTAACAAATTATGCAGTAAATTAAAATATTGTTATGATAAAATTAAACATTATCTTTTGTAGACTTAAAATAATTTTTTAAATGTCTGATAAAATATTACAATCATCATATCAAAATATAGTTTTTATCTTGTGAATTAAAAGTCTTGCTCAGGATAAATAAATTCTAGATAATATTTAATATGAAACAAATGTTTTTAAATAAAATATTAAGAAATTATTTATACTTTATTGCCAATAAGAAACTTAAATATTTCATAGCAACTTTAATTATAATTCAGACATTCAAATTCACTTTGAAATTGACAATTGCTCTTGTGTCACTAACATGAAAAATTTAAAAGATAACATTTAAAACATTGTAATAATTACTAAAAAAAATTCAAAAAATGGTCATTAGAGCTGAAATATTTTGATTTTATATATTACCAACATCATATTTTTTTCGATACAAACATCTATATAAAAACATTGATCATTTTTGCAATCTGTGCCACACAGCAGAAGAAACAGAACAGCATATATTCTACTCATGCACAAGTCTATCTAATATATGTAAACTATTAATAGAAACATACTAAAGTAAAAATATATCAAGAATAGACATAACTACCCCCAAAATATGAGCAATAATTTTTCTACTATATGCATATTGGTGCACAAGATGCTCATTTACATTCAGTAACAATACAAAAAGACATTCAGCAACATTTACAAAAAAACTTCAATAAATAAAAGAACATGATTATAAAATTAGCTCCTCCAGACATCATAGCAGCATCATGGTCACTCATAAGACAGCAATCAAACCTATAACAGAATTACCATCAAACAAAGATTATATAAACTGTAAAATACAATTGAACTTAAAATTTAGAACTTGTTCCAAAGTTCACATGATTACCTATGTAACAGAATGCAATCCTTTTTTGTAATTCTATATAACATTTAATAAAATTCTTTGAAACATAATTAATGATATTATAACTAAAGCTTGCAGATATGAAGATTTTAGTCCCTTTCGTGTTTCAATTCAAGTACTTGGGTCCAGATAGTTTTTTAATTATCCTATTATACTTAAGCTAGGAAAATAAAAATTTTAATAAAATTACACTTTTAAAATTTAACTAGAATTTTTAAAATTAAATTGCTATTAGTAAAAATAGACTTAAAACTGATTGAGGACTGATAATAATAATTCTAATGGCAATTGCCAACCTCACCTATTTATAGTATTAATTATATGGCCCTTTTACAAGATTTTTTATTAACCTTTTAACCTATAACCTCTTTTCTAATTAGTTTGAATCCCTGATTTAATGTAGCTAGGTAAGATTGTCAAGTAAAATTAATCAATTATTTAGTCATATTTTAAATAAACCAATTTTTGTCTAGACAATTTTAAAAGAAATAATTAAAAACACATCCTGGTTTCAAATAAAATAATTACTTAAATTTACAGACACCATGATAAAATAAAAGTATTACATAATTGAAATTTATATTATACCTTTAATAAAACCAGTGTTGCAATTAATATTTTAATACATTTATTTACTATTGTTTAAATCTAGACAAGTTTCTCAGAATATAAATTTTAAAACTATCTTTTTTTAAATTAGATATTTGATAATATATTAAAATAAATAATGTTAAAATGTAAAACTTTTACTCACTCATTTATTCAAATATTCATTTGTCTATTACTTTAAAAATGCTGTCTTTAATTATTAGCTTTATTGAACCTTTGCAAGTATATGAATTTAAGATATTTAACTATAATATTGTGTTAAAATTAAAATGAATTAAAATATAGTTTAATTCAACCACCATCAAATCAAAAATATAGAAATTGAACCTTATTTTTTAATTTTGAAAATTAATACAGGGCTTTTTAAAACATTTTAAATTATATATAGTATTAAAATTAAGCATAGCTAATTTCTTGTAATGGTTTGAATCTTAAATTTTCCAAGCTTCAGTTATATTCATTTAATTTAACAAATCACAATGTCATCTGCAAATTAGACAAAAATAAATCTGTTTTCATCTAGAAACTGTGATATATATATGAATATAAAAATATTTAATTAAAACACATTAGTTTTCTGCATGGAAAAATTATTCCATTCAGAAGCTAAAGAATCCTGTTTAAAGTTTCTCTATATTCTGGATGTGATAATTTCTTTATGCAGAAAATTACTATGTCATATGACCAAAAAAAGTTTTTATTTTCATCTTATAACCATGAAATCTTCATTATATATACATATTCAACAGGAAATAATCATGTTTATGAAATTATATTTCATATATTAAAAAACATAGTACATTTAGAATTATCATATTATCATACTTTTTTTTAATTTTCTTATTATTTATTTGTTTATTTTATTAAATGATATAGCTTCTGAAATTATTTTCTGTGTTTTAATGTCTTTATTCTTCTAGCTGTCTGTTTTATGAATTAACAGTTGTGACTTATTCATGTAATTTATCCCAGTAAGTCTATTTAAATTAAAATAGATTGAGTATATACATTTATATTTTCCCTCATTTATTGTCCCAATCCCATGTCTTTGTGATCCTGAGCTAGTTCATGAGCAGCAACAGTTAATTTATGTAAACTATATGTTTATGCTTCAATATTCAGATACTTATTTGCATGACACATAAGCTAATATCACACTTAAAGTCTATTCATTGCCCTTTATTTATACAGATTGGAAATTATTTTGTATATGACCTGACATTCATGATACCATATGGCCAGAGCATTGATAATAATCAGTATGTATCAGAGTCACATCATTTTTTTATTATGATAGATATTTTAACACTAATTATATGTGTGTGCAGATGAAAATTGAATGATCATTTTATATCATGCCTTAAGTT